>CM076581.1:1268626212-1269226212 GCA_034641835.2 Pinus albicaulis
AGTATAATTCGTACCTACGGTGAAACATCATCATTTAAACTAGAGCTAGCTCAAATTGTTTCAACACATCACCGTTTCGTTTAATTTTTTCGAAACGGAGTCTTCATAGCTACACATGTGGTCACGATCCCATTCAATTCGTTTGAGACCATACCTCTTGGACCTAACGTTGTTCAATCACAAATTGATCCGGATTCTATCTCTTCTTTGCCGTAAAATCTGGATCCCGAACAATCGGAAGTTGTTCCCTACCTTGGTCATTCCACAAAGTTACGTAGCCACTAAAACTCCTATATCACACAACAATCGTATGAAATATATTTTGGGACCGACAATGAAGTTCTTCCTCCCTCGGTTTTTAATTGCGATTGAATAAATCCCACAACCCGATACACTTTTAAGTCAAACCCATTTTGGAGGATACCTTTTACTCCCAGTACCAATATTTTCCTCAATCATTTTCTTCTCGCTTTTGTTGATCCATTACCATTCAATTTCCGTTGATTTTAGAGAGTATACATTTGGTCATACTCGTTGGAAATTTTGTCATTGATGGCAAAGGGAGATGACAAAGGAGGAGCACTCCGAAACATCATTCAAAGGGCGTGAAAGGCAAGTGAGACATCGCAGGAAAGCGAGAGACAAAGAGAGAAGAAAAGTGGCGAGAGGTGGCGAGGTAGAAGAGAGCAGCAAGCAAATGAACCGAAGCGGAGAGCTTATTCAAGGTGCAAAGTAGTGAGGACGAGTAGAGAAGAAGGCCATTTGATAGCGAGATTTGGAGAGACGGAGTAATGAGGATAGGAAAGGCCATCGTTTAATACGAGAGGTTAGTTTCTAAGTTATGGAGTATCGAAAGTGGAAGTGTTAAAATCGGCTGACGTTTGTCAATTGTACTCGGAGCCATAGGGAAGAGCCGCAGAGGGTGGTGTTGTTTGTGAAAAGCCTCGACAAAATTGTTAGAAAGGCCATTCATGCGAAGACCGAGCCGTGAGATGAATGTAAGTGATTCCATATATATATATATATATATATATATATATATATATAAAGAATTCATTCCCGAAATCCGTATGTGCATTGTCGGAACTAGTCCCTGTGTGAATAAGCTTGAATTCAATAGATATATGGTAACCTCTCGAAATAGGCTGCGAGATGAAACCACACCGCAATTAAAGGAAGAATCGATGTCAATTAAGGACAATTTTATGTTTTCGAATTAAATGCGATTAAGGCTTGTATAAGGCTGTGGAGAAGTTAATTGAAGTATTTTCTCGTATCTAAATTCCACGGGAGACCGAAGAGAATCACTCTCGCAATAGAACCTACGTTTATATTAATGCCGATAAAATTTCATGACAACCGAATCGTTTAATATTTGAGTTTTAATTAAAGTGCCAGTAAAAAGTTCGAATCAAAATTGATTGAGCATGCACGAGGGTTTGAATTTCCATCAATATGTAAGGGTGAGAATCGCGAGATTGAGGAATATGAAAGAGTTGTGAGGCTTGGGGATAGCTCCTTGAGATATCATTGCAAACATAGTATGGAGGATTAACGAATGGGCTTGATGGGCGATTGAATGGTGGAGTGATAAGGTGATCCAAGAATAAAATAAAAACGTTGAAGCATTAAATGCAATCCCGAGCTAGATGGGAAGTTAAGCGGAACTCGGACGACTCGAACCCTCGGAGGTAGAGGGGTGGAACCACGAAGGAGGAATAGTGGATGCGGTTTAGAGAAAACCAATGATTTTCATCACACCACCTTCGATGGGCAAGAGGTATTTATGAAATCAGAGCGATTCCATAGAACGAGTGACACGCATCCCCGAACGAATCCGCAAACCACTCTCATTACGCACCATCGCACGTTATCGTCCGGTGCGCCTTTCGTCAAGCGATACTCATCGGATCGTGTGGAGCGAGGCGACATGTTCTCCCGCCGTCGGATGAGAAGGGAAGTTAAGCATTGGGACCCACTCCATCACGTGAACTCGGAGAATTAATCCCCTCGTGCTGTTTGTTGTGCGATAATTCATTATGCTCGTTGGATCACCGAAAACGAAGCGACATCATGACGATCCGTTGGATGGACGTGATGGTTTACGAGGGCCCGAAAGGTTATATGGATATATACTGCTATTGGTTTTAAATATAGGTCGAGCCGGCACGTTAATTTTTGTAACAATTGAAGTGGGGAATATATTTTACGAGGAAATCATGAGCATGTGAGAGAGTATATCTATGTTCATATATATATAATGTTGATGCATCGGGGTTTAAGCCAAAGTTAAGGATACTATGCGGAAATTTCGAAACTAATGGTAGAAAAATGTATAATATATTGGTATATTACGTTAATATAAATGCCGTGAGCCAATATTACATCCGTTCTAAACCAAGCATATAAGTGAAAAGGTCAAGGGTTGGATATTCATGTGAAATGGGTAATAGCCCATATGATAACTATAAGGAGTTCTAATGGACATTTGGTTTATAACCTCTTAAAAAGGAGCTTGCGCATTATTGAATGAAATATTAAGGAGGGAGGTTTATAATATGGTTGCATAACCATAGATGAATGAGAAACTATCAAAGCTTCCGCATAGTTCTAGAGTATCCAGACATGTTTATTGAAATTTCCGCTCAGTGAGTAGAGAATGATAAATTGCATAGAAGTTATATTAAAAGACAAGTATATGTACAATGATTATACAACCGCAATGAAGAAGAAAGCCCTGCAAAGAACGAAAGTGAGAGAGACAAATGGCGTGAAAAATGGTACAGTGGAAAAAAGATGAATAGACACAAACAGGTGAACCAAAGCATATCGTAATAGCCACCAACAACAGCAGAAAAAGACAAATCTAGTAAAGCCAAAATCCATAAAAGGAGCCGAAGTGTGAAATTGAAGTGTGAAATCTGAAAATGTGAATGTAAATGTTGTAATTAATTTTTATTGTTTGTGATGCATTGGCAAGTCTCCGCAGGAAAACAAAACTCCCACCGTAATAGTGAAATTAATGCATATTGTTATATTTTTTTCTGAATGAGCATGTAAAAGAAATGAGAAGGCGAAGGCAAAAAAGTCGTGATTATTCACTTCAAATTCCCTCGAGGAATGTAAAGATTCATGTGATGAACTCTATATATAATATCATATTGATATGCACAAGCAAGTTAGAGAGTGAGTGAAGAGAAGGTGAAATGAAGTAGTGAGGTAGAGAAGAAAGAGGAGCCGAGCAAAGAAGAAGGAGGAGTCGAGCGACAGAAGAAGGAGAAGTCGATAGAGAACAGAGAAGATGCGAAGATGATACAGCAGATATGAGAATAGATGAACAACGAAGATGCAGATGGAACAGAAATAGAGCTGATATCCAAGGTAAATCGGCCAGTGTTTCTCTTTTGAAAGTGTGAGGAAGTTGGAGCTTCCCTATCAAGTTGTAGCTTGATAGATGTCGGCTGTAGGCCGGGGCGAGGTTGGAGCCTCCCATAGGTTGGTGCCTGCGTAAAATCGGTGGTGAGAGGGAGTTGGAGCTTGCCTTTGCATCACAACAATAATAAGATGTGGTTTTCTCCCTTTATGGGTTTCCACTTATATTTGGTGTCTCTGTGCATGATTTTTATGTGTTGATCTAGTTTATATCATCTCGCTTAATACTTGCTACTCCGATATTAAGTCTACGTTACATTATATTAATACTTGCTACTCACATTCTAAGACTACTCACATATTAAGTTGAATATGAAATGAAGGTGTAAATAAGTTTTAATGAAAAATTTTAAAAGTCCATGAATGTGTTAAACCGATTCACCCTCCCCCCCTCTCAGCTTTAACTAAGGGTTCAACACATACAACCATGCCCGAACCAACATCTTCGGTTGGGTCCGTTGTTCCAATCACGCAGCTCCTACCCTCGCTACTCCATTGATGTTCACAACCTCACTAGATTCATATTTACACGATGGTCCTTCGGTCCCCAACAGCTATAAATCATTGTCCGGCACATTCTCTCCGGTCAATCTTCAAGACCATGGTCTTTACCAATGTCATCATCCGGTGTTTTTAACTGGTATTCCTATAGTTAGTACCGAACGACTTGAATCATTACATCCATCATCGTGGCAATATCAAGTCAGTCCTATGGGTCAATTCCTTTAAGTACCATATCAATCGGGACTCCCAAAGCATTCGGAGAACAATATTTTCCATCTTATTATCCTCCTTATGCGAAAAGCAACCTATGGTCACCTAATACGACAAGATCGACGTATTTTGGTCAAACTAATGTTGACATGAATTTTTGTCAATGGCAGCTCACTCGCCCTATCTAACCACAAATGGTTGTCCAATCATATCAACCAATTCAACTTTTGTTACACCCACTTCATTACCACTTGTTAATACATCTATACCCCCGTTACGTAATCAAAATCTTGTACATCAACCTTATCGTGAGCTCTTAAACTCAATATCATCAAATTTTGGGACCCACAAGACTCAAAAATCCTTTGGTTAATTTACAACAACATGTATCAGAATTATTTATTCACAAGTTGGTGTACCATTTTATGAAATGTCACAAACGCGATACGGTTATACATATCAACCGAATCCAACTTATACTAATTTGGGTTATAACATTGGTGGACAGAATCCTTGGTAGCCATAGGCACAAATTCCTCAAACTTCATATCAACAAGTATCATATCTAGGTTTTGGTCAACGTAACTCTCAAGCGTTTGCCATGCAAAACAACCCCTATCCCAGGTTACCAACATCAAATCCCATATGTCGGTGCTCAAAGACCTATTGCCCAAGCAATTCCATCTTATCCCGGCTATGCTCAACCCCGACCTTAATCAACAGTTTCTCCTTTTGTTGCAACCTTGGAATTACCAAACTTAAGACCAGCTTAACCAATGATCCTATCAATTATGATCCTTGGTGGCCGGTGATACCACATAAATTACCCTCCCGACATTCCTAGATTCAATGGAAACCCTGAGAAGATCCATCAACTCATGTTATGACTTATCATTTATGGTGTTCATCAAATTCCCTAAATGATGATTCCGTTCAATTACGTCTTTTACGACGAACGTTCACGTGTCCGATAGCTAAATGGTACATTGAATTACCTCAGAGCTTCTTTCGATAATTTCACCACCTTAGCTTTCGTCTTTTTAACCCATTTCTTACCGATCGTATATGAAACTAGAACTTTGAACTCTTGACCAACTTCAAACAGAAAGTAATTCTACTCCACATTTTAGATCATATTCATGAGTGGTGTCGTCGTCGACGAATGGTTAAGACATTTGTTCCCGATCAGCTCCCTTGTTGAATGGTTCATTAAGTCCCCTGTTACCATCTATAACCGAGTATGTGGCTAAAGGTGGCATCGTGCACGCAGAGAAAGTTATCACTCGTGCTCAATATTTAGACTTGATTTATACTCGACTGCATGCTCTATGAAAAAATACCAAATGCACCATGATATAATTTCAATGTTCCTCCTCAAATCAAGGACTCTCATGTCAAAGATGGCTTGATAGGCATTGCGAACACACACAACACTATCGCATATGATCCTTCTCCTACTTCCGAAATTAATGTCGTGTCATTTGACAAAGGCAAAAAGTGATAAGCAACCAGGGAAGTAAGAAAAAGGGGAAATCAAAAGAAAAAAGCAAACTTCTAACCGAAGCAAGAACGATCATTCGATCAATATTCGTGACCACGTAAACCTCGTTATCCATGCGAATCTGTAACTGAGGAACATTTTGTTAGGGATTTTCCTCACCATGTCAAGTCTCAAAAATCATCAAGACTTCTCATGCATCAACCTGTAGTCGATCGTACCCATTCCCAAATCCGGACACAAATTTGGTTGCTACAAACTCCAGCTCCTAGTTCCCAAGTGTTAATTTTATCCACCACAAAACCTTCACAAGATATTTTGATGTCAACGCGAAATAAAGACTATGGTAGTCCCAGCGACCGATCAACCTACTACCTCAACAACGAATCCATCTAATGAATCGGTACCACCTCCCGTTATTCCCGAATTGACAATCAAGCCACCAAATGGATTAATTCATAATTCGACATATAATCCTCGAGCAAGAGTCGCACAAAATTGTAATATAGTTGAAGATTTGGCTCAATCCCCTCAGCCTATGTCTACTCTTGAGGTATTACAAAATTGTCCCTCCTAGAAGTGGGCTTTATTGTTTGCAATTGGTGGAATTGATCCAACTTATTCTAATCTTGTCGTCTTTAATCATATGGGCTATGTGCCGCAGCACTACCAAAGAGAATTAGCATTCTCCATCCAAGTAAATTTTCTCAATCACCTTGTTCATCGCACTATTATTGATGAGGGAGCATCTACGTGTATTATGCCTCTAAACTATGGAAGTCACTTGGCTCGCCGCGATTATCACAATCATCAACGACGTTGAAGGCTTTTTGATGGAAGAACATATAAACCTTGTGGTATTATCAATAACCCGCAAGTTGAATTAGGGGGAAAAACACTAGTACTGATATTGAGGTTGTTGACTGACCCCTTAACTATAATATTTTACTGAAGACCATGGGTATATGCGATGACTACCATTGTTTCTACGATACTTTAGAATGATTTCCTTTCCCACATAAAGGTACAATCACAAGTAATTAATCAATTATCCTTTTTTTTCCTCCGCTTCATAGGTAATCGGAAGCGTTCCGTATATTCACTTACCCCAACTAGAAATACGCACATTGGTGTAGGACTCTTAAAGGATTCCACTCTTATGAGAACCTTTTGCATTACCGCCGCCCGCGACGTCGGAAAAATTGCAAGCATAGAGACTCGCTTTACATGATCTCTTCCACTCTATCCGGATTAAGGAAGAGTACGGGTGATTCTCGGGATATTTCTACATTGGATGATGTTTTACCGCTCACCCCTATTTGGCTTGGGTGGAAAATCCAAAATCGATGTCGCCGACTGTTTAGGGTTGATAGTTCATTAGATTTTGGAACTCCATCCGATCCATTTTCCTCGTAAAATTTTTTGGATGATGAAAATATTTTGGAAGCAATGATGGCAGTAAGGAGAACCATGGGAAGATTATCATCATAATTCCCATCTTCCCGATTATGAAGAAAATAATCTTAGTGAACTATATCACCCATCCATTCAAACTTTATTTTTGAATCCTTTTCTAATTAATGAAATTGAATTGAAAGTGTAAACTTATCTAATATCGAAGAAATGATTTCTATCGATATTTCGATTAAACTCGGTGTTGTAGAAAATATTCATGCTCTGCGTATCTTGTCTCTTCATCATAACTTGATTCATATCGCTCTTTTTCGTGAATTTCGTGACGTATTCACTTGGTCTTACGAGGAAATGCCTAACATAGATACTAGTATAGTTGAACACACTATTAATATGTATCCCGATGTCAAAAGCGGTGCATCAACGACTTCGTCCTATTCATCCGAAGAAAGTCATTGCCATCAAATCGAAGTTGAAAAAACTTTTGCGTGTCAGTTTCATTTACCCCGTTCGCTAACCGAGTGGAGTTTCCAATATTGTTCCTATCATGAAAAAACAAGGAACAATTAGAGTGTGCATCAATTATCGGGATGTTAATCATGCTTGTCCAAAAGACAACTATCCTACTCCCTTTATCGACCAGATTATTGACGATCGTGTCTGGATGCGAAATATTTTCGTTCATGGATGGATTTTCTCCCGCTACAATCAAATAAATATCCGCCCCGTATTGACCAACATAAGACGGCATTCATCCGTCGCGGGAGCACATCCGCATATAGGAAACTCCCATTTGGTTTAAATAATGTTAGGGGAAACTTTTTAGAGAGCAATGGATTATGCTTTCAATGACATCAAGAACATTGTTTCAACCATATTTAGATGATTTACCGACGCATTCACGAAAAACCGATTGATCACCCGATGCATTTGAGAGCCATTTTCTTACGCTGCCGACACTACAAGATACGCCTCAATCCGCACAAATGTGTGTTTTGTGTTGGTTCTAGCCGATTGCTCAGATTCGTAGCTTCAAAAAGAAGGAATTCGAATAGACCCTATCGAAAGGTTCGCGCCATTCCCTGATTTTCCCGCACCATCAAACTTACTTTCGCATACGTAAACTTCAGGGGAAAGGGCTAAGTTCTCGAGAAGTTTCATTCCAAACTACGCCGAAATGGCTAAAGGATTTACTCGATTCATTGAAAAAATGGGTTTCACTTCCATTTGGGACCAAGTTGCACAAGCTTCTTTTTGATCCCGTCAAGGACCATCTTGCTTTCGAGCATCATTAATGATTATTTCCTATATATCGTCGTAACTAAAACGACCATCGCTATGGTTTTGGTCCAAGTAGAAGATGGAATTGAACATCCGATCTATTATTTGATTCATAATATCAATGATACGGAAGTTAAGTATTCGTACGTGGAAAAATCTTTCGCCTTGGCAAATGTTCTCGTTGTCCAAATATTTTTCCATTATATCCTCGATCCGAAAAAACAACAATAGTTTCGGATTGCAACCATGACTTACATCTTATCACGTCAATTTCTGGGGGCAAATATTCAAGACTGGATCATCATTTTGCGTGGAATTTGATTTGGAGTTCATCAAATCCAAGTCAAAGAAGTCTTTAGTTTTGGTCTGAGCTTTCCGTGACCTTCCCTCTAATATCGACAATGCGGACAAATAATCGCATTATTTTTCTTCAACCATGTTATTACATCGGTTTGGGGTCCCACAGTGCTATAGTTACGGATCATGGGAAGCATTTTCGCAACCATATGATGTCCGAATCGACTGAGCCAAGTTAGGATTTTCGCATGATAATTCTACTCCATATTATCCACAATCAAATGGACAAGTTGAGGCTATTAACAAAATTCGTAAAAAATGCTTCAATGAATGATAGGAGTCCGTAAAAGGAACCGGCACTTGATCTTGTACTCCGCCTTGTGGGCATATCGAACCTCCGTTGAGAAACACAACCAAATTTACTCCTTTTCAATTGGTGTATGGTTTAGAAGCTATCTTACCAATCCAATGCAAAATATCATCGTTAAAACTCGTGATATACTTGTTACCTAACACCTCGTAAGAAGAAGTGCATCTCCTTAACCTCATCCTTCTAGATGAAACACGTCATGAAGCTCCAATTGGCCAATGAAGCACATAAGAGTTGTATAAAGGCGCAATACAAAAAAAAATTTCCCTAGCCTCACATCTTCTCGCAGGGCGACTTGGTCCTTCTTTACGACCAAGAAGTCGATGTAATAGGTACAGGGAAATTCAAGCCATTATGGGATGGCCCCTATATTGTCCAAAAATATTTTTTGCTAAGGGTGCCTATGAGTTAGTTGATTACGATGGGATTCCATTGGCACATTTCTAGAAATGGGTTGTATTTAAAACATTACTATGCTTAATCATGAGCGTAGTAATTGTTTACATTATATAGTTTATATGTTGTTGATTTGCATTCACTATCTTAATTTGTATTTTTAGAGTTTTCTTGACGTTAGTAACTGCTTACATTTCATCACGGATGATCTGAATCTTTGTAACCATTTGTTTGATATGCTGATGGTGCTAGTCGTAGTACGCAAAATCTATCCTCTACAGTTGTGGGCCATTTTCGCTCCGAACGGCGAGTTAGTGAGTTTTCAAGGGATTTGTATCGGTAGATCGACAAATAATATAGCTAAATACAGCGTGTTGATCGAACTTCTCTTTGATGCCATTTCATTTGGTATTAACTCAGTATAATCATAAGGTTAGACTCACAACTTGTGGTACTACAACTTGCTAGTATTTATACCGTTATAAATCCAACACTTCTTATATTGTTCCTAAGAGTTCGACTTTTTGAGAGACATTTTGATTTCATTCAATATCAACATATTTCTAGAAATCTGAACACTTTAACCGATTCATCAGTCAATCAAGTTTTAGATAGACATTTGCGACATAGGTAAAGAAAACATTCACGTCATTGAATAGGATTTCACATTAAAAATAACTCGAAAACATATAGATAGATAGTTATAGGTTTTTTATTTCCCCAAGACACGTTGGTCATCCGACCTCAAAATGTATGCAAAAAATCACAAGTAAACTAGTGGTGCTCATGGTAACATGCTATAGATCTAGAAATCCTGCTGAGTAACCACATCCAATGGTTAGGAACCCGAATTGTGTGTCATTGCGCCGCATGGAAGCTCTTCAATCTGAAATCGAAATCCCAAAGGTCAACCCCTCTATGTGTTGTTGGAGCTCAAGCAAAGAGTCTCATCCATATCAAGGTCCCGAAGGATCGATCTCCCGAAAACCCTCTCTGCCGGTGCATTCGCTTCGTGCTCTGGGGTTCCTCTACTAGTTGAACGCGACCAATATCTCGCATTACATTAAACATTTAGTCTAGTCTTGGAAAGAAATAAAAACACAAAAACATTGTATAAACCTTATAAAAAATCAAAAAAACATGGTCAAATCATTCTTACCTATTGCACCCCACTAAGCGCCTTCTAGTAAAACTAGATCCGGATCTCCCTCGAAGTCGATGCTCGCGCATGTGTAATCATCGATGAGACAATCTATCACCGAAACTAGGCAAAGAATGCGCAGAGAACACAACGTTCGATTGGCTTGCATGCCGACCCATGAGTTCTACCCATCTCTCGCATTCGAGGATCTCTAGGACTAGATATATCCAATGTTACATGTTGTGGCAAAGATAAGTGGAATCCATTCCAAAATGAAGGAGATAAGGATTGAACCATAGATGAAATTTTTCTTCCTTCCTCCCTTTTGCTTTATTCATGTTCCTTTATCCGAGATAGAATAGCCTCCGCACTGCATTGAAGATTGTTGGCTCTAAGCACTCTAGCGCATACTACATATACGATCCGTTCGCTACATGGAGTGTAACAGCGTGCTCGTGAAAGTTTAGCGATCATGAAAAGGATGGTTCTCAAAGGCAAATCCCCGACATCCCGATATGTTTATTTTTTCCATCTTTGCTAGGTTCTAACCCCGGATAGCAATATCGCATAACATAATCCCTCACCTGCCTCTCCTCCAAAGTAGAGACCCTATGAGAGAAATGGGCAAACCTCTCCTCGACAAACCTATGAGAAAATACACATCCTCAACTTTTATGGACAACACTTGATTTTTTTATTTGAAATTCCTCTATCGCCATATCCCATGCTCTGAACAAGGAACTCTAGGAGTTCTATTTGTTGCCTCATTCCCGATACAATTTGAAGTACTTAAGTAGCCCGCAATCTCTTAAAGCTCTCCCTACGGTACCCTGCGATCATTCAAGGCAATCATATCTTGTTCTTCATGTTCTCTTTCTCTCCATGTAATTGTCATTATAATCCGATGGAAACCTAAAAATCAACCACAAGATCCATTAGATACCATTCATTGCAAAAAACTAGGCAAATTTTAGACACATCATGAAAATCAAAAAACTTCAACTATGCCCAACGCACTCCCTAGGTTGAAACATTGTGTTTCATATGCAAGTACCCTTCACAAGTATTCGCTATGCAATGCGAGTGTTTCGATGTTCAAGGGTGCGTTTGCCTCAATTTGGGCGAAATTTACCCTAGGGGCCTCAAAACCCTAAAAATTTGCAAGGAATGGGAATGAAATGAATACGGAAAGAAAGAGGAGGTTCATGCTACTAACCTGGGATCAAACGGAGACAAAATCATGTCCACGTAAAACGACCGCAATCAACGATCGAAGTTCGAGGAAAAATCGTGTTCAGTAGCTCCAAAATGAAAATGGTAACTCTGGAATGGTAAAAATGAATAGTGAAACTACTTTATATAGTCATTTAATTGATCATGTTAAATTTATTGCTATGACTATAGTATTATTATGTTTTTATAATGAAACGTGTATTTTTAATCCATTTGATGTTGTTCTAAACAGAAATACAATCGACGAACAAAGTTATTCGTGCGATATTTATTTCAAAGAAAGACTTGACCACAAAGCATGCTTTTCTCCTTATTTTTCAAGCTTTGATAAAAATGAAAAAGGATTTGAAGTGCACTTTTATCTCTTTTTCGAGCTTATATAACGATTGAAAAAGGAACCCCTCGAGTCTTCTTTCGTACTCTTTTCGTACTCGATAATGTGAAAATATTGTCGAGCACTTGTCATTTCGAGCTCATTAAAGTAAATGAATTGATATCTCACCAGTGATAAGTTTAACCCTTTTCCAGATCGAGATGGATTATTTACGAAAAAATGAATACCTTGGTTAAACATGACCAAAGAGGTTCTTTTAGATATTATTTTACACATTTTTCGTATTCGAGAGACAAATTTATGAAAAAGTACTTTTGGAGTTCTCTTTCATCCTCTTTTTTAGACTCTCTAAATATGAAAATTTTAGAAAATTAAATATTACGTAGCAATGCAACACATAAAATATGTGGAAAATACAAGCACACAAAACACATAAAAACTAGAGAGACAAGTGATATACGTGGTTCACCCAGCTTTGGGCTACATCCACCCCGAACATCCAGATCTTTCCTTTCTATTATCCCGAAAAAAATGAAGAGACAAAACCTACAAGCAGATCCG
This sequence comes from Pinus albicaulis, assembly GCA_034641835.2. Classification (NCBI taxonomy): domain Eukaryota; kingdom Viridiplantae; phylum Streptophyta; class Pinopsida; order Pinales; family Pinaceae; genus Pinus; species Pinus albicaulis. Next base: position 1,268,638,883 of record CM076581.1, read on the forward strand.
TTGTAATATCCTCTATTCTCTTCTCACAAGTCTCCCTCTTTGTTTCTCACTCCGAGAATACACATATAATACATATCCGCAATAAAATTCCCTCATAAAAGCAAGGGTTTCCTTCTAGGGAAAAAAACCCTAATCTAAACATAACTTCTACCGTCGCATCATTTGCCTAATGAACGACCCTGCATTGACTAGAAATTACTATACTTTTTACAAGGCAATTTTACATTTTGTTTTAGCTTCTGGGGGCGCTACCCCCGAAACCCCCCGCCAGTGGGGCTCCAGCGTTGTTTCGGACCCCCCCCACGGCAGCCGATTAATTACGGCGGCATTGCTGCCCCTTTTACATGTGCTGTGGGTCCAACGCCGTAGATACAAAGTAAACAAGATAATCGTGTGCTCCACACCCAACAATCTACCACTTGGAGACCGATTGTAGCAACTCCACCGCTGCTTCATTTGCTAGACAATGACTCCTCTTTGGACTCGGGGTCGTCTCTCATCTTCATTGTCATCCTTGAAGACCAATTGAAACCGAGCATGTTCTTAGTTTCTCCCCGGCTACAACTTTTGTTAGCATATTCCGCAAGATTCGGCTAGTGTGTATCTTTTTCAGCTTCAACTCTCCATCTTCCACATACGACCATATGAAATGGTACTTGAGATGTATGTGTTTAGTCCTAGAATGAAATGCTAAGTTCTTTGCAAGATGAATAGCACTTTGGCTATCACTATATAGTGTGCTGTATAGTGTAACCGACTCCAAAAAATAGAAGAAAAGAGATATCAACGCCTTAGAAATAAGCCACTTTGAGGGGGCAACCTCCAATACATTACATAATTTAACAATTATTCGATGATACAATTTACAAAAACCTCCTTTTCTATATATAGGAGTCCATGGGGCCATAATGTAATCCTAGCTGGGCCTACAATGTAATCCTAGCCGACTTAACAATAATAATTTAAGGGCACAATAATAACAAAATGGGGGGTTACAAGGGTACAATAATAACAATAAGGGGGTTACACTAACAACAATAAGGGACTATACTAGTAATATAGGGACCTAACATTCCCCTCTCCTTAAAAAAAGTGTTGTCAACAACGATTGAGTAGCTCTGGGTGCTTCTGTATAAAATTATCATCCTCCCATGTAGAATCTTCAATGGGTAAGTTCTTCCACTTGATGAGATACTCGAAAATTGATCGATTATCGTAGTTGTCGAGTTCTTGTTTCCGTGATCGCTTCAGGGTTCCAATATGATTTTTCCTTCCTCATCAAGTTACTGGAAATATTGTTTGAACTCGGAAGATTTTCGCCTATAACCTTCTTTAAGCATGAAACATGGAAAACTCGGATGTACTCGCGAAGAAGCGTGAAGCTCCAATTTGTATGCCATAGTACCAATCTTTTTGCAACACCTTGTAAGGACCATATAGTACTTAGGCGATAATTTATTATCCTTCTTAGCTTGCTTGAGGGACATTTGTTTGTATGGTTAGTAGCCGTAAAAATACCCAAATCTCCTACATCAAAAACTTCTCTCGCTACGATGTTGATCTCGCCTCGTTGTTTCATTCGATTTTGTGCCAAATTCAGAGTTATCCTTTAAGAGTTGGAGAACTTCTTGCCGATGCTCGATGTGATCTTCCACCGCTTGAACCTTCGAATTTTCCCTTAAAGATGATGTGATCGATGGTGGATGATATCCATAAAGTGCCATAAATGGGGTCATTTTTGTCAGCAGTATGGAAGGAAGTGTTATACCACCATTCAGCGAGAGGTAACCACTTGACCCATTGTGTTTGTTTATCAGATACAAAAACAACGAAGATATCCTTCCAAACATTTATTTACTATCTCAGTTTTTGACCATCGGATTGAGGATGATAAGATGAGCTATGAGCTAATTGAGTACCCAAACAAGAAAATAACTCCGTCCACAAAATTTCCAATGAAAATGGGATCTCTATCGCTCACAATAACCCTTGGGCTTCCATGTAGCTTTTGAATTCTATCCATAAATGTAGTAGCAACCGTACTTGCTTTAAATGGATGAGATAATGCACAAAAGTGTGCATACTTGTTAAGTCTATCAACTACCACCATGATGATATCCCTTCCTTCGGACTTAGGTAAACCTCGTGATAAAATCCATTGAAATCTCCTCCCAACGTTGACTTGGAATGGATAAAGGTTGTAGAAGTTCTGTGGTCTTAATTGTCTCCACTTTATTCTGCTAGCAAACCAAAACATTCCGCCACAAAATTTTGAATATCGATTTAAGGCCATCCCAAAAAAATTATTTCTTCACCCCCGTGGTAAGTTTTTAAAAATCCCTGAGTGTCCTCCTAAAGGAGAAGTGTGCAATTCTAGAAGAATCTTTTGTTTTAGTTGGGAATTATTACAAAGATATAAGCGATCTTTGTACCATAAGGAATCATTTTTCCAACTAAATGTATCGATGTACTAGGATCTTGCTCGCTAACTTTTGAATGAGTGTCCATACATCTTTGTCCTTCTTCCACTCATCTCTTGCTTTCAGCTTATCCAATCTGTCGGATAATAGAAATGGCACAAATCAATGCTTTCCACCTCTTCATTCTTTCTTGAGAGTGCATCTGCAACAACATTAAGCTTTCCTTTTTTGTAGATTATTTCAAAGTCATAACCCAACATCTTTGTGACCCATTTTTGTCTGCTCTTCTCTGAAAGATAGTCTTTGTTTCCAAAAAAGTGTTTAAGACTATCATGATCAAGCTTTTTACCTTGAAGTGTCTTCCCATTAGGTAAGTTCGCCATTTCTTTAGTGCATGCAATATTGCTAACATTTCCTTCTCATAAATAGGTTTTTACGTAAATAATTTCCTTTGATTGGACGACTTTCAAAAGCAATGGGTCTTCCTTCCTGCATTAAAATTGCACCAATTCCATTTCCCTGAGGCATCACATTCCACAATAAAGGTTTTTGTGAAGTCTCAGCGTAGCTAAGAACCGTAAGCTAGGCACATTTCACCTCTTTAAGATGTTCAAAGGCCTTAGTTGCTTCAGGGAGTCCATGAGAATGCATCTTTCTTCAATAATGTTGTTAGAGGTGTTGCTATTCTCCCATAATTCTTAAAAAACTTGCGATAATACCCCGTTAACCCGAGAAATCCTCGCACTCGCTTAATGGTCGTGGGGACTTTCCCATTCCTTAATGGCTTTAATTTTGTTAGGGTCTACTTTAACACCCTCGTGAGATATAATATGACCTGAGATATTCCACCTCTTATACTCCAAAGAAACATTTGGATGTTTTTTGCATATAATTGTTTCTCCTACAATAGTTTGAGTACCCCGTCAACATGTTCAACATGATCCTTCCAAGACTCGCTGTAGATTAGTATATCATCAAAAAAATACTAGCACAAATTTTTCTAAGGAAGGGTTTGAAAATGGAATTCATCAACCCTTGAAATGTAGAAGGTGCATTGGTAAGGCCAAAAGGTATGACCAAAAATTCATAAATGACCCTCATGAGTTCGAAATGTTGTTTTTTAGAATATCTTCGCCCTTCATTCTAATTTGATGGTATCCCGAACGAAGATCCAACTTGGTAAAATAAATTTCTCCGTGTAATTCATCCAATAATTCATCAATCATAGGAATGGGAAATTTAATATTTAATGGTGAGCTTATTGAGCTCCCTATAATCCGCACACATTCACCATGATCCATCCTTCTTATGTACCAATACTACGGGAGCAGTAGAAAGAACTTTCGACTAGGTTGAATTATACCCAGCCTCTAACATTTCTGCAATCATACGTTCAATTTTTCTCTTTTGGAAGTAAGGATATCTATAAGGCTCGATGTTTGGAGGAACACTTCCTGAATCAAAATGAATAGCATGATCATGATCACGAATAGGTGGGAGTCCTTTGGGAGTTTCAAACACCTTGGAATGATTGTCCAAGAATTTTTGGAGATCTCGAGAAATAGATGATTTTGATGTCTGAACTTCTAGTGAGCATAATTGTGCAATTACGCCTCGTTGTTATTTCTTTAAAAGCTTTTGTCATGACATTAGAGCTTATTATCCTTCCCGCTCTCCCCTCAATACCCCCGTAATTCGACTTCCTTTCCTTCTGAAAAAAAATTCAAGAAAATTTCTTGAAAATTAAAAGCTACCGTCCCCCAAAGATTGTAACCATTGTACTCCTAGTACAACATCAGCACCTCCTATAGGAATGGGAAAAAGCATTGGACTAGTCAATACATATTCCCCCCATGGTTAGCTTGATATTATGGCATTTTCCAGAGCAATTTATAGTTTCTCCATTTGCAACCATCACTTGACATTCTCGGTGCTAGGGTATAGTAAACAATTTAATTCCTTGGCTACCTTACAATGACTAAAATTATGGGTGCTACCCGAATCAATCAAAACTATTACTTTTTTCTTCTTGATTTGTCCTGCTATCTTGAGAGTTTGAGGAGTGGTAATTCCTACCAAAGTGCATTACACGATATGGTCGGATTCATTTCTTTCCTCTTCTAGGGTCGGTTCCCTCGGTGTATATCCTCTTCTTGTTCATTTTCTTCTTCCTCTTCACAATCTATGTAAAATAATTTCTTCTCAAAGACACTTATGACCTTTAGTGTATTTGCTATCACAACTGTAGCAAATCCCTTTGCTCTTTTTTTCTTCCAATTGATGTGGTGTCAACCTTGTAGGTTGTGGAAATCTAGGCGTAGCAACACTTCCTTCTTTATAGAATGTGAGTGGTAGGCTTCCTTTGTCGCCATTATTTTACATTCAACTTTTTTCTTTCCAAACTCGAATGCCTTCTCCAATGAATTTGGTTCCAAAACACGAACTTCATGTTGGATATTATGCTTTAAAGTGCCTATGAAGAGATCGATACATGTGTTCCTCTCGGAATATCAGTTACCCTTATATTCAATTTTTTGGAATTCCTCAATGTGCTCGCCCCACTAAACCCTTTTGTTTGAGATTTATCAATTGGCTAAAAAAGGTGTTGCTCTTTGTATCCTCATAATGTGCTATCATTTCTTCCAGTAAAAATAGACCAAGTGACAATTTTTTTTTACGAGAGAACAAAAGCCATCGATACCATACAAATGTATTTTGTTCTAAATGTAAAGTTGCAATGCGTACCTTTTGTGTGTTTTGCACATTATGGAGATCAAAAAAATATTGCTCCATTTGTAGTATCCATGTTACGATCCTTTCCATCAAACTTCCTCATATCCATTTTTGAAATATGGTGGTTCTTCCTCGCCAACTAAGAGTTTATGAAATCACGATTAACATTGATTTTTGTTTCTCATCATGAGGTTTTCCTCACTATCTTTTCACCATTAGGAAACATTTCTTGTATCAACTTTGTCAAACCTTCAATGTCCGTTTTTTGTAGATCATTCTTCATGTTTTCCATCTTAGCTTCCATGCCACCTTCCATGCCATCCATCTTAGCTTCCACGCCATCCATATTAGCTTGCACGCCATCCATCTTAGCTTCCACACCTTTCTTCAAAAACTTCCATTTCATTTTTTTGTTGCTCTTTGCGAGAGTGAAATTTGTTGCACTTTATCTTGTAATTTTTGATAGATCATGTTGCAATTTTTCATCTTCATGAGTCATAGTAGAGCCTTCTAAAGTCTTAATGGGTGTTGAATTATTTTTACGGGGCATATTTTATAACCCAATACCGATATTTATTCTAAAATATGCCCTTGGAATCAATTCAAATTGATTCTTTTCAAACAATACTTATGCAATTCGGAAAAAAATACACACCTTTTTCTTTTCTTTTGAGGAGCTTGATATTGAAATTAGATTATATTTGTGATTTCAACACTCAAATATTTGATTTTTGGTACCAACGTAGCCCTCTCCGAATTATCTTTCTAATTCCACGAGTCCGACCTGATTTGGATTCTCCAAGACAAAGTTGTCTCCAATCTCCCACAATGACCTAATTATGGGCTCGTTCTGTGAGAGCGAACTTGTACGACTTGCCACGTGTCACTCGTTTTTTCCTTCGTCTCTGAAATTGATAGCCAAGAAACTACAAAACTCGCGTACTTGTGACCAATTTTTACGATACTCCAATCCAATGCCCAGAGAGAGAGTTATTGAAATTTTCCCACGATCACCTCTTTGAGATGAAATTCGAGAGCCTCGAAAAAGCACTACCTTCCACGGACATCATATCTCCAAAAATATTGCGAGCAAGCTCCGAAATTTTTTGAAAAATTTCTCTTCAGGGATTTTAAATTTGCACCATAATAATTTCAGATTTTGACCCTTCGTAGGAAAAAAAGTTATAGCGCAAATTCCACGATGACTCCGTTTAGGAGCTTGAAAAAAAATACCTAACTTCCACAGTGATGATATCTCCGAAAAATATTGAGAAACAAGCTCTGAAATTTTTAGCCAATATTCTCGGGATGGCGGGGTTTCGCACCCTAAAAATTTAAGCTTTCCGAAACTTCGAAGAAAAAAATTTATAGTGAAAATGCCACGATGACACTGTTTGGAGCGAGCGAAACCCTACGAGTCCCAAAGCTACGATACCAAATGTTGTGTAACCAGCTCCAAAAAATAGAAGAAAAGAGATATCAACGCCTTAAAAAATAAGACACTTTGAGGGGGGAAACCTCGATACATTACATAATTGAACAATTCTTCGATGATACAATTTACAAAACCTCCTTTCTATATATAGGAGTCCATGCGGCCATAATGTAATCCCTGAGTGGGCCACAATGTAATCCTAGACTCGACCTAACAATAATAATCTAAGGGCACAATAATAACAAAATGGGGGTTACAAGGGTACAATAATAAAAATAAGGGGGTTACACTAATAACAATAAGGGACTATACTAGTAATATAGGGGACCTAACACACCCATATCATGCTTCTTACCCAATTCATCCATAAACCTTTGTAACCAAATCTATCTCTTTACTAGCCTCTTTTAGTAGCAACATACTGCGCATTCACGGTTGTTGAAAGTGAAACAACACTTTGGATTTTTGAAAACCCAACCGACAGCTTGTTTCCACCTACGACAAATACATATCCTATAGTGCTCCTCCTATTATCTACATCAACATATCCCCGTAGAGCAATGTTTGAACTCACCAAAGCATAATGCTTGATTTGTGGTACCTCTCAAATATCTAAGAATCAATTTTACTGCCATCCAATGTTCTTTTTCCTAGATTATTCATGTACACGCTTACAAATCACTATCGCATGTGCAATATCGTGCCTTGTGCATATCATTGCATACATTAAGCTTCCAATCTGCAAATGCATATGGAACTTGAGACATATAATCCATGTCTTCTTGGGTCTTTGGGCACATCTCCTTACTAAGTTTGAAATGGTTAGAAAAAGGTGTACTAATCTGGTTTTGCATTACTCGTATATTAAATCTTTTCAACACCTTCTCTATGTACTCATTATGAGACAGTTGTTAATTTGCGATTTTTACTCGTCTCTAGTTATCCTCATACCAAGGATTTGTTTACTTGCAGCTCCCAAATCCTTCATTGCAAATGAATTTGCCAATTTTCTTTTCGAGCACATTTATTTCCCGCATGTTAGACCACGCAACAAGCATGTCATCTACATACAATAACAATATAATATAGCTACCATCATTTTGCCTTTTTAGATAAACACAATGACCGCAGTGACATCTAGTATAACCTTGTTCGAGACATGAACTTGTCAAAATTTTAGATACCACTACCTTGGAGAATGTTTTAAACCATACAAGCTCTTCTTTTAACTCTGCACACCAATTTTTTCTTTTCCCTTTTACCTCATATCCTTCTGGTTGCTGCATGTATATCTCTTCCTCCAAATCTCCATGGAGAAATGTTGTCTTTACATCTAACTGTTCAAGATGTAAATCTTCCGCTGCTACAAGACTTAAGATAGTTCTGATTGAATTCATTTTAACAATAGGAGAAAATATTTCATCAAAATCAATACCTTTCTTTTGTGCAAAACCCTTCACCACAAGTCTAGCTTTGTACCTCTGTTTTCCTCCATCTTCTTCCTTCAGCCTGTAAACCCATTTATTCTGCAATGTAGTTTTACCTGCAGGCAACCTGACTAAGTCCCAAGTCCGGTTATGCATTAAGGAGTCCATCTCTTCTTCCATGGCTAGCTCCCACTTCTTCCTGCTTTCAACCTGCATTGCTTCTTCATAACATTCAAGTTCACCAGAATCAGTCAATAATAAATAATATAATGAAGGAGAGTATCGTTCAGGGGGTCTACTTATCCTGGTAGATCTTCTAACACCACTTTCAGGTGTTTGAGGTGCCTGTTGCTGTTGTGGTGGTTGCTGCTGCTGTGGTTGTTGATTATTATTATTTTCAGGCACCTTTACCTTTTCAGTTATCTCATCAAGAACCGTGTATTCCTTGCTTTCTTTTTCCTGTTTCTTTTCCTGCAGCTGATTCTTATACAAGACCTTTTCATTGAATATTACATCTCTGCTCCTAATGAATTTGTGATTTTCATAATCATATAAGCGATAACCAAAATCATTAGCACCATATCCAATAAAGGTACATTTCTTTGATTTTGCCTCAAGATTTGTTCTATTTTCTTTATTAATATGGACAAAGGCCTCACAACCAAAAGGCTTTAAAAAAGTGTAGTTTACCTTTTTACCTGTCCATGCTTCCTCTGGAATACCACCATCCAAGGAACTTGAAGGCCCTCTGTTTATTAGATAAACAACAATATCTACAACATCTGCCCAAAATTGTAAAGGCAATCCTGCATGCAATCTCATGCACCTTGCACGCTCCATGATTGTTCTGTTCATCCTTTCTGACACACCATTTTCTTGTGGTGTTCTTGGAACTGTCTTCTCTCTACGAATTCCATGCTCTGAACAGTACCTATCAAACTCTTTGCCGCAATATTCACCTCCATTGTCTGATCTGAGACACTTCAACTTCTTTCCTGTCTCAATCTCAACCAAAGCTTTCCATTTCTTGAAAGTATAAAATACATCAGATTTATTTTCAATACAATAAATCCATGTTTTTCTAGTTGCATCATCAATAAAAGTAACATAATAACGAGAGCCACCGAGAGATGATACCTGAGCAGGTCCCCATACATCTGTATGCACAAGCTCCAATTTTTTGCTCTTCTTTTCTTTCCCAACTCTGAGAAATCTGACTCTCTTTTGTTTTCCATAAATGCAATTTTCACAGAAATCCAAATCAACATTCTTCAAACCTGGCAACAAATTTCTCGAGTGAAGAATCTTCATTCCCTTCTCACTCATGTGTCCGAGCCTATGATGCCATAATCCTGCGTCTGCTCCTTTGGAAGTTAAAGCATTACCAGAGTTAGAAATACCATTGCATAAATACAATGTACCAACCTTTTCACCTTTTGCTATTACCAGCGCTCCTTTGGTGACCTTCCAAGTTTTATCTGTGAAAGTTGTCACACAACCTTCACTGCCTAACTGCCCTGTTGAAATTAGATTTTTCTTCAGATCTAGAACATGCCTTACCTCCTTTAGTAGCCATTGGTTTCCATTCTGTTGTTTTACAAGAACTTTACCCATTCCAACAATTTTACAGGGTTTATCATCACCCAAACGAACTTGTCCAAAATCTCCTCGAACATAGTCATGAAAATATTTCTTATCAGGTGTGGCATGGAATGAAGCCCCTGAATCTACAACCCAAGAATCAGTAACATTTTCGAAAGAAAGAATCAAAGAATCTTGTAACACATCACCTGTCACATTTTCTTCATGATTGTTTTCTTGCTGTGTGTCTCCTTCTTTTCCCTTCCGAGATCTACAGTCTTTCTTTAGGTGTCCTTTCTTTCCACAATTCCAGCACACTATCCCCGATCTGGACTTGGATCTACCTTTCCTTGATTTACCGTGATATCTCGAGCTCTTTCCTCTTTCCATTCTTCTTCCCCTAGACTCTGCACTCAAAGCATTACCTGATGTCTCACCGGAGCTTTTCCGTCGCATTTCCTCGCTAAGGATAGCACCAACAACATCATCAAACTTTAAAGTACTAGATCCAGAGACAGAGTTACTAATGGCCATTACTAAACCATTCCAACTCTCTCGCAATGAGCACAAGAATAACAGAGCTCTAACTTCATCATCAAAGTTTACCCCTACAGAACTTAGCTGACTGGTAACTGTATTAAATTCATTTAAATGGTCTGCAACAGATCCACCTTCCGACATCTTCATATTAAATAGTCGTTTCATAAGAAATACCTTGTTTGAGGCCGATGGTTTTTCATATAGTTTCACCAACGTCTGCATCAAACCCTCTGTTGTTGTTTCCTTCGAAATATTGAAGGCGACTGACGCCGCAAGACACAACCGTACTGTTCCGAGTGCCTTTCTATCGAGAATGTTCCATTCCGCGTCTGTCATGGTCGCCGGCTTCTTTGTTTTTCCGCTCAATGGTAGGTACAGATCTTTCTGATACATATAATCTTCCATCTGCATCTTCCACAGCGCAAAGTTTTGGCCGTTAAATTTCTCGACCCTAAACTTACCATCGTCCGCCATTTCTCCCACTCGAACCAGGAACCCTTTTTTCCTGCGAGTTTATCAGCCAAATATACCTTCGGCTCCGATACCAGTTGTTAGAAAACACATCCAGGGATAAGATTCCTCTACAACCTCAAGTGGCCTTAGATCCATTTGAAAAGTGGGGCTTGGATTTAATTGGGCCAATTGACCCACCATCAGGGTATAGAAGATATGCTATTGTTTGCACTGATTATTTGATAAAGTGGGCTGAGACAAATGCTGTCAAAGTAACAATAGAGGAAAAATTGGAAAAGTTCTTAAGGGAAAATGTTTTCTACAAATTTTGGTATCCAAGGGAGTCACTGATCAAGGAGCTAAATTCATATCACATTTGATTGAGAATGTCCTGAGGTAGCATAATATCAAGAACATAACATATATTTCCTATCACCCTCAAGAAAATGGGCAAGTAGAGGTTACAAATAGAGCATTGAAGAGCATCATCACCAAGGTGGTGAGCAACAACAAGAAATATTGGACAGACATATTAGTGGAGGCCACTTGGGCCTATAACACCACCTATAAGACAACCACAAGATTCACTCCATATGATTTTGTTTATGGGATGAAAGTTGTGCTATCTATTGAGTTTGAGTATAACACTTTGAGAATGGGAGCCAAATTAGATTTACATATCACAAGTGCACAACAAGAAAGGATTCTCCAATTGAATGACTTGGATGAGTTAAAAATGCAAGACCTCCTATGCAATGAAGTTATACAATTACAAAGGAAGATCTGGCATGATAAGCATATCAAGGAAAATATTTTTCAAGAAGGGGATTGGGCCTTGCTTTATGACTCCAGGTTCAAGTATTTTAAAGGAAAATTAATGACTAGGTGGTTGGTCCCATACCTGATAGACAAATGCCATGATAATGGAGTTTTCCAGATCAGAACCATTGATGAGGAGGGGATCCCTTTGCTTGTCAATAATTATAGACTGAAGTTATACAAGAGACCAATGTCTAAGGTATAATTCATCAGTACAATCAGTAGAGAGGTCATTGTGATTGGGAGTCTCCTGGCTTCTAGTTCAGATTCCTCCTCAAAAAAAATAAAAAATAAAAATAAAAAGGCCTGGGTGAAAACCTCTCTTAGGCATATAAGGCCAAGTCAAGGATTGAATTCCTCTTTGAGGCAGTCCTAGAGAAAAAAGGCGAAGAAAAATAATAAATATACCTCGGTGAAAATATCCTCTGAGGCACCTAGAGAATTCATGTAGATTGAAAACCTCCTCAGAGGCAGCTCACATGTCTCTCAAATAAAATAAAAAAATAAAAAAGGAAAAACAACACAAGATGAAGCCATGACTATTGACCTTTTTATTTTTTTGCAGGCTTATGCATAGAGGTAGATTATGCCTACAAGTCAAATAAATTTTCAAGTTTCCTCCATTCTTCCATACATTTATTCCCTCTCCATCATCTCCACTCATATCTCCATCTCTCTCAACCATCCCATTAGCTCAAAACTCAAGTTTCACCACCACTCTGTGTTGCTACAGAAGGATCTTGTAAAGTTATAGGAAGGTCCTCTAGTGGTATAGGAGGCTTCTAAAAAGCTAGAGGAGAGAGAATCGAGGGCAAGGGAAGCCCACCAAGGATCTTGTGGTCCCAAATAATCATGAATAGGTTCTTTTGACCATTACCCATCACCAGTTCATCACTCATCCATCTCATTCAAAAGGATTTCTCACTCAAACCCTTCACTTTGTCCTACTTGTAAAAAAATTCCTACAAAAACACAAAGGTCCTTATCATCATTCTTGCACGCCTACACTACTCCCTTATGATCCTATCACTATCCTAATGCCTTACCACACTCTCCCTCATCACCCTATGCATATTGAAGGTCCAGAGGTACAAATAAGTGGATGGTATTGGAAGAGCACATCCCCCTATAGTAAACCTGTGTAATCACCAGAAAATCACTATATTGTTTTATTGATCATCCAAGCAGAATTTGAAAACTTGTGAGGTGACTCTAAGGAAGCTATGGCACTCCAAGAAGGACTCTCCACCAACAACAACAACTTGATCCTCAACAAAGTACCTGCACACACAACAAACATCACAGTTAAGCACCACAAGGAGAATGATGACATAATGAAAGAACAAAGACCATAAGACAAACTCTCTTGGTGCCAATACAATGGTCCAGGTATAGCATGCAAGGCTCTACAACACATTGACCATGAGGTAGGCTTAAGTACGACATTATCTGGCCCTCTCCCTATGTGTAATTTACTAAAGTGAATGAATGCTGAGAGGAGATGTTTTAATAAGGTAAAGGTGGCTCGTTAACTTGGCCACCCTCTTCTAGTGAACTAAAGGTGATTGGTAGAGTCTTCATGCAATTTGGAGCTGTCACATCAACTGAATTAGGATCACTAGGAGTGGGTTGTGATTACAAAGAGAAGATAATAATCACTTAGAGTGTGGCCAATGGTCTAAATGAGGAAACCTAGTGTGAAGGAAAACTTAGCACAATGCTCCAATACCAACTCAAAAATGGCATATAATGTACTTGGGCGTGTTTTCCTTTGCATAATTTCTCATTCCAAGAATAGTTAGAGAGAGGACAAGTTTTTTAATCCACTGAGGAGATTTGAACCTCCACCAGCTATTGCTACAGGGAGGTGCTACAGGAAGCACTATAATTGCTACATGAAGGCCGAAGGAGGTAAATATGAGCAGAAAAGGGTTCGATTGGTTCATAAATTTTCCATATTCATCTCAGAGAATCAAAGAAGTAATTTTTCCACCACCCTCATATCTCCATCAAAATTGCATACAATTTCTCCTAAAAAGTATGCAGTGAGTATTAATAAAAGTGTGAAATTGAAAGGATCTGTGTGAAGGGAGTAGTGGTTTAAACATAAGAATTGGAGTGATAAGAGCTTCGTGACCCATTGCTACCACTAAATTAGACACTAAATCCATAAAAGAAACACCTCTCCCTCAATTATTCAAGAGAAAAAAAGAATATATGGGGGGTGGGTTTAACATAAGGGAGCCTTGAGGTACCAAGAGAATCCATTTGCTCCCTCCTATGGTGGATATCTTTAGAAGACATCAATGTCTAGGCTTCTTTGAATTAATAAAAGGGGATTATGAGGAAATATAATTTTATTTTTCCATGGCCTTAAATTCAAAAAAAGAGGACAGTGTTACCACTGTTGTGAGGGGGTTGATCTAAAGGAGTGTATTAGTTTTGTTGTGCTAAGTGTCCTTTCAGTAATATAAACATGTACAATTTGTCTCCAATTGTTTGCTTAAGGAATGAGTGTTTTAACCATGAAACATATATGAATTTTTGAACTTTAAGCATGAAAATAAGCCTAAGAAACACTAAACAACAGTGTTTAACAGATAAATAAAATCACACATAAGTTTTACATAGTAGGCATTATGAAGCAGTTCACCCCTCTTGGGCTACATCTGTTGGTCCAGCTCCCAATGGCATGTGCCTCTTTGTAATTATAATGCTCAAAATTGCAAATTACATGTGTTTACAGTCCTCTAATTTTTGTTTTCTCTGCACCAATGGCTCCAGAATGCTCAAATTAGTCTAGGTAGACTTTTGTTTCACCCAAATTGGTCAAAAATTGACCTCCCAATGCATTTTTTCAAAAGTCAGCTATAAAATATCCACTAAAAGTGGAGACTGGCACTTAAATGAAGTTAAATTTAATGAAAAGACCTAAAATTAGGGTGCCTCCTTCTTTTCCGATGGAATATACCATTAGGTTTAAATGTTAGTGGTTAGGTCGAGGTGGTCACAAGCTGACCCCCTGCCTAAAAGCACACGGTTATGGGATTTTTAAAACTCCATTGCATTGGCATGGAACCCGGAGTTAATGGTTTCGCAAACTGTGGCATTACATGGCATATCACCGTGCCCATGTGACAGTTACAAACTTCTTCTAGAGATTACGGTTTATTGCCACCGGTTAACAATTTTGATGTTGCGGGTTGTTTAAAATGTGACCAATGATTTTGGGGCCACCAGCGGTTTGGGACCGCTGGTAGTCCCCCCTTAAAACATAAAACTTTTAAACCAGAAGTGAATGCAGGAGACATAAGGGTTAAGAAACACATGGTAGAGCAGTTGGTGGAGATGTCCGCTCCCACACTCGAGGTCTCGAGTTCGACTCATGTGCCCTCCAACAAATTTTACCATACCCTTCTAAGGACATGTGGCAACCTCCGGGCTTGCCACATGTCACTCATCCAATGGTCCAAAACAAATCCATCAACGTTCAGAATCACCATCCCATACCACAAAAATCAACTGTGGCGCAATCTGGTTGGCTGTGAGAAAAGGGAATATTCCCCAGAATATACCTGCTAAATCTACCTGCATGCTGACTGGGCATCCCAGTCACAAAATTTTTGTTGTTTGGGAAAACAGAAATAACACGATATCTTCCTCATACAACATCGGTTTTCCAAACCATTCACGGCGCTAGAATCGCAACGATGAGACCTTTCCAGTCGCTCAGGTTCGGTCCTGTTTTGAGCACTTTAAATTTTAAGCATAACACTGATATCCTTATCAAACCTCCCCATTGGGAATATTTTGGACCCCAAAAGACTTTAATTACCAGTATAGAAGATGAGGGTACAAATCCCTCACCTTTTCCACTTCCATCCATCTTGCTTTACTTGGTTTGCTACCCTTCGAACCAATTCGAAGATAATCAACACTTCCCCTCTTAGAAGTGTGTGTTGGAATCCTCCTTAAGCTCGTCCAGAAATTCTGGTGAGAAATATTCTATAGATGGCAGCTGAATATCACTCCCTTGATCATCAATCAAAGGAGGCTGATACAAACGTAAATTATCCACATTGACAACGGAATAAATTTTCATATATGAAGGCAAGTCAAGTTGAAATGCATTATTACCAACTTGTTTAATGATCTTGAACGGACCATAATGAATAGGCTTAAGATTTTTACCTTCTCCTTGCATCCTTTCTTTTCTTATGTGAAACCATACTTCATCTCCTTCTTGAAACTTGTGATCAACTCTATGTTTGTCATGCCTCTCCTTGTATTTTCTTTGACTCTTCTCAAGCTATTCTTGAACTTGTTGATGAATAATCTGAATTTGCTCAATGAAATTTCGAGCCTTGTCAATATCACTATGCCCATCAATTGCAACATCCTTCTCAAATATGAAGTCTAATGGCGATTTCGGAAAATACCCAAAGCAGGTTTCAAAAGGTGAAGTATTTGTAGAATAGTGCTTGGCCTGGTTGTAAGTGTGTTGAATGTAATGGAGCTATTCATCCCACAACTTGGGATGTTTTCTACAATATCCTCTCAATAGATGCACAATGGTTCGGTTCACCACATCAGTTTGGCCATCGTTTTGCGAATGAAAAGCAATACTCTTTTTCAACTTTATGTCCATCATCTTCCAAAGATTGGACCAAAAATTCCCAACGAACATGGAATCCATGTCACTAACAATAGAAGTTGGCAAACCATAATGAACCCATACATGTTGAAAATAAAGTTCAGTAGTTTGTTCAAAAGTAATGGTTTTCTTACATGGCATAAGTATACACATTTTATTGAATCTATCCACAACTACATAAAGATAATCATGTTGTTTTCTTGACATAGGTAGACCTCCAACAAAGTCCATGGAGACACTCTCCCATGGCCTTGATGGTACCGGTAGTGGCTTGTACAACCCAAGCTTCCTATTGCTAGGCTTGCTTGTTGCACACATAGAACATCCTCTTATAAAACGTGACACACTATCTATCATGTGAGGCCAATAGCAATACCTCTATAGATGCACCATTGTTTTGCTTACCCCAAAGTGTCCAGCAATAAGAGACAAATGAGCCTCTCTCATGACACTAAGTCTCTCTCCTTGTGGTATACACAGCTTGCCCAAATGAAACAGCAAATTGTTATGCATGTGATAATCATTTTCCTCAACTTGATTCCCTTCACTCAAACTAGCATACACATCTTGAAAATCAGTATCAGATGCATACTGTTCTATGTAACTCTCATGTACAATAGAATCATTTTTAAGCAAAGTAGAAGCACTTATAATCGGCCTTGAAAGCATATCAGAAAATTTATTGAAAATACCTTTCTTGTACCTTATAACCAAGTGAAACTATCGAAGAAATCCCATCCACCTAAAATGTCGTGATTGCTGCAATTTTCTTTGCGACTGCAAGTACTATAATGGTTGATGATCGGTATGTATAGTCGTCTCTTTACCCATCAAGTAGTGTTTCCACTTCTTGATGCTTTGTACCAATGCATATAGTTATTTTTCATATGTTGGATAATTAATTACAGCACCATTGAATGTTTCAAAATGAAAAGTGGTAGGCTTACCATGCTGCAAAAGTACTGCACCCATGGCATAATCACTAGCATCGGTTTGAATCTAGAATGGTTGTCTCAAATCTGGTAATGCAAGGAACAGAGCTGAAATTATCTTGTCTTTCAAAGCTTCAAAATCTTGCTATTGTTTGCCTCCCCATTGGAAGCCTTTCTTCACACTTGTCACAACATGCATAGGAGCTTCTATGGTAGAAAAGTTAGCAATAAAATTTCTCCAATACTGAGCCGCGCCTAAGAAACTTCTTATCTCGGTTACTGAATTGGGAGTGGACAAATTCACAATGGCTTCCACTTTAGAAGGATCAATTCTCAACTCGCCTCCTCCTACAATGTGTCCCAAATAAACTAGAGAAGTCTTTCCAAATTCACACTTAGACATCTTAAGAAATAATTGCTCTTTCTTCAAAACATCAAGTACCCTTTTTACATGCAAGACATGTTCTTCTCTTGTTTTTCTGAAAATGAGTATATCATCTAAATACAAAATCATAAATTCATCAATAAATGGACGCAAAATATTGTCCATAACATGCAAGAAAGTCACCGGTGCATTACACAAACCAAACAGCATAACCAACCACTCAAAGAGTCCTTGTTTGGTTTTGAATGCAGTCTTCCATATGTCACTTTCTGCAATTCTTACTTTATGATATCCACTTCATAAATCTAACTTAGTGAAAAAAATTTCTTATTTCAGCTGATCTAGCAAATCATCTATCCTTGGGAGTGGGTATCGATTCTTTACCGTTATCTTGTTCAAAGCTTTGAAGTTGACACACATGTGCCAAGTCCCATCTTTCTTTAGAATTAGGACTATGGGTGAACCACATGGCGAAGTGCTTGGCCTTATGAGTCCCTTGTCCAAAATGTCCTTGATTTTCCGCTTTATTTCAGCATTCTCCATTATCGACATGTGATACATGCCGATGTTTGGAAGAGGACAATATTGTTGTAACTGAATCTCATGTCGAATCTCCCTTGTAGGAGGCAATCTTGTTAGCTCCTGAAACATCTCATAATGTGCATCAACTACATCATATAAATCTGATTTCAACTTAGGATCACAATCTTCAAATGACTCATGATTAACATCAACTTTAGGCTTAATCATTAGAAGAACAAAATTCTCACTTGAATTCACCAGCCTCTTTACCTGTCTAGCATTTACCATTGCAATGTTTGTCTTCTTGCGATGTGCTCTAACAATGTACTCCTTGCCATCTTTGAATAAATGGTATTTTTTCTCATGGCAATAGAAGATCACTTTCCTATCATACAAGTAAGTACTTCCCAACACAACACCTATAATATCAAGCGAAACCACATCTAATTCAACTGTGTCAACAAAATGTGCAGTTATTGCAAAGCGCAATATGCACTTCTTTGAAAGCTGTAAATTTGAATCCTTACAAATCCAACCAAGTGGATATGGTTTTGGATGTGGAATGGTCTCAAGATTAAGTTTCTTGACCAAGTATTCATAGATCAAATTTTCTTGTGACCCACTGTCAAACAATGTATCAATATTGGTATGTTTGGATATGTCCGTCACATGAAATAGTTCAATTCTCTCTTCTTCATTTGGAGCTTTTATGTGACAGTTTGAAGTACTAGTACTGGGTTTTGTTTCAATTTCTTTCCCCTTCATGTTCTTCAATCCCATGGCTGTAATTTTAGTTTCATCACCTGAATCCTCTCCTAAGTCATGTTGAGTTGTAGTTGCAGTTTTCTGCTTCTCTTTGTTATTGTTATACCTGGGTCTCTTTTCAGGATGTAATTTCCAACAATTTTTCTCTTCATGGCCTTCTCTTGAAAAATGTTTACAAATCAATTTCTCTCCCTCTTTCTTGACAGATGCATTCTTTTTTCCTTTTCCTTTTGAGGTATTCTCTTTGTTTTTCCCCTTAAAAGGTTTGTTTCTACCCTATTCAAAACTGTTTTTCCCTCTAGCTTCTAGATGTGTGTCTCGAACACATACCTCATCTAGACTTGTAGGATTAAACATGAGGATAGTATGTTTAAGGTACCTATGTAAGCCCCCTATGTACTTGAGCAAAGTATCTTGACTCTACAAATATACCCCTAATAAGAGAGCTCTTCTCCTAAATTCTTGGGTGTAGTCTTGTACATTTTTTCCTTTAAATTGTCTAAAATTTTGCCAATTCATTATGGATTTTTTCATATGAGCTAATGGATAAAACTATTTTTTTATTGCAGTAATGAAATCAGTCCATGATAGAATAATCTTACCATGATTTTTGATCTCCTCCTTTGTCTTGGCTTCTCACCAAACAAGAGCTGCACCTTCCATCCTCAATGAAGCTAGTTGGATTTTGGTATCATTATCATGAAGGTTCTGAATTCTCAAATAAATCTCCAATTTCCTAATCAAATTATAAATATTTTCTGCATTGAATTCACCATTAAACATTGGAAATTAAAAATTAACATCAAGTTTTAGAAAAGGACTTTTACCAGTGTTATTTGGCTTGTGTGACTGGTGTACTGAAGATGAAGTTGAGGATGATGATGATGAGGGTGAGGATGGTGAATTTCCACTGCCTCCATTTCCTCCATTGCCCTTCTTTGATTTATCTTCATCATTGTGGCCTCCTGATGATCCCTGACCTTCCTTGTGAAGTTTGGATCCTTCTCCTTCTAGTCTTTAATTACTTTCTTGATAAAGGACTCTCACCATTTCAGTCATGTCAAGGAATTCTTTCCTGAACACTCTTTCTTCTTCTTTGGGATCCACCTCTTCATGGGTTTCTTCTTCTCTTGGAGGCATTCTTATAGCTCCTTCTGCTTCTTTTGGAGGTTAAATTGGTGGTGGAGAATGTGGTAATCTTTCCCTCCTTTGTTGTGGCTCACTTTGAGAACCTCTTGCTTCCACCAATTTTCCTTCTCCTCTCTTAAGCTTGAGCCTAGTAAGCATGGAAACCCTTGCAAACAATTAACAAATTTTTTCACACAACAACATCAGAGATTAAACTCTAGCTCTGACACCAACTTGATCTGAAAGTAGTGTATTAGTTTTGCTAAGCTAAGTGTCCTTTTAGTAATATAAACATGCACAATTTGTCTCCATTTGTTTGCTTAAGGAATGAGTGTTTTCACCATGATACATAGATGAATTTGTGAACTTTAAGCATGAAAATAAGCCTAAAAAACATTGAAAAATAGTGTATAATAGATAAATACAATCACACATAAGTTTTACACAGTAGGCATGATGAAGCAGTTCACCCCTCCTGGGCTACATCTGCTGGTCCAACTCCCAATGGCATGTCCCTGTTTTTCATTATGCTAAAAATTTCAAATTACATGTGTTTATAGGCCTCGAATGGATGTTTTCTCTACACCAATGGCTCCAAAATGCTCAAATTAGTCTAGGTAGACTCTTGTTTCACCCAAATTGGTCGAAAATTGACCTCCCAATGCATTTTTCCCGATGTCAGCTAGAAAGCTCCACTAAAAGTGGAGACTAGCACTTAAATGAAGTTAAATTTAATGAAAAGCCCTAAAATTAGGGTGCCTCCATCTTTTTTGCAGGAATAGACTGTTAGGTTTAAATGTTAGTGGTTAGGTCAGGGTGGTCACAACCCGACCCCCCACCTAAAACCACGTGGTTATGGCATTTTTAAAACTCCGTTGCGTGGGCATGGAACCCAGAGTTAACAGTTCCACAAACTATGGCATTACATGCCATATCACCGTGCCCATGTGACAATTACAAACTTCCATCGGAGATTACGGTTTATTTCCTTTGGTTAACATTTTTGATGTTGCAGATTATATAACATGTGATCAATTCTTTTGGGGCTACCAGCGGGTTGGGACTGCTGGCAGTCCCCCCCCTCAAACGTAAAACGTTTAAAACATAAGTGAATGTGAGGGACATAAGGGTTAAGAAACACATGGTAGAGTAGTTGGTAGAGCTGTCCGCTCTCGTGCCCGAGGTCTCGGGTTCGGCTCCTATGCCCTCCAAAAAAATTTATCATACCCTTCTGAGGACATGTGGCAGCCTCCGAGCTTGCCATGTATCGCTCATCCAACGGTCCAAAACAAATCCATCAATGGTTAGAATCACCATCCTGTACCACAAAAATCAATAGCCTAGATTAAGCCACGTGGCACGATATGGTTGGCTATGAGAAAAGGGAATATTCGCCAGAATATACCTATTGACTGTACCTGCATGCTGACTGGGCATCCCAGTCACAAAATTTTTGTTGTTTGGGAAAATGGAAAAAACGCGATATCTTCCTCATACGACATCGGTTTTTTGAACCGTTCACAGTGTCGGAATCACAATGACGAGACCTTTCTGGTCACTCAGGTTTGGTCCTATTTTGAGCACTTTAAATTTTGAGCATAACACATGATCTCTTGATCAGGGGTTATCCATATCACTAAGCCCTGAATTAATTAACAGAGTAATCACCCTTCCTTTAGGAATAAAATGGAATAGGGAAGATAAGGCCACCAACATCCTTGCAAAGAATAATTTCTTCATTTCCAAGGAGAAACATACGGAAGATAAGAATGGGGTTAGGAGGGAAATCTTACCCTATCCATGGGATGAGGTGGCTTATCAAATTTTTAAATACATCTCCTATGATGGAAGAATGAGTGTGGTATATGCCTACCACTTTAAAATATTTCTTGAACTCAGATTCAGGGCATATTTTCCTCTTTCCCAGAGATTAAATGTACCATACTCCCTTCTTCAGTCCATCAGGGACATGAGTCAAAAATTAAGAAAGGGAACCATTAACACTTTTCCCACCATGGATTTATTAATATAATAGTGGTGGATGCCTTGAATAATTTAAGAATCCTTGTCTTGTGGTCCAAATTCATAGACATGGATAGAGAAACCTTCATAGGGACCCAAAGCATTACTCCTGGAGAGACTCTTGCCTCTAGCATTGGTGGTAGGGAGGTAAACACAGAAGAAGAGGAGAATACAAGTACAAATGAAGGAGGAGAAAAAAATACAACAGAAGAAGAAGAGATGGAAACAGAGGGAAGAATAAGTAGAGGTATAAGGAAAAGGAGATGAAAGGAATAAGGGGAAGAAAAAGAAGAGGAGAAATTTTGAGTCCTGAGAGGACTACTAAGCCCAAGGAAATAAAGATATCCCCACATCAAACAATTTTGTCTCCAGGAAACACTGAAACTGAGGTAGCTGCAACTTTGGACACCTTAAGCACTCTAGTTAAACCCATAAGAAATATACCAAGGCAAACACGTCTATATTTCAAGATGAGGAAGAGCACTAGAATCAAGCTAGGGAGACCACAAACTCCCAAAAAAGTCCCCATCACAACTGAGGATTCAGTAAGAAAGAAGGAGGAGGTAGGACCAGCTAAAGGAAAAATTGAATAGATCACCTCTCCAAAGCCCAAAACAAAGACTCCTATAGAATATGTGAGGAGGCCTACCACTAGATCAACCCCCTTCAAGCAACCAAAGACACCAACATACCTCCAACAAGAAGAAAAAGACAAGCTACAAGAGGGAAGTAGCATGCTATAGGAGGGAAAGAGCATGCTACACGAGGGACAAAGCATGCTACAAGAGGAACATGGCATGCTACATGAGGGGAAGAATGTGAAATTAGAGGAACATAAAGAGGAATTAGAGGGTGATAAGATGAAATTAGAAGAGCAGGAATTGCCACAAGAATGGCAAAGTGTGCCACAAAAAGAAAAGAGAAGGAAGGTGAGCTAAAAGAGGGAAAAACCTACACAAAAACTTTATAAAATGACTCCTTAGAGCTACAAGATCCCGGTGCACAACCTAGCTTGGATTTCTATTACAAATTAATTGAAGGAGGGAGGACTGTCCCTGAAAATTTCACAATCCTACTTCTTTATGAGCTAGAGGAAGAAAAGAAAAGGACCCACAAATGGATTCAAATTTCCAAGTCAAATAATGTGGAAGATGTGGGTTTGATGGAGGATAAATTCAAAGATATTGGGAAGGAATTAGCTGATTTGAGACTTAGGGAGTCTATGGTGCAGGAAAAATTACAGGTATAAAATTTTAGTTTGACAGAGAAGCTACAGGAGAATGATACCCAACTTGTCACCATGGAAAGTCTCTGCATGGAGGCACTACAATGCAGAGATCCTTCCAAGTATTATTCTCTTTTCCTCAAAGAGAAATGGTTACAATTTCAAATTAAAACATTGGCACACCATGGTTCTCTGGTGTTTCAAAGTTACAGATGATTTCTTGAATTTTGCAGATAAGCTAGCATTGGGGATAAAGGAAAGATGGTTGAGTTTTATATGCATAAATTCATACTGAATTCCATGAACCATTGGGATCCTAATTCAGAACTATGTGACATGCAATTGAGAGCCTTGGAATCTTGGCTAGTGCATGAGGAAACAAGAGTAAAAAGGGTGATGGGAAAATAAGAGAGGGAACCCCTATACATCAGAGTTGAGCTAATGAGCCTCAGGGATGTCATGAGAAATTGTAGCCTCATTTCTAGTGATGTTGTTTTGGCACAAAATTAAATTGAAACCCAACATCAGGCCATTCTCCATTTTGATGATACTTCTAAATTTTTGGCAGAGAATTGTTTGCAGGATTACCAAAGGAAATGGCATGTGTTACCACTTAGCTGGAAACATAGAGAATACCACTCTCCTGAAAGGATGAATAATGCATTGGAGAATTCATCCTTATATAAAAGAGCTATGCAAAGAGTTAAAATCCAATGGATAGGGTTGAAACTCAGTCCACCTTTTTTACTAGGACTGCATGAAGGAAGAGACCATTATAAATAGAAAAAAGAGTGGATTGAAGCAGAAAACAATGTAGGATTATAGCCACCTAAGCGCACTCTATCTGAGGTGCCTTGGGATGTCAAGGATCCCACCGAGGCCATGAGAGAGATGAACATGAATGAATGAGTTTCTCAGAGGATGAGAAACCATTTTAGCAGGGGGGTGATGGTGAGGCTCATCAATAGGTACATTATAAAGGGTCATAATTCCATCCTCCAGCTTTAAAACTCCCTCTTTCTCACATTTATTTAAATTTTTGTCATATTATGCTCAGTGATAAGGGTGAAATATGTGTTTCATATCATGTAGTCTAATATGGTTTTATTGTAGGAAATTGAGCAATTTTTTAGACAATTTCTATGCAGGGGCTCAGAGTAGACAACAAGGGGAGATTGTAGGGGGGTTTTCCACCTCCTTTACTCTCTCAATCAGCCCAATATCACATCAATATCTCTCTCATCATCTTGAGGTCATTGAAATCCAAGCAAGTGAAAGTCATGAGGAGTAAAGGTCCATTATTCTCGATTTTCAAGAGACAATATTATTATTTTATAGGGAGTTGTTGCTAGCTACCCTCTTATATAAATAAACATGTAGAAGAGCTCATTAGGATTCGAACTTTGTTTTCAACTAGGTAGCTCTTGAGCTTAGGATTATTATTACTATTTTACTGTCATATGATGTATTAGACTTTGATGCAATGATAATGAGAAGTTGTTTGATACATTACTGAGTTAGTTTCAGAGGGTTGATGCTTTTTGGTTAGGGCCCAATCCATTGGATAAGCCCCTATTGTGTAATTTTTTCTCTATTAAAGTTTCAATACTTTGTTTAGTTTCTTTAGTTTTAGTAGCATAAAAATATATTAAACTGTGATTGTAGCCTCTACCTCATCTCTCTCTTGGCAGCATGAGTAGAAGGAATTCCAACCACAAACCCAAAACATCTTGTTTATGATTTCTTGGAAAGATAAGTAGTGTTATTATCTTGTTTATCATATGATTACTGTAGGTTAGAAGTTCATTTATTTATTAGATTAGAGTTTGGCATAGGTTGAATAACATTTCTATTCAACTCATCTTTTCCACTTATAGTCATTTTAGTTTGTCAATAATCAATGAATGGATGCATGTAATGGTTGCAAGAATGTTTGAAGTTATAGGAAAGGACCCCTTCATCAGCTTTATCTTGGACTTCGTCACTTTTCCCTCCAACCTTCAATTCTACCACCAAAACCCTATTTTATGAGATCATCTCCATGACCACCGCAAGAAAACCTCCTAGTGAAAAATAAGCCCTGAAAGAGCTTTGAGCTTGGCTGAAAGTGTTGGTCACCCCTCACTCACCTAATTCCACTTCCTTCCACCTTCCCACACCTTTCTCCCATCCTCTTTACCCTTTGAACCTTCTCGGCCTCCTTGTTGTAGCATTTCATAGCTTTCTGTAGCAATACAGAACTCCTGTAGCATACGTGTAGGTCCCCATTTGCACTGCAGTTTTGATCCTTGCTGTCATTTTAACCTAGTATAGGATGTATCTAACCCCCAACTACGGATTCATGACTATAAAGGACCCCTAGGCCAGTCTAACCCTCCTTCTTACCATGATGAAAAAACAGAGTAGGCGTTAGTGTTTATTTCATCATAGAATTAGCATAAATAGGACAAAAATTTACATGCAAGTGTGAGTTAGTTGTAACAATAGATAGAGGTTTGATTTATGATTTGGAAAACTGTGTGAGATAAAGTAGTTACTTTAATACCAAGTGACTGGATAACTAGATATATTATTGCAACATAATGTAGTTTTATTTTTTGCAACTAGGGTGGTTGTTATCTATTCATGATTTGCTTTCAATACCAATTGCAAGTAGAAGTTGATGAGAAATCTCTTATTCTCAGTTAGAAGTATTTTTCTACATTAAATTATCTATTTTCACTTTAATCCAGCAGGAGGAATGGCCTAGAAACACTACTAATCATAAGACCTAGTTAAGGGTGGCATGAGTAGAATCCATTTACTGTGCATATAGGACTGTCACCTCGAAGTTTGCACGAACCCTGTGTTGATAAATAGAGTTGAAGAGCCTCTAGGAGTTGCGGCACACTTGGTGCAATACAAAGGCTGACCGCTCATTGCAGATCAAACATAGATAGTGAGGCTTTCGTTTCTCATCATAGGAGTGACTTGTTTGTTTATCCCCGCGACGAGGAATATTTCTTCTTTTTTCCTTTACCTTTATTATTACTTTATGCTTGCTGCTCAAATTTTCCTTTATCCAAATGAACGACATTGATATCATAAGTAGAAGCCACAAGAGGATTGGACAAATGATTTTGTGCAGATACGATGAGAGCAGCACCAGATGGTTTACTCACTGACTGTGAATGGACATAACCAATCACGCCATCAACAACATTAGATTCTTTACCAGGGGTTTGAGGAAAAATGCTTAGAGGTCTCAGAGCATTTGGTATTTTATTGTAAATGCTTCCTGAATGGGTATAAACAAGATCAAAATATTGTGCACGAGAAATTGCTTGCTCTTCGGTCACGACTCCAACTTTAGCCACATCTTCTGTCATAGGAGCTAAAAAATATTTAGTAAACCGTTCTACTAACAATTTATTGGGAACATATGTATTAACCAATCGGCAATGACGTTGCCACTCATGAATGTGATCTGAGATGTGAGTGGAATCTGATTGTTTAAAGTTGGTTAAAATTTCCATTCCAATTTTGTATTTGATGGGAAATTGGAAATGTGTAAAGAAGGTAGTAGAAAATTAATTGAAATCATGAAACAAAGCTCTAGGTAATTCAGTATACCATTTAGTTGCAGTACATGTAAGAATATGTTGGAAAAGGCATAATCGGATTGAATCATCATTAAGGGAGTTCGAAGAAACCACATATGATAAGTCATTACATGCGTAGACAAGTATTCTCCAATATTCCCATTCAATTTGGGAATGTTAGAGTGAAAATTGGTAGGAATTATCGACCACCAAGGAGAATGAGTGATGGGTTCATTTGTGAGCTGAGTCAACATGGAAGTTCAAGAGTAGCCACAAATGGAAACTTTTTGTTAAAATACGAAGGAGGATAACCTGGATAAGTTGGGATATCCTAAGAAATAGATATTTTTGCCCCATAATAAGGATGATTTTGATAAAGAGGAACGTGGGTACCAGAATAAGGAGGAGTGTGATAACCATTATACGCGTATCCCCGTTGTCTAACTCCGGGATAACCCTGTATATGCTGGAATGGATGATTTTGGATTTTATGACCTAAATAAGGTGTTTTAGGAGTACCTTGAAAAGGTTGAAACTATTTCCCAGTGGTATTATGCATCATACCCACATAAGGTGAGGTCAGTGGGGGTTGTGCCATGCCACACATAGTTTTTCCTACATGAATTTGAGGGATACCTTTTCCAAGCCGTTGAGATTGTAAGTTACCTTGTAAAAGCTGAGTAAGAGGGATCTAGGAGGTAATGAATACCATTGGAATATACTGAGAAGCATGTACATGTTTGCGTGCATTTATTTGAGCTTGTAAAGACAAATATTGATGAGTCTAAATTTGGGGTGAAACTGGTATGGGTTGAAAATGTACAAATGTTCCCATGACCGAACTAGGTTGGACGGGAAAAGTAGATTGCCAAACATTAGCATTAAAACTAGGATAAGGTGGATTTAGTGAAGGTTGGGAACTAACGTGAGGAATACCGACGACAAGTTTCCTACCTGCCAAAGGAGGAGGGGATGATGGAGGCATCTTCCCACGAGGTTTTGGGTACCCAATGTAAGGAGAATTGGGTTGTTAAGGGTGTCCACTAATGTAAGGACCAGACTGTTGTCCTACTATAGGTGTATGTGGAGGAGAAGGAGAATATTGTATTGTGCCAATTAGAGAAGTGCCATATGGAATTCCATAAATATATGCCATGGCAGAAGTCCAAGGACTGGATGCTGCACTAGATAAGGTGCTAGAAAATGAATGATAAACAAGAAGGATGGACGAGACACCATAGATATGAGCCTCTGGTAATGTCGTAAACATGGATGTGGAAGCAACATTGGATGTCTTATCCATGGTGGAAACATTATGGGAAACCATAGCGGATTTAGTCATGGCTAATAATCCCAAAGATGTTTTCCATGAGAAACACACGGATGAAATGAAAGGAAGAGAATCAGATAAAGGAGATTCAGATGGAGTGTGAAGAGAAGGAAAAGGAAGATCTTGATAAATGTGTAACCCTCTCAAATTAACAAGAGAGGAGGAACAAGGTTCTTCCTGTGGGATCTCTTCAATACTCACAATACCATATGGAATAGGTTCATCATTGGGTCCAAGATATATGACTTGCGATTGTGTGTGAGACAAAGGAAGAGAAGAGGAAGTAATATGTGGAGATGGCTGAGGCACCTCAGGTATTAAAGTATCAAACTCAATGAAGTTAGGTTCAATGACCTTAGGCAACAAAGATTCAGGTACTTTTGTTTTGATTGTGTCAGATTTACCAAAAAGAGTATATGTAATCTCGAGCTTAGAACTCAAGGGGACAGACGATTTTAGTGGATCAATTCCAAGAGGAGGACTAGAAGTAGTTCCCAAGGTTCCTGATTCGGTAGTTTGCGTCTTCTTATGCTTTTGATAATGGGAAGGAGTAGCCTCTGGTGGAAGATGATGCTTATTTTTCATTCTACACGAATGATGGGGAAAGGGTGTTTGTTCCTCCACGTTGGATTAATAAATTTTTAATAATTAACACAAAAGAAATAAAAAAGGGGTAAAACTAGGCATAAAGGTTTACTAAGAAACCATGAACTGCAATATACACCTTGGTGAACCAAGGAATTAACGTACGTGTAGGAAATATCCCTGAATGTTGTGTTTGGTGTATCACGGTATATAAGGCGACCCACTCGGTTACCTATGGCGAGGATAGAACCCTATAGGAGACTCCCAAAATATACTCAACGGTACGTGGGAGTAGTAGGTAGTAGTGTTGTCTAATGCGTAACCCTTCAATGAGAGTGTTCCCATATACTTTTCATGCATGGAGCACCATCCCATATACCTGAAGGTACATGGAGTACGATCCTATACACTTACGTATGTGGAATGAGATATCACCCCCAGGATGCAACGCTAGAAAAAAATGACAACTCCTACATTTAACGACGTCGAAACACGTCTCTAGCCTAGACCTCTAAATATTTAAGTTAATGTTACAAATGATTCTTAGGTTTATTCAGTAAATTTTAATGTTTATCTTCGATTACGTTTAAGTTTTATAGCTCACTAGAAGTTTCACCTGAATTCCCTAATATGCAAACTAGCATGAAGAAATTAAATCTTTCTCTTTCAATGAAAGTATATATAATAAAGGGAAGAGACAAAGAGTATGCGACCTACAAAATGCAACAAACAATATGAAAAGTGGAATTCCCTTTTCAATGCAATTGTTCCAATGCTGATGCACACACAAAACCCTATATGCCAATGCAAATATTTTTCTTTTCAATTCCTCTTAATTCTAAAAAATGATGAAAACTAAGAAGAAAGTCTAATCATTGATTCAAACAATATTTTTAGAATGATGACTAAAACACCAATTCATTCAAACAATCAATGATCAAACAAAATCAGTTTTCCAATGACCTAATGATAAGAACAAAATAAAATCGAAATAATTCCTTATCAAAGGCACTCAAAAGCAAAATAAAACCAAATGGAGGCTTCGAGGGACTACAATAAAGTCAAAGACTTAAGGAAGAGCATCTGGAAAAAGGTTGATCAAAGAAAAAATCAACAAAAAGGAAAATCCGTGCTTGAACAGGGGCCAATGCAGGTACAAGTGAGGCTTTGAAGGGGTGCAACGCTCTGTACCTAGACTAGAGGGAACGTTGATCAAGAAATAGAAAGTCCTGGCACAAAAATTACAACTGAGACTCAATGAAAGGTCTTCTTAGGTATTTTATTGACCAAATATGATAGTGAAGGTCAAAAGAAGAGGTAAAAAAAACACTAATGACAAATAAACCACCAAGGGAATAAACCTCTCCCTAGTATGGTCGCCAATTTGTTAAGAGAAATCTATGGTTGCAGACAAAATTATCTTCTCGAGAATTGCTGGCATTGCCTAGAACAACAGAAAGACAAAGGATATATTGTTTCCCTTAAACTAAATAGATAATGGGATGAAGCCTACCTATAATCCGTGGTATGCTTCACTCCTCTCTTGGCTTGAATTCTCCAATCCTAGCTCTGATTGCTATAATTATAACCCGCACAATTAAACAACACAAGCCAATGATATGACATCTATGTATCATCATATAATTACTTCATTCAATGGATCAACATGGCATCAAAATATATGAAATCATAACATTGCATATAGGAAAACAAAGAACTATTTGTATTAGTAGAAATGGAGTGAAATACAAACAAATATAGGAGTTGATATTGTAGAAGAGCTCCTCCAAGTTAACTTGTGCTCTTTGCCACAAAGTGTACCTTTATTTCACCCTAATGCATGGAATAATGATTGTTCAAAGTAGCAACATGAGGGTAGAATCTATCTCCAAAATCCAACCTCTGGCTTGTGAATGACCACAAATTTATCAATTTACCAATCTAGGCTTGAGATCCACTCTTGATGGGAGGATGGGATAAAAGGATAATATTCGAGAGTTTTATCTGAGGTAAATAGTTGTAACAACTCTTGGAAGCTTCTCGAAGAGGAAGCTTTGGAAATATTTTAATTTTTCTTGAATTTCTAGAATCAATACCCCCAACATAAGGAAAGATGTTGGTGATCGACCCTGCCTAGCATGGACCAACCTACTGGTGAATGGGTGCCCGCGGGTTTACAAACTCTGTTTATCCATAAAAATGTTGAATTGAGGCAGTTTCAAGCAAAAACTCATGGATTAAGAAGATTCATGCTTAGGGATTTGTGTTATGATGATGTGAAGGGGTAAAAGTATGGTGATTGATCCAGTTTGTAGGTTGAGTGACCAGATGTGACAAAATGGCCTATAACAAAGAATATTACTTTCAAGGTTTTATATGGAAGGAATTGTCATATTCCCTTAATTCATAGTCATCCTGAAGACATGCTTATGCTAGGGAAAAATATATTATAGGAAATGGAACAGTTTGTGAAAAATATTAAAAAAAAAAACCTAAAATTAGCGTAGGACATACAAAAAATCTATTCAAACTTAAAAAAGACACAATTTTTTTTTTCAAGTGGGTGAAAATGTATACAATAAAGTGCGACTGAAAAAGAGTTCCCTAATTTTTGTTTTGTGGGCCATTTGGGATACTAGCCAGGGTAGGGCTAGTGACCTAAGACCTAACTACCATCCCACATTAGAGTTCATAATGTATTTCATTTGTCTCTTTTAAAAAAGTATATTCATGATAATGCTCACATAATTGATTGGAATGTTGTACATATCAAACAAGAAGGCGAGTTCTAGGTTGAGCCTCTGAAATTTTTTGACTAAAGGGAAACTACACGCTAGAATCGAGCCATTACCCAGGACAAAGTTCAATGAAAACAATTTCTACCTGAGGAGGTCACTTAGGAGATGGAAGATGAAATGAAAGAAGTTTTTCCTATGATGTTCCAAAGAATTTCTAAGCATGAAAACAATGAGGACAATGTTCCCTTTTAATGATAGGGGTGATGTAATACCCCCTAGTAAATTTATTTTATGACTTTTATATTAAACATGTGACTGAAGAGTCAAAGTGGGAAAAGTGATATGGTGTGACAATGTAAATATTTATTTTAATTTAAATAAAAAATAAAATTATTCGTGTGTGTTAACATTCTTGAAAATATAATAAAGGCTACCATGCGAGATTAGACACTTAACTACCATGAGAACAATTGGAAGCAGTTATGCCCAAGAAACGTAGGAATAAAATAAGAAAAAATATCCTTTTCCATAGTTGAACTGTTGGGTGTTTAGACCACCAAGAAAATTTATGACTAGAGAAAATTTTAATGAGGTGGAATTTAATTAAAAGGGATTACAAGATATAAAGATAGTCTAGATAAAAGGAAAGGGGCAGTGGGAGAGAAAGGTGGTACATGTACCCATAAATTAGTAGGATGCTACTAAGAATAAAGGAGATGTGAAGTAGTAATGGACTACAAATTTATTCTTCTAGCATAAAGGAGTATGGCTCGAGGGGAACTATTGAGAACCATAGTTCATGGTTGGGAGGAACATGGAATCCTTTAACCTATTTAAAGGAATTTCCTAGAGAAGTATGTATGACTACCTCGAAATGAATCTATGTTAATTACACTTATTCTGCATTTTAGAGTTATGAGTGGTTTTAAGTAGGAAATCTCAATGCAATTCTTAGTTCTTTCCCATATGTGTTTGAGTAAGTGAATGGATGATTTTTTCTAACCTTCTTTCAATGAAAATATTCATGTATGTGTGTGTATTTGGACTAATTTGTTGCAGGAAAGATAGAGGCACCAAGAAAGAGGATATTGTTTAGAGTTTGAACAAGAACCTTGACCAAGAACCAACCCTGACAACTAGTATGAGAGTGGGTATGAAAAAAAGACGGAAATATGGGGCTAAGGTAGAAGAATTCTATGGAAAAATTAATATACATACAACTATTTTGAAAACAAATGACTTTTTTGTTAAAGCAGACTATACATTTAATAACTATAGGAATGTTACAAATATGCATGCATATATTTAAGGCATATGCATTTATGGTAGAAATATATATTTATTATAATATAATAAATAAAACAGATAAGTAGAGAATAGGAAATTTATATCTGGGTTAGTTGTTTAGGCCACGACAAGGAAGGGAACCTCGACGATTGGCTAAGGGACGGATAATCTAGGGGAAAAGTATTAATAGATCTTAAAGAGAATTATTGGTTGTCCAACATGAAAAAATTCATCCAGGTCTTTGGCCTAGTTTTGGGCCTACTAAATTAGAATAATAATTAAAGAGCTAGTACAAAGCTACTATAAAAAAAATACATAAATTGTAGTAAAAGAAATCCTGTATGCAATCATAATAAATGAAGAGATTAGTAATGTCATGAGTAGTAGAATAGCCATGATAAACTTCACGTAAGCACATATGAAATTGTGATTATATACTTGCAGGATAAACATAACATAACCATATTATAAGGGCATACAAACCCTAGTTGGGAACCTAATGACATGTGATAATTTATAAAAGGAAAATATTTACATGATTATGTTTTCCTAAAAGGAAAGGAAGAAAAATAAATTGTCTGGTCTTACAAGCTTTGAAATCAATTTACATAAAACCTAAAGAAAGCTCGCTAGGGTATAGATATATTATTGATATGTATAGTAAAACTATAAGCGAAAAAAATGCATTTTTTGCCCTAGAAATGGAATAAGGAGAATTTACATTATTGGCCTCTTAGGTATTGGCCATGCATCAACTATAAAGTAAGAAAAATATGGAAATTATAAGACGGGGTAAAACTCTCATTGTAAAAATACAAGTATTATGAAATAAATTGTCTATGGATCTAGGCTTTTTCCCATCTACTTTATTGAAACTTTCGAGATAGGGATGTGACCAAAAAAATGTAATTTTGGTGAGTTAAGGCCTCTTCATAAAAACCATAAACCCAATAAGTTTCATGTCAAACAAATACATTTAAGCTTGTTAAAGAATTATTAACATAGAAAAGATAAAGGAAAATGAGCACCATTAGAAGTCGTGGAAAAAAGGAAGAAAAATTGTGAGCATTCAATTCCTGAAAATGCGAGACTAGAAACCCCTTCGTAGCCTAAACTCACCTATGACAAAGGAAGAAGAGTTCATTAGTTAACCTTTCAATCTCAGAGAAAAGTAATCATAAAAAAAGGTGACAAAGTTGTCATGTCATCTAGAAATTGCTACCTTTGAAAAGAGAAGAAAAGTCTATAGAAAAAATGATGATTCAGTATCAAGAGTACAATTCTAAGAAAATCTCTTTTGGAAAATAATGAATTAAGACATGAGTTTAAAATTTGGTTATGAGAGATTTACTTTGGAGAAAACATTTGAGAGATTTACCTTGGAGAAAACATTTGAGAGATTTACTGCCATTGCCAAGAATCCTAGAGAAAATGGGAGTTGTGACTAAAAACCCTTGTAAAAATCTAGAGTGACGTGTACATTCAATTACATATCAATATAAAAAATACGAAGAACTCGAAATAGTTAGAGAGATTCATATGCATAGAAAAACAAGTAAAATGTACGACAGTAAAGGTTGAATTTACGCTTGTGAGTAATTTCCCCTTCTCTCCACTTACAAATAAAGTTTAGCAAAAATTCATTTTGAAAAACCTTCAAATTTTTAAGGAAAAACCCTAATCCTGCCACTTCGATCTTAGGGTTGTAGAGCTCGCCTCTCAACCGGTGCCTATAAATGAGACTAAATGAGTGCGGGAGGAGGACGTGTGTTTTTTATTTAGGATAGAGACTTTGGAATCTCATCGATTGAAAAGAGGAAATATCCACCATCAATATGAGACACCTAGCGAGGCCACGTGAATCTATTCCATATAAAAATTTTACGCCATCCAAGTGCCAATCTCACCCACGTGTACGCAAGGGTTCATCAAATACGGAACTTATAAACCACCGCCAAAAAAGTAACGTTGTTTATATATATAGTTTGAACATGCTTAATGGTGAAAAAGGTAGAATATAGTCGTTTTTCCCTAGAACATGATTTTACACCACATGTAGCCTAGTAATATAGCGGCAGGCCTAGTAATATAGTGGCATTGAAAATGGAATAATAAGGCATGGCATGGATACATAGATATTAGAGTTTAATTGAATAATACAATGCTCATGACTTAAATAGAGCATGTAACAATGTCACTTATTGTGGAAAATCAAACTCGACAAGTAGCTTAAATTATGAAAAAGGGAAAAGATCGTTTGCTCGTAGGAAAAGAAAAATATTGCATTTTTTTCTAGATAATTGTGGTTTTTTTGGGCAGTAATTTAAAGGTGGTGTTATAGAAAGTTATAAATGAGAGAGTTTCAGGTACCTATTGACTTTATTTTTATTGGGGCATGTATTAATATTTTAATATATAGAATATAAATTATATATTAAAAATTTTAATGTTAATTATATATATATATATATATATATATATATATATTATTAGTTAAGAAAGTTAAAAATATATTTTATATATAAAAGAGAATTCTAATTCTATTAATAAATTTTATAGGGAGATTTGTAATTTATTATATTTTTAACATGGAATTGGCATATAATATTTTGAATATGAGAGAGAGAGAGAGAGTGTTTTATGGATATATGTTTTTTACTTCTAAATATGATACACCATGTATTGATATATTAATGTGTAGAATGTGAATCATAAATAAAATATTTCAATGTCAGCTATGCATATACCACACAAAACTATATATCTGTCCAAAATTTGAGTGTGCATTCAAAATCAACATAGACCCATATTAACATCTATTGTACCAAGAGCTAGGAGGAATCAAATTAAAAGGTTTGCATCTTGAGATATTTGATCCTTATCGGCCATTGATAGATAGGAGTTAAGATGGATCTAGGTTAGTATATTTCATTTGTGATGTAAACACCCAGAAAATTTTTGAAGTAATGAGCTCTTTACAGAATGTTTGCACCCATTCACCATCAATCCAAAACCCCATAAACAATGTTTTATATTTATAATTTTAAAATTATTATTATATAGAAAAATAAAAAATATACACATATACATAATCATGAATTATTCAATCTTATAAAATTTTAACACATTTCTACAAAGTATCAACTCACATAATGAAAATATGTAATGATCACAATTTTTTTTCTGAGAAGTCCAAGCATGTTTGTGCTCCCACATATCCTACCATACAAGACAAGAATTCATTGTTCTAATTCCAAGTGATTCCATGAGATGGATTTAATGTATATAAATATCCAACACATAAACACCTGTAAAATATTGATTTGGTGATTCTATAATTATTTTCATCTTTCTTAAGTAGTTTTCAACGTTTTAATTAAAAATCTTCTGGGAAATCATCTCGGAAGATTTTTAATTAAAATGTTATGGATCACAGAAGCTTGCACTCTCAACAGTTCTTCAACGTATCAGAAAGAATAATAATATAATGTATTGGAAGAAAATTGTTAAGGCCTAAAATTTTTGAATGATCGTGTTTGCACCTCACAAGGCAATAAAGAGCAAAACAACACAATGACATGCTACATAAACCATTTGCAAACTTAAAATATAAATAGAATCTAAAAGTAGTTGGATTTAATTAAGGGCAATGAAAATTTTGGAAACATGTGGTGCTTCACAACGACTTTCTAGCTAACCACCGTGTATAAAATGCCAACGCTTCTTTAGGTTTGTATTGTGGAACCATGTGTCCAGATCCCTGTAAAGAATACATTGTAATTAGTTTTAATGAAAAAACAAACATCTTAGTTAATTGTAATGAAAAATAATGTCTAAGAGGGAATATTTATATTTAAGATTATACCTTTTTTCTTGCCAAAATCATAAAGAAGGAAAAAACAAATATCTCACCTTTATAGTTGCAAAGGTCAAGTTGTGATCATATCCTTGAGTGTATCTGTGTGCATCAATAATTCAGAAAGCACAATATTTTATTTAAGTGTGTTTGAATTAACATAGTGTACCAAAGTTGAAGCAGTGACCATGTGCTTACCCAGCAACTTGATCATCCACTTTCCAAGGGTGCCATTGATCAATTATGGCATAGCCCAAGGACCTTGTCCAAGCTTGAGTTCCAGTGAAAGGCACTGTCATATCATGGTCGCCACTGTGATCATAAAGAGAAATGTGAAGATCGTAGTATATCATGGTTGCCACTTTAGTCACATGAAATAAATTTGGAAAGTAATATAAAATTGTTATTATTAATAATTTGGGTTTTTTTTTTATATGTAAGCTTGGTACGACTACATTTTCATCATATCCAATATATCACCCCAATCAGGTAGAGAATTGAACCAGTGACTTCACATCAAGGACTGCCTTAAAAGACCACCCAATCACCATCAATCCAAAACTCTATGGACATATATACTCTTAAGTAAGTAGGGTACAAATTAAGCAGGATTTCGTACCAAGTAAGTAGAGTGTAGAGGTTGGACAATGACGAGTATCAAATATCCCTCTCCAGCGAGAGAGTGATTTTACTAAATAACTAAGATCCCATTGAAATATACGAAAAAAAATATATGACGTTATAGAATAAAAGTAAAAAGATATAAATCTATTTATACATATTTTAAAGCTGAGCATTTAATAAATTCGAAGTTAAAAAGATGTATGATAATTATAAAACTAACCCATATATTACACAGATTCTGTTACGTTGTACGTATGAGGATTCCGTTACGTTGTACGTAGGAGGAAGTAATGGTATGGCATAATTTTAACAAAAAGTCTTTTTCCTAATAAACAATTCCACGGTTTTAAATCTATAATCACAAAATGTAAATATATCTATGAACAAAGTGGGCACTATTAGAAATCTACCTGTAAATTAATGCACGGTAGCCTTTACTCGTCAGATTTTTATGGTAGACGATCATGCTTCCAGAAGATTGGTTGTAGTTGACTCTTGGGTTAATAATGTACCATTTTCCAGCAATTTCTTCCTGCCAGGCAAGGTAAATTGCAAAATTGGCATAGCTATCAGTGCTCCATTCAAACGTAATGGCCAGAAAATTTAGCTGAACAACCTAAATGACACGGGTAAAGACAAGAGTACACATATACAAAACTTCAATATAGGTGCAGAACAACCCAAAAGATTCTTCATCTCTTGGCTATGTTAATAACTGTTGTATATGTATCTCAAATGCTAAGCTTGCGTTAAACCGACCGAGTTGAAAAGGTGAAGAGAAGAATCAAAAGTGAAGCTACGATAAAGCAATTCATGAGAGCAACAAATATGATTAATGGTTTTTAGTATACAAGGAGAGACCCTTATTACTGCAACATGGAGCATGACTTGATTGAAGCTGTGTAGTCATATAAATTACAGAATTTTGTAAAATTTCCTATTAAAGATAAGTTAATTACTGATTAGGGTAAATTTGGTCTTTTATGCAAGGTTCTTTATCCAAGGTTTCACTTTCAATGTTTTAGGAAAATTTTTATGTTTGGGGAAATTTTGGTCCTCTCAGTGAAGTTCGAGTTTTATGTTTAAGTTTATTTTACAATTTAATCATTGTCAGTTAAGGATCATTACCATTGGTAAAAGAAAGAGGGCATAAGGGAATATGAAGATACTTGCAATTTATAAATAAATATAAAAAATCATAGAGTACCAATAAAATTACAATATGCAAAACTCAGATTTCAACCAAAAAAAAATACTCTATTTTAGCAACAAAGTACAGGGTACATGAGAGTTGCAACCATTATAAAAGGAAATCATGAGAGTTACTGCAAAGTAGTTTGGAAACATTTGCAGCAACAAACAACTACATCTAAAGAAAACTTTATTTAACTACTCTGTAATAACACTCCTTATGCATACTTCTAATCATCTATATCTATACAAAATTTCAAGTGAGTTATTTGGATTA
The DNA here is from genome assembly GCA_034641835.2 of Pinus albicaulis. Classification (NCBI taxonomy): domain Eukaryota; kingdom Viridiplantae; phylum Streptophyta; class Pinopsida; order Pinales; family Pinaceae; genus Pinus; species Pinus albicaulis. The sequence goes on from CM076581.1 coordinate 1,268,677,393, forward strand.
AAAAGCTAATTTTTCCCTTTCATATTTCCATGAGCTTTGGTAGTGGTTGTCCCTTCAGATTTCGGTGAGTTGTCCTTGCAGATTTTAGTGAGATTTCGGTGAGTTGAGGCAATGTTTACCTTTTCGAAGTCTTGCCACTACAGAAGAGGGTAATTTAAGACATGTGTAGGTTAATTTAAGACATTTTTTTAAGAAGAAAATAATATCTGGTTTTACAAATTTTAATTACTATTTTTAATTGTTTTAATTTAAAAATTAAAATTGTTTTAATTGTTTTAAAGTTAAAAATTAGAACAATTTGGGCTAAAGAGTAGTGACAACAAAATTAAAACAAGAAGGGAAATAATGAATTGAAGGGTTTGGAGAAAAACCTTGAAGGCTAAGGTAAATGATACAAAGGCTATTAGCAAAGGGCTTATTAATGGACTGCAAGCAATTGTCTACTTGGTGAAAGACACTGGTATATTCTCCCCAAAAACAATGTGGTTGCATTGTTTTCCCTCTTGAATTGGAAGGATAGGGATAGCCTTGCCTCTGTTTGTAGGACATGGAGGCTTTTAGGCTCTCTCTTATGCCTCTGAACCTCTATTAACATCAAGGAACACAATATGGACTTTACCACTATGTCATCTCTTGCCAAGTGATGCAACAAGTTGTGGAACATATGCTTCCAAGGAGCTAGGAACATGGTAATAAACCTATAGGCGAAGAAGCTGGGGAAATAATGCGTATGAGTGGCTTGACCTCACAATGTGTCGCTTTCCATTATGGAAGCTTGCCACCAGCGGTTAGATAGCTTATAGCTAGGGTCATATTTCTATGGGAAAATCAGGAGCGATGCCATAAGAGTCATGGCCCTATGATGCTCAAGGTTTAATAAGCTCTAGATACAACAACGCAGTAGCAACAACAGAGACAATGGATATCAAAATTCAGTCATTGAGAAAATTAATTGCTAAAAAAAAACATAGTGGACAAGAAAGGTGATGAAGTTTTCACACTTAAGGCTTCCCAATATTCAAAGGAGGTTGTTGAGAATGTCGTCAATCAATTGAAGGAATTGAAGTTGGAGTTATATTATGTTTCTAAAGAGCTTTAATTTAGGCTCTTGGAGGATAGTGGAGCCACTATGAGCAAAGATGCTTTTAGGGAATCCATTAACAATATGTTGGAGAGGAGGTTATTTTACATATCCTCATTCAAGATTTATAAAGGTGTTGCTAGGTAGTATGATTATGGGCCTCCATGTTGTTCCATCAATGCCAATGTCATTTTCTTTTGACTATAGGTTAGTTGTGGAAAGGGTTCAATAGAATAAAACATAGGGCCATGATTGGTCACCAAATCATCCTCTATTTTAACTTTTTTGATGGGCCGAAATGCAGGCCTTATGGTTACCTTTAGGTGTGTTCCTACGCAGAGTATATGCCATGTCAGTGTAGGATTGACGGGAAACACTTATAACTTAGGCAAATGCAATGGATTTTGTATGACCACCTTAAATTGTTGTCTCGTGGTTAGTTTTTGTGGATTTGAAAGGATAATTGGGATTATTAGAAATATGCATCTAAATGGAGTCACTAGGTCAGTCTAGTATTAAGCACCCAAGAATAGCTAAACATGAACTAACTTCTGCAAACATATAGTTGTGTGCAATGCAAATTGGATATAATAGCAATTTTTTTTGTTAAAATAGTTTGACATACTAATACTCGTAGTTAATATGAATATGTTATAATTGCCAACATTCTGTGATGCTTTTTTCTTTTCTATTGTTTTATTCATGAACTTTGAAAATATAAACATGCATGGTGTTATTTTCAGTAGTTCTCTATTTGACTTAGGAGTATTCAATGTTTAATAAGTAGAATTTGTATAGCCTTGTTCAAGAGTGAGTCATGGTTGTAGTATTTTGTGCTTATGTGGGTATTTTCAACATATTTGGAAGTTTTATTTGGCATTACCAAGTCATATAAAATTTAGTTATTACCAAGTTGATTTATTATTCGTGGAAATAATTCAAATGGAAGTGATAATGCTATGGATTGTTCTTCGTGTATATCATATATCATGGAAAAACACAAAGGGTAGGAAGATTTTTATTTTCAAACATTTTGGTGAGTGTAACCATTTTGTTAAGTGCCTTTAGGGAAGATGGTGTAAAATACATGGTAATCTCTTACTTATTTGTATGGTTTTTGTTTCATTTATACTTCGATTGTTCTTATTCTTATTCTTCTTTGCGTGAAAATGCTGGAATGTGTGCAACAATTCCTATTAAAGGGAATTTCTCTCTCCGCTTCCCAAGATTTGCATCAAATTATGGGAATCGTACTTTTTTAATTGCATATCAAGGGATTGTTATTTAATTATATTTATGCAATGCCACTATTTTTTTTTTCTCTAAGACATTTATTTTTGTTTCTATTCTTAAACAAGTTTAAGAAAGTTAAGACACAATGCTCTTCTGGAAAAAAATTCATTCCCCATACCTTGAAATTGACCTATTCCTCCAGCCTGGATTGAATGCAATAAATTTGGTTTCATGTATTTTTCACTCAATGTTGTTGGAATCACAAGGATTTATTCAAGAAATTACGTCTGGTGCTTCTTATAGTTAGGCAATACAATCGGTGCCACTTTAACATGCACCATTATCCATCTGTTGAACATTATATATATTTATTGTATAAGCATATAAGCATCATACTGAGGTTTTTGAAATCTCTTAATAATTGAGTGGCGTTTGGCACATTTTTATAGTCAAGAGGTTGCAGTCAAAACATGCCATGATGAAACATAAAATATGGAATATGCTCCTTCAACAATTTTATAGAAATATAAGTTTAGATTCTCTTTGTTTCCTTGACACTCTCCCTCCATGTAGGCATTAAACAATTTGGATCTATACTATTTTTTCATTGGAATTTAATGACAAAAACCACGTCAGCACATGACACACCTTAAGATAAGGGAATTTCTAGACCTTATAATGATGAAGAAATATCATAACTCCTGAGAATAACTTTTTTTACAGTCACAGTGCATAACAGAAATATTTTACATCAAGTATTATGGACAAGGTTTTGGTTAATCCACTACAGAAAATGGACCATTGGTAATCTCACCATTTCATATCTCATAGATGGAATGTTATATCCTATGTGATTTTTAAACAAGCTATTAGTCATGAAGTATACCTACGAAAAGTTTGTCACTGATATAATGATCAATATTGTTGGAACCCAGAAATTTTTTGAAATCTTTTGGCATAGTATGTTCACGAGTAGGAATGAGGTGTGCATAGGGGAAAAGGTGAAGCACAACGAAGGGATCACATAGGGAGCAGTAGTGCAACATAGGGATAGCATGTTGGTTGCGGTGCGACGAAGATTTGCATCGCACAATAGGATGAAAACAACAAGTGGGATAGGTAGATGCATGTAGATGATCTCGGTTGTTATGATCTTACAGGAGAAGTAGCCAATGAGGGAGATTGCGGTTAACAGGGAGTTCGAGATATTTTGGAGATGTTATAGACGAGGTGGAGTGGAGCCGAAAAGGGAAGGAGATAGTTTGGATAGCTATGGGACAACTCAAGGGAATCAAGGGAAATATATCAATTGTTTTAAGACAACTGGGATGAATAAGAAGTAAGAAACAAGGATTTGAGAAGAGCTACTACCAGTTATAAAATATCCATTTGAAGACCAAGTGGCTGGTGATCAATTGATTAGAAGTATTTAAGAGTTGAATTCTAGGGTCATTCTTTATACCAATGTTTTTTTTTTTTTAAATTCTAAGAGTTGTAGTTGAGTCTTTCACTACTTGGTAGCATTATTGTAATGAGTTTAATAGTTGATTATCCTATTTTTTCATAGAGGGTTTGTGGTATGGTTTTTCGTGTTGCTTAATGATGCCATAAATGGGTGGAGAGCCTAGTAATTGGTGTATGTAACTCTAGATATGTTTCCCTTCCTGCTAATACATATGTGAACTGTTAATGTAGGAACTACTGTTATCTTTTGTGATAGTAAATTGTTCTTTGCAGGAACCTTTGTGCTCTTTCTTATGCATAGCTATAAATGTTTGGATGAAACTTGAAACCATGTGAATGTTTTATATATATATATATATATAAAACTATGGTTTTACTTATTTTCTACTACTAGTGTTTACTGTTGCTAATGGTTTATAACTCGGTTAATTGATATTAGTGTTCATACTGTTGATATGTTATGGAGTGGTGGTTTATGGTGATGATCTGATTTGGTATGGGCCTATAGTATTATTCTTGTTAATCCTGGCTGAATCAATGAAAATGCTGCTCAACTCCTTATAAAGTCTGGAATATTGGTTGGTCTCGTATGTCAGTTGCGATTGTGTAATATTCACAGACATGTTATTGTATAGGGTTGAATGTCTTTTGTCATATTGATTCCATGTAAATAGAGTCACACTATGCATGATATCTATAGGGTCGTGCAACGGACAAAATCACCAATGTTTTTCCCTATGTGCAGAACACAATAATGACGTGGTGTTGTAGTATGTGTCAATTAGGAGAAGTTCATCATAACCACAAGACAATATTGTAAGACTATGGAAACCTAGTTTCTAAAGCATCACATTAGCATCTCGGGTGAGACTTCACTCACTTCGTGGGTGTTTCCAAAAGGGTCGATGCTAAGAGGGTATTTTTTGGCCATTGTGTCGCAAAATCTCAGGTCTGTCAGTATCCCATGCACAAAAAAATGATTATGTTGCTGGTATTGAGATGCTTGTATGAAGATATTGTCTCTTAAGAATGTGGAAACCATGGAATCCTACAAAAATGGATATCACATACTGGATTACGTGAAAGGAGCATGAGTTTACTGCGAAATAAATAGGGGACAAGGGTTAGAGCACGGAGAAATAGTTGCAGAAATATATGTGGAGTTTTCATTGTAGAATTCCCTAACGTTTTTACAAAGTGGGTCCAAAGGGTGTGTTGTACAAATCAGCCCCTCCATTCACATTTCAGCCAAAGTCCCCTTTTTCCTCTCTATCGTTGCCCTTCCCCAAGTTGGAAATACTTCGAAAAGGCCAAAAATCTGAAAATCATACAAGGCCTAGCCCCTTTCTCCACAAGCTCCGCGCTTCCTTTCATCCATGTAATCGAACGCTGCACCTAAAGGTGCTTATCGCAGATCGCATTTTCATTGGTTAGGCCCATTTGACCCATCGCAAAAGCGCAGTTTCCCATTCGCGCTATCCCCCGTCATCGCACTTTTCGTTTTTGCGATCCACGCTCGACCGATCACGCCCATCGCATAGCGCAGAGCGCAAAACCTTGTTATTCCATCATTCCCTCCATCGCATTTTCTCCCCTTGCGATTTTGCGATATGCGCTCCGGGTCCCACCTCCAAAGCCTTTGCTCTGTTGTTTTGATATGTCTTTCCTTTGTAACTTCCCCAAAAGTTAATCTTCAAATTCTTCTTACCATCAGCGTTCTTCCGCCATTTTTCGTCATCTGCCTACGTGTCATCCACTTTTCCTCCATTGTTCACATATTTCAGTTATGTGTCGCATCTCAGTGTTTTTGTTTGAAGTCTCCGCCCCTCGTCATCCCATCATCTTCTCAAATCCATGCCACCGCTTCTGTTAACCTCACTATGTTCACTATCTCTGTGATTAATTTTATTCAACAGGCTTTTGTTTTTGCAGGAACTTGTGGTGGGAACAAAATTGGTGGAAAGGATCCGGGAGTCACTATGATGTGACCTCCATTAAAGAAAGGTACTTCGATCTATAGAACTCTCCAGAGAAAATCAAAAGGGCACATTTGGGCTGCTGAAAACATTAATGCAGCAACAGATTATTAATGAAAAAGCAATGAATTCAGTGTCCAGCTTGAAAAAGTTTTCTAATTTAAAATTCAAAATCTGAAGATCGAAAGTACCATATACAGAAGCTGGCGCCTTAAGGTTTTATTGCCGCAGATCTTCCTCCTCCAGAAAAGAGCCGAATGTCTACATATTTTATTATTGTTGTCTTGTATATAAGCTGATTTTCATTTCCAGCTTTCATTTCCAGAAATAAATTGTGAAGTACAATCATTTATGTCCAGTCATTCATAGCATGGGCGCGAATGTTTTCCGCCATCTGATTCAAAATAAGTCATTAAATGTTTCTCATCTACCTCCTCCTCTAGAATTCTCTATCTCTTCTATAAAAGCTAGAAGGAAAGACATTGTAAGGGTTCCAGATTTCTATCAGCAAACTGTGCAGTGAAAAGGCTTTTGTATACATTTTGTAATATTTTTGTATGAAGGTTCAGAGCCCATAGGGTCTCAGTGAGGAGGAGTTATAACTGTATTGAGGATTCTGGTCTTTGGTATCTCACAGTATGTAATTTCTCTTATGTGTTAATACAATATCTCATTTCATGCTATTTATCTTCTCGTATCATGTTCTAGAATGCGAGCGGCTCACTAGTTTGCAGTAAGGATTCATCCTTGTTGGTGCCCTTTCTAGAATTAGTCAAGTGCTTTAAATAGGCCTAGTCATGATATACTGTTCCATGTTCATCTTTTCCATATTTTCAGCTATATTAGTTGCATGAGGAGGGTGCTTTTAAAACGCCATTGTCATATAAGGATTCATAAATTGGTATGCCCTTCTGTGGTTCTGTTGTGTATCTGGGTATCAGTCTCATGTTAACTAATATCTTCTTTATGTTTCCTCATTGCACTCACCTCCTGATATTTGATTTCTGTGATATATTACTTGAACTGGTCCTCTTTACAGTAAGCTGTCTCTTAACTGTCTGATGCCTTTGTATTGGAGTTTTACATGATGTTCCTACATTATTCTTATCTTTGTGTCGGCTTCTGAGAGAGTTTGGTCCCATTCAAAACTTATTTCCTTGTTTTACAAGAGATAGTAAGTGAGCTTTTGGATTGACAACCCAAGCTATATGAAGAGCTCCTTGCTATATTAATATGTCCTAGGAACTGGTCTATGGCAACTCTAGACTGTCTCTAGGGGGTGACAAAATCATCCACAACATCTTTCTGGCGCCATTGCCGGGGAACGAATTCAAGAATATCAGTTTTCCTGGGTCTCGACAAATTGTTTTCACTCTCTAATCAGGTGAGCACAGAGAGTTGAAGAGTTGTGTATCTCTCACCTTGGCGACTCCACTGGTCTTTATTTGCTAAATTTTATTGGTAGTCCTGGCTCCTAATAAGCCACATTTGAGGTCAGATACATCTCAGTCGAAAGCATCTTACGTGTCTGACCCAGAGAAGATCATTCATAAAAGAGTTTGGAAGGAGAGGAAGTCAGCTCGCGCTGAAAACCCTGAATATTCCGTTGAAGATCATCCGCCCTCTTCTTCTCAAGAAGTTAGAACAGAAAATCCCGAGTTTTACTCGGAAACTCCACGTAGAGGAAGTTCCTGGATTGAAGAAGATTCTCATCCTGCTTTCAAGGCTGAAGAAATTAAAGAGGTCACAGAAGTAGTTGTTGTTAACCGCGAATTATTTCCATCCACACCTCAGGCTTCTGTGCAATATATTCCTATTGTTATTCATACTCCTCTTCCTCCTACTCCTCTCCCTTCATTTGTATCTCAGACTGTTGTACAACCCCCACCTCCTCCAATGGCCAATGTTCCTGCATTTCTTTTGAACAAATACGCCCCACTGGCCTTACCCCAAGTGCTAAATGATATGCCACAGGATTATCTGAAGATTCTGCCAAGATTTAACGGTGAAAATGAAGTTGATGCTCAGAAACATCTTGAGACCTTCTGCTCTTTTGCAGAAAACTTAAATGTTGAACATTTGGATGTGGTCTTGAGCTTGTTTGTGCAGTCTTTGGAGGGTGAAGCCAGAAAATGGTTTAAGACGTTGGGAAATCGTTCTATGACCACCTGGGATGTCATGGAGAATGTTTTCCTCGGGAAGTGGGGAGAAAAGAAAGATCATGGTCAGTGTCTTACTGAGTTTAATACAATGAAGAAGAAACAGAATGAAGGGGTATCAGATTTTATTAAAAGATTCAATAAGCTGTATTTGAGCCTGCCTCCTGAAATGAAGCCCCATGAAGCTGCTGCCAAGATAATTTTCATAGCAGCCTTTGAGTTTGATTTTGGCTTCGCATTGAGAGAAAGAAAACCTGCCACTTTGGATGATGCACAGTCAGATGCTCTGGAATTGGAAGCGAACTTTGCCTCCACTGGGAAATTAAAGGGAAAAGCTGAACATGATACTAGGAGGAGAGGTAAAGAAGAAGTTTCCTCCTCCAATCAGGAAAAGGATTCAGAAAAATTGGATGAAATAAGTAAAATGATAAAGAAGATGGTCAAGCTTGAACTGGAAGCTAAAAATGCAGCTCCCAAGAATTTCTATAATGCTCCAAACAGAGGATACAATCCCTAGTATAGAAGGCCACCTCTCCAGATATTGCCGAGAGAGACGAAGGAACAACAGGACCAGGTACCCCATCCGTTGTACCTGGAAGGTCCAGCAGAAGATTCCATCGGAGATACAGCTTATGGATTAGAGGATTTCAATCTGGCCTTTTCGAACAATGATGATATGGATTGCTCCCTGCAAGAAGAAGAAGAAGAAGCAGAGATTGACCATTATTGTAAGCAATTTGCTGATTTCATGGAAGCACAATTCAATGTAAAATATGATCTCAGATCTTCAAGAAAGAGGACCCGAACTCAAGAGCAAGAAGAAGAACCACCTCAGGAAGAAGCATTTTCTCAGAAGGAATCAGCTACTGTAAAGAAAAGCATGGAAAAAGGTAAGAACCCTCTTAATGTTTCCCCGCAGTCTAATATTCAGATTCCTTCTTCTTCAAAAATAGCCAGTCCTCTTAATGTTGAGTCAGTGTTGAAAGAGATTAAGCCTTCAGCCGAAAGTAAGGAATTCAAGGAAGTTATGTTAGAAAAACCCTCGTCTGCATTCAATTTGCAAAAAGAACTTGAGAAAATTAAGATTCCTATCCCATTGACTGAATTACTGAAACAACCTGTATATCAGTCTCAAGTTACTTCCTTTATACTTCCTCCTGAAACACCAATTGCACCTGATAGTCTAAACCTTCAAGAAGAAAGACCCCTAGTAGTCGTTGGCCCACATATCGAGGAGGTAGACCCCTCTACCCCTCCCTTTTACGTGTCCTTGGTTATTCATGATCTGCTGCTACACAATTGTATGTTAGATTCTGGGGCTTCTCATAATCTTATGCCTTTGTCTGTCATGGAGCAACTAGGGCTGCAAATTACAAGACCATATAAAGATTTATATTCATTTGATTCCAAAAGAGTTAAATGCTTGGGAATGATTAAAGATTTAGTGGTCAATTTGGCCCAAATTCCAGCAAAGAGTGTGGTCATGGACATTGTGGTCGCTGATATCCCAGCCCGCTTTGGCATGCTGCTGTCAAGGTCCTGGGGTACAAATATTGGGGGATCAATCAAATTGGATTTAACATATGCTATTGTCCCTGTCCTTGGAGGATAGGAGAGGAGGTTATACAGGGAGACTAGATTTGTTAAAATGGTAACTAAGGCTGACTTCTCAGAGAACTCTCCAGTTTATAACAAAGAGGGAGACTTCTCATGTTTGATGTTAGAAGAAAATCAAAATTATGCTCATGAGCCCCTTTTTGGTCAAATTCAAGCTGAGCAGCCTAAAGGAGATCAGGAATCAGAAATTTGGACTTTGCATTTTGATGGAGCAAATTCAAGAGAAGGCAATGGGGCTGGAGTGTTATTAATATCTCCCACGGGAAGATGGGTGCCGCTGTCCTTTAAATTGGAGTATGAGGCCACAAACAACGTGGCTGAATATGAGGCACTATTATTGGGACTGCAAACAGCTAAGAACATGGGCATCCAATGTTTAAAAGTCTTGGGAGACTCTGAGTTGGTGGTTAGACAGATCAAAAACGAATGTCAAACTAAACACCCACGGTTAAGAGCATATAGAAATGAAGTATGGGACATGATAGAAAATTTCTTCTCAGCATTCAATATACAGATCATGCCCCGGGAGCAAAATAGAATAGCAGATTCTCTTGCTGTAGCTGCCAGTACATTTCGTCCTCCTCAGAATCCTCTCTTAAGATATGAAGTGGAGGTACGTTACAGACCATCCATTCCAGATAATGTAAAGCATTGGCAGGTATTCGAAGATGATGAACAGATGAAGAGATTCATGGAGACAGTGGGAGAATTCACAAATATAGAAATTGATGATAACGAGGAGGAAGAAGTTGAAAATATCGCAGAAAATAAATGGGAAGAAAAGATAGCAGGAAATAGAGTGCTGCAGCTGAAAGGAAACGTTATACCTAGAGGGCTGGTGCCTCTAGAAAGATTATTTAACAAGGATGATATTCCATTGCAGCCTAGCAAAGCGATAGAAGAAGATCAAGTGGGAGTTATGAATCTGGGTACTTATGTTGATCCCAAAATTGTAAAATTATCTAAAAAAGTCCCAGAAGAATATAAAGAAAAGTATTTGAAGTTGTTTCAATCTTACAAGGATGTATTTGCTTGGTCCTATCAGGACCTAAAAGCTTTTGATGTTAGTATAATGCATCATAAATTTCCATTGAGGGAAGATGCAAAGCCATATAAGCAGAAACTCAGGCAGATAAATCCTCTGCTGCTTCCCTCTATTGAAAAAGAAATCAAGAAATTACTGAAGGCCAAGATAATTGTGCCATTGAGATACTCAGAATGGATAGCGAACCTTGTTCCTGTTCAAAAGAAGAATGGAGAAATAAGGCTCTGTGTGGATTTCAGGAATTTGAATAGAGCATCTCTCAAAGATAATTATCCATTGCCTAAGATGGACCACATCCTGTAGAAAGTAGTGGGAGCATCCAGAATGTCAATGATGGATGGTTTTTCTGGTTATAATCAGGTGGTTGTTTTCCCAGAAGACCAGAAGAAAACTGCATTTACTACACCATGGGGAACCTTTATGTATGCCAGGATGCCATTCAGATTAATTAATGCAGGAGCTACTTTTCAGAGGGCAATGGACATAGCCTTTGTTGGAGAACAGGACAGGTTTTTGGTAGTTTATCTTGATGATATCACTGTGTTTTCAAAGAATGATGATGAACATATTGAGCATTTAAGAAGAAATTTTGAAAAATGCAGAAGGTATGGCCTATCCCTCAACCCTCAAAAGTCCTTATTTGCATTAGATGAGGGAAAACTCTTAGGGCACATTGTAACAAAGGATGGCGTGAAAATAGACCCTAAGAGAGTGGAAGTAATAAACAGTATCCCTCTGCCCAGGAATAAGAAGGAAGTACAGGTATTTTTAGGCCGAATTAATTTTCTAAGAAGGTTTATTCCTAACTATGTCGAGATAGTTAGGCATATAACTAATATGTTGAAAAAGGAGAATGAAGTAAAATGGTCCCAGGAGTCTAGAGATGCATTCACAAGGATAAAACAGGCATTCGCTGAAGCTCCTGTGCTAGCAGGTCCTGATTACAAAAAGCCATTTATGATATTCTCATTTGCTTCACCCCATACAATTGCCGGAGTTTTATTGCAGAAAAATGAGGAGGGATATGAACAGCCTATAGCTTTCTTCAGTCAAGTGCTTTATGACGCTGAATTGAAATATAATATATTGGAGAAGCAGGCATATGCCCTGGTAAAGTCCCTTAAAGCCTTTAGAGTATATGTTTTGCAATCTCATATTACTGCATATGTCCCCACAGCAGCTGTCAAAGACATTCTGGTTCAGGGAGACAGCGAAGGCAGAAGAGGAAGATGGATTGCAAAAATCCAGGAGTATGATTTGGATATAAGGCCTACTAAGTTGATCAAAGGATAGGGACTTGCCAAGATGTTATCTGAATCAAATCATCAAGCTTTGGGCATTAATCTATCTATAATAGCAAATGAAGGATCCGAAGAAGAAGAGGAACAACAAGGGCTAGAGATGGCCACTCAAAAGATACATATGAAATATCTAACTAGTCCTTGGTATAAAGAAATAGTTGAATATCTTTTAACACTTAGCTGTCCTACCGGTTGCGATAAGGTAAAATACAGAGCTGTAAGAATGAAATCACAGAAATATGTAATTTCCAATGGACAGATCTATTGGAGAGACCCTCTAGGTATATTATTGTTATGCCTCACAGAAAATGAAGTGCAGAAAGTACTAACAGAATTTCATGAAGGAATTTGTGGAGGACATTACAGTTGGAGGGCTACAACACATAAAATCTTGAGGGCCGGTTTTTACTAGCCAAAACTGTACTCAGATACTTTTGCCTGGGTTAGAGCATGTGACAAGTGCCAAAGATTTGCAGAAAGATAGAAATTGGCGGCTTTGCCCCTAATTCCTATTCAAGTGAATGAACCATTTCAGAAATGGGGATTAGACTTCATAGGAGAAATACATCCTCCATCAAGTGGCCAACATAAATGGATACTAACAGCCACAGACTATTTCACGAAATGGGTAGAAGCCATGCCTACCAGAAATGCTACAGATGCCGTAATAATGAGGTTTATGGAGGAAAATATCATATCTAGGTTTGGCTGCCCTGCTAGAATTGTAACTGACAATGCGCGGGCTTTCAAGTCTGCCAGGTTTGTAAAGTTTTGTCAAAGGTATAACATTACATTGACTCACTCCACAGCTTACTATCCCCAGGGAAATGGCTTAGCTGAGTCATCCAATAAAACCCTGGTGAGGGCCTTGAAGAAAACAATAAGTGAGAATCAGAAGAATTGGGACTCCCAATTAAGATTTGCTTTATGGGAAAATAGGATAACCAGCAAAAGAGCAACAGGGAAGTCACCCTATGAGCTGGTGTATGGGCGAGCTGCTGTGTTTCCTCTGCAATTGGCATTGCCAGTGGCACGCTTTATGCAGGAGAATCAGGAAGAACCAGATGACATGATCAGAAGAATTAATCAGCTGGTAGAATTGGAAGAAACACGCAACCAGGTAAATGAGAGACTGATAGAGTATCAGGAAAAAATGAAGGATACTTTTTATCGCCATGCAAAAGACAGGAATTTCCAAGTTGGAGACCTAGTTCTTAGATGGGATGTTCGCAGAGCAGAAAAGGGCAAGCATGCTAAGTTTGATCCGTTGTGGTTTGGCCCATTCAAAATAGTGAACCTAGGGAGAAATAATACTTTCATGTTAGAAAACCTACAGGGTGATCTGCTGGACGCCCCTGTGAATGGACAATTCCTTTAACACTACTTCCAGTACTGACTCAGACAGACCAGGCTTGATGTATTTTATGTATATAATGTATGCAAGTGTGATTTCAATTTTGAAATGTAAATAATATAAATAATCTAATAAGTTTTGAAAAAAGGCAAAAGGGATTGTAGAGTGAGATTCACGCACAAGAGGGTCTGAGGTCTGCGAGTTCTCGGCATGCCCGAGGATGAGCATGTTGTCCCCAGATGGAGCCGATGTTGTACAAATCAGCCCCTCCATTCACATTTCAGCCAAAGTCTCCTCGTTTCTCTTTACCGCTGCCCTTTCCTGCACCAGAAATACATTGAAAAAGGGCTAAAGTCTGCTTTAAAAGGTTATATAAAGCCTAGCCCCTTTCTCTCCTAGCTCCGCGCCTCCTTTCTTCCATATAGCCAAGCGCTGCCCCTTAGAGCGTTTAACGCAAATCACACGACCGCGCCATCGCATGTCTGCCTCATCGCAAAAGCGCAGTTTCCCGTTCGCGCTATCCCCCGTCACCGCACTTTTCGTTTTTGCGATCCGCGCTCGACTGACCACGCCCATCGCATAGCGCAGAGCACAGAATTTTGTTATTCCCTCATTCCCTCCATCGCATTTTCTCCTCTTGCGATTTTGCGATATTCACTCCGGGTCCCACCCCCAAAACCTTTGCTCCGTTGCTTTGTTATGTCTTTCCTTTGTAACTTCCCCAAAAGTTAATCTTCAAAGTCTTCGTACCATCAGCGTTCTTCCGCCATTTTTCGTCGTTTGTCTACATGTCATCCACTTTTCCTCCGTTGTTCACATATTTCGGTTATGTGTCACACCTCAGCATTTTTGTTTGAAGTCTCCGCCCCGCGTCATTCCATCATCCTCTCAAATCTATGCCACCGCTTCCGTTAACCTCACTATGTCCACCATCTCTGTGATTAGTTTTATTCAACGGGTTTTTGTTTTTGCAGGAACTTGTGGTGGGAACAAAATTGGCGGAAAGGATCCGGAAGTCACTATGATGTGACCTCCATTAAAGAAGGGTACTTCGATCTATGGAACTCTCTAGAGAAAATTAAAAGGGGCGCATTTGGGCGGATGGAAATATTAATGCAGCAACAGATTATTAATGAAGAAACAATGAATTCAGGGTCCAACTCGAAAAAGGTTTCAAATTTAAATCCAAGAACTGAAGATCGAAAGTACCATGTACAGAAACAGGCGCCTCAAGGTTTTATTGCCGCAGATCTTCCTCCTCCAGAAAAGAGCCGAATGTTTACATATTTTATTATTTATGTCTTGTATATAATCAGATTTTCATTTTCAACATTCATTTCCAGAAATAAATTGTAAAGTACAGTCATTTATGTTCAGTCGTTTCACAGTGTGGGCACGAATGTTTTCCGCCATTTGATTCAAAATAAGTTATTAAATGCTTTCTATCTACCTTCTCCTCTATAATTCTCTATCTCATCTATAAAAGGGAGAAGGAAAGGCATTGTAATGGTTCCAGATTTCTATCAGCAAACTGTGCAGTGAAAAGGCTTTGGTATACATTCTGTAATATTTCTGTATGAAGGTTCAGAGCCCGTAGGGTCTCAGTGAGGAGGAGTTATAACTGTAATGAGGATTCTGGTCTTTGGTATCTCACAGTATGTAATTTTCTCTTATGTGTTAATACAATATCTCATTTCATGCTATTTATCTTCTCGTATCATGTTCTAGAATGCGAGTGGCTCACTAGTTTGCAGTAAGGATTCATCCTTGTTGGTGCCCTTTCTGGAATTATTCAAGCGCTTTAAATAGGCCTAGTCATGATATACTGTTCCATGTTCATCTTTTCCATATTTTCAGCTATATTAGTTGCATGAGGAGGGTGCTTTTAAAACGCCATTGTCATATAAGGATTCATAAATTGGTATGCCCTTATGTGGTTCTGTTGTGTATCTGGGTATCAGTCTCATGTTAACTAATATCTTCTTTATGTTTCCTCACTGCACTCACCTCCTGATATTTGATTTCTGTGATATATTACTTGAACTGGCCCTCTTTACAGTAAGCTGTCTCTTAACTGTATGATGCCTTTGTATTGGAGTTTTACATGATGTTCCTACATTATTCTTATCTTTGTGTCAACTTCTAAGAGAGTTTGGTCCCATTCAAAACTTATTTCCTTGTTTTACAAGAGATAGTAAGTGAGCTTTTGGATTGACAACCCAAGCTATATGAAGAGCTCCTTGCTATATTAAGATGTCCTAGGCACTGGTCTATGGCAACTCTAGACTGTCTCTAGGGGGTGAAAAAATCATCCACAACAGGGTGAAGGATAATAATACCACATATTAGCACAACGGGCCAAGGAGGTGGACATTGGAAGAGGTACACCAATTAGAAGCGGTAAGAAATAAAACTTAACATGTTGTTGATTTTTGGTTTGAAAATATGTTACAGATATATATTGTGGAGTTTGTAATGGAATCAATAATGTCCTATACTACATCAGAGTGGAATTTTAGAAGGGTGTTATCACTCATAAAATTGTGAAGCATGTCTTGACATGGTCATATAGTTCACTAGTCAAAAGGATAAGGTCTCCTTAGCCATTTCAATGTGGTATAGGATTTTTTTGTTTTTGTTACATTTTTAGCCTATCCTAAGTTTCATGGTCACCTCTATTTATGTCATTTCATGTCCCATTGGTCCTCATATGGTGTCATTTTTCATTCCCCATGCATTAAAATAAAAAAGGGTGCTCCTGTCAGTTTTTCAAATTTTTATAGCGTTTTATACAACAAAACAACAATTTTCGCTATGAAACTGCCTAATAGTTTCGTAGCGAATCTGTTAGATGTTAAACTAACTTCGCTATGAAAATTTGTTTTCTAACCTGTCTTGTAAAATAAGCTATGAAGTGTCATTCTATGATTGGAGGAGTTAGGGTGGAGGTCATTCAAGTCTGTTATGGTTAATTCAAAGGTACATAGCCGTGTTTGAGGTCATCATTACCTTTTTGGGCATGTATGTGTCATGATTAGAGCATGAGCTGTCAGTTAAACCATAAAACCTTACCCCAATTATCCTTTTGTCATATTGTGCTTTATCTTTGCATGTAATTCGATCTCTGGAGAGTTGCTTCATTGAGGAAAGAAGGTTGTTGGCAGATTTGAACCTTGCAGGTGTCATCAGGAAAGCGAGGCTATGAAGATATAACGCACCCATGGCAGAAAGAAGGAAAACAAACAAAGGTGGTCATTTCCACAGATATGAGCCCATGGACATGAATTTACTAAATGAAGACTCAACTGCCATGGAGGTTTTTAGAATAATTAGTTGCTTGCAATTCTATCAGAGGTTGTAGGGATTTCATCTACAGGTTTCCAAGGATTTTGCTACCAGCTTTACAGGAACAACTTCAAAAGTTGGAATTCTGAACGTTACAATGACACCAGAGACCATATGATTAGAAACATGAATCCCAAGAGGAGGGAAGCCGTGGTTTAAAGGCATCAAGTTCACAATGCAGGATTGCAAAGAGTTCATCAAGCAATAACATAGTGAAATTGATCTGACAAATGCTATCCTTAGGAGTTTCATGAAGGAAAACTATTCAAAGTTGTGGATGATCATCTAGAAGTATTTTACCTGTGAAGGAAAGTTTCACATGGTCTACTCCTATCACCTTAGGCTTCTTCTGCATTTTGTGGGTAAGCGGTCACTTGACTTGCATTTTTGTTTATACAGAAGTCTAGGGAAAATGTGAGATAAGGTTCAAATAAAAAAAAAGGGCAATGAAGCTTATCTTTTTCATCATGGTTTGATTAAGTTGTTGGTGTTAGAGGAATTTAAGAGATTAGACAAAAATTGGACTTCCTTTTTGTTCATGAGTGGTTATGAAATTGATGTTGTCACTCCTAAGAAAGCCTCCAAACCTAGAAACATTTCATCACCAACTGTGGTAGAGGAAGTTGAAGAAGTGAATAGATCATATCCTCCAGAACCAGTGAGCATGGAGGCAGAGCCTTTGCAGAAGATTGAGACACCTAAAACAACACCTGAAAAATAGAAGTAGACAATCAGCAAACAAGGCAGCAAGAAAGTTGCTATGAGCCAAACAGTGGCTAAAGGAAACTTGGAGGATATCCTGCATGCAATTGATATTGAAGAATAACCCATTGTGGAAGCTGAAGACATTGAAGATGGAGGAAGAACGCTGAAGAAAGGCAAGACTGCTAAAAAGCTAGAGTTTGCAGGTGATGATGCTGATTTCATTTTTCAACCCAGGAAACTAATGACCAGACATGCAAGGAAGGTCATGGAAAGCAAAGAGACTGATAAAATCAATAAAGTTGCTACCTAGCTACCAAGCATCATAGATTTGTCTTGACCTGCAAAATAAGGTCTAGTTATCAAACAAAGAAAGGGTAAAGAGAAATTTAATGAAAAATCAGAAATTGAAACCCTTAGAGAGTAATTGAACGAAGCAGGTAAGGAAATATCAGTTTTTAAGAAAGAGGAAAAGAAGCATAGAGCTGAGAAGGTTCAGTTCGAAAAAATGAGGAAAATTTGGGAAGATCAAGTCACAAGTGTTTCAAAGACCTTGGAAAATATAGAAAAGTTGATAAAGTGGACTCAGCCACTAAGAGGAGAGGTCAAACACATCAGAAAGATAAACTTGCACTTGTAATCCAAGAACAGGGCATTAAAGGAAAAGTGCAAGATCCAGGGATAATTTTAAGGATGGAAAATTATCTAGATGTTTAAAAAATTGGCGAATCTCACTATTCCCTAATATGGAAACTATAAAATGTTTATTGATGTATTTGTAAAATTATTCAAATTTATAATGATAATATATATATTTTCTATATAATATTGGCGATTTTTAACGTAAAATAATTTTATGTTATAAAATTTGGGCGAATCATTTTTATAAAAAAATGGAAATTGGCGAATCTTTTTTTCGAAAAAACCATGGAAAATTAGCCCACTTGCGAATATTAGCCCCTAAAATTTTCCATGGCAAGATCTTCAGGAGCAATTGGATTTGATTCATGTGGAGTTGGAAAAGACCTCCTTATTATTGGTATCCATAGCCTGGTGCTCCAGCTCCTCGAACATTATCACCCCTGCCTCCCTTTCCTTCTCAACCCCTGCAACAGTAGCCACCACCCCCCCAGGGGCAGGTGTGTGCACAACAGAGCGTGACTAATCCTCCTACTTCCAAAAAGAAGAGGAAAGGCACCCAAAATCAATCTACCCTAGGTAATCCAAGACCTAATCCCCAAGGGAATGCACCTAACATTGCTAACTAGCAACAGGGCACTCAGTGCAAGCAAGACAGGCCCGTTCGCACAAATAAGCCTTATTCTTGTTGCGGTGTCTATGGTCACTACACCCAAGATTGTCATATTTTACCTTAGATGCGTCAGATGTGGGAGACTCAAGCAACATCACGAGGAAAGAAATCCTCCCCTTCGGTTCCTCCCAATGCTGCACCTATCCAACTGGCTGTGTTTACCAATCCTTTCCCCTAGCAAGGATTCGTGGCTACCCAACCCTGTGAAGGTTAGGAGGTCACTCAACCTCCTCCATCTAGTACCTCTGATTATGAGATTCTCATGATGAATTCCGACCAACCCATTACTGTTGATCTCAACCTTCAGACTCGGTCACGTCAGTACAACAAGCCTCTCTTTATGTCTGCCCCCGAGCCCCCTTCTTCAGGTTCCACTGAGCCTCTTTCAACAACCAATGGTCCTTTACTGATCCCTCAGCTGAAGGTAGAGGTTCATACCAATATCCCTAAGGACCATTATGCCGAAACACTGCTTCTGGTAAAGCTGACCATTCTTATAGTATAGTAGATGATTTGGCGCAATCCCCTACTACCATCTCAACCTTGGAACTCCTCGAGTCATGCCCTTCAAAATGAAAATCTCTACTAACTACCATGGGCATTGTTGATCCTTCAGATGATCATTTGATTGTCTTCGATGTTGACCGGTCAGAACATCCCCCCATTCCTTCTTCCGTCGCCTTCCAAATCCCCATCAAGATCCAGAATTCCAACGTCTCTTGTTGTATCATTGATGAGGGGGCATCCACTTGTGTGATGTCTGCTTCGATTTGGAAGCAACTCGGATCTTCAAAGTTGGCCCCTTCCACTATCACCTTCCTAGCGTGGGATGGCCATTCTTCCTAGCCCATAGGCCTGTTCCGCAATTATCCTATTACTCTTGCGGGTAAGATTGTTTGTGTTAACGTTGAATTCATTGATGCCCCCTTAGACTACAACATTCTATTGGGTCGTAGCTACACTTATGTGATGTCTGCTGTCCCATTTTCTATTCACCATAAGATGCGCTTTCCTATTAACAAAAATATTGTCACCATCAACCAGTTGAAATATTACAAACCGAAGTCTCAAACCTCCCCTGAGTCCATGTTACAGGTCAAAATACCTCCTCATCAGCTCAGAGGAGAAGACAAATATGGAAGGAATACAAAGACCTAAATTAAGCGTATTTATGCCAAGGTAACGCCTCTCTATAACAACACAAGAGTGTTATAACGCAACTGATCAGTGAATGGGCTGCGTTAGTGGCTAGGGCAACGCTTTGTTTACACTAGAGGGAAGTGTTACTCATTTTTTAAGTTTGAAACAGGAAAAACCCGCAGAGAATGATTTGAATCTCCAGCTTTTTCTCACAAGAGAGTCAATACAAAAAGGAAACTGCAAAGCACTGATCTCTTATTGGGCCTTGCCATAAACAACTGAACTCTCAAAGAAGGAAAAAGCATGGAGGTTGGAGAGACATCTTGGTTTTTTCTATTCAGAACTGGTGGAAAGAGAAGGGCAATGATTGCTCTCTCCATCTCCTATAAAATGGAGTTGAAGGCTCTTTGTTCAAGGTCGAAGGATTGCTAAAGTTTTTGCATACTTGTGAAGTAGAGATCATTGTTGTAGTGTGAAGGTCAAGAGTCAAAGAGGTTCATTGAGAACTTGTTGAGCAAGACTTCACCACTTTGAGAGATAGAGAGATTGGAAGGCTGAGGAGGGCTTGGTACAACTGACGGTTGTAATCCTCCTTTTTATAAATCAATAGAAATGTATCTGTTTTGTCCATTCTATGCGTTAATATTGTCATTGTTATTTAATAACTTATATAGCATGAGATGAATGGCTTAGATGTGCATAGTTTAAATGTTTATTATATGTTGACTTAATTGATAGGAAATATATGTTATAGTAGAGATTACACAGGTGCTTTAATTGATTGCAGGATCAAGATTTGGAGCTGGTGAAGGAGAACTCCTGCTTTGCTACCTAGTGCTCTCCAAGGAACTCCAAGATCATTAAAGAGGTAATCTTATATCTCATTCTATCAAGTTGTTTTAAGTTAATATGAACATGTATATGCCGTCTTTGTGAACTATACAACTAATCTTACTGTCTGCCTCGGGCACCGGGAAGCCCTGAGAGGGATATACGATAACCAACAACCCAAGAATTTTAGCCTATAGCAGAATTGGCGACTCCGCTGGGGAGTTTCCCCATAGTTTCCAGACTATTTCTTCCCTCCTTTCTTCTTTCCTTTGTTCACAGACCCTTTCGACCAGTTTTTATGCCCAGTAGACATTTCAAAAGCTCGTAGAGTTCAATCTTGTTTCTATTTGACCATCTGAAGAAATTTACCCTGGCTAACACTACCTCTGTAGGCTTTCCAATGCGTTATAATGCTATCTTTTCTTAAATACAGTGCGTTAGTCTCTGGATTAATGCTGTCTTTACTCAGAGATAGTGCGTTACTCAGCCAAAACTTGCTGTTCACTGCTGTGATTGTGTTTTAGTTGCAGAGTTTTTGGCCATCAGTATCTCTCCTTGACTGAATCCCTGTGTTTGTTTACTAAGCTGGCATTTCTGTTTGTTTGCTCTTATTTAAAAAGTTAGTGTCAAAAGAATTTTCTTTTTAGAGAAGATTTTTTTTTATTTTTTATTTTTCTGCATCTAGTTGAGTTTATTCTGAAAATTTCAGTTCATAGACTGTTAAGAAGAGGTAGATAGTAGTCTGAATCTTTAAAGTTGAACTGTGCTATTTGAATGTTAGTGCATGGATGTTGAAAAGAAACCTCTCCTTGTAGAAATACTCTTCATCGAATTGAATATTTAGAGCATATTTTGCATGGTTTCTTGAGTTAGAGTCTCATTACATTTCATACGTCCACTCCCCCTCCGCAAGACTAATAATCAAGTACACTAAGAATCAAGCGATAATAAAATCAATCACATTACTCTTTTTTGAGCTCACAAAAACAGTAGTTCAGGCTAGGATCTTGGGTTAGTAAAGTGAGAAAATCACCCAAGATCTCAAAACTTGAAACTAGAGTCATTAATGAGCAAAATCTTACTGCACTCATATTATCCGTACCGTTCCTTTACCGGAGCTCAGCACGAGACAACACTTGGGTGCACAAGAAGGTAGCCCACCTTTGACTGCATCCGGTGGTTGTGTTATATATTAGGGTTCCCTTCGGGGATGTCGAAACTAGATCTGGGATCTAGGTATTCTGCCCATATAGCATGATGTCCTTGACCGTGGACCCCCCTGATGATGTCTATGATTTGAGGTATCTTTAGTGGCCATACTTTTTAGGGACTTACACAAGGTGACTGGGACGGGCTGTCCTGGTACCTGAAACAAATGGAACCACTCTGTCTTCGGTCTTTAGGAGGGTACTCATCTTCACGAGAGTGCTTACACCTATCGTCTGAGGTTCGAGCGAAGCTCTAAAGTGATCGTAACTGTACTTTCAACCAACCCTCTCTGTATACTATTGTGATATTGGATTTCATCACCAGCAAACAGTAGTACTCAGATAGGGCACCCTATTCTGGCTGCTTGCTGATTGATTTTAGAGAGTCATTTTTTCTTTTTTAGGTGTGTGGTTATTGTCATTGAGACTTTATAATACATCACAATTTATTAAAATTTGTTAAAAATAAACAGGTCACTGTGGCGTCCTCTGACCCACGCCGTCTGTCTCGACGACATCAAGGTCTACCTCCTCTAACTATTGAGGAAGAACTGAACCTTGGTGAACCCGTGCCTTCTGCGGAAGTGTAGTCTCCACTGACAAATCTTGATTTTCACATAGCCTCATATCATACGGAATTTCCGGAGGACCCTTTCACGGAAGGGGTTGTACATCATTACAATCCTCCACTCACTGATCCGTTAGGGCCTTTGATAGTTCAAATTCCAACACGAAAAGATATGTCTTCGGCTGCAAAAACATCCATTTCACCACCAGCATCCCCAGGGTCGATGCCAATGGAAACCATCACAGGTTCGCCACCATCCTCCCCACCGGTGATCAGTTCTATGCCATCACTTGGTAACCCCAGTAGTCAAAATATACCTAATCTCAACTCGATGGTCATCACAATTGTCAGTAGCTCACCGAATCCTTCAGGATCTACTCCTACCGTGACCACGTTGGGACCCACGGCTGCTCCTCCCACGAGTGTGACTACTTCGGTGCCTTTTAGCAACCCTTTCGGTTGGAACCCTCTACTGAGTTCAAACCCCTTGGCCACTATACCAGGGGGCAGTGTCACCTGCACATAGGTAGCAGGGAACATTTCACTTCCCCTGCAATCCTTAGGACAAATGGGACAACCTATTGTCAATACTATTCCCTTAAGTGGTTCAAATATAGGTGTAGGGTATATACCATTGCCAAACTATGCAAGTAGTAGCATGCCTCCGGGAAACTCTATTGCATCCATTTGGACTAACCCACCCTAACCTCCATCTGGAATGGGAGGGCACTTTTACACTGGGGGAAACCAACCGTTTTCCCCGCAATACAATATGCCCTATGGACAGCAACCATATGTCCCTACCCCTCCACCTATAGGAAATTTTTATCAAAGTCCTACTTATCCTCCTGGTAACACATTGATGGGCGGACCCTATGGTCTAAGTAGTCAGCCCATACTGCCTTGGTTAGATTCGGGGGCAAATCCACAATTTCCATTTTTGGTAGCTTTGGACATCCCCGATATCCATAAACTGACTAACGATCCCATCAATCACAACCCACTCTTGCCTCTAGTACCGCACAAGATTCCTTCTGACATCCTGAAGTTCGATGGGAAACAAGGGGACGACCCAACCACACACATCACTACCTTTCATCTATGGTCCATATCCAATTCCATGGTGGATGATAGTGTCCAGCTTCGACTGTTTCCCCGCACCCTTACAGGCAATGCTGCCAAGTGGTATATTGAATTACCATGCGCTGCCATCAATACTTCTGGCGCTTTAGCGATGGAGTTTCTAAAGAACTTCCAATTACCAATTAGATTTGAAACCGAAACGGAACTGTTAACCTCGCTGTGCCAAGACACCACCACCCACATCTCCGATCACATTCATGAATGGAGACGTAGGAGGAGGCTAGCCAAAGCGCCAATCCCAGATCATCTCTTAGCCAATTGGTTTTGTAAGTCTCTCTTACCCCACATCTCTAAAGACATTGGCCTTTCCGTTGCAGTTACAGAAGATCAATGCATTCGTCATGCCCAGCATTTGGATTTAATCTATTCACAATCTGACACGCTATATGATTTGCTCCCCAATGCCCCTAGTAACCCAAATCCTCCGGCTACTCAGAAAACTAGAGCTCATGCCGATGGTCTCGTTGGCACGATCTCTGGTGTAGCCACAAAACAGTCTCGGGGGCAAGCCTCCCAGCCACCTTCGGCTACCACCGCCCCTCACCAAACGACTACTCTTCCTACCGCTGAGGTAAATTCTGTGCAAACTTCACAAAAACCTAGCGGGAGAAATAAGAAGAACAAGAAAAAGACATATTCTTCGGAAGAGCAGTCGGATAATCAGAATAACCCTAATCAGAAAAACGCTGCCAAAAATGACAAAGGGAAGGATAAACCCATGAAATTTCCTTGCAAGATCTGTGCAGAGGACCACTTGACATACAAATGTCCTCGGCTGCAGGAATGCACCGATTTTATTGCCAACAAGGATTTTGGGCGAACACCTGCCGACACCTGCCGTTCTTTATAATCCTTTCCCTAATCAACAACAACAACATCAACACATGGTTGAAAATCCACCACAACCCCATCAACGAAGCAATGGTGGTTCACATCCTTTCGGCGAAGGACCATCCGCCATTTATGGCATTGAGAGTGTTGAACTTCAAACACGAGCCAAGCTTTATGGAAATCCTACCATAGATGCTCAAGAACCTAGTACTAGTTCAAATCCACCGCTGCCCAATGATTTGCATATCGAACGACCTACTGTTGACCCCATGATTCGTCCCCACAAAGGGACACTTCGACGTATGACTCATAAAACCTCTGCACGTGCAGCCCAAAACTACAACATTGTAGAAGATTTGGCGTAGACACCGTCAGCTATGTCTGCTCTCGAAGTATTACAAACTTGTCCAGCAAAAAGGAAAGCCTTGCTTTCGGCCATTAGTGGAATAGACCCCCAGGATTCCATGCTAGCTATCTTTGATATGGAAAAATCTAAACCTCGCCTCTCACACCAAATCGTATTCCAGGTGCAGGTTGTGTCGAAAGGGAGACCAGTCCATCGCACTGTCATAGATGAAGGTGCTTTGACCTGCGTTATGTCACAAGCTTGCTGGCTCAATTTAGGTTCTCCTACCTTAACACCACCGTCGAATTCCCTCAAAGATTTCGATGGCCACAAGTTCCTCCCAAAAGGATACCTTGCTAGCTTTCCCATCACTCTGAGTGGGAAAACAGTAACCATGGACGTTGAATTCGTAGATCGCCATCTCGACTATAATCTATTACTCGGTCGTAGTTGGTCTTATGCCATGACTATCATTGTTTCTTCGGTCTTCCGACTCATCCTATTTCCATTGGATGGGAAAATAGTCACAGTGGATGAGTTATCCTTCTGCACCCCTGATTATTCCACGTTACCAAGTAGCACTATACCCCTAATAGGAGGCTTTCCTGACTCTTACGTCAGTATTGGTACTGGTCTTCTGAAGGCATCTTCCCTACTGGGTTTTTTTCCTCTCTCGCCACCAGAGATCCCAAATACGGATGTAATGATATCCACCACTTCTGATGGCTCTATCGACCCATGGATTCTCCCGACACCTTCAGACATTGTTTCCTACAGAGATCAAATGCCGTACTCACCAGCTGAGTTGGCCTACCAAGCCATCCAAATTACTTCTGAACCCTCCACTGCTATGGTCTCGACCAAAGGTACAAACCTACCGCCCATCATAGTTCTCTCTAAGGATCTCCTCAATGAAGTCTTGCCTACAGATGAAGCTATTCGAGAGATCATGTCTCTAGAAGAACGACCTTGGGGAGAGTTTCACCATCGCGCTTCGATGATCGATTTTGACGTGATAAATACTGAAATCCCATCCTTTGACCCACCTGAGATGGTTCCCTCCACTTACACGACTGTTCAATTGATCGATTCAGAAGGGAACACGGGTAATCTTTCTAAGACAATGCTCATTGATATCTCAGTCAAAACGGGTATCGTGGAAAATATTCAGATTGAGTAGATTGTAATGCTAAGGAAATTGCACGCTTCACATCCCTTTCCAAGGAATTCCACGATGTGCTTTCTTGGTCTTACAAGAAAATTCTTGACATAGATCCTTCTATTGACGAGAAAGAGATCAAGAAATTCCGAGCATTCTTTTTATGGTATTTTTCTTGCTCGTTAATCTGAAAAACCTCGAGTCCTCTTCTTCGAGCTCGTTAAACTTACACGAAGAAGCTTTGAGCATTCTTTTTATGGTATTTTTCTTGCTCATTAATCTGAAAAACCTCGAGTTCCCTTCTTCGGACTCATTAAACTTATACGAAGTTGATATCGAGCATTCTTTTTATGGTCTTTTTCTTGCCGTTAATCCGAAAAACCTAGAGTTCTCTTCTTTATACTCGTTAAAACTATGAAGAAGCACTGAGCTTTCTTTTTAGGAACCTTTTTCTCGCTCATAAAACTAAAAAAACCCCGAGTTGACTTTGTCGGGCTCGTTAAACTACCACGACAGAGAGTAAGGAGCCATTCTTTTCCTCTTTTTCAAAGCTCTTTAAACTGAAAAAATAACCGAGTTTTCTCCGCGTGACTCGTTAAAATTTCATGGAGGTAACCGAGTTTTTCTTTGTTGGACTCGTTAAAAATTTCACAAAGAGTACTGAGTTTAGTCTGTCTCCTCGTACTCATAACAAAATGAGGTAGACATCCATCGAACATAGATTTCTCACTTTTCCGGCTTCGATGGACTAACTTATAGAAAATGAACTATTTCGGGCTTACTATTCTCCCTTTGTCGTGCTCGGTTATCAAGACATGACAAAGGTACCCCAATGGAGTCGTCTTTTATGATATTTTTTAGACTCTCTAAACATGAAAAATTCACCGAGTTTACTCTTTTGGACTTGTTAAACCTAATCAGATGGGGCACAGAGTTGTCTTTTATGATATTTTTTAGACTCTCTAAATATGAAAAATTCACCGAGTTTACTCGTCTCGACTCATTAAACTTAATCAGATGGGGAAAAATTTGGACAAAATGGATACTACCTCTGTTACATTTCAGAAAGGTTTATTTGGCAGCAAAATTCTTGAACATGGCACTTCCCAGAAAACTCTTTCGCAGTTAGCCGAACCCTACCATCTATGAGTATTAGCCTTCATCTTCCAGTGTCCCTGCACCGGTAAAATCCTAACACACTCTTTGGTGTTCATCAAGCTTCAGCTGCCTAGTACCCTGCTATAGTGCCTTCTATTGTTCAAGCAGATCTCGCTATCTACAACTCCTGTTATCAACCAAACCGCTCATTATGCCAGAAATTATTTATTGTCCGACATCCCCATTTACTCTCCATTATCTCAATCGTAAACAAAATCAATTGGTTTTTGTTTCGTGTTGACTGATGTAGGACGCCTCAGTGCCTACCTTTCAATAGATCTCTTCCTATCAACTTCAACATCTTATCTAGGAAGTTGATCTAGAAACCCATCAGTAACCGGATACTTGCAGACATCAGTGGTAGGTAGTCTTGTGTTTGATTAGGGGTCTTCATCATTGGCTCCTGGTCTAATGATTCTACAAGTCTTTGACTTCAAATCATTTTATTCACACTCGCTAGATTGTACTGTGCATCTTAGGGACCATCATCATTATCGGTGGCCACCTTCACGTCTGTTAACAGTTTTCATTATCGACTGGTAATCAGACGATTTCTCACATGTTCGATGACAGCTCCTTCATTCACATGTTGAGGAATATGCAGTTTAAGTGAATCGGCGGTCAGGACCTTGGGGCAAAGGTTACATCATTAAAGTTGTGTTCCCTTCCCCAAGTTGCGATATTGTTTATGGAGACAGCTTCTTCAGACACTTCCACATTGTGCTTATCGGTGGACAGATTCTTCATATCTCCATTCAAGAGAAATCATGTTGTTTAAGCTATTGAGCATGGGAATTCCTGACTCAAGGCAGATACTATATTTTCTGACATATGTTGTTGTTTCAGGTTTTCCTTAGTCTTTCAATCTCTTTATCTCTACTACACACATTATAAAGTATTTCGGCCATCGTCTTCGTCTCTAACCTCACACTTTAGGGGGCATATGTTATAGGTCAAAATACCTCCTCATCAGCTCAGAGGAGAAGACAAATATGGAAGGAATACAAAGACCTAAATTAAACCTATTTCTGCCAAGGTAACACCTCTCTATAACAACGCAAGAGCGTTATAACACAGCTGATCAGTGAATGGGCCGCGTTAGTGGCTAGGGCAGTGATCTATTTACACTAGAGGGCAGCGTTACCCATTGTTTAAGTTTGAAACAGGAAAAACCCGCGGAGAATGATTTGAATCTCCAGCGTTTTCTCACAAGAGAGTCAGTACAAAAAGGAAACTGCAAAGCACTGATCTCTTATTGGGCCTTGCCATAAAAAACTGAACTCTCAAAGAAGGAAAATGCATGGAGGTTGGAGAAACATCTTGGTTTTTTCTATTTAGAACTGGTGGAAAGATAAGGGCAATGATTGCTCTCTCCATCTCCTATAAAATGGAGTTGAAGGCTCTTTGTTCAAGGTCGAAGGATTGCTAAATTTTTTGCATACTTGTGAAGTATATATCATTGTTGTAGTGTGAAGGTCAAGAGTCAAAGAGGTTCATTGAGAATTTTTTGAGCAAGACTTCACCACTTTGAGAGATAGAGAGATTGGAAGGCTGAGGATGGCTTGGTACAACCGACTGTTGTAATCGTCCTTTTTATAAATCAATAGAACTGTATCTGTTTTGTCCATTCTATGCATTAATATTATCATTGTTATTTAATAACTTATATAGCATGAGATGAATGGCTTAGATGTGCATAGTTTAAATGCTTATTATATGTTGACTTAATTGATAGGAAATATATGTTATAGTAGAGATTACACGGGTGCTTTAATTGATTGCAGGATCAAGATTTGGAGCTGGTGAAGGAGAACTCCTGCTTCGCTGCCTAGTGCTCTCCAAGGGACTCCAAGATCATTAAAGAGGTAATCTTCTATCTCATTCTATCAAGTTGTTTTAAGTTAATATGAACATGTATATGCTGTCTTTGTGAACTATACAACTAATCTTACTGTCTGCCTCGGGCATCGGAAAGCCCTAAGAGGGATATACGATAACCAACAACCCAAGCATTTTACCCTATAGCAGTCCATCATCTCTTCAGTGGCCAATAAACAAATAGTCGAACCTTTGACCAGTGTTTCACCCGAAGTGTACAAATACTCCTGTTTTCTTGGTTCATTCCATGGTCTTTCTCCTCCTATCTCTGATCCTCGATCGTCGAACGTTTGTATGATGCAATTGTCCTAGTCCGACCTCAAGCGGCTTGCTTCGACTAGTCAGTAGCCCTGCCCTCCGCAACCTGCTCCTAGCACCTCGACTCAACCTTAAGGACCCCCTCCTCAAGGCCCCTCATCTACAGCTGGTATCCATGAGCCTATCTACCCTCCTGACACAGTTCCTCCTGGCCTTAACAATATCAGAGTCATCCCGCTTGGCCATTACCCTTCTGATCAGATATCGTTCCTAGCTCCCCCTCCTGGAGTATTTTCGATACGTATTATGGCTACCTTATCCCTTCCTAACATGACCTTGGGGATCCTAGTCTGGTAAATTGATCACCCAACCACTATCTTGCTTGGTCAGCCCAAACCTTATCTTTAACCCCAGTTCAACCAGTCCCCATGACCCCTCCCTTCACTTCTGTGGCTCACCCACCTCAAGAGGAACCTACTCCTATTGTGACACCTTCGGGTGAGGGGGGAAAAGCTCACAAGAAGGCAACTAAAGACAAGGTCGCCCTGATGAACCTTGGTCCTCCTCAGCCTCCAAAGCATACCCCCCATGTGCTTTGTGTGATGTTGTCGTTCATGCCACCCATCATTGTCTTGAATTGCCTTGCATCAAACCCATGGTTAATGTCGCATTCCCTGAGTCTACGGTCCTAGAAACCTCTGTTCCCTCCTCGACTGCAACGAAGAACCCCAAGACTATTCACACCAACCACCCCTATGCTTTGTGTAATATACATGGCCATTATACCCACCATTGTCCCCACCTCACGCATTAGCGAGCCTCTTTGGAGGTATTTTTGGAGCACGAGATTGAACAGAACCAGTCCGCCTCTCCCGTCCTCGCACAGTATGCTTTGGGCCAACCTGAGGATACCTCTGCTCCTATTGACATTCCCCCTCCCGATGTACAGATGACAGAGTCTTCGGCCACCATCCTCTACCTATCATCATTCATGAGATCCATGGTGGAAGACCCCTCTAGCATTTGCCCTTCTGTTTCACCTGACCCCCCTTCAGCGATCACCCTGGGCTTAACATCAGTGGATCCTTCATATACTTATTTTTTAGTCACCCTCCATGACGACGCACATGTGAACCTCTCTTCTCATGATGATGAGTAAGGTGTCTTCACCACATCATGTGGTCTTTCTTCCACCAGTCACCCCATGTTCTATTACGATGACGACATTATGGAAGAATTTACCACCCCTGACTTTATCTATTCCCCCTTACATGAAAACCATGCATTAGAACCACATACACCTTGTGGTCATTACATTCACTGCAATGTTTTGGTAAGGGGGCACTCATCTTTGAGAGTCTAGGAGAATTAATTCTCCACAACCCTCATATTGCATCTGGTTGTGTCGACTCTAGTACCATCATTATTTCCCGTTTAGAAGAACCTCTAGAGTCCAATATCACTTCAGATCACTCTAGGGATGATCTCCCTTATCATTCCTTCCTCTTACATCAGCAACCTAGTTCCCTAGACATTGTTGTTGACCAACCTGTGGGTCTAGGAGAGCACCAGTAGTGACACCATGTATGCTAACCCAGAAACTTAGTCCATTTGCTTCATATATGCAGTACCAAAAGAGATTGGTAATCCTCCATTCCCTTTCTCGAACTGCATAACCATAAGAAAAATAAATGGCACACCACATCATAAAAATATGTTTAGATCTCCCTTTTCTAAATAACTTTTGGCATGACCATAACATGCTTGGGGGCACCCATGCCCCTCAACCATAAAAATACTAGGTCTCAGCCAAAATAGCAGTGAAATCCCCTTTATTTGATAGGTCACACTTTTCAAGTCATTTCCTGGGATAGGTCACAATTTTCTTCCTAGTGCCTGCAACCCAGGTCACTGAATAGGCCCCAAAAAGTGCGACCTAGCCTATTCCTGGGCTCTGGGCACCTAAACCAAACTTTCAATCCACTGAAATTAAAGAGTAGGGTTAGGCCTCTTACTTGCAACTGACGGATCTCGATTCCAATGGTCAGTTTATCCACTACGATCGCTGCAAGATTTAGGGCCTTTTCTCCTCTCTACATTCACAACAGCTACACTTGCATATGAATCAAATTGGAGGGAAAAGGCCTTATTAAAAGAGAAACCCCAAATTTTTCTTTCACTAGCTATGACCCAACCATAGCTTGGTTTGAAAAACCATCTACACCATTGGAAGTCTCTCACGAAGCCCTCAAATGGGTATTGTTTAGTTTTTTGTGATTTGATACTTCACCCAGAAACCTTTTTTCCAAGAAGGGTCACTTCACCACTCCTCAAACTCGAATTTCTTCACTTGCAACAATTGTACTTGGGACACCACTTTTCCTTCATACTTGTTCATGCTCGTGATTATTTTTGTCATGAGTAACCATCTTGTACTCATGTTTTTATGGTCCCCACCAGACCTATTCTATGTGGTAGCATCATCGAGTCGCCCTTGTTTAGAGCACCCGAGTTGAGTCATCATCACATCCATGGAGTCTATCCCGAGTCCTTTTTTATCCCTATATAGTCCTCCATCCTTCATTGCTTTGTTCCTCTCTCGTGTCACACATTTTGGCCT
The DNA here is from genome assembly GCA_034641835.2 of Pinus albicaulis. NCBI lineage: Eukaryota > Viridiplantae > Streptophyta > Pinopsida > Pinales > Pinaceae > Pinus > Pinus albicaulis. The sequence continues at coordinate 1,268,709,122 of CM076581.1, forward strand.
TCATTCATACTGTCCCCTATCCCCTCTGGTATTGTGTCAGTTTCTTCTAGGTCATCCATGCACTTTATGCTCTAACAAGGGAAGTTGTCAACCTGCTATGTAGTACCCCCATTCCATCTTCATCCCTGGTGTTAGTCTACCAGTCTCTTTACTATTATCTATTGTGCCTTAGTTGAGGATCCATTATTGCCTCACCTATGGCGGACCTCCTTCTGTCGACATCAGCTCATTCATTCCTAAAGACAGGTCTAGAGGGCAGTGTATCTTGGTTCCAGCTTCCACTCTTGTTCGATGCCTCGGATAAAGAAAAGGGACTCTTTATTGCCCTATCACTTGATTTTTTCTCTGCTCCAGCTCCTTATAGGATGATCGAGATCCGTATACTTGATGGTTCAGTGATGTAGCAGATTGTACAGGTGATTCCTGGGTGTGTGTGAGATGTTTCAAACCTCATGAGGGGGTGGCCCTTCAGGTAGCCCCCCACATGCCCGGCTGACCTCTCCATTACATCCTTCGATGCAGCGCCATAGATTTGATGGTTTCAACCTCAACCACTTACAGTGCCTTTTATTTTGCATGTATCATTCAGATTTTCAGAGCCCTCTCCTGTTTTACAGGGCCTCTTTGGTTTTACTTATATCTCATGTACTCATATATTATTGTATAAGTCCTGGGTGTTATCCCACGCACAATATGTTATTACAGCATGTACTATATAGTTCAGTCCCTTGTTTATTGGACGCATTATTATTTTTACTTTGTTATCTCGGTGGGCATAGGTATGCCTCCCCCACCTCTTTTAGAACAAGTACTCGCTCATAAAAGAGACTTTCTCACACCTGTAAGTCTCGCCTCCTGAGGGTCTTGTCCTCTAGCGCTTTAGTCTACCTTATATTTCTTCTCTATAACTTCCCCTTCGGTGTCTGGCGATTGAGTTATTACAATGTACTTCAGTCATACGATTAGCTCCTAATGCTCGCACGCTAGGGGGCAATCTGTTACACCAATTTTTGGTCATCTAACCTATTACTATTAGATGGACCAAAGTGCACCATGTAAGACCAATTTTACCCTAAGTAAAATTTCTTTCACTATGAAAAATAACTTAGTAATCCTTAATTTATTAAGTTGTTTATGGTCTAAACAAGAAACCCCATGAGGAATAATTGAATAAATCCTCATTTGTTTGATTTTCCTCAAGGAATAAGTAGTTAAACAACATTTTAACTAATATTCCTGGTCATATTTAACCCAAAATAGGGAAATTACTAGATAAATCATTATTTATCTTATTATTTTCCAGGAATAATTATTTAAAACATTATTTAAATTTTATTCCTTGTTAAATTTGACTAAATCATTTATAAATAATTAAATAGATCACTATTTATTTAATTATTACTCAACCACATTCTTAATATAATAAATAAATAAAGGGATTTGACCAAATTCAAATTCTATTTCCCTCCAACAAATATAATAAAATATTCCATGAAATTTGGATATTGATTTGGTTAATAATATTTTAATTATGCACCCATATCTAGACTAACTCAATATTTTGCTATAAATAGAAGGGTTTTTCTATTCACTCACTACCTTTTGTTGCCTAAAGATCACTCTGAATCTATACTCTTGGTCTAAATTTGATTCTCCATCATTGTCATATTTTTCATTCTTTTTGCTTGCGAACTCCCCTAGAGTTCCAATTTTTTTTTGTTTGAGTTTTCTACACCCTCAAGAGAGAGAGATCTTAGATCTGAAGCACTGAGGACATACACGAACCCATCCCATTGAGGGGTGTTAGTCACCAGTAATTTTTTTTGATATCAAAAGATGACTAAATTTAGATTCTAGATTTCTAGAAACAACATTTGAGAAATATTGTGAGTTCTAGAAATCTCACTGCCTTCATCATCCCAGGTTTAACTATTTTTCACTATATATTTCCTCTCTGCCTCTTAAAACTATTGCCCCCACTACTGCAAAAGGGATTTTTCTCATTTGGCCTATTTACCTCATTTCATCACCCTCACCCTCATTCATAACCCTCTTCCTCTGAAAAGCCCAGTTTTTCCCTTCCTCAAAACCTTCATCACTCCCCTTCATTTCATCATTTTTCCTTTAAAAGCATATTAAACAAAGTAAAAACCCTCTTTTTACATTGTTTAAAACCAAATTTTATCATATTGGATCTTTTAATTTTACATAAAACTTTGTTTTATGTATAAAACCCACTCTTTGAAAAAATCAGGCCTTAAGCCCCTCCCCATTTAAAGCCCCAACCCCTTCTACCCATATAGCCTGAACTTCTGCTATTCCTAAGCCCCTTCACCGTATAAAGCTCTACCTCACCTTTTCCCTTTCCATACGTCCCAAAAACCATATAACCAATTCCCTTAACCTTTGAAAAAATTAAAATATGGGATGGCCTTCCACTAAAGCCCTGCTGACCCCATTCATATCGCGCTACTTGTCCCCAAGCTCCACCCTCCAAACTTGCACGCCGCTCCTCGGATCGTTCCGCACCGTCGATCTCGTCACCCAAGATCTGACAACCCAGATCCCATATCGCATAGAAAATTTCGATGGGTTTAATAACCCCCAAACCGTGCGAAATCAGTGGTTTTCCACCTGCCACGTAGCAGTCGCTTAATGGAATCGTGTGCGTTTGGCCCAAAACCACAAACTGCTTATTGACCGCATGATAAACCACTTGTGGTTTCTTTAAAAGCACCTTTCATCTCCGTGCCAAAATTCAAAGTTCTGCCTGGTTCAGCCTTCACAACCCCGCCCCCTGCTCCATTCCTCCCTCTGTTAACGCCTTCCGACCACTCGAAACCCATGAAAATGCAGTCAAGCCCGCCCCGCATGGTTTTTAACTAACAATTTTTGTTTTGTGCAGGTTTTTTATGGCGGAAAGGGTCCATATGCCCTCCTACAATCCATAAAAGAAGAATGAAACCCCTAGATGACGATTCACAGGTATTAATACCAAAATAAGTAGATCATACGCCTTCTCAAGGTTTGATCGGTGATGAAGAATGCTCATCAATGGATCATAAACCCTCCAGCACATAAATAACGCATCCCTGCACAAAGGACAAACATAGACAGTCAAAGAAGCAGTAGAAGAAAGGAAGATCAGAAGGATTAAGAGCTAATATTTATCAAAGGATAAAAACATAAGATTAGCCAAGAAGATAGTAAAGCATAAAGACAAAGTTTAAGGCTTAAATACAAAGATTAAAGATCAAACAAAGGGTAGAGTAACGGGGGAAAATTTGAATGACTTAGCTCACAGCCGTTATTCCTCTCACCTAGGTGCTTTGTTCCCTTCAATAAAGCATGAGGCAGTTATTGGGCTGAGTCAGGGATATTTTATCTGTCAAACAGTTATTGTAAAAATTTATGAATAAGCCTTAAAGTCAACACATTCACCTATTTTCTCTCAGCAGTTAAGATAGGAGTTATTAAAATAGAGAAATAGCTGCAGATATTCCTGCCTTGAGCATTGCATGGTATTCAAGGTTAGGAATGCACTTACTATGTAATAAATGATACTGAAAACCTATCTTACGCTTCACTTGCTCATTTGCAGCATAAATACTGCATCTGAACTCATTATCTTGTTGGCATTTTGATGACTCTTTGAAGTAATACATAGTCTCTTGGAAGTTGAAAGGAAATTGAAGTCTTGGAACTTGTGGATGCCCTAATTTGTTTGTTGATGGAGGAGGCTAGATCACTGGATCCCTGAGCTTCGTTGTTGGTGAAGTGCTTCTAAGCTGTTATAGTTATTTCCTATTTTCATTATGTTTCCACCTTTCTCTGTTGCAGTAGAATAAAAGTTTTAGGCTAAGAAATGTCTTTTGAAAGCACCTTAGTTCTGTTTATTCTTCACTGCCTTAATGTTTTCTTCTGCTAGAACATTTAAGAGAATTCTTAATTGCTCTCTAGACCCCCTAAGCCTGTTTATTTCATAAATAGTTTAATACAGTTGGTTTCAAGCATGATTTATGGTTTTCCTTGTGTTGTAGCCACTACAACACCACCCAAAATTTTCGGTATATTCGAAATTTTGGGTCCCTTTCTGCTCACTTAGTCATTAAGGTCTTTCACCCAACTTGCAGTCAGTGACATCCCATCGACCTATCCCCAACCCCTCATGAGATTTCTCACCATCATAATCAGATGCTGTTGCTGCAATCACGCCATGTGTGGGAGGGATCATCCAACATACGCTCGAATAAGAAATTTTCTGTGCATTGAGCATGTACATTAGCAGCCCCTTCGCCATGGTTCATTAAGCATGTTGTTAGAATACTTCTCTTAAGCTCGTTGGTCTCATATAATTTATCTAGGGGCACCATTCGCAAAGAATAACTGTGAACTAATTGATGTTATGATGTTTCACACAGGTCAATCCCATGACTGATAAAATCATCAATGTTGTCATGGCACCGAGGGAAATAAAACTAAGCTCAACAACAATGTCACAACTGTGAAACCTGACACTTTCATCCACATGCCCCCACCTAGGTGGAAATGAGACATAAGGCTACCTTTGAAGACCATTGTTAAGGCAGATGACAAGGATACGCCCACAAAATGAGAAGGAGTAAGTTAACATTATTTTCAGATGAAGGATGGTGTGTTGTATGTTCATTTAGACTGAAGATCAGGGAAAGAATCATTCATGGTTGACTGATGCAACAAAAATCTTCACTGATGCACACTGGATACCTAGACTCATTTCGTCATGAAATATAAGAACCCTGGAAGAGTGTTATGGCATTGGCATATCATAGCATTGGTGTTGTCCATGGCAACTTAAGTATCTCCTCACTTTGTGTCTCTAGAAGCACTTCTGCTGAAGACATTCAATGCTTCGAAAAAGTGAAGAGATACTTGGAGCGTTGCCCTTTGTCTTCCGGACATTAACTTGGGTGCCTGTATTCAAGTATGTTTTTATAGTGTCAATAGCTGGTGACAATGGTAGAAGTGGAGCTTTAGCATTGTATTCTTGCTATGCGAGTGCACCTAAGTTGGTATGCTGACAAAACGCTTGAACGACCGATGAGGAATATTCGACATATAAAATGAAGCCTCCTCCCCACACGAGGGAGAGGTTGAGAATAAGACAGATGTTTAAAAAACATAAAATCTTCTGGTCCATGCTACTGGCTGTAGCTTTGCTAGACACTTGTTTGGTCATTGGAGATGGAGTGCTAACACCGATCGCATACATGTATGTATTTGCGCATTATGGATGGGGGCATCATAACGTATGGATTTGTGAGGAAAAAAGAAATGCTCTAGTGAACAAGCACAACATCGACACCTAATCTCTTATTCTTCGTTGTGTCAGTTTGGTATCCTTGTGCCTTTCTTCATGGCTTTGTATTTTTTTAACAAGACATACTCTCACACGGGGTTTCTTCACGACGTTTTTGCTACATAAAAATTGGCGCATGATCTGTTATTCCGCATTATTTAAGCTTGGACGAGACATACTCTCCACATCGGGAGGGACCTCTTCACGACGTTTTTTTCCACAGAATTTCCGAGTACAACCCCACTAGTGGTAAAAATTTACATTGTGGCTCGTATTCATTCACAGGAGGACATGACATGTTTTTTTTTTTTTTTAGCTGCATGTTTGATAATAGTAATTACGTGCGGAAAGCATGGATGTTTCATTGGTGCCCTTTAAAATCCCACACAAAGGGCGAGCTCCCCTTTGTTGTTTCCATTTCGCTTGCTATTATAATGCTCAGTGGAAACCATGGAAGACGCAAGAGATTTAGTACGAAGCAGCCCACAGCACGAACGTTGACTCTCGGACAGATTAGAAACAATATTTTCGATCACACACTTGAACACAGGGACGATGTTATCGAGATAGAGTTTGGTCATATGAAAGTAAGCCTCGAAGGCCGAGCATTGGGTTTGATATGTTAGTAATAGAGGAATGTATGCCATTCTAAACAAGTCACGACGGCTTATAGAAAGCCCACCCATAACTCATCAGATCGAAATATGTCATACAAACGAGGGTGATGCGAGGAAGGTTAACAGGCTCGAGGATGATAGGAGCGAAGCCACGTTCTTGTGAGAGATTGCGTGTTGGGCTCAACGCAATGTCAGCTGCGCTCCTAAAATCGGCCACATGTTTTAGTAACGGCCATGGCACAAACCAGAAACCGCCCATGATAGATATTATGCACACTCTCCCAACGTAACTGAAGCATGAATGACACATACTAAATTGAGTATCGTGCAAAATTTCTCTATCGGTGCAGTTATTGGTATTCGCAGGCAGCATGCCCATAATATTATTGCCGCAGGGTGTGGAAGTATTCTGGTTGCGCCACCTACCTCTGACGAAGCTCACTCTCGCCACGGCCTCAGCATGCCAAACGTAGCGCCATACCTGTTTTTGCAGAGTTTGTTTAGCGATGCATGTCCCTTCGTCATGAGCTCATCCCATGGCTGGAATATGTGGTGTGCATGCCAATGGCTACAGAAAAATAAGTTGACAGTTTAAAGATCACAAAAGGCAATCAAAGGGAGCCCGCAACTCATATGACTCCTCGACCGTGTGAGGGCGGAATAAGTCGCAAAGTCACAGTTAAGCACATCCAGGAGAGATCGCGACTGGTGCGACTCTCCGACTGTGCGACTTCCGCACCAGAATTGCAACCCCACACTCTCAGGCACTCAAACCTCATAATGATCACATGCACTCGAGCTACAGTAGATTGTGAGTGCCTTGAGGGGAAATGTCATCAAAGGCAGATGTGTATGAGAACGAAGGGGTAGGCCTCTCGCAGCAAAGTGGAAGCATATGCATGGTCGCAAAGAGATACTCTGTAGGCCTCGGGTCGCAAGGTCACAGATTTTGCTTCCGGTCAACAAATGCGACCTACTTCCCATGCGACTGTGCGACCTCTATGAGGTCACAAGGTCACAAAAGATGTGTCTGAAAGGAACCGATGAAATCCCCGACTATGTGACCCCGAAGTGCAACCTCTTTGAAAGGCAAACACCCATGCCCATATAAACGCAAAGTCGCACTCTCAAAATAGGGCAGACACGCAGTTTGATATTTCGTTCAAGCTGAAAGGCTGGAATTAGAATAACGCTGTGTAATTTTGTTATGGCTGAGGCCAAAAGGGTTGTATAAATGTAGATATTAGATAGGAAATTAGGGAGAGATAACCATGCTCAGTTTAAGATTTCTATTTCTCATCCCTCTGATATTACTATAGGCTCATCTAACAATTTTACTACTGTAAATTTACCTGTTGATGTAAGAAAAATCCCTCTGGTTGATAAAGTAAATTTACATATGCAAACTGGTCAATTGATTGTGAATGATTTGACCAAAACTAATGCAATGGCTATTAAAGCCGAGAACATGCTAGGGAAGGTTATCAAGCAGTTGAAGTTAGAGAAAGCCAATTCCAGGGCTTTAACAACACAAAATGAAGAACTCAAGAAGATTATTGTGAATATTGGGGTAGTTCCAAATGATAGTTCTGTTGTAGAGAAGTTGTTCCAAGGTGCAGAATTAGAAATATATGTGCTGAAGAAAAAGTTGAAGTTGCCTACAGGAGAGCACTCTATGGCAGTAGAGGTTGCAAAAGTAGAAAATGAGAAAGAGAAACTTCTTCAACAGCTTTTGTAGAAGGAAGAAGAAATCACCAAATTTAAGCAAACTACATTGTCATTACAAAATCACATTGAATCTCATACTTGTACCTTCATTTTACCATATATCAATGAAGATCCAACAACACAAATATCTCAATTGACCACTGAACTGAATATGGAAGAGAGAGATCACAAAAAGGCACAAACTGATCTGTAGATAGTAATGAAAATAATGCAAGCTACGGATGGAGAAATCAGTAAATATAGAACAGATTTACAAACCACTGATACTGATATTAAGAATCTAAAGGAGAAGTTTAAAGGAAATATATCTTTGATACAAACTAAGGACATCATTTGGAATGATATCATTGAAGAGACGAGAGCAGCTTGGCGATCTCTGACTGTCATATCCGAAGAAAGAAACGTTATCAGAAATTTTGAGGAGAAAGTTATGGCAGATAAATAGAAGATAATTCACATAGCCATATGGGCAAAGAAATTTATTGATTTTATGGATTCCAAGATTGACCAAGAGTTTGAAGAGAATGAGATTAGGATAGGATTTCATGTGCTGTAGAGATTAACAAACTGATTGTCAAGAATAATTTTAGGAGGACTACTGAGAAAAAGTTGACAGACATTAAGGAATCAATCAACAAGTTTGACAATTTATATGACAAAAGAGCCAGGGTAGGTTTGCCATCATGTTGGGGCTTTGGAGGCATTATTTTATCATGGGAGTCTTATGAAACACTATTGATATTGGAAAAAATGAAAGTGGACAATCCTCATGAAAAGACTCAGATTTTAAAAGGAGCAACAATGATTAATTTTCTTTGGAGGCACTTTCAGCTTTTATGGTTGGTGAAGACCCTATTTTCATAAAGACCATCATTCAACAAGATTATTTCTTTTAGATTGGAATAACACAGGTTGATCAATTCACCCAAAACAAACATTGAGGTGTGGAAGAAACGTAGAGCATGGATAACTGATCTCCCTAAATATCCTTCATCTTCAAAGAAGAATAAGACAACAAATCAAGGGAATACAACAGTAGTGTCATCAGTTCATATTTAGCAAATATATTAGGATTTTATTTTTATTTTATTTTTCTCTTTTAAGAGAATGTAATTGTAATGAGACATTTTGATGACATGTAATAGGCAGTTTACGAAGTCCTATGTAGTTTAAGCAATTAGGAGTAGTTTCAGCAGTTACAAACTGCTTTTCATTGTACTTAAAGAGATATATAAGAAAGAAAAAGGTTCTGAGTTTTGGACCTTCAGAATGCAAATTTTGTACTCAGTTTTCAAATGATTAATGAATGAAAATCAACATTCTAGCATTTTTTGATATTGATATGTTTTCCAGCTTACATTGTGTATTTTATATCCTTCAATAAAATGAAGTAATGAAGTTGTTGGCCTCTTTTTACGTATGTGAACAAGAGTTAAAATCCTTAATGGGCGCTCCTTCATTTTAACTAATCTTCTGTCATAAAATTGTTTTGAAGTTTAAAGTAATAGATACTGTTTATCAACATATCAATTTGGGCTTCCTTCCTTCATATTCTTCTCATCATTCCATTTAATATCAAGAGATAATGGAATTACAAAGCATTTATTTCATTTGATTCTTGAGGGTTTAATAAAAACATACTTGAAGGTGATTAAGCAAAGACCCTTTGATATTAAAATTCTGTGGCATACATGTATAAATTTCTTAAGCATTGATTCCTTAATACAGCTAAGGGATTGTCCCTTAAGGTACAACAGTGGGCTTGATTTCTAGATCATACTCTAAGATGACAGCAATCCACTTACCTCTTTTTCCATCAGGATCCTGAGTTAGTATGTCCTTAACAACTGCATGAGGAACAAAAGCAATGACATGTGAATGCAAGATGTAAACTCTAAAATATTTTAATGCCTTGATTAAGGCAAAAGCTTGTTTCTCCATAATGTTATATTTCAGAGGTGCATCTCTTAGTGCCTTGCTAAAGAAAGCTATGGGTTGTTCTTGTCCCATTATGTTCTTTTGTAGTAACACTTCAACAATTGTGTGTTCTGATGCAAATGAGAAGATGAAGAAGTCCTTAGTGAATTCAAGGTAGATGAGGATTGGTGTTTGAGTAAGAGCTTGTTTCACCAGTTCAAAGGATTGTTTTGCTTCTATGGTCCATTTGACTCCTATTTATCTTTTTAGCATGTTTTAAATGTTTCTTAGGAGTTCTGCAAGGTTTGGTATGAACCTTCTTAAGAAGTTGATCTTCCTAATGAAAGATTGCAGCTCTTTGATGTTCCTAGGGTGACTGATCTGCAATATCCCATCAATCCTCTTTGGGTCTATCTTAATCTCTTCTTCATATATGATATGGCCTAGAAGTTTTCCTTTTTGAAGACCAAACAAAGTTTTCTTAGGATTTAAAGATAGACCATACTTTCTACATTTTCTGAAGACCTTTCTTAAGTGATCTAGGTGTTCTTCATCGGTTTTTGAATAGACAGTTATGTCATCGAGGTATATCACAATGAAGTAACCTATTTCTTCAAAAAAATAAATTTTCATGACTCTTTGAAAAGTGGCCCCAACATTCATTAACCGAAAAGGAATTTTGGCATACATGAAGGTGCCCTAAGGTGTAGTGAAGGTGGGTTTGTGCTAGTCATATGGATGTACTAGCACCTGATTATATCCTGAAAATCCATCAAGCAACGATATTATTTTGGAGCCTACTACCCTTTGCAGTATATGATCCATATTATGTAAAGGGTAGTTGTCTTTCAGGGAGGCTTTGTTTAAATTTTTTATGTCTATGCATAGTCTAATTTCCCCTATTTTCTTCCTCATTGATACAAGATTTGAGACCCATTTCGAGTACCTGAGTGGGACTATTATTCCAGCATCATACTTTTTTTTTATTTCTTTCTCAATCAGAGGCATTAGGATAGGTTTTATTTTGCACAATTTCTATTTGAATAGTTTTTGGTTTTCCTTGAGAGGAATGTTATGTTGAATGATGCTTGTATGATAGGACTTCAAGTCCTCATAGCCCCATGAAAACACATCCTTCAATTATTTGAACAACTCAATGTATTTATGTTTTATAAGAGCTAGAAGTGTTTTGGATAGTTTTATCATTTTAGGTTCTTCCTCACTGCCTATGTTTCATTCTTCTGCATTTGTTTCAGTGGATTCTATTTTAGGCTTCCTAGCAACATCATTGAAATCAAACAGTTCTTCTAAGGGGACAGGTCCACTTGGAAATAGATTTTCTTTGCATTGCAATACCTCAAGGTCATTTTTATTTGAATCTTCACACAATTTTGCCTCATGAGGGTGTTCTAGTAGATTTATATTAGAAGCATAAGGTGGCTTTGTTTTGTGTGTTTGTTCCTCAGCAGAGCATTCCTCTTGATGATTTAAGTCTAATTTTGGCATTTCTAACTCATTTTTGGACTACAATAATTCTTCAATCTGTTTTTCACCTTCAAAAACTTGCCAATAATCTATGTTATCAGGGACTATCGGTTTGTTTTTGACCCTTACCGTGTATTTTTCATTGGTGTGAGGCAGTTGGCAAGTGTTGGAAATAAAGGCTAGTTCATTTGCAAGGCTGTTTTGAGTTCTTGGGACAGAGGTAAGTTCATATTTTTCAAATTTTTTTATGAGGTCTAAGGTAGCATTTATATATTCTATTAACCTAGGAATTTTGGCTGAATATTATCCTTTAATTTGCCTAATAATTAGTTCGGAATCTCCCTGAATGGAAACCCTCTTAGCCCCTATATTTTTCAGCAATTGTAAACCTAGGAGAAGAGCTTCATACTCTGCAATATTGTTTGTACATTGAAAATCCAGCTTGTAAGAGTGACCTTCATTAGTGTTGTGTATCCAAACACCTGCTCCTGAACCAGATTTTCCACAATAGCCATCAAAGCTCGTGTTCCAAATAGTTTCAAGTTCAGACTTGTCATTGTGTTGTTGTTCACGGTTGCTATGATTTTCACTGTTATGTTCTTCATTTTCTATTTGGTTTAACTGTTCTGACAGGTGTAGCTCTTCCTCTTTTTCAACTACTTTTTCATTAATGTCATCTTCATTGTACAAAATAAATGAATCAAGGTCTGAATGGATAGAATAGAGAGGGGTCTTATTTGTCTTATCTTGGCTGCTTACCATGTACTTCATGTGAGTTTCTCTATAAAGTCTTCTTGTTTGATTAAATACTGGAATGGTAGTGTTATCACCATAAATTTTATCATCAAAAACTCTGAAAGTTTACCTTTTTTCTAGTTATGGTGTTAAATGGGTCTTGAGTCATTTCATTCTTAAAGGGGTTAGTGATAGGATTTGAAGTCTTCAAAGTGTCATTTTCATTTCCAAATAAAGTTTAAAGGTCTCATTTCATAGTTTAAAGGTCCCATCATCCATTTAGAAGTCATGTTTTAACCTTTGAATATATTTTTTTTGCAATAAGCCACGAAACCGCACTTTTGTAGCACAGCCAATTGAAAAAACCAGTTTTGCACTACGAAAGCGCTGCTACTTTCATAGTGCATATCCCCAAAAATGCACTAAGCCTGCTACGAAAGCACAGATTCATAGGGAAGTCATATCAAATCATCAAATCAGTCAGAATCCGTTAAGTTTTCATCATTAGGAGTCAGTTAGAGGTCATTTCCAAAACGTATAGCCTTTCAAACTCATCATTGCAATCGTAGAGGTCTCATTTATGAAAGGCAAGTTTGAATTTGAAAATGTTGGTTACTTATTCTAGTTTTCATGCAAAACACTTCAACATATATTTTTCAAGTGTTAAGCTTATGGTCATCTTACACCAAAGCTTTCCTCATCCATTATCAAGCAAGGTTGACTTTTCTATCAAGTGAGGCTGATTGTTTTGAATTCAAGCAAGGCTGATAATCAGATTCTACAGGAAGCAGACAGTAATTTCTGAATGGAAGAATGACAAAAGAAAAGAAAAATCACAAGTCAGGGCATTGCTTAAGGTTAGAACTTGAAAGCACAAGAGCCCTAGCTAAAGACAAAACAGTGTTAGAGGCGTTTAGGAAGGTAGGGTGTTTGAATTTTTGTGAAAAGTTGCAGGGAGGACACAGTCAGGTAACAAAGGAATTTGCCTTGCATTTCAGTGGTTCAAACACAAAGATTGGAATATTAAATTTTTCAGTTACTCCTGAGACCATAGACTTCGTAACTGAGATTCCTAGAGGGAAAGAAACATGGTTTAAGGGTTTCAGATTTGACATGGAGGCATGCAAGGTGTTTCTAAAGACATAATTCTCAGAGATGGATTTAAACAATGCAATTCCCAGGAGCTGCATCAAAGATAGCTATGCAAATCTACTCTTCTATATCCAGAGGTATTTTACATGCGAGGGTAGGTATCATAAAGTTTATTCATACCATTTTAAACTTCTTTTACACTTTATAGGCATGATATCTTTATATTTTCCATTTTTCCTGTATAGAAGCATAGCTAAGATGGCAGACAAGGTTCAAATGAAATTTGAAGGGTGTGAAATTTCTCTATTTCACCATGGTCTAATCAAACTGATGGTCTTAAATGAACTCCAAAATATTAACAGAGAATGTTCATCATTTTTATTTTTATGTGGATTTGGAGTAGAAGCTCAAACTACAGGCAGTAACCCTAAGTCAAAAGAAACTCCACCAACAGAATCCAGCAAGTCTGTAGTGATAAGGACAAAAAGGTTTGTGAATTTAAAGCCTAGGAAATAGGTGAAAGAATAGGTAGGAAAGATATCAATTGTCATTAAAGAAACTCCTCAATCTACAAAACAAAGGATAGATGAAATTGAGGAAATTGCATAGAAACAGTCAGCTGATAAACAAGTTCAACTGAGACTAACTAGGAGTCAAGTTGCAAAAGCAAAGGGGAAAGCAGTGTTTTCAGGAACAAGTGACACCATAGGTTTAAAGGGAAATTTAGATGATATATTGCAAGCCATAGACATAGAAGAGTCCCCTTTGGTACAATCTAACTTCATACGAATTGATGAAGATAAGCAGAAAAATATGAAGTTATCTAAAAAGTTGGAGTTCAATGACGAGGATGCAAAATTTGTCTTCAAGGCTAGAAAGCCTATAACCAGACAGTCAAAGAAATTGCAAGAGCTTAATACTGAGCTAGAGAAAATAGAGGAAACATCTACTGTTCATGGAGAATTTATAGATATTTATTCACCTATACCAGAAAAAGCTGAAAACAAAGTATTCTCCACACAAACAGAAAAAATCAGTTATGAAGAGATGGAAGAAAAGTTGAAATCATCCAATCATGAATTTTTTAGATTAAAGATGAGAGCTAGAAAGCATACTATTGAAAAAACAAGTTTTAAGAGGATGAAAGCCCTCTGGGAAGGTGATAAGGTTTCCAAACCAGAAATAATTAGTAGTGAAGCACGATATTTCACTTGGACTATACCAGCTATAAAAGAAGCAAGATTTGTGAGGGTTATGAATACTCATTTGAGGACCAGCAACATGAGAATAAGGAGACAGGTTGAAGACTTATAAATCTAGCTAACAAGATCTCAAGAAAAGCTAAAGCAACAGTGAAACAGGGTAATGGAACAGTGCAGAAAAATGATAAATTTTAAATCGGTTTTTCATTAAGGTAAAGACCAATTTTGATGACAATCATCTTTTTGAGGTTAAGTTACTATGTTTTTTGATAAAAATATCAGTCCTTGTAAAGTGTAAATATCCTCAACTTAAAAATTTCTGAAGACTGTTTTGAAATAAGCCTACACAACAGTTTCGTAGTGCGCTACGAAACTGCTGAAGATGACTTTTTGCACTTTTACATATGAATTTTTGAGATAAGGATGATGGGTTTTGAGTTTAAATGTTGCTGGTGGAAGCATCAAGATTACAGGTGAAGGGTCAAATTTTAAAACAAGAGAAAAAATGGTTAAAGGAAAGTTTTTACAATTACTGACAAACTTTGCTACGAAAACAGGCTACTTTCGTAGCGCGGACATATTTCACACCTTCTACACTATTTTGGAGATTTTTCTTTGCACAGGTAGAAGATCAAAGGTTTCAAGGCAATTATTAACACATGTGACACATATGAAACTAAGCAATCAATGATAACAAGTGCTCAAAGATGAAAATGAAAGTTAAGGGCTTAAAAATAGGAAACCTGTCTCTTGATTTTTAGGACAGTTTTTGGCATCATCAACAGGATTACCTCAAAGGTGGAAGCATCATCAAAGTTCGAATACATGGGATTGCAGCTGTCAAAGGAAGTATTAAATTTTAGATAAGGTTGTTGCAAGCATATTTAGGAGTTTCACTCCTATTAGAACTAGGACTTTTAAAAGGCAGTATAGCTATCACTTTGTAATTAATGACATGTTTAAGATTAGAAAAGGTGTCAAAATAAGTGAATTTGAATTCTCTAGTGGAGGATCAAGGAATCGTAGATTGTAAATACTCTATATAGAGCATGAGATCAAATTCATAGAGGTTGGGCATTTTCATTAGCAATTGACTGTGTTATTGTAGTTGACTGTGTCCTTTCCAACTTAATACAAAGATCTGTTTTGACAACTCAAGATTCATAAGGAGTTTATGTGTATCATCTTTCTATGGCCTTCCTCAATTATCTATTTGCAGTAGTATTTGTATGTGTTACTTAGAATTCATTTGACAATGCTCTAACTTCATTCACATGCAAATAGACTATGTTTTTCACTATGTTACTATTTTATTCATTAACCTAGACTCCAAATGCCTTGACTTCCATGCTTAACAGATTACATGTTTTGGTTGAAGATTATATTGACTCCATAGCCCAATGAATGTTTTCTAATATGTGACACAACCAGTTATACATTTTTATCCTTTTATTTTAAAGTTAGCCATCTATTCATTAATCAAAAAATTATGAACCTTTGAGAGAGCCCTCTAAGGTTGAGGAGGTCAAGCCTCAGCCAAAAGATTGGTCTAAAAGAGTTACATGAAATCTACTTGGTGAGCAGCCTATCAGGGTCAGATTTTGTAATAATAGGTAGCATATGTCATGTCCATTTGGAGGGTTCCTTGGATTTTGGCTCCCCATGATATTGATAGAAGCATGCCATATTTTGGGGGAATGCTAGCCACTACAATATCCATTACAAGGCTCTTGGCTGGTATTTGTGCCAGATTGAGACATAGATCTTTGATTAGGCCCAGACATTTAACTCTACTTGAATCAAAAGAGTACAAGTCTTTGTAGGGTCTAGTTATTTCAAGGCCTAATCTTTCCATCACTACCTTTGGCATGAGGTTATGCGAAGCACTAGAATCTAGCATGACATTGTGTAGGTTTTTGTCATGGATGTTCAAACTGACATAGAATGGAGGCACACCTCCCTCTTGAAACTTTCCCTCTACCTCTGGTCCAAACAAAAATTTTGGCTTCTCATTAGTTAGATTTAGAGTATCAGTGTAATTACCTATGTTTAAAGCCTTGAAAACTTGAGATCTATATACATCTTGAGTCACTAATTCAGTAAGGGGTATGGCTATTTTTATCTTGGCAATTTCACTCTCAATACTGAATGGTGTCTGTGTTCTTGGTGGATTTAAATTAGTTTTATCAGACATTGTCTTTTCAGCAACTTTAGCTTGCTGTTTTTATTTGGAATCTCAGTTAAAATAGTTTTTTCAGTGTAATGTTCCTAAATTAGCCTCAGCTAATTTGGAACATTAATTTTGCCTTATTTACTTTGTATTTCATGATTAATGAATAAATTGTAAAGGAAGATGTCTAATCCTCTTGCAAATCAAGAATAAATCAGTGCCTATGTGAAAAGAGACATATTTAGGCCATTGGAATAAAATATTGTAGGTGTGAAAGGGCCAAGACCACCAAAGGAGATCCTATTTGACCAAGCCAACAGCGCTGTCTAGGTTCGTTGAACCTCCTTGATGGACTGCGCAGTTCTAGAAGGGGTTTCCAAGTTTGAAAAGAACCAAAGGATAAAAGTGGTTTAGGGTTTTCCAAGAGACTCAAATGTTATAAAATGAGGATGAAGGCTCATGAGGAGGTTGTTGATCATATTTCATTTTCTGAGCTTGCTAAGGCAACTCCATTTCTCTTTGTTGTTTAGCAAGAGAAAGAGAGGATCTCCTGTTTAGGAATCCTCCATCCTTCTTTGAGTAGCTCTTGGAGAGTAGTGTGCTAGATTGAACCACTATCAGGTTTGAGGCCAAGCTATTCTTGCATAGAAAACGTTGGCTCACTGAGGGTTTTGTTGTTGCTGTAAGTGTAGTTAGTGGGATTCTAGATCTACAAGGATCTAGTTGTTTTTGGAGTCTCCTCTCAAGGAGGGTGTCTTGTGACCACCCGGAAGAGGGTCTCTATCATATTTTGATTTCAGATCTGTATATTTCATCTACTGTACTAGTCTGCTCAAGCTACTATGCAGTCTCCTTAGATAATTGTGTTATTTCCTATGTACTGCTTCACTATTGCTTAGATCTTTCATTGTACTTGTTTCTGGTGATTGAGGCTTGTCTCTCACCTTGAGATTTTTGAAGTAGCTTGCTGATATTTCATGTTCATATCTGATGTATATCATGAATAAATTCATCTTCAGAAATTCTTGAAGCTTTCTGCAGTTCTGTGTACAAAAATCTAGATCTACACTTTCTAGTGCACTATTTTGTAAAAACCCTAAGGGGATCTTGATTAGAAGGCTGATTAGTTTTCAGATTTGATATGGATCTAATGTTTCAGCCATTAATTTGCTGTATATTTTTAATCTAACATTACACTGCTGAAGCACACTTAGAGGGATGCTTTCTATTCATTTCTGCACTTTTTACATACATTGCAGCTCCTATTTCTGAAGATTTCTTGCTTATATCTTCATAGAATTCACTGTATTCTTTGAGAAGCTCCATTAAAAGTCTGATTTTATATTTCTATACTGTAATACATATCTTATGGCTGATTTCCAATGACTCTCTGTTGAAACTGCGCAATTCTGAAGTGGGTTTCTCTTCATTTCATCAGCGCTTCTCCTTAGCTGATTTTTAACTAGTCAGCTTCGTGGGAGATCTGTTTAAGGCCCTTAATCCCATTTTTTTTCTTGAAATTCATGGAGGTCCCACACAGCCTATACTAAGGGAAACCAGCCCTAGGAAATGTTATTATTGCACCATTTTTCTTATACAGCGTTACCCTTGAGCCTCTTGCAGTTTTTCCCGGAAGTGGAATTTCCCTTTCTTACTTGTTTGGTTTTTGCTTCTCTTTGGATCCACTCTTTATATCTATAGATCTAAGGTTCCCAAGGCCAGAAAACTTGAATAGGAGTGTGTCATTTCCACACTTTCTATGTTTCATTAGTTTTCTATAGACAGAGTCTGGAACGGGCCAGGAAGCCTCTGGTTTTCACCCTCTCCTTAGAGGTGATATAACCAGTAAATGCCCTACTAGTCTATCTCTAGTTTAGAAGTTGCTGGTGTGTTTCCCATACCATTGTGATCTCATAGTGGAATATCTCAATATATTCCCTACTGTGCCTATTTTTCCCCATTTGGAACATTACAGTGGTATCAGATCTCCTTTCTTGGCTCAGCCTGTGGCTTTCAAAGCCCAAGAAAGAAAGAGCAAGGGAAACATGAAGAATATGAGTTTAATCTCATCTATTTTCAGATATAAGAAGAACCTCCCCAAGGAGGATGTGGAAGAAGAAAGAAGAAGCAACAGTGAAGCTCCCAAGGAGTTTCAAAAAGAAGATCTTCCAATCAGATCTACAAGATCTGTGCATGAGGGACATCCTGAATCCTCATCTCATGGATATGTGCACTCAACCATATCACTAGAGCTTTAGAATTTTGCCAGTGATTCCTTCATGAAGGGGGAAACATAAGTTGTGAGCTTGATTGATGCATTGCCAAGGGCAATATCTCCATTTGATGAAGAGTCCTCATCTCAAGAGGAAAGCATGAAGGGTTCTCCTTCAATAGTTGATCAAGATCTATTGTCTATCATTGATGATGGGAAAATTTTAGTTATTGAAGAGGAGGAGAAGGAAGTGGGAGATGAGAACACAGTCACCTTAAGGGAACCTCAAGCACTTCATGAGGACGAGGTTGGAGCACTTTCTCCAAGAGAAGAGACTCTTGCACCCTTGCAAAGAGTCCCACCGGATCTCATGCATAAGGAGCATGTACTATCATTGATTAATGATGAGGTCTTGGAGATATGGGAGGTAGAAGAGGAGGAAGGGCATCACAAGGTGGAAAGCATGAACCATTCTCTACTTCAAAACTTGGAAGCACAAAGAAGGGAAGAGGACTTATGCATTGAAGGTAGGGACAAATCTGTCTGCCTACATCCACAATATACTCTATGCCTTGACACCTCTTTGCAAGGAGGTCCTCTACTAGGAGCACCTCTTGATAGGAGGAAATCTAAAGTGTTCTCTAAACTATGGGCTGCATATGCATACTTGGCTAAGGAGGGAGCCTTGGGAGAAGCTAGCACAATGTAGAGAATCTCTCAAGCATTCAGGAGAGAGATGAGCATTTTCCTGAAAGGGGCATTGCAAACTCCCACTCAGATATCTGCGCTGAGAAAGGAGAAATCAGAGATCTATGATGGCATGAGCATGAGGGAACATGGCAACTCCATATCTTTGTGGTAGCCCATGATCTCTTCATTCACAAAGGATATTTCTGAAGATAGCAAGGGGATCCTAACCCTCTTGTATACATGGGCCAAAAGGAGGAGGTTTTGGAAAACAAGGACTTTCCAAGGGGAAGTTGATTTCCATATGCTCAAATCTTGTCTTGTGCAAGAACAGGTGCAAATGGGGCAGCAAAGGGAAGATTATAATGCTCCAACATGTGATTTTGATGTCAGGGATGTCAAAAATGGGAGCCATAAGAAGACAGGGGTTGCATTCCAGACCTCTACAGTGCTGTGATTCTTGGAGAGCTTGGATCCTTGTTGGGATTCTCAACTCATAATGGAATACTCCAAGGACATTTTCACATGAGGGGTTATTGAAGGGGAAGTAAAGGATGAAAGGTTCAAGGTGGTAGATGGAGTTATCTATTTCTGCAATCTTATTCTTTTGGCTAGTGACTCCAAACTCAAGGATGGACTATTTGATGCCATCTATGAAATCCTGCTTTCCAAACCCACTGGTTTTTTCAAAGCATATCATACTCTCTTGGGTGGATTCATATGGTAAGGATGCAAAGAATATGTGTACTCTCATATGAAGAAGTGCATGGACTACTTGGTAGAGGAGGAAGAGCATAGCTCTTGGGAGGAGCCACCATTCACACCTCCTTATTCTTTGAGTGTGAGAGAGAATTCATCCATGAGTTACCCCACTAATGTAAAACAAGTATATAGAGAGGCTCATCCTCTTGAGCATTATTTTGTATCTCCTATATGCTTATATTTTTCTGACACTCATTTGCAGGGCATGGTGCCAAGATGGGGCACTAATTATGGTGGGTTTCATGGGCCATCTAAGGTCATGAACTATGTTGATGTAGGCCATTCCTTGGAGAACCTTGGAAAGATATTATATTCCTCATGGTATGATTCTTTTACACCAACCATGATGTACATTCTCAAAGCATTCCAAAGACATGAGGAAGCAAACAAGTGTTGGGGGAGGCACTTGTCATATCTTATTCTATGGCAGTTAAGGATAAAACTTCGCTGGTTTCACGTGAGGGAACATCTTGCTTCTCATCTATCACACATGGCAGCTAGCATGATTCTAATCATGATCCCACAAGCTGAAGATGTCTGTATCCTTGTTGGGGGCATAGTTGGAGGAAAGGCACACTTGTTGAATGTTCTCTTGGGGAAAGGAGTTACCCATTCTTTTTGCATTGCATGCTTCCATGGGAGCATGAGATTTTGTATGGCCATGTTGATAAATCACTTGTCTCTTTGTAAAGTGAGCCATATGTTGGTTGGTGACATGCCTCTCATATGTATTGGGGAGGAGACCTTCTATGGATTGCCAAGCTGGGAGGTGATCCACTTCATTTTGATGATAGCATGGGGATGGGAGTCTTTCATGGATCATGAAAACCCCATGATAGACATCACTTCTATCTTGAGGAGGCCATGGATCAGCAAGAAGGTTTCCACAACAACCTTCAATTTCTTCATGATGAGAGCCTTTGAGTTTATTCATCAAGGGAAAACTTGCATCTTAAGGAAGGACCATTGGGAAGACAAAGATATTGTAGAAAATTCAGAGCAATAGAGGATACTATTTGATGAGGAGGCCACAAGAGAAGAAGGAGAAGTTTTACAGTACCCTTGCAGTTGCTTGAGGACAAGCAACATTTGCGAGGGGGAGACTGTAATGTTCCTAAATTAGCCTTAGCTAATTTGGAACATTAATTTTGCCTTATTTACTTTGTATTTCATGATTAATGAATAAATTGTAAAGGAGGATGTCTAATCCTCTTTCAAATCGAGAATAAATCAATTCCTATGTGAAAAGAGACATGTTTATGCCATTGGAATAAAATCTTGCAGGTGTGAAAGGGCCAAGACCACCAAAGGAGATCCTATTTGACCAAGTCAACAACGTTGTTTAGGTTCATTGAACCTCTTTGATGGACTGCACAGTTCTAGAAGGAGTTTCCAAGTATGAAAAGAACCAAAGGATGAAATTGGTTTAGGGTTTTCCAAGAGACTCAAATGTTATAAAAGGAGGATGAAGGCTCATGATAAGGTTGTTGATCATATTTCATTTTCTGAGCTTGCTAAGGCAACTCCATTTCTCTTTGCTGTTTAGCAAGAGAAAGAGAGGATCTCCTGTTTAGGAATCCTCCATACTTCTTTGAGTAGCTCTTGGAGGGAAGTGTGCTAGATTGAACCACTATCAAGTTGGAGGCCAAGTTATGCTTTCATAGACAGCGCTGGCTCACTGAGGGTTTTGCTGCTGCTGTAAGTGTAGTCAATGGGATTCTAGATTTGCAAGGATCTAGTTGTTTTTGGAGTCTCCTCTCAAGGAGGGTGTCTTGTGACCACTCGGAAGAGGGTATATATCATATTTTTATTTCAGATCTATATATTTCATCTGCTATACTAGTATTCTCAAGCTACTTCACAGTCTCCTTAGATAACTGTGTTATTTCCTATGTACTGCTTCACTATTGCTTAGATCTTTCATTGTACTTGTTTCTAGTGATTGAGGCTTGCCTCTCACCTTGAGATTTATGAAGTAGATTGCTGATATTTCATGTTAAGATATGATGTATATTATGAATAAATTCATCTTCAGAAATCACTGAAGCTTTCTGCAGTTCTGTGTACAAAAATCTAGATCTACACTTTCTAGTGCATTATTTTGTAAAAACCCTAAGGGGATCTTGATTAGAAGGCTGAGTAGTTTCCAGATATTATATGGATCTGATGTTTCAGCCATGAATTTACTGTATATATGTAATCTAACATTACACTACTGAAGCACACTTAGAGGGACGCTTTCTATTCATTTCTACACTTTTTACATACAATGCAGCTCCTATTTCTGAAGATTTCTTGCTTATATCTTCATGGAATTCACTGTATTCTTTGAGAAGCTCCATTAAAAGTATGATTTTCTGCTGATATACTATAATACATATCTTATGGCTTATTTCCAGTGACTCTCTGCTGAAAATTCACAATTCTGAAGTGGGTTTCTCTTCATTTCATCAGATCTTCTCCTTAGCTGATTTTTAACTAGTAAACTTCGTGGGAGATCTGTTTAAGGCCCTTAATCCCATTTTTTTTCTTGAAATTAAGAATGGATGTCCCACACAGCCTAAAATAAGTGAAACCAGCCTTGGGAAGCATTATTCTTGTACCATTTTTCTTATACAACATTACCCTTGAACCTCTTGCAGTTTTTCCCAGAAGTGGAATTTCCCTCTTCTTACTTGTTTGGTTTTTGCTTCTCTTTGGATCCACTCTTTAGATCTGCAGATCTAAGGTTCCCAAGGGTAGAAAAATCCAAGATGGTTGTGTCATTTCCACACTTTCTGTGTTTCATCAGTCTTCTGTAGACAGAGTCTGGAACGGGCTAGGAAGCCTCTGGTTTTCATCCTCTCCTTAGAGGTGATATAACCAGTAAATTCCCTACCAGTATATCTCTGGTTTATAAGGTTCTGGTGTGTTTCCCATACTGTTATGATCCCATAGTGGAATATCTCAATATATTCCCTACTGTGCCTATTTTTTCCCATTTGGAACATTACATTTAGGGCCACTAGTTGATGTACTAGGGTAACTTTGGTCATCATCCTGTTGGCTGATTTTGTTTTTGTTTTGATTAGTTTCTTAGCCAGGGTGTTTGTATTTTCTCTTGTCTTTCTAGGAGTATTTTCAGGAGTCTTCCTAGTAGTAATTTATAGTTTGTTCCTCTTGGGGATATCTAGGGTTTTCCTACTTCTGAGGTCATACTGCCTATGAACCTCCATGATAGCATTTTCAAATCCTAGTTTGTATTCTTCAGAATCCTCATATGTTATTTCAATTTGATTTGAGGAAACAAACCTTGTTCTTCTTCTGTGATAAAAACAACATCCTCATTAGCAGATCCTATTAGATTCACATGGGTTTCTTCTAGATCCTCGATCTCCCTTTTCTCTTCATCTACATAATTTTCTTGTAAAGGAGGCTTGATTTGCTGGTAATTTTATCTTTGTATTATTTGACGAGAATCTCTTCTAAAGTTTTGGTTTTTGGTTTTGTTTTGAGGATTTGTTTGGTTTTCCCTAGGGGGTGCTCTTTCATTTAAGTTAATTCTCTCCATCATCCATTCCATTGTGCTGACTAGACTGTCAATTTTAGCATTAGATGTAGAGGCCATAGGTTCCTATTTGTATGTAACCCTCTTTTTTGTTATCATTATATCTCTTTTAGCAATTAGATTGGATTCTACACTTACTGCTCCCCTTTGCATGTATTCTAAGGTAAGGGGATCTCTTTCTCTTAATTGGTAAGCCATTTCTAGATCAAATCCATTTGGAAATTTTACTAGGGCTAGGCCTTGTGGTGGTTTCATGTGGGGAGGAAGTGCATTATATACACTATTGAACCTAGTGCAATAGTCTTGAAAACTCTCCCCAACGTTTCTTTTAAGGTTCTCATACTCTCATAAGATTTGAAGAGGATTTTTCTTAGTCTCCCACTTGTTTATGAATGTTTGATAAAGGGAAGGGAGATCATGAATGCTATTAGGAGTTGAGTTCTTGAACCATTTCTTTGTTTCTCCGCCTAAACTTGGGCAAACATTCTCATTTGTATAGTCTCATATTTTATTTCTTGGTAGTCAAAAGCATCATTCACCTTGTCTACATGATGTTGGACAGTTGTATGATCAGTTCCATTAAAATGAGGGGTTCTAGATTGATAGTCTTGGGACATAGGTAGTAAAGGTTGTGGTAGCACCAGGGGGGCATACCATGCTACCATAATAGGAGGTAATGGAACCCAAGGAGGATTTATAAGAGGAGGGTTTATGAATTGAGGTGGAGGATGAAATAGAGTGGTTTGCACAGTGGATGTATGAGTGGGGGTAGCAGATGTACCTGGACCAGCTAGCTGATATTGAGCAGATTTGGAATGAAATGAGTCAAAGTGTTGGAGAAGCTGAAGATCAGGAGGAGTGGAATGATAGACTTCTCTACTAGGACTTTGCTGTAAGCTTGTAGGCTCAAGGTTTGTTTGGTTTATCCAACTTTGAGACTTAGTTCTTAATAGGTTTCTTCTATGGTGTAAGTCAAATTGGGCATCTTGCAAGGATGTAAGGTTTTCAGGAAAGGAACTTGCTTCGTGAATTGGTCTGACAGTAGTTGAATCTTCAGTCCTAGAATTTTTTCTTAAGATTATTTCTGGGCCATCAACTATGGCAGGAGGATTTGGGTTAGGATGAGATCTGGTGCAGATTATTTGTGAAGCCAGATTTCAGACCCACAACATAGAGAGGCTGAAATTTTGTAAGGGTTTTGAAAAACAGACCTATCTGAAAAATTAATGAATTCACACAGTAAGTGGCTGGGTTTTATACTATTAGGATTGATTAATACATTCCCAAGGGATTTTGTGAGAACCAGTGGAGTCAGCAGGCCTATTGAAAATCAGTCGAGTCATTAGGTGGATGATGCTAACTATTTTGAGGATTTGTTTGTTGTCCACCATCAACAATTGGATGCCAATCTTGAGATATTTTTGGGTTTTCTGAGTTCTTTATATAACACTAAGATTTTTAATAAGTGTCCCCAGTGGAATCGCCATTATGTTAGGTCCCTGTAATTTTTCATATTGGTAAGAACAAATAAACAAGGGTAACATCAAAACAACTTTGGAGTCCTAGGACCTAGCCTTCCTGGACTCAGAGAGGGCTCTCTCTATATAAGTGTTTGTGAATTATATGTCTTTATGCTTTTGTTTTATGATCTTAGGCTAGTTATGAATTTCTAAGGATTTTTTTTGTTTTTATTGATTTGATTGATAGGTTGATATATCAATGGTGTGATTAATTGAAGGAGTGTTTCAGCTGAATAAATAGACCATGAGAAAAATCAATCCATTGGGCTATGGAGTCATAAAAGGATTTAATAGTTCATCAACTCAACAAGGGTTTTCATAGGGCAAGCTAACTATATCAAGTGGATTTCTTAGATTAGATGGCATATGAAATGACAACAAGTTGGGAAAATAGTAAAACTAAAGGGAAATTAAGAATCCTTTAACTCTACTTCAACAAGAAAAGCCTTTCAGGCAAATATTTAAGAAAAACCAAAGGAGAGGGCATGCCATAGACTTATTTGGCTAGACTTTAATAAGCAAACCTTTAAGACAACAATCTAGCATTCCTAAGATTAATTTCAGACAAAGAAAACATTTAAGATAACAATGAGTGCAGCTAAAGAGTGAGCTAAACCTATATTCTTTAACCTAACACTATAAATACCTTCAAAGCAACATTTTAAGACATACCAGAGGACAAGGCATACCATAGACTTCCCTGGATGGACTCTACTAAGTATACTTCAATGAAAGGCATTAAAAACAATGTTTCAAGCTACACCAAAGGACATAGCATACCATAGACTTCTTTGGCTTGACTCCATTAAATCATTTTCAAGACAAAAAGCTAGGTGGAACTAGAGAGAAATTAAGAATTATCCAATCAAACCTTGAAGAGGAAAACATTAAGATAAATAATGCAGAAAAAAATAGGGTGCCAAAACAACATATCCTACCATAAAATTTCTGTGAAATAATGGACATAATGGAAAACATAAGGAAAAAATTGAAAAATAAGGAAAATTTCACCATTAACATAGTTCAAGAATCCTGTGAACGTGCTTGTATTACTGATGATCAAAATAGTTACATTACTCAACCAACCAACCAACCAACCAAAAAACATGAAGCATCCATGCAGTATTTATTTGCAAAATGAGGAGGTGATCATCGGCTAGGGTTTTAAATGTTATTTATTACAATTTTAATGCATTTTGACCTTTGAGACCATGCAAGGCCCAAGGAAAAATATCTTAGACACATTCATTGTAATAATAATTCCTAACATAAATTTTGAGCTAATTTTGGAATATGTTTGAATTTAAGGCTTCTCAACAATTTTTACAATAACTCCTAGTAACGACACGACTCCAAGGTACAGTGGCGCAGTGCCAGTGCAAACGCAAAGTGCCAAGGAAAAAAAAAGGCCCGTTTTGCAGCCAAGTTTTGGAGGCCTTCCCGATGTCCAAATGAGCTCCAAGATAGCTCATTGGGAAGCTCTATGAGTCTACTTTCCAAATATGCTTTCACTTAGGAAAATGGTTCCCGTCTTCCCTGTAAAAAACCTATTCTCCCAAAACTGGTAAACGCGCAGCGCTAGGGTCAAAAAGAGGGCAGAAAGGTGATTTTTTGGTGGTTTTTAGCCTTTTTTAGGGACCATTTTTGCTCCAAATCTCTTGAAACGTTTTTAGGTTAATGTAATTTTCATTAGGAATATGAATATGTTGACCAGTTTCCATTTGGATGGCCCAAAAAAGAGCGTAGCGCTAGTGGTGTTGCACATTTGGCCAATTTTCTACATGTCAAATTGTCAAAAATTCAAAATGTGCACAAAAGTGCCAAAATTAGAATTTTGCTTGTTGATCAAGGTTTAGAGGCTTGGAGGGACACCTCAGCAAGGATATTGAGCTTCTCTTTATCCTTTGTCTCAGTCAAAGCCCGAATATTTGCATGGGCTCATTTGAGCTTGGCCCTTGCAATCCTATTTCTCATGCCATAATGTCTTGCCATCTTCCTTTGAATGTCAGTGCCCTTCTTTGCCTTCTCTAGTAGGCCCTATAGATGCAAATTTACCCTCTCAAGCCAAGACTCTCTGTCTCCGCCAATCTCTATAGCAAGCAGCTCACTTGGAGTGAGTTGCGCTGCCAATTCTTGCTCTTTTTGCCTTTCCCAGGCTAAAGCCCTCTTCAGTACAATGGTCTTCGGTCTCCATCTAGGAAGCTGGTATTCCTCATCATCACTGCCATCAAAACTTCCCAAGGTCTCATCTAGCAAAGCCTTTTCCTTTCTTACCTCTCTTTGAGCTTTGGCTGCCTTGACCTCACTGATGATCTGTTTTGTCTCTAGCTGATGATTCTCTAACTCAAGAAAGCTAATCACATTATTTTCTCTACCAAGATTAGATTTAAGCTCACTAATCTTGGCATCCTTACCTCTGATCAGTGCACTAGTAATTCTCTCCTCATCCTCATCATCAAGGTCAATCAACTGAAACTCCTACTCAGTTTCATGTTTGTCCTCTTCCTCAACAATGATATGATCTGTAACCTTTTCCTTGCCCTTGTCGACCTATTTTTTCGATGAAGAAGGCATGGCCCCTTTCACATCAAGTGAAGCAAACACATGCATGTCGCCTCTCTGATATGTCAAAGAAAATGACTCAATGTCAATCATTTTAGTGCTAGTTGTCTCAATGTTCCTTTCCTTGCTTGATGCTCCGGTGTCATGATATGAGGGTGAAGGGTTTTGGAAAGGTGATGAGGAAGGATCAATATGAGGTGGATGGATGTGAGTGGATGATGATATATGAACAATGAGATGTGATGGAGAAGTGGATACAGGAGGATGAGATGATGAAGGGACATCTTGCTGATGATGGTGAGGTGGATTAGTGAAACCCTCATTGGAAATGAATGCATCCCATGAAATGTTTTTCTACTAAAGCTGATGCATGAACACCATCTTGATGAGTGAATGATGAAATAGGCTTTGCATTTGATGATTTTAATCTCTCTTTTGCACAATGTAAGTCATATTGTCAATGCTACGGAAAAGATAATAGGGAAAATGAAGCATTCTAACTCTAGCGAAATGCATAATAAGACAAATATGATATGAGTAGAGGCGGGAATAACTTCCCTCACAAGTGAAATACTTCATTATTATCCTCATCATGGGCACATAACTATCAAGGAGATGAGAAAAAGGGAAAATAGACTTGTTGTGATCTTTGTACCTAGGTTTGAGGTACGGTTCATAATAGCTCATGTCAAACTTTTATTGTTTAAACCACCTCTCTCCCACACTAGGTATCCCTATAGAAGCTGCAATGGCATTAGTGAACATCTCGAATGTAACCCTAAAAATATTGACCTACTTGTCATGTAGATTAATGATGAATAGTCTTGTTATCTCTGGGTGATTTTGGACTTGCTTGAATCTCTCACAAAATTCAAAGCAACCCACATGTTTAAAGCAAGAAACATTAAGAGGAGAGGCCATGAGTTCCCTTCTGGTGATGAGTTCAAATCTATTTATTTTCCCTCCCTTTTGATCATTTCTCCTTGGCATTTGTGCCTCACCAACCATGCCACTTTATTCTTCCTCTGACATCTTTAAACTCTATTTTGTGAAACCCTAGAGTGTAATTGAAATGAATGAGGGGAAGGAGATGAGATGAATAGTTTAAAAAAGTGTAGGGAATGAGTGTGAATGAAGGGAATGGGTGTAGGGACAAGCTTAGATGAATGAAAATCCCTCAATCAATGTAATTACCCTTGTTTATCACTGATTTTCTTTATAGGAGGATGAAATAAGAGTAAAACACTGATCACAAGCTTAAAATTAGGGTTTTCCTAGGGTTACACTTCAATTGATTAAACGATGACCAAAATAGCTTAAAAATGGGTTAAGGTATGCACTTACCAATTAATAGTGCTTTGGAGGACTTTGGCAAAGTTTTGAAGGACATTTGAAGTGATTTGGACTGATGGATCACTTCACAATCTTCTCTGACTAGGCACATAGCGCCAGTGGTAAGTGCGCAACGCCTCTATAAGGGGGCAGAGCCAAGCTCTAGGCACACAACACCTTCAGAAAATGCGTTGAGGAAATCGGGCAAGGGTGCAACACCAACTCCCGGGCGCACAACGCCAAGTGATGAACGCGCAACGCCTAAGAATTTTGACCAAATTCGCTCAAAACTTCACAAATTTTTTCTTTGCTGAATGGCTCTTACTCTTTAAAAGGAAACAATGACTCCTTTGAAGTGTTTGATGAGATTTTATAGACAAGTGGAATTTGATTTAATTTGAAAAACCCACTTTCTTATGTTTTGAAGTCTTCTTCCTTTTCTCACTGATACTCTTTGACACTTTTTTTCTTGCAGGTTGCTGAAGTCATTGGTGTGAATTTTCTTTTGCTCATTTAAGCTTGACATGTTCACTTTGAAAACTTTAGGATCTAATTATTACATATAGTATGTAATATTCCTACTTAGCCTAAGCTAAGAGGAATATTCATTTTTGTCTTACTTTCTGCTGCATGAATAAATGAATAAAGGAGGACATATAAAACTCTTGAAAAGACTGAATAAATAAATGCCCATGTGAACAAAGATAAATCAGGGGCATGTAAATAAATCACTTGCAGGTGTGAAAGGGGTTTGAGCTATGAGACTGGGTCAACCTTGACCAAATCTACAGTGCTATCTAGGTTCAATGTATCTCATGAAGGGACAACACAGTTCTAGAAGGAGGCCCCTCATGTGAAAGGAGCTAACGCATCAAGGTGGTTTAGGGTTTGCAAAGGCTGTTATCTTATAAAAGGAAGGGGAAGGCAACAAGAGAAGTTTTTTGATTGATTATATTTATGAGTATCTTGTCTTCTTAGACAAATACTATTCTCTACTGTTTAGTAGAGAATTGTGCTGCTTAGCACTTGGAGTTCCTATGCGGGGATTTCACCACTTCCTTTGAGGATTCTTGGAGGAGTATTTTCTGATTTGATCCAATATTAGGCTTTGGGTCAAGCTCTACTTCCAATTTTAGCATAGATCCAGTGAGAGTTTGCTTGCTCTTGTAAGCTGCAGCAAGTGGGATTCTAGATCTGCAGAGATCTAGCTTGTATTGGAGCCTCTTCTCATGGAGTGTATCTTTTAACCTACTGGAAGAGTGCATCCACTGTTTTGTGCTTCAGATCTGTATCTTGGTAGCTGGTCATCTTTGTTATTCAAGATATAACACATTTTTCATTGAGGGACTGCGTTATTTTTATTAGAGGTTCTGCAGGGTGTTTTGATCCCATTTTTGATGAGAGATCTCTAGTGTTGGGCTTTGCCTTTCACTTTGGTGATCCATGGATT
The DNA here is from genome assembly GCA_034641835.2 of Pinus albicaulis. Lineage (NCBI taxonomy): Eukaryota > Viridiplantae > Streptophyta > Pinopsida > Pinales > Pinaceae > Pinus > Pinus albicaulis. The sequence goes on from CM076581.1 coordinate 1,268,739,478, forward strand.
ATCTTGCTGATCCATGTTCTGTTTAGATCTGATCTATTGTAATGTAAAATCATCTTCAGAAATTTCTGCAGCATTTTACAGATCTGCAACTTAAAACTCAGATCTACTCTTGTTTATGCATGATTTGGCCAAAACCCCAAGGGGATCTTGTAAATAAGACTATCTAGTTTCCAAATCTGAAATGGATCTGATGTTTTGTCCACAGATCTGTCCTAGATCTGATTTGTTATATTCAGCTGTTGCATCTCCTTAAAATAACGCTGTTGAGCCATTTCTCAGTTTATACATGTGTTGCAGCCTTCTTTTCTGAAGATTTATTGCTTTCTTGTCTCCTGTATTCTACTATATATTGAAAGAGCTTCATTGTAATTCTGATATGTTGCTATATACTTATAATTTAATCATATTTGATGGCCTCCTTCTCATTTTTTACAAGACTTCATTATTTCTGAAGCAGTTTGTTGTGCATAGCTGCAACCCCTCTTGTAGGGTGTTTTTCAGCTAGACTAGGTGGTGGGCTATCTGTTTACCACACCTAGTTTGATTTTTTTCCCTCTCATTTTAGATATAGACTCCAGATCTGCTAATATAAGGGATCCAAGGGTTGTAAACTCATTTCTGTACATAAATCTCCCAGGAGTGCATTATTTCAGCAGGCTTGCTGTGCCATTCCAGATTTGGAATATTACAGTGGTATCAGAGCTCCTTTCTTGGCACAACCTATGCTTTCCTTGGAGCATCACATCCATGTTGCATTTAGAAGAAGATGAACCTCTTACTAAGAGGGATAAGAGGTATCAGAATAGAAGTCATAATAAGTATGCTTATACTACTGATGATTAAGACAAGGGTAAAGCCCCTGAGACTGCAAGTGACAAAGAAGGAGAAGAGTTTTCAAGGACTCTTTTGGTGGACATGAAAGATCTTTCAAAAGAGATCAAAGAGATGAGGATGGATAGAATGAGGGAATCTCCTGGAATATTTCATCCGGGGGAAAGCTCTAACATGTCTCATCACTAGACTGGTCAACCAGTGAACCAACCACAAGTCCCACAAGCTTCACAACGCTCCACTATGCCTACCTTCTTGGATGTGGAGAATGAGGGACCACAAGAGCAAGCTTCCCTTAAAGATTAATTTGTGGAGTATGATTCTAAGAGCCAAAGATTCAAGGACCACTTGAGTTTCCAATATTTTTGTCACCTAAAGGACAGAAGAAGACCAAGGCAGCAATATAGAGATGGTGGGTTCTATCATAATCAGGATAGACACCACTCTGGGTAGATTCTTTTTGCCCAAATTTGATGGATCATCCTCCTGTTATACCAAGGCATGGGCAGAAAATTTGGATATTTAATTTCAGCTAAACAAAGCCCCTGAGATTGAAGCCATCAAGATTGTAGCGTTGCACTTTGAAGGTGAAGTACACAATTGGTGGTTCCATGGGTTGTCTACATTGGGACATATCAATGTGACTACCTATTCTGAGTTTACTAGAAGACTGGTGGAGAGGTTTGACAGGAAGGATCCTGAAGCACCCTTCATAAGCCTTGTGAAGTTGAAGCAATCAGGGGATGCAGAGACTTATATCTCTGAGTTTCTGAGATTATCAGTCATGGTACTTGATCTATCTGTGGCAAGGAGGGTCTACATGTTCATTGATGGCCTAGAGGAACCTTTGCATGGGTTGGTTAAATCTACCAAGCCCATCACCTTGCAGGATGCCATTGAGAGGGCTAGAGACCTCCAAGATGCCTTGCCAAAAGCAAAGGAAACTTTCCAGAGCAAGGCCCCTCACTTTTCTAAGGGGAAGGAAGGAAAAGCTGCTCCTTCCAAGGAGAACTCTTTGAAGAAGCCTCTTGATATTGAACTCAGGAGGGAGTTGAGAAAGAAGTGATTGTGTTTCACCTGCCAAGAGTCATGGGCACCGGGACATAGATGTGCTGCTGGGAAAGCACACTACATAGAATTCTTCTCATATTTTGAGGAGGAAGATGGACATGATGAACCTATGAGGGTTCATAGCGTTGATGATGATGAGGAAGATAAAACACCATCCGGAGATGGGAAGGGAGCCTTTGCTCCAATAAGTGGGACTCTTGCATCTTTGATAGGAGTGCCTAAGTACTTGACCCTAAGAGTATAAGGTTCAATCATGAATCAGAGAGTCTCTGTCCTGATTGACAGTGGGGCAACCCACAACTTTATTGATGCTCATCTTGTGCAAAGGAGGACAATCCCCATTGATAATTTTGAGGGATTTTTTGTTATGGTCCTAGGAGATAGGACCATGCAATGCATGCAATATGTTCCCTCACTCTCTGTCACTATGGGATCCTACACTCTAGTGGATCACTTCTTTGTAGTTGACATACCAAACACCAACATCATTTTGGGTGTGAAATGGTTGATTACCTTGGGGAAGGTTACCACTTATTGGAAAGCTTTGCAGATGGAGTGGGTGGACTTGAAGAGTGGGAAACCACAAATGTTCAAGGCATGCACACGTATCCTTCACCTAGTACTTCCACACAAACAACAGAGATGGATTTGTGCAGTGGAAGCAGGGATCTCACAGTCCCTTCTCTCATGTTCATGAGAATGCTGCACGGGACATTCTTATCTATTGGCAAGCCACTTAGAATGCCATTAGATTCAGATCTTGTGGGGAAATCCTCACAAAGTGCTGCTCCAAATCTAGATCCAGGAAGGATTGGAGCAATGAGAGAAAAATTTACAGCGCTGGAGGGCTTGGGATAGCCCAAGGATGTGGGGGATCTTCTTCCTGCATCACTATCACCCTCTCCCTTTTCTGAATCTACGCTGTGGGAGGAGAAGAATGGGAGGATCAACCTTCGAACAAACAAATTTGGCATGATAAATGTCAAAGAGGAGATCAGTAACATGACAAGCACTTCCATGGATGTATCAACAGTGCTGTCATTGTTGAGCAGTGTGGATCTGTATTGGAAATCTCAACTGCTTGTAGAATATTCTAAAGATATCCACACAGGTATGATACTAGATGGCATGTAGCAAGAAGAGGGCTACTTATTCCAATGGGGAGTCATCTATTATTATGGTAAGGTCTTCTTGGCTAGAGCTTCCAAGCCCAAGCAGAAGATCGTACAAGGAGCACATGAAGAATTCTTCCTCATCCATATGCATTCAATGAAGATCTATACCCTGATCATGAGGAGCTTTGATTGGGAAGGCATGAGAGAGGAATTACATCAGCACTTGCAAGAGTACAATAGCTATGGAGGATTGGGGCAGCCAATGGACACTTTGCAAGAGTCATCTCAGCTAGCTCTTCCTTTGCTTGAGAGGAGGGGAATGCTCATGCACAACTCCATGTGTATGAGGGACTATGATGGTAAAGTATCTGATCATGCCAAGCAAGTTGCATTTTCTGATTTATTACATTCCTTTTCCATGTTTTTGTAGGATATGACTCCTAAAGGGAGTGAGAGGTCATGTGGATCTCAAGGTTTTTGGTGGGCCAATAGAGATGTTGAACTTTGTCACTCCCTTACTGTGCAAAGGGAGATTCCTTCTCATGATGGGTGCTTCCCAAAGGCACCAAACTTACCTATCATCTTCAGCCATGTTAAGGTGACTCATGTAGAAATTGTGTGGTGGGAATGCCACTTATCACACCTTGATCTCATGTAGGAAGGTGATGCACTGTGCTTGGCATCACATGTGGGACTTTGACCCACCTCCTCAAGTTCATATTTCAGTTTGCGTATATGTAGTCTTGCTTCCATACTTGGATGATATAGTTGTATTGTTTATGGGATTGTATAGACAAGAGATGGGCAGCTGGTATGTACCACATGGTTTGGAACTTCTACCTGTACCTCATGATACATGTTTTAGATGGAGCATTGCTCCAACGATGTTTATTTCTGTTGAGTTTTTCACTCTTGGTGGGATGGACTATGCACATATTATGTTTACCTTGGAGGAACAATTCATGATGTATTGGCTTGATGAGCACTTGGCTTATGATGAGGACTTGATCCTTGATGATGACATCAATGGAGGAGGAGAAGTACTACAGCTCTTACCCTATCAGTTGCTTGAGGACAAGCAACATTTTGGAGGGGAGGACTGTAATATTCCTACTTAGCGTAAGCTAAGAGGAATATTCATTTTTTTTTTACTTTTTGTTGCATGAATAAATGAATAAAGGAGGACATGTAAAACTCCTGAAAAGACTGAATAAATCAATGCCCATGTGAAAAAAGATAAATCAGGGCCATGTAAATAAATCAATTGTAGGTGTGAAAGGGGTTTGAGTTGTGAGACTGGGTCAACCTTGACCAAATCTATAGCACTGTCTAGGTTCAATGTATCTCATGAAGGGACATCACAGTTCTAGAAGGAAGCCCCTCATGTGAAAGGAGGTAACTCATCAAGGTGGTTTATGGTTTGCAAAGGCTTTCATATTATAAAAAAAAAGGGGAAGGCAGCAAGAGAAGGTTGTTGATTGATTATATTTCTGAGTATCTTGTCTGCTTAGACAAATACTATTCTCTGTTGTTTAGTAGAGAATTGTGTTGCTTAGCACCTGGAGTTCCTATGCAAGGATTTCACCACTTCCTTTGAGGATTATTCGAGGAGTATTTGTTGATTTGATCCACTATCAGACTTTGGGCCAAGATCTACTTCCAATTGCAGCGCAGATCCAGTGAGAGTTTGCTTGCTCTTGTAAGCTACAGCAAGTGGGATTCTAGATCTACAGAGATCTAGCTTGTATTGGAGCCTCTTCTCATGGAGTATGTCTTTTAACCTACTGGAAGAGTGCATCCACTGTTTTGTGCTTCAGATCTGTATCTTGGTCACTGGCCATATTTTTTATTCAAGCTACTACGCATTTTTCATTAAGGGACTACGTTATTTTCATTAGAGGTTCTGCAGGGTGTTTTGATCCCATTTTTTATTAGAGATCTTTGGTGTTGGGCTTTGCCTTTCACTTTGGTAATCCATGGATTAGCTTGATGATCCATGTTCTGTTTAGATCTAATTTATTGTAATGTAAAATCATCTTTAGAAATTTCTGCAGCATTTTATAGAGCTGCAACTTAAAACTCAGATTCACTCTTGTTTATGCATGATTTGGTCAAAACCCTAAGGGGATCTTGTAAATAAGACTATCTAGTTTCCAGATATCAAATGGATCTGATGTTTTGTCCACAGATCTACCCTAGATCTGAGTTGTAATATTTAGTTGTTGTAGCTCCTTAAAATAACACTGTTGAGCCATTTCTCAATTTATACATGTGTTGCAACCTTCTTTTCTGAAGATTTATTGCTCTCTTGTCTCTTGTATTCTACTGTATATTGAAAGAGATTCATTGTAATTATGATTTGCTGTTGTATAGTTATAATTTAATCATATTTGATGGCCTCCTGATCATACTATCCAAGACTGCGTTATTTCTGAAGCAGTTTGTTGTGCATAACCGCAGCCCCTCTTGTTGGGTGTTTTTCAGCTAGACTAGGTGGTGGGAGATCTGTTTACCACACCTAGTTTGATTTGTTTTTTCTTCCCTTTTGGATATAGACTCCATATCTGCTGATCTAGGAGATCCAAGGGCTGCAAACTCATTTCTGTACATCAATCTCCCAGGAGTGCGTTATTCCAGTAGGCTTGCTGTGCCATTCCAGATTTGGAATATTACATAGTAGCATCTTCAAAATCTTCTGTAGTTTCCACCATAAAATTAAACTCATATTTTCCACCCTCTCTGGCTACCTTTTTCAAATCTCTAAGTGCCTACAGTTCTTTACAACAATCATCAATGTTGCCTTCTAGTTTCTCTATAACCTTTTCAAGTTTATTCATTTCTGTCCAGTTCACCTTACCATTTTTCCATATTCCATCAATATTTTATGATAAAATTTCTTCATGTTTGGCCTTGTGTGCTTCCTCCATGTCACTTTCCTGAAAGTAATCACTACTTTTGCACTCAAATGGACTATCAAGTTTATAACCATTGTCATCTGCAAGACCAAGTTTTTCCCCTTACCCTTGCATTAAATTGTTTTTATTCAGGAGTAGACAGTCTACATCATCAATACTTTCTGCTGGTAAATCTTTCAACACCTCTATAGAAATGCCAAAATTTGTCCCATTTTTCTCACTTGTAGGTTCTGAACAGAGAAGATAATCCTCCTTGGAAATTTTAGGTCCTTGAATAAACATGTCTCAACATTCTATTACATCTGAGCTAGATTCTAGCAAAGGAAAAGCAGTGCCTGAAACATCCAAGGAATTTTGGGAGGCAGAAGAATGCTCGTCATAATCAATCCTTCTCATATGTGTGTTGAAATCATTGGAATGAAAGGATGACCTTGAAAAATGAAAAACGCTAATGTCCTAATGGGAGTGCTTTTTGACCTAATTTTGAATGAAATTTGACTTAAAAAATTTCAAGTGAAAACAAAATTTCCAAAAGTGCTATTATGCTCAAGGGGACATGGGAATGAGTTAGAAACAAGAAATCCTCGAGGGAGGGTGGAGTTTATTGACAGGGGAAAATGGGGAAATGAGGTTTTAGGTAGGAAATAAGGATGAAAATGAGAGGTATAAGCCCATAATGATTCTTTTAATAGCAACAGGGTGACCTTGAGATGGAAAACTGATAAATAGGGAAAAGGTTTTATGAAGATAATGAAGGAAGTGAGATTTCTGAAACTCAAGATATTCAAGGAATATTGTTTTCATAAAACTATAACCATTCTATAGTCATCCAAATATAGTGAAAAATATTGATGACTAACAGTACCCATAATTTTATTCATTGTAAGGTAGCCAAGGAATTGAATTGTTTCCTATACCTAACACCAAAATGTCAAGTGATGGTTACAAATGGAGGAACTATAATTTTCTCTGGAAAATGCCATAATATCAAGCTAACCATGGGAGAATATGTAATGAATCGTCTAATGATTTCCATTCCAATGGGAGGTACTAATGTTATACTAGGAGTACAATGGTTACAATCTTTCGGGATGATAGCTTTTAATTTTCAAGAACTTTTCTTGAATTTTTTTTCTAAAGGAAAGGAAGTCAAATTATAGGGTATCGTATGTAAGCCAAGAAATATAATAAGCTCTAATGTCATGAAAAATATTATGAATAAAGAACAATGAGGCATAATTGCACAATTATTCTCACTAGAAGTTCCAACATCAAAATCATCTATTTATCCATATCTCCAAAAAATCTTGGACAATCATTCCAAGGTGTTTGAAACTCCCAAAGGACTCCCACCTATTCATGATCATGATCATGCTATTCATTTGATTCCAGGAAGGGTTCCTCCAAACATCAAGCCTGATATATATCCTTATTTCCAAAAGAGCGAAATTAAACGTATGATTGTAGAAATGTTAGAGGTCGGTATAATTCAACCTAGTCAAAGTTCTTTCTCTACTCTAGTAGTATTGGTGCACATGAAGGATGGATCATGGCACATGTGTTCAAATTATAGGGATCTTAGTAAACTCACTATTAAATATCAATTTCCCATTCCTGTGATTGGTGAATTATTGGATGAATTACATGGAGCAATTTATTTTACCAAGTTGGATCTTTTTTGAGGATATCATCAAATTAGAATGAAGATTGAAGATATTCCGAAAATAGAATTTTGAACTCATGACAGTCATTATGAATTTTTGGTCATGCCTTTTTGACTTACCAATGCACCTTCTACATTTCAAGGGTTGATGAATTCTATTTTCAAACCCTTCCTTAGAAAATTTTTGCTAGTCTTTTTTGATGATATACTAATCTACAGCAGGTCTTGGAAGGATCATGTTCAACATGTTGTCAGGGTGCTAAAAATATTGGAGGAGAAACAATTATATTAAAAAACATCCAAATGTTTCTTTGGAGTACAAGAAGTGGAATATCTGGGTCATATTGTATCTCACGAGGGTGTTAAGGTAAACCCTAAAAAAATTAAAGCCATTAAGGAATGGAAATTCCCCACAACGATAAAGTAGTTGCGATGATTTCTTGGGTTAACAGGGTATTATCACAAGTTTGTTAATAATTATGGGAGAATAGCAGCACCTTTAACAACATTATTGAAGAAAGATGAATTTTCATGGATTCCTGAAGCAACTAAGGCCTTTGAAAATCTTAAAGAGGCAATGTGCCTAGCACTGGTCTTAGCTATGCCATACTTCAGAAAAACCTTTATTGTGGAATGCGATGCCTCAGGAAATGTAATTGGTGTTGTTTTAATGCAAGAAGGAAGACCCATCTCTTTTGAAAGTTGTGCAATCAATGGAAAGTATTTACAAAAATATATTTATGAGAAGGGAATGTTAGCAATACTACATGCACTAAATAAATGGCGACCTTACCTAATGGGAAGACACTTCAAGGTAAAAATTGATCATGAGAGTCTTAAACACTTTTTTGAACAAAGAGTATCTTTAGAAGAGCAGCAAAAATGGGTCACAAAGATATTGGGTTATGACTTTGAAATCATCTACAGAAAAGGGAAATTAAATTTTGTTGCAAATGTACTCTAAAGAAAGAATGAACAGGTGGAAGCATTACTTTGTGCCATTTCTATTATCCAACCAGATTGGATAACCAAAGAAAGGGATGAATGGAAGAAGGACGAAGAAGTGTGCACACTCATTCAAAATTTTCAGCAAGGTCCTAGTACATCTAATACATTTAGTTGGAAAAATGGTTCCTTATGGTACAAAGATCACTTATATATTTGTAAGAATTCCCAACTAAAACAAAAGATTCTTTTGGAATTTCACACTTCTCCATTAGGAGGACACTCAGGATTTCAAAAAATTACCACAGGGTGAAGAAAGTGTTTTTTTGGGATGGCCTTAAATCTATATTCAAAAGTTTGTGGCACAATGTTTGGTTTGCCAGCAAAATAAATTTGAGACAATTAAGACCCCGAGTCTTCTACAGTCTTTATCCATTCCAAGTCAATGTTGGGAGGATATTTCAATGGATTTTATCACAAGTTTACCTAAGTCTGAAGGAAAGAGTGTCATCATGGTGGTAGTTAAAAGAATTACCATTTATGCACACTTTTGTGCATTATCTCATCCATTTAAAGCAAGTACATTTGCTACTAAATTTATGGAAACAATTCAAAAGCTACATGGATACCCAAAGATTATTGTAAGCAATAGAGATCCCACTTTTACTAGAGATTTTTGGAGAGAATTATTTTCTTGTTTGGGTACTCAACTAGCTCATAGCTCATCTTATCATCCTCAATACAATGGTCAAACTGAGATAGTGAATAAATTTTTGGAAGGATATCTTCATTGTTTTGCATCTGATAAACAAACACAATAGGTCAAGTGGTTACCTCTCGTTGAATGGTGGTATAGCACTTTCTTCTATAATGCAACAAAAATGACCCCATTTATGGCACTTTATGGATATCATCCACCATTCATCACATCATATTTAAGAGAAAATTCTAAGGTTCAAGCAGTGGAAGATCACATCGAGCATCAAAAAGAAGTTCTCCAACTCAAGGATAACCTAAATTTGGCACAAAATTGAGTGAAACAATAGGCAGATCAACATTGCAATGAGAGAAGTTTTGATGTAGAAGAGTGGGTATTTTTGCGGCTACAACCATACAAACAAATGTCCCTCAAGCAAGCTAATAAGGATAATAAATTATTGCCAAAGTACTATGGTACTTACAAGGTGTTGTAAAATATTGGTACTATGGCATACAAATTGGAGCTTCCTGCTTCTTCGCGAGTACATCTAGTTTTCCATGTTTCATTCTTAGAGAAGGTTATAGGTGAAAAAATTCCAGTTCAAACAATATTGCCAGAACTTGATGAGGAAGGAAAAATGATATTGGAACCTGAAGTAGTCAGGGAAACAAGAACTTGACAGCAATTGATGAGGAAGGAAAAATCATATTGGAACCTAAAGAAGTCACGGAAACAAGAACTTGACAGCTACGAAAACAATCAATTTCAGCATATCTCATCAAGTGGAAAAACTTACCCACTGAAGATTCTATATGGGAGGATGAGAATTTTATACAGAAGCATCCAGATCTACTCAAGCATTCAGGAAAACACTTTTTGGAAGGAGAGGGGCATGTTAGGTCCCTATATTACTAGTGTAATCCCTTATTGTTGCTAGTGTAGCCCCCTTATTGTTATTGTTGTACCCCTGTAACCTGCATATTGTTATTATTGTTCCCTTACATTATTATTGTTAGGTTGGCTAGGATTATATTGTGACCCCATGGACTCCTATATATAGAAAGGAGGTTTTTTCATTTGTATCATCCAAGAATTATTCATCTATGTAATTTAAAGGAGGTTTCCTCCTCGAAGTGGCTTATTTCTAAGGTGTTGATCTCTCTTTTCTTCTATTTTTGGAGATGGTTTCATAACATGATCCTCACCACATATCAGGAAAGGATACTTGGGCTTACACTTGGAAGCATCATCGAAAAATGACTTAGCAGAATTTTGTTTACGAGTGTCAGATTTTTCTTTACCTTTCCCCTTCATTTTACCTTTTGAGGACTCTTCTACTACGACGGATTGAAGAACATTAACCTCAAATGTTTTACCAAGATTCTTCGAATTGTTCGAAGGAGCGGAGGGTGCAGTGGCAGAAGTAGACTTAGAATTCGAAGAAGCCTTCAGTGTATTGTTAGCATTATGGGCCATTTTCCAAATGACACCATCAATAAGAGGCATATAGGTATATTTGAATGATAATGGGTCCATTGAAGGTCATGGTGCATCAGGTAAAAGATCATATAAAGTTCTAGATTGGGAATAGACTAGATCTAGATACTGAGCACGAGTGATGACTTTCTCTTTCGTCACACAACCACCCATAGCAATATATTTGGAGATTTTAGGAATGAAATATTTCATGAACCACTAAGTCAAAAATTGATCAGGGATAAAGAATTTCATAAGGGGGCATCTGCGCCACCATTCATGAATATGATCTGAAATATGAGTAGCAGTTAATTGCTCCAAAGATATAAAGAGATGGGTGTCGATCTCATACCAGACATGCAACTGGAAATGGGTGAGGAAGGCCATGGCCAAGGTATTGAAATCATGGAAGACACCACGAGGAAGCTCAATGTACCCCTTAGTAGCAGCACCTGTAAAAGTGCATTGGAAAAGATGTAGACAAATCAAATATTCAAGCCAAGAGTTGGAAGATCACCAAAAATGGTACGTCATGACATGGGCTTGGGGATCTTCCCTATATTTTCCTTCAAAATTTGAAAAATCTCCAGGAATTTTAGTTGGAACTAGAGGCAAATTCAACATTTTTTGGATGGGGTTATTTGGAAATTTAGACACATCTGACAGTTCCAACATAGCCAAAAATGACAACGCATGGTTATAAGGATAAAATGGCTTCTAGAAGTTACCCTTTATGGGTTCCAACCTTGATGGTAAGGTTTTTTCCCCCACAAGGGTTTATTCTTACCACACTTCCCAAAATTTCCCCACTATTGTTGATATGGTATATATTTTTTATAGGGACCTTGTTGTGGTTGTTGATAAGGCCCCTGGTGGCTGTAAGTTCCTTGTTGGGATTGTTGGGACTAACCTTGAGGAATTTGTTGGTATAAGACACCAGGCTGATTGGGGTAAGTTACAGTTTGACCCAGAGGGAGGGTCAAACCAGTTTGGATTTGAGGACCAAATTGAGGATTAGTTGCAATGACACCTAATGGGTTTTGGGGATGCTAGAGATACTTCTATGAGACATTCGATCGTTGAACATACTAATATTGTGTGTTTGGTTGCTAAACATAATAATATTTTACGTTCAGTTGTTGAACATGGGGTTTCTAAACAATAGGGTACCTAATGTGGGGATGTTGATAAACAAGTTGAGCCGAAGCAGGATTACCACCAGGTAGAGAGGTTCCTATGACAAAAATTATTTGGTGTGAAAGAAAAGTTCCATTAAGACTATCTATGTGTTGTCCCGCCCCTGACACAGTTCCAGAGTTCAAATTTCCCCCACCCGAAGGGGGAGGTACATATAAAGGATGTGATTCCCCCCCAAGCATAGACGAAACCATAAATGGTCCACTCAAACATGGGATGGCAGTGATCATGGATAGTGACACAGGGCAGCTAATCCTAGTGAAACAATCATTTGAACTACAGAAACCATAGGTTGAGCAACAGGTTGTGAACCAGAAGCCACATCTGATGCAAATGGGCTAGAAGATGGGGAAATGCTCTTTGAAAAAATGGGGTTGTGAAACAAGGATGTGGCCCCAGAAGCCCCCGAAAAAAGGTTTCTGAGAGAAGTATACCTAGGTGGAAATGAAGACACGACTTGAATATAGGGCATACTCATCCCACTTCCTATATCATGAGGAGTGGAAAAATAAGGAAATTTTTCCAAAGGGAACATTCACTCAATTTCAACTTCTAGGATATGGTTCATAGAATTTTTCGGAGGATTAATTTGAGGAGTACTCACAATTGGAGTATTGTCAACATTTGACGCCATGTGTGGTGGAAATAACTGACGAGCAGTAGTACGAAATGCTATAGGATAAGCACCAAAAGGAATGTTGGGACCATAAAAAGGACTATATAGATGGTCAGAAGATATCACGAATGGATCGTAGATCATATTTGGAGGAAAAACCATAAATTGTGCATAAGGTTCAGGAATTTCCAAATTGGGATTCTCATATGACGATGAAAGTGAGTCATCAGATGGTGGTCGAGATGAGATCGGTTGGAAACTTATGAGAATTCCAAGTTCAACACATTTAGCTTCAAGAGGCCTATGTGAAAATTGGGGATTCTCAGGAGGAGGTCCTTGAGTTCCTTTAGAGGAGTAGTGATGAAAATTCGAAGATTTAGCCACGATGACCTTTAGAACAAGATCAACGAAGGGAAAGGTGAATCACTTTTTGAGCAATTAAGATTTATGATTAACCAGAAAATATAAGGCCATGATTAATGCATAGGTAGGATGTTATCGTGGGCAATTAACTTTAGAATTAAACAAATAAACCAAAAAGGGTAATCTAGGCATTAAGGATTAGCAGGTATCTCTGAACTGAAATATACACCTTGGAAAAATAAATTACTAAGGAATTAACGTATGACAACCAATATCCTCGAATGAGGTGGTCGGTGTATCATGTCTATTAGACAGCAGACTCGGTTAACTATGGTAGGTTTGCAACCTAGTGGGGTCTCCCAAAATATACTAGATGGTACATGGGAGCTCAGTCCGTAGTAGCATTGTCTAATTTGTAACCGTTCGATGAGAGCGTCCCCTTATAATTTTAATATGTGAAGCATAGTCATATATACTTCAATACGTGGGATGAGATATCATCCTTGAAATGAAAAACATGTTGTTAGAAAAAACTGCTACAATTAATGATGCAGGAACACGTCTCTAGTCTAGGCCTCTAGATGTTTGTGTTAATTCCAAATGATCCTTAATTTTAATTGAGTAAATTTTAAATTTGATTATGTTTCAATTTTGGGCTCAATAACGATGTCACCTAAATCCCTACAATGCAGCTAAATGAAAAAAAATAAAAATTCATTTAATTTCGATGAACTCTAAACTAATGAGGAATAAAGTTCAAACAAAAATTCAACAAAATAGCAATGATGCTCCTGAGCTAGCTCAAAATTACTGAAATGCAACTTTAAAACGAATTCACTTTCACTATCCTAAATGCAATCTTATTGAAAAAAAAATCACTTCCTTCTTCACTAAGATGCACCAAATATTTTTTTCTTTTTATTTTACTTTGGATGCTCAAATGCAAACTAATGAAATTAACGAACCAATCAAAGAAAAACTAACCAAACAGACAAAGAATTGAATTGAAAAAATATTTTCACTTTCTGTTTTTTGAATGGAAAAAAATTGTTCCAAAAGTACTTGAATGAAAATGACTTCCACCTTTTTCTTTTCAAAATGAAGGAAGAAAAAACCAATTCAAAATATCTAAATGAAATTGACTTTAACCGTTCTCTTTAGAAATGGGAGATCAAAAAAAACATACACTCTCAAGCTCACAAGTCAAACAATCATGATCTATGTTGACAGTCAACCAAAGGTGATTTCGAAGTGAAATAATGATTTAGTGCAAATGAAAGAAAAATTGAAAATACAAGCTAAAAGAAATATGAAATAGTGTTTTGAATGACTGCAACAGAGCCCTTAGATAGAGCCAACCAATCTCTCGATGACACACACAAGCGACAAGTGAAGGGAAAATTACCTAGAGACTCTAGAGGGTGATCAAACTTCACTCAAACACAAACATGGTCAAAGAGACAAATTCATCACTCAAGCAAGGAAACCAAGCTAAAAAAAGTGGTACCAAATCATATCACACTAGAAAGACACCTCAGAGGTCAAGAAAAATTGGAAACTAAAGGGAAACCCTAATTTTTTCTAATGTCTGGGATCAACGTGCCTATGAAAGGAAAACGTGTGTTGAAAGGTAGATCAAAGCGATTGTTTTATATAAAGAAACATTGTTGATTCTTCTCTAAGGAAAAAAACCGCGCTAGGCGAGAAATAAAAGAAAAAATAAAAATAATTTCAACAATCAAACTAGACTTTACACCCTAAAGCCAAAATCTAGCACTATGCAGACCTATAGAGACCTAAATATACTCAGATCTTGATGATTAGTCAAACTGATCAGAAAACCAAATCGGAAAAGTAGAAACAAAGAGGCTATAGTTCCCCATTGGAGTCACCAATTTTGTTGTGAATATAATCCCCTATGCAGACAAAGGTGATCTCTCTAGCCCTAGCAACACACAAGACTAACTAATGAACACTTTCCTAGTTTGTATGCAAAGAAAAATAAGAAAAAGAAGAACCTACCTCTTCCTGATGCTATCATCCAATCATTTGGTGAAGACTTTGATTCTACGATCCTTCAAGCTCGCTCATCCCTGTTTGTAGCATTCTAATACCTATAAGAAGTCGAGAGACAACAACAAGAAACATGATAAGATACATAGAATACATAAAATACAAACTACCTCACATATCAAGGAGTATTAGGCTATTTTCATAGATATCTAGACAAATATGGAAAGTGAAACATCAGATGTATTATCAATTATAGAAAAAAGGAAGGATAAAATTGTGGCCTTGATGTTAGAGACCTCCCTTTGGTGATGTCCATGTGTAAACTAAGGCTCTTCAAGAAATCCTTCTCCCAAGTGGAAATTCAAGCATAATCTCAATATAAGGATGCAAACAATTAATGATTAGGCAAGACCAACCAATAGTGGAAGGATGGGATTCAATTTATTGGTTGGGAGAGGGAGTTAGGGATCTATAAAAGAAGGAGGAAACCCCACTCCTCAAGGGAAAATCCCCTAATGAGATGATCAAGAGCTCCAAATGAAAGAGCTCGAGGATATCTACATCGAACCATATCAAGCTCGTCATTCTGGAAGCTTCTAGTGCACAAAGCTTCTTCTCCATTTGAGGAAACACTGTCAGCATAGGTTCAACGTGTTTTTTCCTGTCAAAAGTGCATTGGCAGCATTAGGTCAAAGTGTTGCAACATGCCATCATCACGGGAAGAAACTAACAAACAACGCAGACCCAAAAATTTAAGTTTTAAGTTGAGCTTCTTTAAAAAAAAATCAAGGAAAAATTTTATTGATCTTGAAGGGATATCTTGATGTTTTTTCCATGGTGGATATACTACACAGTTTTCATCTTAGGGAACTTCAGGATCACGTACGAGAAGTGAATGAGTTGAGAAATTACTGTGTAACAGTTACACGTTCTTGGGATCCATCTTTATTTCATAATATGGAGTTAGGTGAAACAATGAGGTTGTATGAATAAAGCATTAAGCATGGCTTATTATGAAGCCATTTGAGCAAACTCTTCAGGGAGGCATTTAAGAACTTGTTGAAAACCTCCACTATATATTGCTGTAATCTAAGTGGGATTCACTTTTCTAATAATCCATGTTCCAAGACCATTTCAATAATATTGGAATCAGGTTCCAATTTATTTGAGATATGGTACAACTAGGAGAATTCAAGCTCCATCATTTTAGTTTGGGTGCATAGGTGTTCGAAATCCTTACAAAGTCCCTTGGTAAGACCAGGTTTCCTTAGAGAGAGGATGGATTTATGGATAAATAGTACTATGAGGGTATTGGTTGAACATTGAGCTTTAGGAGCTCATAGTGGCTCAAGGTATTTCTTGGAGCTGTGAGCGACCATAAGGTGAGTGGTTCACCTTCCCCTGTGATGGATGACATGTGTGTAAGGTGAGTATTTCACCTTTCCCTATGATTGATAACACATGTATGTAGGGTGAGTGGTTCACCTCCCCTTACTATTGATGAGATATCGATAAGATGAGTGGTTCACCTTCTCCTATGGCATATAATAAGGATGATTGGTTCACCTTCTCTTGTTGTCACCCCAGTCAGAGATGCAAATAGTAATTTGTTGGTTGTCACATGTGGATATGTCGGTAAGAAGTGGTTCATATTTTCCTCACATGTAGGATGATCATTCCCTATGATCGATGGTAGATATGTTGGTGGTACATGGTTCATCCTTTCCCCATGTGTAGGATCCTTCCTACCATTGATGATTGGCATGCGTGTAGGACGTGGTTCATCCTTTCCCTACTCTTGGTGGTTTTCATGCGTGTAGGATGTGGTTTATCCTTTCCCTATGATTGTTATGAAATTTTTTGGTAGGATGTGGTTTCTCCTTTCCCTACGTGTGATTTTGAGAAAGATGTGATATATTCTTTTCCTACTGGTGTTCCTGCATCATCCTACCCATGTATTCTCGGACACATGGGAAGTACCTCTTGTTATCACTCAGATTTTCCTTGAAGTTGTTGGAAGAGGAAAGGGGTCCGAGGTAACCACAAACCAAACTTCAGGTACAGAATCTAGCCAATCTGTACCCAGAGAGGGCTCTCTCTATAAAATTTAGCTTTGTTTTTGGAAGATATTAGAATAGTTATAAAGTCTAGGGGTTTTGATTTTTTTTGGGTTGATGGAATTCTTTAGCTGAGATTAAGATCAAGTAGTTTCAGTCCATTTGGCTGATGGAGTCAAAGGATTGGCTGCACTGGCTTAAGTTTTTTAACAAAAGATGGTTTATCAGGGCAAGATAATCAAACTAGAAACAATTATAGATCTAAAGTGAATGGAATGGAATTCAAACGGATGAAAGGCAATAAATAATATTTCAACACATTCAAGAGAAGAGAAATAGATT
The DNA here is from genome assembly GCA_034641835.2 of Pinus albicaulis. Taxonomy (NCBI): domain Eukaryota; kingdom Viridiplantae; phylum Streptophyta; class Pinopsida; order Pinales; family Pinaceae; genus Pinus; species Pinus albicaulis. The sequence goes on from CM076581.1 coordinate 1,268,756,782, forward strand.
GATTATCAATAAAGAGCAGTTAAGTATTCTTTACTAAACAACCAAAGATGTATGAACTAGACAAACAAGAGCAATTAATAATTCATTGTTTAAACTAGTTTAGAAGAAAACATTTAGAATAATAACGACTGAAATCAGATTACACCTAAGTACTTTTTGATTTAATCCTTTTCATTAAATATTAAGATAATGAAACACAGATGATATTGTAAACAAATATAAAACTTCAAAACATGGGATAGAGATGACTTATTGATCCTTCATTTGACACATGAATCCTAAGAAAAGTCTTCTGCCTCAATTCCTTGTCCAGTTTTGCCACGAAAAAATTCTCCAAAGCTCTTTATTCCAAAATATTCAATGTTACATCAAAGTATAAGAATCCACCCTCAATAATCCGATTGAGGGTTTATTTATGCAAAAAACTAACATAAATATCTCATAACAAAAAGAGATGTAATCTAGGGTGACTCATGAATAAGTTACAATAAAAATAGAGACAGATGGTCTCGTAGATAAGACAAAAAGCAGCTGATGTTGTGTTGTTTCCTCCTTTTGAGAATGTGCTGGAGGCAGGACCTATATTTTGGCTCATTGTTGTCCTCTTCAATAATTTTGTTCTAACTGCCTTGCTTCACTGATACTCTTTGTTCTTACTGATACACTTTTAACTGAACCGATACTCTTTGACCTTTGTTTATCCCTTCATCCTTTGTACTGTAGTAAATAGGCAAAATTTCATATAAGGATAAATTTTACAAAAGTTCCAACATATCTTCCCGCCATTTATCTTCTGCTATTCTGGTCCTTTGAAGCTTCCTCAATGTTTCATCAGCCTCAGTATATCTGAAAAAATTAGGCTCATTTGGAAACAAATCATATCCAAAACAAGTCTACCCTCCTCAGTGAAAAAAGCATACCCATAAGGGGGAGGGCCTTTAGGCTGATGATCAGGCAACATAAAGGTCTAGCAGATGTGGCTTAATTCTTCATGGGATAGTTTGGTGGATTTCTCAAGTAATTCTCCCATGGACAGGGGAGTGAGGGCTTGATCAAGTTGAAAATGTAGCATCTCATTGATAGACTGAGAAGTAATGGGAAAAAGGACATTTTGACTTGGAGATAAGACTGCTCGTTGAGTGGGATCATAGTTTGCATGACAGTAATGGATTATCTCAGGGAAAATATGGACAGAGGGAAATAGGTACCTGGGAAGATTAGATTCCCATAACCCAATCATATCCAAGCCATTCAAATAATTGTATCTGCAGTGACAAAAAATTCGAAGAGGACTATCACTAAAAACCAGGTCTTTAATTTGGAAATCTCTGTCGACTAATGATAAATAATCCAAGTCTCTGTGAGGGGCATTCAATGGGGTGACATTTAAATCCAAGGGAATCTCCATTTCTGGTTCTTGTGGATTCAGAAATGAATTGCGGGGTTTTTGAAGAAATGGGCACAATCTCAGGTTTTGGGGATTCAATTGCGGTTTTGGGAACTCAGGGAGACCAATTTAGAATCCTGTTTGAGTTTTCTGTATAGAGTTCTTTAAACAAAAGCCAAGATTCTAACGGACTTCAGTGGAAATTAGGGTAAATACCTGTTTTTGGGAATGTACAGTAATTTGAATAGGTGCTGGTTGAGGCAGACGAACTCTGGATTACTGGTATGCAATAGTCCTCAACAAATTATAGTTAAGGGCGCTTGATAGTTGGTTTTTTTTTTTTTTCCAAATTCTCTGCATGGGACGTGGTTGTTCACAGAATAATGAAAATGACGCGGGGAGAATTGTTTTATTCACAAAGTCAAAAGGGTGGCGAATTTTTTATTATTTTAATAAATGACGTCAGTATGTACGACAGATGAGTCATGGGGGGGAGGTGGTAAGCGGTAAGCGGTTTTTTCCGCACCGCTTTTGAGGGAAGGCGGTATTGAGCAGATGGGTAGCGATTCCACAAAACGAATGACACGTGGCCATGCTACTGTTTGAAAACCACCATCATTTCGCGCATTATTGTTCGGATTGGGGATGGCCAGTGGAATTATCAACAGCCGTTAATCTTGAAAGGGTCGATCGAATGGTTGACGGGATAGGGAGATGACGGGGTTTTAATGGCACGGGCCCGACGCGTTTTATTATTGATTAATCACAGCGGGAGCGTTTTGATTGGCGGATTTAGGTTCTTAATTAATCGTGAGGATTATTTAATTCCTTTGTTTAAAAAGCGGAAACGTGATCGGGCGAGGGGAAAATATACATAGAGATGGGTTATTTTGAAGTTTGGTTTGAATTAAACTTTAGATTTATTTTTGTTTTAAACACGTATATTATATGTTTAAAGTTTTTTTATATTTTTATTATATGATAATTGAATTAAATTAATCCAATTACCATAGGGGGCGGGATTAACATATAATGATATATTTTAACCAAAGGGGGTATAAAGTGGGTTCTTTATTTGAACGAGTGAGGAATAAATACTTTGGTTAAAATCATAATACATGGGTTTTTGGGATATTATATAAAAGGAATTATATATAATAGGAGAAGGTCATTTCTATAAGGAGTTAATAAATAAAATCAATGTTAATATGACAAGGGGACAAGGTAAACTTCAAAATACATTAATATAACTAAGAAAGTGAAGTTTTTAGAAGCAAATTGCATTATAATCACTTCATCACTTAAACTTAGGATAAAATGTGATTTTGAGGGTTTTTTATGAAATATCTCATGATATTCCTAAGTAAAATGGGACTTTACTTAGGAAAGAATTTTTTGAACTAAATGAGTGTGATGTTGAATGATTTTAAGTACTTAGGTTTTTTCCAATTATTGGGTCGAGGGTCCGGTCCCTCCAAAAGTCAAGGAAATGCCTTGAGTCCCTTTAATTTTCAAATACCTTAGCACTTAGGGGAAATTCGTAAAATCTTTAGGGCAAAATGAAGGGGAAGTTAACAATCTTGACTTTGCTTTGCTGTGAATTTTTCAATAGGCGTGCTATCAAGCAATGGGCATTTTTGGGAAGGTAGAATAACATGAGCATCAACTTGTTCTTCTGTCCCTTCATGGATAAAAACTTTTGTACATTCATCAACATTAGAAGAAGTAGAAACAATTTCTTCATTATGTAAATATTTTAAGGATGGTTGCATGTTTAGAAGCAAATTGATTTCTTCTTCGGTGAGGGGGGGTGGGAATCTCTAAATTCTTAGATTGGAATGACAATTGTTTTTTCCCTTATCTAAAAATTGATCATGAGGTTGATTATTTTCTTTGACTCCATTTAAAACATTAAATGAAACATCATTTGTTAATACAGAGGGGTTTTGTGGATCTTGATTTATTTCCTGACTTATTTCATCTTTGTTTAACTCCTCTTGATTATTATGACATTTAACTTGAGAATGAAATTTTTGGACTTTTTCTAATAAATCTTCAGAAAACCAATTTCCAAAATCTTCATCAATATTTTTAAGGTAATGTATAAGATCTTCAACTTGATCACAACAATTTTCAGCTAATGATAAAGATGGAAAATCTTCTTTGTAATGCTCATAAAATACCTTATGAAAATCTTTTAGAGAAAACAAACTTGCAGGTTTGAGAGCTTCATACCATTCTCTTGCTTTTCCTTCTAAGGTTCCCATGAATATCTTCATGAGGCAATCCTCATGCCAATCACCCTTCAATCTTGATGAGTGTATATGAAATTTAATGAGATGTAGTAAAGGATCATCAATATTCTCATCTTGAAACATGGGCAGATTTTCACCCAAATTTACCTTCGGTAGTTTGTGTGGAAATCCAGGTATGTGATTTCTGCTCATGGGAGCATATCTTCGTTTTATTCTTGGATCATCTTGAAAATCAGCCATGATGAAAGGACACGGTATCTGTACAACCAAGTTAGATCCTTATATAAAATACAATACATATTGAAAACCATTCTTAACGTGAAAGAACATAATGTCTTGGATTAAGATCCAAGTTGAAAGCATGATCTTTCCATATTGTTCTTCCAGGTTCTTTCCTCCAGTGGAGTCTTGATTGTGAAATGGATTTGGAGTCGCCAGGTGGATGATTTTAACCTTTGTGTGTCTGATCAGTGTCCACCATCATAGAACAGATATGAACCTGTAAAATATTTTTTAAGAAAAAGGTTTAAATAATACAAATTCAATAATCTCCTTAAGAAGTTTCAGATATTGGATTTAAATTTTCTTAAAGATTTTATTTAACTTGAGGAACTGATCAAATGTTTGAAACCAAAGTTCAGCTCAAAAACTAGACTGGAGATAGACTGAAGCAACATTTATTTACTTTTGCAATTGTAAAGCAACAGCAATCTCAAAGGCTACCTGGCTAATCTTCAGGCTCCGTCTGTAGTTTATAAAATAAACGATAGTGACAAATAAATTATTCAGGTCCCCAGTATGGTCACCACTATGTTATCACTCAGATTTTCCTTGAAGTTGTTGGAAGAGGAAAGGGGTCTGAGGTAACCACAAACCAACCTTCAGGTATAGAATATAGCCAATCTGTACCCAGAGAGGGCTCTCTCTATAAAATTTAGCTTTGTTTTTGGAAGATATTAGGCTAGTTATAAAGTCCAGGCACTTTGATTTTGTTTGGGTTGATGAAATTCTTTAGCTGAGATTAAAATCAAGTAGTTTCAGTCCATTGGGCTCATGGAGTCAAAGGATTGGCTGCACTGGCTTAAGTTTTTTAACAAAAGATGGTTTGTCAGGGCAAGATAATCAAACTAGAAACAATTATAGATCTAAAGTGAATGGAATGGAATTCAAACGGATGAAAGGCAATAAAGAATCTTTCAACACATTCAAGAGAAAAGAAATAGATTGATTATCAATAAAGAGCAGTTAAGTATTCTTTACTAAATAACCAAAGATGTATGAACTAGACAAACAGGAGCAATTAAGAATTCGTTGTTTAAACCAGTTTAGAAGAAAACATTTAGAATAATAATGACTGAAATCAGATTACACCTAAGTACTTTCTGATTTAATCCTTTTCGTTAAATCTTAAGATAATGAAATACAGATGAAATTGTAAACAAATATGAAACTTCAAAACATGAGATAGAGATGACTTATTGATCCTTCATTTGACACATGAATCCTGAGAAAATTCTTCTGCCTCAATTCCTTGTCCAGTTTTGCCACGAAAAATTTCTCCAAAGCTCTTTATTCCAAAATATTCAATGTGACATCAAAGTATAAGAATCCACCCTCAATAATCTGATTGAGGGTTTATTTATGCAAAAAAATATCAGAAATATCTCATAACAAAAAGAGATGTAATCTAGGGTGACTCATGAATAAGTTACAATAAAAATAGACACAGATGGTCTCGTAGATAAGACAAAAAGCAACTGATGTTGTGTTGTTTCCTCCTTTTGAGAATGTGCTGGAGGCAGGACCTATATTTTGGCTCATTGTTGTCCTCTTCAATACTTTTGTTCTAACTGCCTTGCTTCACTGATACTCTTTGTTCTTACTGATACACTTTTAACTGAACCGATACTCTTTGACCTTTGTTTATCCCTTTATCCTTTTTTACTATAGTAAATAGGCAAAATTTCATATAAGGATAAATTTTACAAAAGTTCCAACAGATCTTCCCACCATTTATCTTCTGCTATTCTGGTCCTTTGAAGCTTCCTCAATGTTTCATCAGCCTCAGTATATCTGAAGAAATTAGGCTGATTTGGAAACAAATCATATCCAAAACAAGTCTACCCTCCTCAGTGAAAAAAGCATACCCATAAGGGGGAGGGCCTTTAGGCCGATGATCAGGCAACATAAAGGTCTAGCAGATGTGGCTTAATTCTTCATGGGATAGTTTGTTGGATTTCTCAAGTAATTCTCCCATGGACAGGGGAGTGAGGGCTTGATCAGGTTGAAAATGTAGCATCTCATTGATAGACTTAGCAGTAATGGGAAAAAGGACATTTTGACTTGGAGATAAGACTGCTCATTGAGTGGGATCATAGTTTGCATGACAGTAATGGATTATCTCAGGGAAAATATGGACAGAGGGAAAGACGTACCTGGGAAGATTAGATTCCCATAACCCAATCATATCCAAGCCATTCAAATAATTGTCTCTGCAACGACAAAAAATTCGAAGAGGACTATCACTAAAAACTAGGTCTTTGATTTGGAAATCTCTGTCGACTAATGATAAATAATCCAAGTCTCTGTGAGGGGCGTTCAATGGGGTGACATTTAAAGCCAAGGGAATCTCCATTTTTGGTTCTTGTGGATTCAGAAATGAATTGCGGGGTTTTTGAAGAAATGGGCACAATCTCAAGTTTTGTGGATTCAATTACGGTTTTGGGAACTCAGGGAGACCAATTTAGAATCCTGTTTGAGTTTTCTGTATAGAGTTCTTTAAACAAAAACCAAGATTCTAACGGAGTTCAGTGGAAATTAGGGTAAATACCTGTTTTTGGGAATGTGCAATAATTTGAACAGGTGATGGTTGAGGCAGACGAACTCTGGATTACTGGTATGCAAAAGTCCTCAACAAAGTATAGTTAAGGGCGCTTGACAGTTGGTTTCTTTTTTCTTTTTTTTCAAATTCTTTGCATGGGACGTGGTCGTTCACAGAATAATGAAAATGACGTGGGGAGAATTGTTTTATTCACAAAGTCAAAAGGGTGGCAAATTTTTTATTATTTTAATAAATGACGTCAGTATGTACGACAGATGAGTCACGGGGGGGAGGTGGTAAGCGGTTTTTTCCACACCGCTTTTGAGGAAAGGCGGTATTGAGCGGATGGGCAACGATTCCACGGAATGAATGAAACGTGGCCATGGTACTATTTGAAAACCACCGTCATTTCTCGCGTTATAGTTCGGATCGGGGATGGCCAGCAAAATTATCAACATCCGTTAATCTTGAACGGGTCGATCGAACGGTTGACAGGACAGGGAGATGACGGGGTTTTAATGGCGCGGGCCCGACGTGTTTTATTATTGATTAATCATAGCGAGAGCGTTTTGATTGGCGGAGTTAAGTTCTTAATTAATCGTGAGGATTAATTAATTCCTTTGTTTAAAAAGCGGAAACGTGATCGGGCGAGGGGAAAATATACATAGAGATGGGTTATTTCGAAGTTTGGTTTGAATTAAACTTCGGATTTATTTTTGTTTAAAACACATATATTATATGTTTAAAGTTTTTTCATATTTTTATTATATGATAATTGAATTAGATTAATCCAATTACCATAGGGGGCGGGATTAACATATAATGATATATTTTAACCAAAGGGGGTATAAAGTGGGTTCTTTATTTGAACGAGTGAGGATTAAATACTTTGGCTAAAACTATAATACATGGGTTTAGATATTTATGTAAGATTCATATATAATGGAGGTTAATTCGCAAGTTGAAATAAATAAATCAATGTTAATATGACAAGGGGACAATGTAAACTCAAAATACATTAATATAACTAAGAAAGTGAAGATTTAAAAGCAAATTGCATTATAATCACTACATCGCGTAAACTTAGGATAAAATGATTTAGGTTTTTTTGTAAATATCTCATGATTTTCATATAAATGTAAATATGGGACTTACTTAGGAAAGAATTTGAACTAAATGAGTGTGATATTGAATGATTTTAAGTACTTAGGTTTTTTCCAATTATTGGGCCAAGGGTCCGGTCCCTCCAAAAGTCAAGGAAATGCCTTGAGCCCCTTTAATCTTCAAATACCTTAGTGCCTAGGGAAATTAGTGAATTCTTTAGGGAAAAATGAAGGGGAAGTTAATAATCTTGACTTTGCTTTGCTGTGAATATTTTCCAATGTAGTATCTGCCTTTGCACTTGCGATGAAAGTACAATTGAGCACATTTAGAACCATCATTCATCACATATAATTCTACAACAACATCTACCTACCCTACCTATTTTACCCTATCATTTTCTCTTCTTTATTAGGGTGCACTTATACTGCCAAACCCTTATCACACTTTTCTTTTACATATGGAAACCTATCTAATTCTAGCCTTATTACATCCAAGGGCTCAGATTAAACTGTTGAGCTCCTTTTATTTACTCTACTTATCTACTTATCTGCCAAGATTAAATAGTTTGGTCAGATTTTATTCTCTAACTACAAAACAAATTAAAAGAAGATAATTCTTGATTTATTGCCCAGTATTTCATAGTGTAACATAGGATACAAGTTACTTACACACAAAATTTTGTTTGTATCGAGCAAAAAGTAGTGGCATTTTGACTTGCACACTTTCCTTGTAGCATTTCTTTTGGTGGGGTTCATTTTCTTTACTTTTTGTGACATTTTATTCTTTCTTCCCTTTGATTTTTCTTTTTTAGGGTATACCCTCTTTTTTGCATTTTTAAAATTTTGATTTTGAGAATATGAAAACCTTTATGTTTTTAAAGAAAGGTATGAACCTTATTCACTGATATCAAGACAATCATGAAAAATGACACCTATTCGTATAGGAGTCTAACACTGGCTCCACTTGGGGATGGCTTTTCCTTGTGAAAAGTCAAGAACAGCAGGTCAGTTGCCTCAAAATGTATCCAAACTAAACCATGTAATCTCCTTCTTCTGGTAGCTTTATTGTATATATGATAGTAAAACTTCTGAAGCTTAGGGCCTTCACTTCGGGCTTCAACTCTAGTAAGTTACTATCCACTCAAAACTTAAAACTTTGTTGCCCAGTTAGGAATTTTCTGCCTTGTTCCAATCCCAAACATGCATTTGCTGTGGTTGAAAATCTTGAATTGAATATAGTCATTTTTCTGCAACCTGAAATCTGATCTGAAACTAAAACAACACACAAAAAATTTCAAACCAACTTAATGAAAAACTAGCTGAAAATTGAAAACTAAAAAAAATGCTCAAAATTCTAAGCTTATTAGCACTCATTTACCTACTCTAATCTACTAAAAATCTTATTGAATCAGGTAATACAAAAATGCCAATGAAGCCAATCAAGTAGCCGTAAAAATAAATGGATAACTTGATTGCTTGTGATCAAAATTGGAAGTATATTATGATCATGTGCCTTTATAATCATTGATAGGATGTGAAATGGCAATTTCTGATATATTTGATCCTCATAGATAAAACATGTTTGCAGATTTGAGGTAAAAATATTCTCCATATAATTTGCTATAGGATCATTAAAAGCATAATGTATGATTTGTGTTTCTAGGCCTTCAATGACTAGTTGCTCAGTTGTATTCTAAATATTAATCCTTGAAACTATTTCCTCAGTCTTGTGTTTGAAAGAATAATCATCTTCAATATGCAAGTCAAAAGATAGTACAATTTCCTCTTGCTTTGGAGAAGGAAGATTTTCAAAGAAGTCTTTAGGATTTCGGAAATTGTATCACTGAATTTGAGAATGTAAAAGTTTGATTTCAGTTTCAAAATTTTCAGAAATTATATCAAGAATCCATTTTTTAATTTGAGGAGAACATTTTCTTGATTTAAAAGGAAGAAAGAAAGCTCTTAGAAAATCCTCATCAAGCTGAAGTTCTAATATCTCATCCCTCAAAATAGCGAGTGATTGTTCTGGGAAATTATCTTGAATTGGGAGAACATAATTATCATCATACTGATCATATTTAGGCAAATATTCAAAAGAAGGAATGTCATCAATTATAAACATTGGATCGGCAGATTTTTCTTCCAACAATCCTAATATATCTTGATCAGATTGGTTGCATTCTGTTTGAAAATCATTGTTTTGTTCAATAGGCATGCTATCAAGCAATGGGCATTTTTGGGAAGGTAGAATAACATGAGCATCAACTTGTTCTTCTGTCCCTTCATGGATAAAAACTTTTGTACATTCATCAACATTAGAAGAAGTAGAAACAATTTCTTCATTATGTAAATATTTTGAGGATGGTTGCATGTTTAGAAGCAAATTGATTTCTTCTTTGGTGAGGGGGGGGTGGGAATCTCTGAATTCTTAGATTGAAATGACAATTGTTTTTTCCCTTATCTCAAAGTTGATCATGAGGTTGATTATTGTCTTTAACTTCATTCAAAACATTAAATGAAACATCATTTGTTAATACAGAGGGGTTTTGTGGATCTTGATTTATCTCCTGATTTATTTCATCTTTGTTTAACTCCTCTTGATTATTATGACATTTAACTTGAGAATGAAAGTTTTGGACTTCTTCTAATAAATCTTTAGGAAACCAATTTCCAAAATATAGATCAATATTTTTAAGGTAATGTATAAGATCTTCAGCTTGATCACAACAATTTTCAGCTAATGATAAATATGGAAAATCTTCTTTGTAATGCTCATAAAATACATTATGAAAATATTTTAGAGAAAAGAAATTTGCAGGTTTGAGAGATTCATACCATTCTCTTGCTTTTCCTTCTAAGGTTCCCATGAATATCTTCATGAGGCAATCCTCATGCCAATCACCCTTCAATCTTGATGAGTGTATATGAAATTTAATGAGATGTAGTAAATGATCATCAATATTCTCATCTTGAAACATGGGTAGATTTTCACCCCAATTTACCTTCGGTAGTTTGTGTGGAAATCCAGGTATGTGATTTCTGCTCATGGGAGCATATATTCGTTTTATTCTTGGATCATCTTGAAAATCAGCCATAATGAATGGGCACGGTATCTGTATAACCAAGTTAGATCCTTATATAAAATACAATACATATTGAAAACTGTTCTTAACGTGAAAGACCATAATGTCTTGGATTAAGATCCAAGTTGAAAGCGTAATCTTTCCATATTGTTCTTCCAGGTTCATTTCTCCAGTGGAGTCTTGATTGTGAAATGGATTTGAAGTCGCCAGGTGGATGATTTTAACCTTTGTGTGTCTGATCAGTGTCCACCATCATAGAACAGATCTGAACCTGTAAAATATTTTTGAAGAAAAAGGTTTAAATAATACAACTTCAATAATCTCCTTAAGAAGTTTCAGACATTGGATTTAAATTTTCTTAAAGATTTTATTTAACTTGAGGAATTGATCAAATGTTTGAAACCAAAGTTCAGCTCATAACATATACTGGAGATAGACTGAAGCAACATTTATTTACTTTTGCAATTGCAAAGAAAGAGCAATTTCAAAGGCTACCTGGCTAATCTTCAGGCTTCGTCTGTAGTTTATAAAATAAACGATAGTGACAAATAAATTATTCAGGTCCTCAGTATGGTCGCCACTATGTTATCACTTAGATTTTCCTTGAAGTTGTTGGAAGAGGAAATGGGTCCGAGGCAACCACAAACCAACCTTCAGGTACAGAATCTAGCCAATCTGTACCCAGAGAGGGCTCTCTCTATAAAATTTAGCTTTTTTTTTGGAAGATATTAAGCTAGTTATAAAGTCCAGGGGTTTTGATTTTGTTTAGGTTCATGGAATTCTTTAGCTGAGATTAAGATCAATTAGTTTCAATCCATTGGACTCATGGAGTCAAAGGATTGGCTACACTGGCTTAAGTTTTTAAAAAAAATATGGTTTATCAAGGCAAGATAATCAAACTAGAAACAATTATAGATCTAAAGTGAATGGAATGGAATTCAAATGGATGAAAGGCAATAAAGAATCTTTCAACACATTCAAGAGAAGAGAAATAGAATCATTATCAATAAAGAACAATTAAGTATTCCTTACTAAACAACCAAAGATGTATGAATTAGACAAATAGGAGCAATTAAGAATTCATTGTTTAAACTAGTTTAGAAGAAAACATTTAGAATAATAACGACTGAAATCATATTACACCTAAGTACTTTCTGATTTAATCATTTTTGTTAAATATTAAGATAATGAAACACAGATGATATTGTAAACAAATATAAAACTTCAAAACATGGGATAGAGATGACTTATTGATCCTTCATTTGACACATGAATCCTGAGAAAAGTCTTCTGCCTCAATTCCTTGTCCAATTTTGCCACGAAAAATTTCTCCAAAGCTCTTTATTCCAAAATATTCAACGTTACATCAAAGTATAAGAATCCACCCTCAATAATCCGATTGAGGATTTATTTATGCAAAAAAATATCAAAAATATCTTATAACAAAAAGAGATGTAATCTAGGGTGACTCATCAATAAGTTACAATAAAAATAGAGACAGATGGTCTCGTAGATAAGACAAAAAGCAACTGATGTTGTGTTGTTTCCTCCTTTTGAGAATGTGCTGGAGGCAGGACCTATATTTTGGCTCATTGTTGTCCTCTTCAGTAATTTTTTTCTAACTGCCTTGCTTCACTGATACTCTTTGTTCTTACTGATACACTTTTAACTGAACCGATACTCTTTGACCTTTGTTTATCCCTTTATCCTTTGTACTGTAGTAAATAGGCAAAATTTCATATAAGGATAAATTTTACAAAAGTTCCAACAGATCTTCCCACCATTTATCTTCTGCTATTATGGTCCTTTGAAGTTTCCTCAATGTTTCATTAGCCTCAGTATATCTGAAGAAATTAGGCTGATTTGGAAACAAATCATATCCAAAACAAGTCTACCGTCCTCAGTGAAAAAAGCATACCCATAAGGGGGAGGGCCTTTAGGCTGATGATCAGGCAACATAAAGGTCTGGCAGATGTGGCTTAATTCTTCATGGGATAGTTTGGTGGATTTCTCAAGTAATTCTCCCATGGACAGGGGAGTGAGGGCTTGATCAGGTTGAAAATGTAGCATCTCATTGATAGACTTAACAGTAATGGGAAAAAGGACATTTTGACTTGGAGATAAGACTGCTCGTTGAGTGGGATCATAGTTTGCATGACAGTAATGGATTATCTCAGGGAAAATATGGACAGAGGGAAAGACGTACCTGGGAAGATTAGATTCCCATAACCCAATCATATCCAAGCCATTCAAATAATTGTCTCTGCAACGACAAAAAAATCGAAGAGGACTATCACTAAAAACCAGGTCTTTAATTTGGAAATATCTGTCGACTAATGATAAATAATCCAAGTCTCTGTGAGGGGCGTTCAATGGGGTGACATTTAAAGCCAAGGGAATCTCCATTTCTGGTTCTTGTGGATTCAGAAATGAATTGCGGGGTTTTTGAAGAAATGGGCACAATCTCAGGTTTTGGGGATTCAATTGCGGTTTTGGGAACTCAGGGAGACCAATTTAGAATCCTGTTTGAGTTTTCTGTATAGATTTCTTTAAACAAAAACCAAAATTCTAACGGAGTTCAGTGGAAATTAGGGTAAATACCTGTTTTTGGGAATGTACAGTAATTTGAACAGGTGCTAGTTGAGGCGGACGAACTCTGGATTACTGGTATGCAATAGTCCTCAACAAAGTATAGTTAAGGGGGCTTGATAGTTGGTTTTTTTTTTTTTTTTTTCAAATTCTCTGCATGGGACGTGGTCGTTCACAGAATAATGAAAATGACGCGGGGAGAATTGTTTTATTCACAAAGTCAAAAGGGTGGCGAATTTTTTATTATTTTAATAAATGACGTCAGTATGTACGACAGATGAGACACGGGGGGGAGGTGGTAAGCGGTTTTTTCGGCACCGCTTTTGAGGGAAGGCAGTATTGAGCGGATGGGCAGCGATTCCACAGAACGAATGACACGTGGGCATGGTACTGTTTTAAAACCACCGCCATTTCGCGCGTTATTTTTCAGATCGGGGACGGCCAACGGAATTATCAACAGCCGTTAATCTTGAATGGGTCGATCCAACGGTTGACAGGACAGGGAGATGACGGGGTTTTAATGGCGCGGGCCCGACGCATTTTATTATTGATTAATCACAGCATAGGCATTTTGATTGGTGGAGTTAGGTTCTTAATTAATCGTGAGGATTAATTAATTCCTTTTTTTTAAAAGCAGAAATGTGATCGGGCGAGGGGAAAATATACATAGAGATGGGTTATTTCGAAGTTTGGTTTGAATTAAACTTCGGATTTATTTTTGTTTTAAACACGTATATTATATGTTTAAAGTTTTTTTATATTTTTATTATATGATAATTGAATTAAATTAATCCAATTACCATAGGGGGCGGGATTAACATATAATGATATATTTTAACCAAAGAGGGTATAAAGTGGGTTATTTATTTGAACGAGTGAGGAATAAATACGTTGGTTAAAATCATAATACATGGGTTTTTGGGATATTATATAAAAGGAATTATATATAATAGGAGAAGGTCATTTCTAGAAGGAGTTAATAAATAAAATCAATGTTAATATGACAAGGGGACAAGGTAAACTTCAAAATACATTAATATAACTAAGAAAGTGAAGTTTTTAGAAGCAAATTGCATTATAATCACTTCATCACTTAAACTTAGGATAAAATGTGATTTTGAGGGTTTTTTATGAAATATCTCATGATTTTCCTAAGTAAAATGGGACTTTACTTAGGAAAGAATTTTTTGAACTAAATGAGTGTGATGATGAATGATTTTAAGTACTTAGGTTTTTTCCAATTATTGGGTCGAGGGTCCGGTCCCTCCAAAAGTCAAGGAAATGCCTTGAGCCCCTTTAATTTTCAAATACCTTAGCACTTAGGGGAAATTAGTGAAATCTTTAGAGAAAAATGAAGGGGAAGTTAACAATCTTGACTTTGCTTTGCTGTGATTTTTTTCCAATGTAGTATCTGCCTTTGCACTTGTGATGAAAGTACAATTGAACACATTTAGAACCATCATTCATCACACATAATTCTGCAACAACATCTACCTACCCTACCTACTTTACCCTATCATTTTCTCTTCTTAATTAGGGTGCACTTAGAATGGCAAACCCTTATCACTCTTTTCTTTTACATTTGGAAACCTATCTAATTCTAGCCTTATTACATCCAAGGGCTCAGATTAAACTGTTGAGCTCCTTTTATTTACTCTACCTATCTACTTATCTGCCAAGATTAAACAGTTTGGTCAGATTTTATTCTCTATTTCTAAAACATGAAATTGAAATATGAACTATCCAAGTTTAGACTGTTTGACTGTTCATAAATTGTGGCATAGGATACAAG
Source organism: Pinus albicaulis (assembly GCA_034641835.2). Lineage (NCBI taxonomy): Eukaryota > Viridiplantae > Streptophyta > Pinopsida > Pinales > Pinaceae > Pinus > Pinus albicaulis. The sequence continues at coordinate 1,268,771,812 of CM076581.1, forward strand.
TTGCACACAATTTTGTTTATTACATCAGAGCAAAAATTAGTGGCATTTAGACTTGCACACTTTCCTTGGCCTTTCTTTTGGTTGGGTTCATTTTCTTTTACTTTTTTGGCCATTTTTATTCTTTCAAACTTTGATTTTTCTTTTAGGGTATACCCTCTTTACATTTTTAAAATTTTTTGATTTTTTGAGAATATGGAAAACCTTTGCAACAAGAAAAGGTATGAACATATTACATAGCCCATCAAGTCAATCATGAAATATGACACCTATTGGTATAGGAGTCTAACACTGGCTCTACTTAGGGATGGCTTTTCCTGGTGAAAAGTCAAGAATAGCAGGTCAGTTAGCCTCAAAATGATTTTGACCGAACCATGAAATCTTCTTCTTCTTCTTGCTTTATTGTATGTATGACAGTAATACTTATGAAGCTTAGGGCCTTCTCTTCGGGCTTCAACTCCAGCAAGTTACTATCCACTCAAAACTTAAAACTTTGTTTCCCAGTTGGAAATCTTCTGCCTTGGTCTAATCCCAAACATGCATTTGTTGTGGCTGAAAATATTGAATTGAATATATTCATTTTTCTGCAACCTGAAATCTGATCTGAAACTAAAACAACACACAAAAATTTTCAAACCAACTTAATGAAAAACTAGCTGAAAATTGAAAACTAAAAAAGAAAAATGCTCAAAATCCTGAGCTTATTAGCACTCATTTACCTACTCTAATCTACTAAAAATCTTATTGAATCAGGTAATACAAAAATGCCAATGAAGCCAATCAAGTAGCTGTAAAAATAAATGGACAACTTGATTGCTTGTGATCAAAATTGGAAGTATATTATGATCATGTGCCTTTATAATCAACGATAAGATGTGAAATGGCAATTGTTGATATATTTGATGCTCATAGATAAAACATTTTTGTAGATTTGAGGTAAAAATATTCTCCATATAATTTGCTATAGGATCATTAAAATCATAATGTATGATTTGTGCTTCTAGGCCTTCAATGACTAGTTGCTCAGTTGTATTCTGAATATTAATCCTTGAAACTGTTTCTTCAGTGTTGTGTTTGAAAAAATAATCATCTTCAATATGCAAGTCAAAAGATAGTACAATTTCCTCTTGCTTTGGAGAAGAAATATTTTCAAAGAAGTCTTTAGGATTTCGGAAATTTTATGACTGAATTTGAGAATGTAAAAGTTTGATTTCAGTTTCAAAATTTTGAGAAATTATATCAAGAATCCATTTTTAAATTTGAGGAGAACATTTTCTTGATTTAAAAAGAAGAAAGAAAGCTCTTAGAAAATCCTCATCAAGCTGAAGTTCTAATATCTCATCCCTTAAAATAGCTAGTGATTGTTCTGGGAAATTATCTTGAATTGGGAGAACATAATTATCATCATATTGATCATATTTAGGCAAATATTCAAAAGAAGGAATGTCATCAATTATAAACATTGGATCAGCAGATTTTTCTTCCAACAATCCTAATATATCTTGATCAGATTGGTTGCATTCTGTTTGAAAATCATTGTTTTGTTCAATAGGCGTGCTATCAAGAAATGGGCCTTTTTGGGAAGGTAGAATAACATGTGCATCAACTTGTTCTTCTGCCCCTTCATGGATAAAAAATTTTGTACATTCATCAACATTAGAAGAAGTAGAAACAATTTCTTCATTATGTAAATATTTTGAGGATGGTTGCATGTTTAGAAGCAAATTGATTTCTTCTTTGGTGAGGGCGGGTGGGAATCTCTGAATTCTTAGATTGAAATGAAAATTGTTTTTTCCCTTATCTAAAAGTTGATCATGAGGCTGATTATTGTCTTTAACTTCATTCAAAACTTTAAATGAAACATCATTTGTTAATACAGAGGGGTTTTGTGGATCTTGATTTATCTCCTGATTTATTTCATCTTTGTTTAACTCCTCTTGATTATTATGACATTTAACTTGAGAATGAAAGTTTCGGACTTCTTCTAATAAATCTTCAGGAAACCAATTTCCAAAATCTTCATCAATATTTTTAAGGTAATGTATAAGATCTTCAGCTTGATCACAACAATTTTCAGCTAATGATAAATATGGAAAATCTTCTTTGTAATGCTCATAAAATACCTTATGAAAATCTTTTAGAGAAAACAAACTTGCAGGTTTGAGAGCTTCATACCATTCTCTTGTTTTTCCTTCTAAGGTTCCCATGAATATCTTCATGAGGCAATCTTCATGCCAATCACCCTTCAATCTTGATGAGTATATATGAAATTTAATGAGATGTAGTAAAGGATCATCAATATTCTCATCTTGAAACATGGGCAGATTTTCACCCCAATTTACCTTCGGTAGTTTGTGTGGAAATCCAGGTATGTGATTTCTGCTCATGGGAGCATATCTTCGTTTTATTCTTGGATCATCTTGAAAATCAGCCATAATGAAAGGGCACAGTATCTGTACAACCAAGTTAGATCCTTATATAAAATACAATACATATTGAAAACCGTTCTTAACGTGAAAGAACATAATGTCTTGGATTAAGATCCAAGTTGAAAGCGCGATCTTTCCATATTGTTCTTCCAGGTTCATTCCTCCAGTGGAGTCTTGATTGTGAAATGGATTTGGAGTCGCCAGGTGGATGATTTTAACCTTTGTGTGTCTGATCAGTATCCACCATCATAGATCAGATCTGAACCTCTAAAATATTTTTTAAGAAAAAGTTTTAAATAATACAACTTCAATAATCTCCTTAAGAAGTTTCAGATATTGGATTTAAATTTTCTTAAATATTTTATTTAACTTGAGGAACTGATCAAATGTTTGAAATCAAAGTTCAGCTCATAAACTAGACCGGAGATAGACTGAAGCAACATTTATTTACTTTTGCAATTGCAAAGCAAGAGCAATTTCAAAGGCCACTGGCTAATCTTCAGGCTTTGTCTGTAGTTTATAAAATAAACGATAGTGACAAATAAATTATTCAGGTTCCCAGTATGGTCGCCACTATGTTATCACTCAGATTTTCCTTGAAGTTGTTGGAAGAGGAAAGGGGTCCGAGGTAACCACAAACCAACCTTCAGGTACATAATCTAGCCAATCTGTACCCAGAGAGGGCTCTCTCTATAAAATTTAGCTTTGTTTTTGGAAGATATTAGGCTAGTTATAAAGTCCAGGGGTTTTGATTTTGTTTGGGTTGATGGAATTCTTTAGCTGAGATTAAGATCAAGTAGTTTCAGTCTGATTGGCTCATGGAGTCAAAGGATTAGCTGCACTGGCTTAAGTTTTTTAACAAAAGATGGTTTATCAGGGAAAGATAATCAAACTAGAAACAATTATAGATCTAAAGTGAATGGAATGGAATTCAAACGGATGAAAGGCAATAAAGAATCTTTCAACACATTCAAGAGAATAGAAATAGATTGATTATCAATAAATAGCAGTTAAGTATTCTTTACTAAACAACCAAAGATGTATGAACTAGACAAACAGGAGCAATTAAGAATTCACTGTTTAAACTAGTTTAGAAGAAAACATTTAGAATAATAATGACTAAAATCATATTACACCTAAGTACTTTCTGATTTAATCCTTTTCGTTAAATATTAAGATAATGAAACACAGATGATATTGTAAACAAATATAAAACTTCAAAGTCTTATGGTGGAACCCCAATCTGCCTTTGGTAAGAAGTTATATCATTTTTTTCAAAGTCTTCTCTATTTAAAAGAGGTTGGGAATATTTGAAGGTTTCAATATAGAAAAATTGATACATCAACCATATTAAGGAAATAAGGGGAATGAGCTACGGAGAAAACACATACAAATTAAATAGAGGACAATAAAATAGGCCAAATTCCACTAAGCAGCAAGAAGAAGAAGAAGAATTAGATTCATAAATCTCCAATCTTGAGTATTTTGTTAAAATGGTGGCCTTGGGTTATAGTTTAAAGGTGGCCAATATTATAAAATTTCCTTTAACCACTCGTTTTTCAAGGATAGGTTCATATGACATCAAGGCATTGAATAATATAAATTAATTAATTGTTTTGACCAAGGATCCACGGGGATAAAATCACCTATTGCTGGCTCTAGCTCCCTTCACACAATCTAATTCCTAGACTTTCCTAGTCTATAAACTCTTACAACTGTCTCAATCTACCAGCCCTCTCCCATCAGGTTGCATAACCCAAGGAATGGTATCCCTATCTTTGTCATGCAGTCCCTCAGGTTATCCCACTTCCCTCTAGTGCTCTAGCATTAACCGGCCAGGAAATCTGACTATTGGGACTCCAGGGATTATCAACTATAATTAATTTTATTCAATGACAATCATTTCCCTTTCACATTGTCATAATTTCCACGTAGTTTCATGAAAACTATTTCCATAATTCTATTTTAGCATTAATACAACAACCTAAGCATTGAGAGAAAATTCTCATAGAAGAATGGATGTCAAAATCTCTTTTGCATGCTCAAAAATCATGCATTACATTTTCATGCATATGAGATACCATGCACTTTCATAAGAAGTACATGTCTCTCTGTTAATCACCAATTCCAAATTTCCAAGGTTAATAAGACATAGGATAACCATAAAGCAAGGTTTAATAAGATTAAGGTTAAAGAACCGATGGGAGTAATAAAATGCTAAAATACAAAATAATTGGCTAGCCCCCTTTTGTTCCCTTCTCGTGGGATCATAGTCCCCACCTGTTTTTCCTTTCTCCTGTGATAGCAGTGATGTGTTAGTATTATGATTCAATGTACCACTTTACATATTCACTTGTTCGGCTTTTTAGCCATTTATCATGTAGGCATATACATTACTATTCTAGGTATCAAAAGTGGGGGTATTACATATATAGCATTATCACTCAACTCCAATTGGATGTCTCCTTTTTCTCTTGAAACATGCTGGATATATCACGATTGAATGTCATGTTCTTTGATCCCCCATTGTATACATGTCGATCAACAATAAAGTGGTGCGGATTTGAGAAACAAGAAATTGTGGAGAAGGATGTCTCTAGCTTGGATGCCAACTCATCCACTTCGGCTTCAACACTCATCTCAAACTCGCTTTTGTAGTTGCTTTCCCTTTTTTGTATATTTTCTTGCATAATGTACCTTCTTACAACATTTGAAACATGTCACATGGATCATAGCCTACTCCTCGAGAATGAGATGAGACAAACCTTTTTTTTCCTTGGCCTTCTTGGGTCCTCCTTTAGTCATCCTCCAAATGAGTGGAATATATGGAGTCTCTTCCACTGCGGGCGACAAATTATCCTCTTGGACAAAGTCATCCCTGCAATGTTTCAAAAGTGGAAAACTTCACACATTCCCATTTTCCTTGCACAAATGTAAGTCAAGATCATCGGGAATCCATTTACTGATTATCTCGAACTAACTCATCTTCATAAACTTTGTTTCTTATGTTTGTAAGTTGATCTCTCAACTTGGTGATCTTCATTAGATAGCTTTCCATAGTATTACTATTGCTCATGTGGTTACTAATGAGGCTCAAAAAGCATCTTGTGGGATATGTTAAAACTTCACACTTTGATACAAAGTGAGCGAGGCATGATACAAATTCTTCCCTCTCTTCTTCTATGTGATGTGAGGATCAAGTGGTCATTGAATGAATCAAGGACAATTTGCTTATTTTTGGCCACCTTCTTATTGTGCTCAACCAAATGAACGGATGGGCATCTCACCCTCGAACCTTGTACGAGTCAAATTCCTATCTTGGGGGCGGATCGACTTTCGGCACAAAAATAAGGGCATTGCACACACCGAAAGCTTTTTGATATCTCTGTCTCCACGAAATCGGTCCCATTCATATGTGGATTTGTTTGAGAGATTTCATATGTATAGCTCTGATACCATGTCAGTTTTCTACACCATGTTTCAAATATTTACCCAAAGACTAAATTTTACAGCTCCTAAAACATTAAAATTTAGAATATAGATTTCACCTATCAAAACTTTAGATGAGTATATACTAAAATAACGTAAGGAAATATTTAGGAGTGCAAAGACTGCATTTCATGAGCCAATTTACAACAGAAGATAAATAATATCTACTTGACATAAAATCTGCAATTTGAAAATTATGACGACAAATTATACCCGACTAAATAGGGCCTAATATACATCGGAATGAATCGCAATTTACCCAAAGAATGAATTTTACGACTCTAAAACATTAAAATTTAGAATATAGATTGCACCTATCAAAAATTTAGATGAGTATATACTAAAATAACGTAAGGAAATATTTAGGAGTGCAAAGAATGCATTTCATGAGCCAATTTACAATGAGAAGATAAATAATGTCTACTTGACATAAAATCTGCAATTTTAAAATTATGACGAGAAGCCATACCAGCTAAATAGGGCCCCGATATACATCATGCAACAATCGGAAATGTTCTCGATGGAAAGGACAAGCTCCAACAACAATCACATGGTTTATGTATTATTTAGAAATAAAGTATTATAGCAGTTTTGCATCATGCTCAAGCTCTACACGTTTGAAAGATACAACACATACAACTCTATTGTCTAAAATATTAATGTGCCCTCTAGCCTTTTATAAGCCAAGAGGAGGGGGTTACAAACCGGCCATTAATGGGCTCAAGGAGTGCACCGTTCTTGGCTAATTAAATCCCTCAAGGAGTGTAACTCCCAAAGTAAATACGACACACCGCTCATAGAATAAATTCTCCTTGGTAAGTGCTGACCCTACACAACAATTGTAACTTCCAAGCATAAATGTGCCACAAAGGGATTTATGCCCCACAATATTACAAGAGAAGATGTTTAATGGTATGTACCCTACTTCATGAATGCACAATAACCCCCCGCAAATCCAAAATCAAAGGGAGGGCCCATAATTAAAATCGAACTCATGAGGACCAACCTTACAAGTGTGCCATGTCTCTTGAATTTATGTTGTTGTTTGCCAACGTGGAAATGATTTCCTGCTAACCTAAATCAAAATATCAAAACATGCAAGTAGAAAGTGGATATGGGAATAGTTTTTTTCTATAAAATAGTTGCCGATGGGCGCATGGTGACAACCGCAACCTTTTTCACATTTATCTTACAAAATGTATTCCACATACCTCCAATATATAGATTTATATTACAAATGATAGGCAAGGTAAGCAAGGTAGTTGGGAAAAAAAATAAAATTATAAGTTCCTAGAAGATAATTACATATGGATAAATAAGTTTGACTACATGTGATTATATCATTATTGACATGTGGATAAATACATGTGATTATTCACATGTGCATAAATTCATGTGACTACATATATAGAACCATGTTATGTGTACCTAATGGAGAAGTAAAAATTACACACAATAGACACACATGTCTAAACTTATGTCCTAACAATAGCCATCCCTCATCAAATTTTTAGCATGAAGACAATCCAACACCTTTTTTCTCTTGAGCTCTCTCCCAAGGTGTCAAATTATGTTCCCTTGATGGCTGAGTGAGTTATGCATTCAGATCAAGTTCGCCAGTGGAAAAGCCTTGGTTGCAGTAGGAAGTTTGCAAGAGGGAAATCCTTTTAATTCCCAGGATTGGTTTGTTGCTTTCATGACGCAACATGAGCATTCAATCTAGGATAATTGTCCCCATAGCTGTAACAGAGTTTCTCCAAAAAAATAAATTTGGCTGAACTCCATCAGATGAAAGCTTTTACCATGGAGTGGGAGGAAATGGCAGCTCAATAGCGTACAATTTTTTAATAGAAAACCATTTGTCTCTTGGAATTTATTGTTTATGCTATCAAAATATTGGATTGCAGCCAAAAAAAATATGAAGACTTTAAAAGTAGAGTTCTCAGTAGTTTGGAAATGTTGTTTGATGATATGTACAAGTGTCACCCTAAAAAGAGCTTCTATGAAAACCTAAGGAGCTATACAAAAATTGCAAACTTCATCAGCCACCGAAGCATCAAAACTCAAAGGTTTTGACATCTGCTTGGATGAAATTGTGTATGGGACCAACTCTGTATTTGGATTTTCTGATGTCTTGTTAAGGAGATTTTTTGTAGTTTTGTTTTTGGATATTAGAAATTATTGGAAAATCTTTTGTATGCTCTGTAGGAAGGATTAGAAAACTCACATGCTCTGATCCCGGAGTGCTTGTAAATTTTGTTTCGATAGTAATTTGGGTTCTGTAGGGTCTATGCTACAACTTACAAGTAAATACCTTTGTTTTGTGGAAACTATCCTACTATTTGGTTGTGCTTATATCTCTTCTTCAGAAGAGATCTTATATATAATATTTTTTTTTGTCTTATATAGGAGTCAACCTATATTTGTCTTTTATAGAATTTATAGAAATCCAATATGCACTAAACTCATTGGTGTTGGTTATTTGTCCTGATTGTCCACATTAGATTGAGTTCTATGGAGACTTTGATGGATGGTTTCACAAAATTTTGGAGTTATATTTCGATTTATCTGTTGCTTTTCTTGGCCATCGCTTACAAAGGTACTTTATAAATTCTAGAACCATGTTTAATTTGTCATATCCTCATTAGTACTCTATTGAATAGTTTAGACCATTGTTATAACTAGTATTCATTTGCTTGTCCAAAAGGTTTCCTCTTCGCCCTCTGTGGGCTGTGCATGGGCTATTATATTCAAGTAAAGTGTAGTAAGAATGTTTGAGATGAATATTCTTTAACTTAATCATGATCACAATGAAACAAATCAACTTGATGGTAAGTCGAAAAAGGTTCCATATTTGAAGTGTTCAAGGAGAATTGCATGTTGATTTTTGCATATCTAGTGTATTAGTTAGATTTGGATTTATCTTTTGCTTTTCTTGGCCATCACACACTAAGGTGCTATATAAATGCTAGAACCATGTTTAATTTTTCATGTCCTTTTTTCGTACTCTATAGAATAGACTATTGTTTGAACTACTATTCTATCACTTCTATCAAAAAGGGTTCCTTTTCTCGTCCTAATGTGGGTCGAGTATGGACTCTTATATTTAAGTAAAATTTAATAAGAATGCTTGAGATGAATGTTCTTTAACTTAATGACCACACTCGACATAAATTGACTTGATGATAAGTGGAAAATGTTTCCATATTTGATGTCCAAGGAGAATTGCTTCCAAATTTCAACATTTCTAGTGTATTAGTGAAGTAGTCCGTAGTATGTGACACCAAATCCCCATGCCCAACATAAGAAACATTCCTGGAATATACATTAATGAAATATTTCAATTGGGAAACCTTTGTAATGTTGATGTACATTTCATGAGTGTAAAATTGAGTGGGGTATTTTCAAGTTTGAGCCAATGATTTCCCCCTCAAACCGAGCCTCAATAGAATTTTACCACTAGTAAATAGCATTTTCAACGCTACATTCAAGTTAATAATGGCTTGAAACACCTTCACAATTTCCTCCATGAGCATATAATGAAGATTTAAAACCTGGTCATGACCCCTTTTTCTCTAATGACGACAGATCTGGTTAGGGAAAAACCCCGTTCAACTAAACCAAAATATGTCTCGCAAAACAAATACACTACATATTGTCACTTCTATACTCCATTTAATGATTTCATCAAACAATTTGAAAACATTATAATAGTTTTTCTTTGTTGTTTATCTTAAACACATGCATGTCCAATGTTCCATATTGCCGAGAACAATTGCGTGTCCACTAACATTCACCACCACATCTAACACCATCAATTTTGTAAGGTTATGTAACTTGCAAGGGAACACCCCCACTCAATCCCTACACATACTAAGGTCTACTCCCATTTTTCCCTTTCCAATCATTGTTTTAATCAAGGCTAAACATATTCATAAAATTATAAATTGTCTCGAGATAAATGGGTTCTTTTAGTGGTCAACATAACTATAAAATGCAGATCTTTAAAGATGATAAGGCATGTTCTCTACCTATAATATGGGAAGTATTCTTCTAGTCCTATAATATGCTAGAGCTTTAAAGATAGTAATATATTTACACAAGGGACATTCAAAGATAGGTAGTGTAGAAATTGTGCCCCCAAAAATTCATAGAAATAACTTCCTCTTGTTGATTTTGTCTTTGACATGTATATTACTTTGCTTTTGGCTAACACTACCTATTCCATATTGGTGCAGGATACAAATCTTCATAGCACAAATATACATTTAGCAGTCTTGATTTATTCATTGGATCATATGCATATTTTACACAGAGTTAGTTAACTTAGTTCATATAGATTACAATATTAAAGTTTTTTCTAAGACTTCTTATAGAATTGAATAAATGTATTCTACTTGTATGTTTGGTACTTCCCAACACTTCATTTACACCTCCACTCAATTTTTCATAACTTCCATAACCGTTAGGTAAACACTTGCAACTTCGATGTTATTTTTTTTGTTTAGTAAATATTTTCCAAGAATTTACAAAGTTTATAATTTCTCAAAAGTTGTATAAATTAGAATTTATAAAGTTTCAAGGTTTAATTTTATAAAGTCTAGATCTTTAAACGGTGCTAGCTCAATGGAAGAGCACCCGCTTTACAAGCAAGAGGTTGGTGGTTCGATTCCATCGTGCCCCGATATTAATATGGAATGGCGACAAAGGCTCTTTTGACCATCACCAATGAACCGATGGTGACATTTTTTCGACCCTCATGAATGATCTTATGGTGACATTTTTTTACCCTCACCAAATATGAAATAGTGAGGATCAACGAACGTAACCATATATATGCACCAATAGTGATGGTCGTGAAAGGTCCATCACAAAAAATCATTGTTGTTCATATGAAATGGTGACGGTCACTATCCGCCATTATAATCAATATTCGTGACGTACCTTGAATGTCACTACAACACATACTTTCGACGACGCCACCTTTGGTGACGTTTAGTTTTTGGTGACGAAGACTCTTTCGACCGTCACCAATGAGCTTATGGTGACATTTTTTCGCCCCTCACCAATGTCCTTTTTTTCTTGTAGTGACATGGTGATGATATTTCGAAGTTGCAGGATGCTATTTGTGGATGGTTGATCAAGTTGGAAAAATAGATGAAATTCTATTTTTAGAATATTGGGCGAAGTCTATTTATAGATTGTTGATCTAAAAATAGATGCATGTCAATTATTATTAGCTCTTAATAATAATCGGACTCTAAACAACAACTTATTCTCTTGGAGCACTTTGTTTCAGAGTGCACGGGTTTGGCACATCGGTGGACCGAGGGAATTACACAATTGCCCGAGGGTTTACTCGGAGCTAATGCATGGAGGACTCGGTTAGAACTCAAGTGGTAGAGTTATGACATAGTTGGAAGAAGTTGTTATGGAGTTGTATTCGGTTTAACTCGCTAGACTCAGCTGAGCTAGTTGTATCTAGTCTAACCGATTGATACACTAGTGAGAGTGGAGTGAATTCAATAGTTAATTAATTCATAAATAATAACTCATTAATCAATCGAACAATATAGCAAGAAACTAAAGTGCATGGCGGTTTCAAAGTGGAGACCCAAAGTGGAGAGGTAGGTGAAAGGGAAAGATAGACTATCCGTTGTGACTAGAGTGATGCATTGATTGCATCACACACACATTGGAGTTGCCAATGAGGATTTCGCAATCAAGGAAAGAGTAATTTGAATTCATTCAAAGCTATTCTTTAGCATGGATTTCACAATGGAGGCAAGCTAGTAGGAGGGCAAAGATCGGTGCATGGATTTGCAAGATTGTTCCTAATTAGTGTATGACGATTGTACTGTATCGAGAGCTTGATAAGCTTTGTATGAGGATTGTCATATGATTCCATGATACATAATATATAGTTTAGGTTTTCAGCTTCGGGCTTTCCTGGTTAAAACCAACTCGTGTTATGTGCGATTATTTTTATTTATGCTTTACATGTGTGTGCAATTAATTTTTTCCGCAAAAGATTAACAAGTGGAATAGATTCAGATATCTTGCATAAAGTTAAATAGTGTGAGATTAGGTGGATCTAGGACATATGCATGCTTAGTGCATATAATTTCTACATGGTATCAAAGCATTGTTGATTTAAGATTGCAATTTTAAAGTGAGTTTGTGCTGGTGGACAATTTGAATTTGCTACAGAAGATTCTTGGTGTAGAAGTTGAGTATACATTGAAATGGCTTTCAATGGGTTGCGATTGGAGTATGCCCTTGATGGGAGCTCGAATTACATAGCCTCGGAAGGACAGGGATGGAGGTAGTGTCTGGAGGATAATGGATCGAAAGATTTCATCGATAGCGATGTTCCTAAGTCGGGATCTAGCGATCGTCGCATTACTTGACGCATGGCAAAAGAAGACGAAAAAGACGAGGAAAATTCTGTTGGAAGGTGTGAAGGACCATATTGTGTCCGAGCTCTTCATGGGAAAGACACTCCATTCTTAATGTGGAAGGCTTTGAGCAGACTTGTTCCAAAGCAAAAGTGACAGGAGGAAGTTGGCGCTTAAAGACAAGCTCGGGAAAAATAAAAATGGAGAAAGGTGACAGTATTCCAAAATACCTCACAAAGTTTTTCCACCGCAAGGATGAACTGGGAAGTGTGGGGGGTTACTTTTGATGATGAAGACTTGGTGAGCTTGGCTCTCCTTGGGCTTCCGAAGAGTTGGCATAGCTATGAAGACTCTTTCAATGGACGGGAGAAACTGCCAGGGATGGGAGCGACTTTGGTCGGATCTTATGCGAGGAGGAGATAAGGCGGGGTACTAAGGATGGATCTTCATCGAAGAATGAAGATGAAGAGAATTTTTCTTTGGCTACCAGCAAGGAAATGGAAGGGGAAGAAACATCCCGCAAAAACTCGATGCTAAAGGCAAGAAGCGAGGATTTTTCCAAAGTGAAGTGTTTTCACCGTCACGAACATGGAAATTTCGCCACTAATCGTCCCTGACGAAGAAGAAGAACAAGAAGGTTGTTGGATCTGCAGATGGAGAGGCCTTAGCCTCGTAATTTGAACTTGATTTATCCTTGATCGCATGCTTGGTTTCAAGCCGTATGGGATCGGTGTGGTATCCTAATAGTGGTGCGTCTTTCCATATGACGAGAGAGAAAGAGTTGTTTAGTGACTTGGAGGAGAAGGACCTCCGGATGCATATAGAGATGAGTGACGATGGTCGGATGCAGTGTAGATTGGAATTGGGACCATTACCTTTGAGAGGGAGTTCGGTAATCCATTCTTGTTGAAGAATTTTATGCATGTTCCAGGTCTAAAGAAGAACTTGGTCTCGCCGCAATGTCGGGAAGACAATGGTTATGATGTTGTTTTCGGTGAGGGAAAAGCCTTCCTTCGACATAAAACAACGGGTCAAACCAAGAAGATAGGGGTTCAATTAAGAATCTCTACAAGCTCGGAGGTAGATGGTTGCGCTGCAATGGTGGGCAAAGCATAAGAAGTGGTGAGCCAGGATGAGGGCGAATTATGGCATAGGAGATTGGGCCATCTTCACCATGGTGCTTTGAAGATTTTGCGAAAAAATTTCTACCTGGACTTCCCAAGGGTACTCTTGCACGATCGATCAGTGCAAGGGATGTACTATGGGTAAGTTTGTGAAGACCACCTTTCATGAGAAGGAGAACCGTGCTTCGGTGTTCCCGGAGAGAATTCACACGGACGTGTGTGGACCTTTCTCGGTTGCTTTCAACAACAAAACACGGGTATTATGTTATATTTGTTGATGACTATTCTCGTAGATGTTGGATCTTCTTAATGCAGAAGAAGAGTGAACGTTCTCAAAGTTCCGTGAGTTCAAGGCATTGGTGGAGAAGGAGTCGGGGGAAGCAAGTGAAATCTCTACAGAGTGATAATGGTGGTGAATACATCTCGAGTGAATTCAAAGACTTCTATAGCAAAGAAGGAATTTGAAGAGAACTCATAATGCCTCATAACCCATAGCAGAATGTGGTCACGAGAGAGGAAGAACAAAATGATCGTGGGTGCTCGCACGAGCGACGCCTGCATGACCAGGGCCTCACCGATGCACTTGTGGGAAGAAGCATGCAACACCGTGGTTTATGTGCAAAACCATTGTCCTCATAGAGAACTTGGCATGAGTACACCCGAAGAAGCTTTTACCGGTAAGAAGCCCGATATTTCTCATTTGAATATTTTTGGCTCACCTATTTACATTCATGTGACGAAGGACGCTAGGAAGAAGCTAGAGCCGATCGCGAAGTTGGGATATTTGTGGGGTACACGTAAACACCCCATAATTATCGTGTGTATTTTCTAGACAATCGGATGACTATTTTGCAACGGGATATAAAATTCAATGAGGTGAAAGCCATGAAGTTGTCGCTTGATAGGGAGCTACACTTGCATGTGGAGGAGGAACTTCTTGTTCCCAAAGATGAGCCTTTGGATGTGGATCGGACACGGGAGGAGATTCACGGAGTGGAGGAGTCCACTCATGTAGAACCAAACATCGTACAAGGTAGAAAGCGTACCACGTAAGTCGAGAGACTAAAGCTTGATGTGGCACGGAATGTAGGAGTCCCTACATCACAGACACGTACAAAGATAGTCACCTCACTCGATTTACTAGATACATGGCTCTTATGATCAAGTGTATCGTGATAGAGCCATCTTATTTTGAAGAAGTAGTGCAGGGAGCCCACATGGGTAGATGCCATGGTGGAGGAGTATGACTCCATTGTCGAAACTGATGCTTGGGAGATTGTTCCAAGGCTGGTGGGAAAATAAGTTGTAGGATCAAGATGGATATACAAGGTAAAGCAAGTTATCGATGGGAGTGTCGAGAATTATAAGGCAAGATTTTTTTGCTCCTGGCTTCTCACAGATTGAGGGGATTGACTATGAAGAAATATTTGCACTTGTCGCACGGTATTCTTCCATACGAGACAATCCTTGCTCTCTCAAAGCACATATGGGTTGGCACATTCATTAGATGGATGTGAAGATCCGTGTTCCTTAATGGGAACATTGAGGAAGAGGTGTACATTGAGCAGCTCAAGGATTTGAGATCTTCAGCAGTGATTTGCATGTGTGTAAGCTCAAAAGAGCGTTGTATGGGTTGAAACAAGCACCCCGTGCTTGGTACACTCGGATCGACAATTATTTCACTGGACTTGGCTTCACCAAGAGTGAGGGAGATGCAAACTTGTACCAAATTGTGGTGGAGGGTAAGCTTTTAATCATTGTACTTTATGTTGATGATTTAATACTAACAGGTGATGAGCAGTTGATACACTCATGCAAGGAAGACCCTAGGTTTTTTCTGATGGAATCCAGGCTACAGATTTTGTGGATTATCATGATTGGCTACATGACTCATTGATTGGATAGTTGAAACCATACCTAAGTCTATTTATCGATCCTCACTGGATGGTTGCGTCCATGCCTCAGATCTTGATTATTTTATACTCTATTATGGATGGCTGCGCCCATACCACATATCATGTATTTGAGATATCAGTTGTACTTGTCTACGCAGGTTTTCTGACGGCAGTGTTTTCAGTTGGGCACGTTCTCATAAAGAATTTCACCCCTCTCTCTCTCTCTCGGGCCTCATGCTTTAGGGGGCATCTGTTACACATTAATTTTTCACCATCCCTATAATCCCTTGTCCCGCACATTGGAGGGCCCTTTCCGTGACCTGTGAGCAGTGACATAACCTAAAATCACTTACATAGCATCGCCATTGACAAGGAAAATCATTCCTCTGAAGACAGTTTCTTGTGAAAAACCCTAAAAACTGACCTTTTGGCCTTGGCGTGACCAGCCATTTTAGCCCTCGCGCCAATGGGGGAAATCCACCAAAGAGGGCGTGCCAACTAGCGCTCTGTCCCAGTGTATTACTTGTGCCAAGCTTAATAAGGATTGTTTTTTAAAAATAAATGGAAAAAGTTTGATTCCAACCAACTCTTGAACAAGTCTCTAAAATGAGTTGGGAGGTTTGGCTCTGGATCTCCATGTAGGGGAAGTAAGTGATTTTCCACCTATCATGGAAACCTCCTTGAGGATAGGGCCAATCCCACCATTGTAGGGATCCCAACTCCCCTTCCACCATTTATATAAGCTTGCCATTTTCCCTTAGCAAGCTAGAACTCAAAGCTGAATCAGTAGCGAGGAGACTATCGCCAGACAACCTTTGAGAGCTAAGCCGAAGAGAGAGAGCTTTGTCCCATTTCTGACGAGCTTCATTCAGACGTGCTCCACTGTCGACCCCACCAAAGGAAGATCCAGCATCAGAGCTTAAGGTTGTATCGTTCCTTTGTTTCATTAATAATAAGCGACTTTGATTATGGTTTCACTCGTGTATCTTTATCTTTGGTGCAATGAGTTACATCTTCTCTGACTGATGTTTAGTTACAAGATTTAGATTCTATGTTGCATATCGTCATGTTTCGTCGCATGTGTGTAGGCGTTCGGACACGCTAAGCTGAAGGATTGTGATCTGCCAAAGCAGAGGACGGGAAGCGTCATCCTTCTTTTGACGACCATCGCGTAGGACCTGAGGTAGGCAACTTATCATTTCTTGTCATTTTGTAACTAGAGACATGCGTCTTAGCATGAGTTGATTATTGCTAGAACCCGATCTGGGCTAGTAGGGATAGCCTTTGTCCGCAGAGGGGATTTACCTCTCCAACCCCTATAATAATTTTGTGGGTTTCACTAATATCCCTTTAGTTAGTGTGTGCACAGTAGCCTAGATCCTAAAGTGATTCCCATAAAATGATAATCCACTAGGTGTATTTGTTCTTAAAAAAATATGCATGGATAGATGTCCCATTTATGGCCAAGTTCCACCAAAATGGTTCCCCCTACCTACCTAGTAACTACATTACATTTATTTCATGACAAGACTACCCTACAACCCACCAAATTTCTATCATATCGTTGACGTCAACAACAATTTGTTGTTCAAGATATAGCTAAGTTGGAACAAAGTTAGCTCTAGAGCTTAGGATATTTTTCCACCTCTAATGTTTATAAACCAATAGATATAAAATTTCTAAAGCATGTGGGAGCCCTTTAAGTATCACCTTTCCTATATTGACTCCATCTTAAAAATCATGGAAAATGTCCATAGAGGAGTTATCCTTACTAAACCAAAAATTTCATTGAAAATAATCATTCATACCATAACATTACTACTTCCATTTTAACCACATAAAACTTATTTTTAAGTTACCATAATTCATCTTTAATATCACATAATTAGATTAAAAAATCAACCAAAATCCCTAGTTTATGAAATAAAAATTCAAAAATTTTATATAATTAATAATTTAAATAAATGTCTTAGATTTAACCTCATTAGTAATTATTTATAACCAACAATGCCACTTATTTACCCAAACCCCATATTAACCCCAAGAAAAGTCTCACACATTTTATTTAATGGAATTTGAGTGGCCTTAAAAAACACACGTATTTCATTTCAAAATGTCAAAAAATTTCAAATA
Organism: Pinus albicaulis; assembly: GCA_034641835.2. Taxonomy (NCBI): domain Eukaryota; kingdom Viridiplantae; phylum Streptophyta; class Pinopsida; order Pinales; family Pinaceae; genus Pinus; species Pinus albicaulis. The sequence continues at coordinate 1,268,789,277 of CM076581.1, forward strand.
TCAAAAGTTTTAATTTCCCTCGTTCATTTCCCTCCGGTTGCATGGTTTGTCTAGGGAAGGAAGGAGGATGCGACCATACTGTCATCGGTTTTGAGGAAGGATGCAGTCATACTATTGCAGGTTTGGAGGAAGGATGTGGCCATACTGTTGCAGGTTTGGAGGAAGGATGCGATAAGTAAAGAAATTGATCCCGAGTGCCTGTTGCAAGTCTGCTCTGATACATTTGGTTGAAGTCTGGACTTCCATTGGTTTAGGTGTTAGGTATGAATGAAAAATCTAGAACTAATCTTAGAACAAAATGGTCTAAATACTAAAGTGAATATTGAAGACGGTCTACATGATTATCCAGTACCATTTTGGACGAAGTTTACAAAAGCTCATATGGGTTTTAGGCTATTTTCAATCTGTAAACTTCCAAAAATAGCATGTCGGCAAACTATCATCTGGGTTTGTCGTGTAAATATTTCTTTAATCAAGAGGCAATCCACAGGAAAATTCCTGTACTATGTGTTGTCCTTTAGCAAGGCTGCAGTGAAGAAGTCAGTTTCACTATGTTTTCTCTGCAATATCTCCCAAAGCGGTCTTCTAGACTCACTTGTCTGTGAAGATGTCTAAATTTTCTTGATACTCTCACCCTCAATAGGCTTTGTTACTTAGATTTTCTTTTTGTATTCATTTTCATACATTTATGTGGCAGAAGTTTAGTAAATAACAGTTTTATCAAATCACCGAGGAGACTGACAAGGACTTTAAAATGTTTCAGTTTCTTCAACAATATTGAAAGAAATGCTATTGTGCATTGTGTCTCTAGTTATGAAGAAGCATAGCTTGAGAATTTTTCCCTTTAGTTTTTTATTGAAGGAATATTTTAATTTGAGCCAGCTTCATGTATCTTTTATGTAAAGGATGTTGGCCTTGTTTAATTGCAGTTATAGCTATTTTTGGCCTGCTGATCACTTCTGGATTACAAAGTGTTTTTGACATTTATCGCTTAAAGAAATGGAAGTTTCCGTTAAATTATATACATTTTATATTTTTTTTATTTGAAAATGAATGCTATTTCCCTCACATGTCATTCAATTAATTCTAGGGGATTCTACCCCAGATGTGCTTTCTCACGCCACCTTTCATGTGTTTCTACAATATCTGTGGCTGTTCTAAACCTTAAATCCTTTTTTAGCGTGCCAGTGAATGCCTAAGAAGCACCATATGAACGAGGTTCTCCCTCCTTGATTAAGATCAAGGGCTTTCATTTCCAGTGGTATTTTATTTTCGTTAAACCATTTTTATAATTTAGATTTTCCACCTTTATTTCTCATTCTCTATCTGTATCAAGATCAAAGGATTGAGCACACAACTCAGACACTCCCAAAATCAACAGTCAACTTAGAAACTTGGTGAAATTTAGCTGGCATTAATTTGTTGTATCAAAAGTACATACAATATTCATAAAGGCCATGGCATGCAAAATAATTTGGCCAATGTAGCTCAAAAAAAGTCATATGCAATTGACCTTGATCAAGCCTAGTCACAGTCATTGAGTATTGGTGAGTTTGACCAAACATGACCAATCTCGCCCTTCTGAGTAGAACTCCACTTATTTTGGGGCTAACTCGAGTTCGCTCTAGTTTAGAGATAAAGCCACAAGGGTTTTCAAGAATATGATGAAGTGATAATGAACCTAAGATGAAGTGACAATGAACCTAGTAAAGGTATGCCGTAAATCTACTCACTTAATAAGTCCAAAGGGATTTTTTTATGAACAAATTGAAGGTGGTTTTAGGAACAAATTGAAAGTGGTTCTCTTCTATCACTGACAATAGGCAACCTATATATGGAGCATTTTGAAAAATAAGCCATCATGTTTTTTCCACTCAAACCTAAAAGGTGAAAATGATATGTTGAGGATGCCAAAATAGTATGGTGGTTTTAGGAACAAATTGAAGGTGGTTCTCTGCTATCACCAATAGTAGGCAACCTATATATGGAGAATTTTGAAAAATAATCCATCATGTTTTTTCCACTCAAACCTAGAAGGTGAAAATGATATGTTGAGGATGCCAAAATAATATGGCCTCATGGGAAAGAAAACCTAGATAGATCCATAGAGCACTTGAATAACCAAAACACTAGCATTAAGTTCACAATGGAAATAAAAAATTTGAAGGGAATACCCTTTATAGATGTTTTGATTTTTGGAAAAGAGGATGGTTCTCTAGCTCACCAAGTCTACAAATTAGACATACACACAAACACTCACATTCTAGTTCACATCATTTCCCAGTATAAAAACTTGGTGCAATCAACACATTAGTGAATAGAGCTATGAAGATCTCTAGTAAAGAGCATTTAACTTGAGTTAGGCCACCTGAAAAAGTTTTCAAAGGGAATGGTTATGATGATAAACAAAATCAACAAGGTTATTAGAAGAGAAAGGAAACACCACCTAAAACAAGAAGTTGATGATGAAGAAAATAGAACAAGGAAAGAAAATCAAGGGAAGGGCTTGCTGCTAGCCATATAACTAGCAATAACGCTAGCCATATCTGTAGAAGGAATATTATAAGCATAATTTACCAGAAAAACAAAAGAACATTATCAAAGGAATAGTCATGAGAATGCAGGTTGCACAAAGGATATTTACATGTACAGGATTTTCTAGAAGTTTAAACACCAGCCCAAGGAAAGAAAATCAAGGGAAGGGCTTGCTGCTTTATCAAAGCACTAATCCTAAGATTTGCCTAACAGAAACAGAAAAAAAGGCAGCAGGCCAGAATTTTCCTGCTATGAAATGACAGAAATATTGCAGACTGGACACTTGTTTTTTCTGAAGCAACCACTGCTTGATGCAGGCCTCGTGATAACTATGACTGCACTTTAAACTGCCCAACTCATCTCTTTCTTCATACTCTTCCTGTATAAACAATTCATACCATCATTTTCATACTCTCGGAAGCAAGGGTTTCCATATGTTTTTGAATCTAAAGAGGGAGAAAATTTTACACTTTAAAACTACCAACTAAACCTATAAATCTACAAACAAATTTTAAAGTCCAAGCCTGCTTCATTCTTTGACAATCTCCCCACAGATTTTATAATTACCTGGAAAATGTTGCATTTTACTTTAATATACATACTCTGAGAAGCATACTCTGTTTTTTAGGAGTACAAGCTTTTCTCTAAACACTTGGAAATAGTCTCCCCACTAAGTCCTGTGCTAACATAGCCAATCTGCTCCTCTAGAGCTAACAATTCCTGAATAAATAAGGGGAGGAAACATGTCATATTTCCAACTAAAACAAATCAATTCCTTCATATTTCATATCCATTTGTCTATATACAGTTAACAAATTATATGGAGAAACCTCATATGACATGTTGTCTATATTGAGTCACATAGCACAGTGTTGATCATGCAGGCTTATTCCATTTGAGAGAAGAGTTTACTCCAACATCAACACTTGTTGCCAGCCAAAATGAAATTACATTATCATATTAAAATTTGATTAGAGTGAAAATATATACATGCTGAATTTTAGTTGTAACAATTAGCTCACCTCATATGGTAACACTTTATTCTGCTCAATGCACTGCAATGCTGATAAAACCTAAAAATATGTGAATCAACTGACAACTCAAATCACAATTTTCGCAAGTATATTTTCTGGTTTTGCAAAAATTCTATAATATCCAACTCAATGTTGTGAAACCAGCTCCAAAAAACCTATAACCTTCTTTAAGCATGAAACATGGAAAATTGGATGCTCTCATGAAGATGCAGGAAGCTCCAATTTGTATGCCATAGTACCAATATTTTACAACACCGTGTAAGGACCATAGTACTTTGGCGATAATTTATTATCCTTCTTAGCTTGCTTGAGGGACATTTGTTTGTATGGTTGTAGCCATAAAAATACCCAGTCTCCTACATCAAAACTTATCTCGCAGCGATGTTGATTTGCCTGTTGTTTCATTCGATTTTGTGCCAAATTCAGGTTATCCTTTAAGAGTTGGAGAAATTCTTTTTGATGCTCAATGTGATCTTCCACTACTTTAACCTTCGAATTTTCTCTTAAATATGATGTGGTGGACGGTGGATGATACCCATAAAGTGCCATAAATGGGGTCATTTTCGCTGCAGTATGAAAGGAAGTGTTATACCACCATTCAGCGAGAGGTAACCACTTGACCCATTGTGTTTGTTTATCAGATACAAAACAACGAAGATATCCTTCCAAACATTTATTTACTATCTCAGTTTGACCATTAGATTGAGGATGATAAGATGAGCTATGAGCTAATTGAGTACCCAAACAAGAAAATAACTCCGTCCAAAAATTTCCAGTAAAAATGGGATCTCCGTCGCTCACAATAACCCTTGGGCTTCCATGTAGCTTTTGAATTCTATCCATAAATGTAGTAGCAACTGTACTTGCTTTAAATGGATGAGATAATGCACAAAAGTGTGCATACTTGGTAAGTCTATCAACTACCACTATGATGACACTCTTTCCTTCGGACTTAGGTAAACCTGTGATAAAATCCATTGAAATCTCCTCCCAACGTTGACTTGGAATGGATAAAGGTTGTAGAAGACCTAGGGTCTTAATTGTCTCAACTTTATTTTGCTGGCAAACCAAACATTCCGCCACAAACTTTTGAATATCAGATTTAAGGCCATCCCAAAAAAATTCTTTCTTCACCCTGTGGTAAGTTTTTAAAAATCCTGAGTGTCCTCCTAAAGGAGAAGTGTGCAATTCCAGAAGAATATTTTGTTTTAGTTGGGAATTCTTACAAACATATAAGCGATCTTTGTACCATAAGGAATCATTTTTCCAACTAAATGTATCAGATGTACTAGGATCTTGCTGCAACTTTTGAATGAGTATCCACACTTCTTCGTCCTTCTTCCATTCATCCCTTGCTTCGGTTATCCAATCTGGTTGGATAATAGATATGGCACAAAGAAATGCTTCCACCTCTTCATTCTTTCTTGAGAGTGCATCTGCAACAACATTTAGCTTCCCTTTTTTGTAGATTATTTCAAAGTCATAACCCAACATCTTTGTGACCCATTTTTGCTACTCTTCTGAAGATAGTCTTTGTTCCAAAAAGTGTTTAAGACTATCATGATCAGTTTTTACTTTGAAGTGTCTTCCCATTAGGTAAGTTCCCCATTTCTTTAGTGCATGTAGTGTTGCTAACATATCCTTCTCATAAGTAGCTTTCTATAAATACTTTCCTTTGATTGGATGACTTTCAAAAACAATGGGTCTTCCTTCTTACATTAAAACAACACCAATTCCATTTCCTAAGGCATCAAATTCCACAATAAAGGTTTTTGTGAAATTTGGTGTAGCTAAGACCGGTGCTATGCACATTTCTTCTTTAAGATGTTCAAAGGCCTTAGTTGCTTCAGGAGTCCATGAAAATGCATCTTTCTTCAATAATGTTGTTAGAGGTGCTGCTATTCTCCCATAATTCTTAACAAACTTGCGATAATAACCTGTTAACCAGAGAAATCCTCGCAACTGCTTTATTGTCTTGGGGACTTTCCATTCCTTAATGGCTTTAATTTTGTTAGGGTCTACTTTAACACCCTCGTGAGATATAATATGACCCAGATATTCCACCTCTTGCACTCCAAAGAAACATTTGGATGTTTTTGCATATAATTGTTTCTCCTGCAATAGTTTGAGCACCCTGTCAACATGTTCAACATGATCCTTCCAAGACCTCCTATAGATTAGTATATCATCAAAAAATACTAGCACAAATTTTCTAAGGAAGGGTTTGAAAATGGAATTCATCAACCCTTGAAATGTAGAAGGTGCATTGGTAAGGCCAAAAGGCATGACCAAAAATTCATAATGACCCTCATGAGTTCGAAATGCTGTTTTTGGAATATCTTCAGTCTTGATTCTAATTTGATGATATCCTGAACGAAGATCCAACTTGGTAAAATAAATTGCTCCATGTAATTCATCCAATAATTCATCAATCACAGGAATGGGAAATTTACCTTTAATGGTGAGCTTATTGAGCTCCCTATAATCCGGACACATTCGCCATGATCCATCCTTCTTGTGTACCAATACTACAGGAGCAGAGAAAGAACTTTGGCTAGGTTGAATTATACCCGCCTCTAACATTTCTGCAATCATACGTTCAATTTCGCTCTTTTGGAAGTAAGGATATCTATAAGGCCTGATGTTTGGAGGAACACTTCCTGGAATCAAATTAATAGCATGATCATGATCACGAATAGGTGGGAGTTCTTTGGGAGTTTCAAACACCTTGGAATGATTGTCCAAGACTTGTTGGAGATCTGCAGAAATAGATGATTTTGATGTTGGAACTTCTAGTGAGCATAATTGTGAAATTACACCTCGTTGTTCTTTCTTTAGAAGCTTTGTCATGACATTAGAGCTTATTATCCTTCCCGGCTTCCCTTCAATACCCCGTAATTTGACTTCCTTTCCTTCTGAAAAAAATTTCAAGAAAAGTTCTTGAAAATTAAAAGCTACTGTCCCCAAAGATTGTAACCATTGTACTCCTAGTACAACATCGGCACCTCCCATAGGAATGGAAAGCATTGGAATATTCAATACATATTCCCCCATGGTTAGCTTGATATTGTGGAATTTTCCAAAGAAATTTATAGTTCCTCCATTTGCAACCATCACTTGACATTCCGGTGTTGGGTATAGGAAACAATTCATTTCCTTAGCTACCTTACAATGAATAAAATTATGGGTACTACCTGAATCAATCAACACTATTACCTTTTTCTTCTTGATATGTCCTTCTATCTTGAGAGTTTGAGGAGTGGTAATTCCTGCCAGTGCATTACATGACATGGTCAGACTCATTTCTTCCTCTTCTAGGGTTGGTTCCTGGTGTATATCCTCTTCTTTTGAATATTATTGTTCATTTTCTTCTTCCTCTTCACAATCTATGTAAAATAATTTCTTCTCAGCACACTTATGACCTTTAGTGTATTTTCTATCACAACTGTAGCAAAGCCCTTTTGCTATTTTTTCTTCCAATTGTTGTGGTGACAACCTTGTAGGTTGTGCAAATCTAGGATTAGCAACACTTACCTCTTTATAGAAGTGAGTGGTAGGCTTCCTTGTCGCCATAATTTTACATTCAATTTTTCTGGCCATCAAGTTCCAAAATGAGAACTTCATGTTGGATGTTATCCTTTAAAGTACCTATGAAGAGGTCAATCCTGTGTTCCTCTGAAATATTAGTTACCCTTATATTCAATTTTTGGAAGTCCTCAATGTGCTCCCCCACTAAACCCTTTTATTTGAGATTTATGAATTGGCTAAAGAAGGTGTTGCTCTTCATATCCTCATAGTGTGCTATCATTTCCTATGTAAAAATTGACCAAGTGACAATTTTTTTACGAGAGCAAAGCCATCGATACCATAAAAATGTATTTTTTTCTAAATGTAAAGTTGCAATGTGTACCTTTTGTGTGTTTTTCACATTATTGAGATCAAAATATTGCTCCATCTGTAGTATCCATGTTACAGGATCCTTTCCATCAAACTTCCTCATATCCATTTTTGGAATATGGTGGTTCTTCCCTCCAACCATAGAGTTTATGAAATCATGATTAACATTTATTTTGTTCTCATCATGAGTTTCCTCTACCATCTTTTCACCATTAGGAAACATTTCTTGTATCAACTTTTCCAAACCTTCGATGTCTATTTTTAGATCCTTCTTCATTTTTTCCATGTTTTCTTTCATTTTTTCATCGATCTTAGCTTCCATGTCATCCATCTTAGCTTCCATGCCCACTTCCATGCCATCCATCTTAGCTTCCAAACCATTCATCTTAGCTTCCATGCCTTTCTTCAAACCATCCATCTTAGTTTCCACGCCTTCCTTCAAAACTTCCATTTCATTTTTTGTTTTTCTTTGCGAGAGTGAAATATGTTGCACTTGCTCTTGTAATTTTGATATGTCATGTTGCCATTCTTCATCTTCATGAGTCAAGTAGAGCCTTCTAAAGGCTTACTGGGTGTTGAATTCTTTTTAGGGGCCATTTTATAATATAATATTGATATCTATTCTACAATATGCCCTTGGAATCAATTCAACTTAATTCTTCAAACAAGACTTGTGCAATTCAAAAAAAAAAAAAAAAAAAACACCTTTTACTAGCTTTCGAGGAGCTCGATATTGAAATTGAATTATATCTATAATTGTGGATCCTCAATATATAAAATTCAGCACTATAGTATCCCTCTGAAGTTTCTTTCAAATGCCATAGGTCTGATCTAATTTGGATTCTTCAAGGCAAAGTTATGTCCAATCTCCCACAATGACCAAATTTTTGACTGGTTCAGTAGAGCGAACTTGTACGACTTGACACGTGTCATTGTTCCCTCCTTTGGCTCTGAAATTGATAGAACAAAAACTAAATTCTGTGTACTTTCAGTCACTTTTTACATCATTCCAATCCGATGCTCAGAGAGAGAGCTATGAATATTTTCCCACGATCACCTCTTTGAGATGAAATTCTGAAGCCTCAAAAAGCCCTAACTTCCACAAATCATATCTCCGAAAATATTGTGAACCAATATCTGAAATTTTGAGACGATTTTCCTCCAGTTTTCAGCTTTGTATTCTAAAACATTCAGCTTCTGAACCTTTTTACAAAAAAATTATTACGAAAATACCACGATGACCTGTTTAGGTCAAATTCAGGAGCATGCAAAATGACCTAACTTGCACAGATCATATCTCCGAAAATATTGTGAACCAAGCTCTAAAATTTTGCGACAATGTTCCTTAGGATTTTCTCTTCACACTATAAAAATTTTAGATTCTGAAACTTCGTAGAAAGCAATTTATAGCGAAAATTCCATGCTGACCTGTTTGGAGCAGCGAAACCCTAGAATCTCAAAGCTCTGATACTAAATGTTGTGAAACCAGCTCCAAAAGTAGAAGAAAAGAGGTATCAATGCCATAGAAATAAGCCACTTCGAGGGGGGAACCTCCAATACATTACATTAATGAAAAATTCTTCGATGATACAAATTACAAAACCTCCTTTCTATATATAAGAGTCCATGGGGCCACATTGTAATCCTAGTGGGGCCACAATGTAATCCTAGCCGATCTAACAATAATAATTTAAGGGAAAAATAATAACAATATGGGGGTTACAGGGGTACAATAACAACAATAAGGGGGTTACACTACAACAATAAGGGACTATACTAGTAATATAGGGACCTAACACTCAATCACAGAGTATAGCATCAACCTGATAGCATAACAAGTCCAGTATCCAATGTCCTTGAGCTAGTTCATCCTACATCTTAAATCTTAGACCCTAAAACTTTAAATGCATTATACCAAAAATTCAAAGGCTTTAAACCTTGAACCCTGCTTATTAATAAATCCAAACCCTAAAATACCTATTAAAGCCCCAAAATCCATGATGGACATTGGTTAAAATGTCCTCAAGAGATATCCAACTTGTCTATAAGGGTAGTTATGCACACAGATATTCATAAATAGCCCATTGTAAGTGCACATTCCATACTATGACCTAATTACCTTTTGAAAATGACTATAAGCAATGCAGTATTCTTAAATACCCCATTGGACGTGCACATTCCATACTATGACCCAATTACCTTTTGAAAATGATTCTAAGCATTGTAGTATGCTTTAAGAAATGACCTTTTGAAAACGATTGTAAAAAAATGGTGAAACACTTAAGGAGCTTTTGGCATTATAGATAAACTGCATTTAAGGACTCTTTGATATGTCTTGGAAATACAAGAGAAATGATTCTGAGAATCATTGCAGTATGCTTTAACTGGTCTTTTGAAAATGATTCTAAGAAAAAAGGTAGCACACTTGAGGAAGTTTTGGCATTAGAGATAAACTCCATTGAAGGACTCAAGATATATCTTGGAAAAATAAATGTATTCTAAATTACTAAGAGGTTGTTGGAAAGGCTTTTGCAGCTTCATGTACATTCAAGGTCCATGTATCAATTAGGGGCCTTGGTCTGATCTACACTTTGACAGAGGCAAACTTCATTCCACTATATCTATATCACAAGGAGATGCAAGTTTTTTGTGGGAAAGGGATTTGAAGATTATTTATCGTCTGTGAAAGTAATAGACCTCATTGAAATCTACCATATGTGCGCTCCATATTGTTGAATCTAGAGTTGAATTCCTCCATAGGAAGTCTAATACAAGTCAAGTTATCTTTGTGGCATAACTAATAATATATGAAAGGAATAGTTTTCATGTAATAGTATTGACTAACAAGCATTCATTGCAGGCATATTAACATTCATCCCTTGAAAAAATTCATTCTTTAAATGTGCCAATCACTTTAGTTATTTAGATGAATCTTCCATTGAAATTGGTCAATAATTTCACAGAAAATATGGGAAAAAAATAGCAATAGGATTAATAAAAGCCGCATTTTTTTCTTGCTTGAGGCTTTACTGATAAATGCTATTAAAAACTGAGTATCAAAATGCACTGCAGATGGAATCCTGACCGCAGTTCAAACATTGTCATCCACTACAATATGTGGCATCATCCATTCTATTTTCGGAGGTCAGCCTTTGTTAATTCTTGGGGTGGCTGAACCTACTGTGCTTATGTATACATTCATGTACAACTTTGCCAAAGACAGAGAAGACTTAGGCCCAAAGTTGTTTCTATCTTGGACAGGGTGGTATGCACTTCAAATTTGATCACCTTGTGTCAAAAGGTTACAAATTCATTCTAAATTGCAATAGTAGAATGTTTGATACCTACAGTACGATGTATTTCTATAGTTTTTTTATTAAGAACAATAGATATTTATGCAAATAAGTGTGCATTCACATTAAATAACTACAAGTGCTCTGCTGATTATACACAAGGTATGTGTGTGGACTGCATTCTTGTTGGTTTTACTGGCCATTATGGGTGCATGCTCAATTATCAACAGGTTTACTAGGGTAGCTGGAGAAATTTTTGGGATGCTTTTGTTCAGAGAACTTATCAGTGAGATGATTTTGTTGTTTAGATTTAAAAAGAGTCTTTAGTAGGTTAAGCACTTAAGGCACACTTAAACCTAAAGGCTTTTCTCTTGGCCTTAATTAGTCTTGTGTTGATTGTATATTATTTTTGCTAATCACATTTTATATTAATTTAAGCAGCGTAAAAGAGAGGCAGAAATTTGATTGTGTGCCATGTTAGGTTCTGGAAATCCTATAACATGTGAGAAGTACTTTTAGTAATTTTAGAAGCAAATTTGGAAAATTGAAAAAATTCATTGTTAATGGTGCTTTTCTATTGGCATATTGTGCAATATATATTTCATGTTTAGAGAAATTATCTTTTCAACCCATTTCCATTACTCATCCTATATAAAAAATCTAGCATGAATGTTAAGAAGAGATTCATGCTAAGAACAGAGAAATGGATGAAATATTTATTGTCAACTTAAAGAAACTAAGAATAACACAGTGAGAGCAGAGAGTAATATGATTTATTTCTCTTCATGCACTTCTGATAATCATAGAAGCCTTAGTTACATAGAAATTACCTTAAAATTTGATGTGAAAGTACTTTTTAGGAGGATTCTTCCCCTTTTAGATATCAGGATTTGAGTAGATTTAAGGAGTTGGCTTTGGTTGTGAAAGTAAAATTTGTCTTTTGTTGTGATGTCAATTCTATTTCTCTGCATACGTAGGAGTATATGCTTGCCATTTATCCCTTTTTTAGGGTAGGGTATTTGTGGTACAATCCCCTTTTTCTCGGTGTGCAGGAGAATATGCTTGCCTTTTTGGGTTTTTTAAGTTAGGATTTTCTTGGTACCCTTGTTATTCTTGTCATCTACCTCTCTGACCTATTATTTTCTTATGCACTTATTTGTTCCATGAAAGAAACAGCTTCAACCTTAGAAAAAAATAAAAACTCTCCTACTTAAGTAAAATTTTACAAGTCTCCATTGTTGGAGAAACTTTCCCTTGTTATCTTTCACTGGTTTCCAGTACATTTTGCTTTTCATGTGCATGCTATGAAACCAACGCACACATTCCAGGAAGAATTTTTATAATAAAAGCTTCAAGGCATTTGAGCCGAACTGGAAAATTCACACAGAATTTATTCTTTGGATGATGGAGGTGATATGAACTCTAGAGGTGACCAAATAGAAAATGCTGATTCAAAAAAGTTCCTTAATTTATGCAATGAATGATGAAAACCCTTAAAAAGGAATAAAGTATACATATCTCTATTGGTAATAAATGAGATAAATTAAGAGTGAATGGGAGTCTACTATCTTTGCATTTATAACTAATGCACACAATCAGATATTTTTCATTTATAACTAATTCACACAATCAGATATTCTGCATTTTTTTCTAACGTTGGGTATTGACATCATACTTAATTTGTTTTTCAAAGACATGGGAATATATTTCTATTGGATGGCTAGTTTTTTATTTTCCTCAAGACAAATCCCTCTTATCAGTATCAAGGAATTTTCACACAGATTTGGGCAGCGAATAAAGTGGTCTCTTGACATTATCCATGGACAAGTCAAATACTTATACCAAAAATTAAGGGTTATTTTATTATGCAAAGCATAATTAGCTTTCATTGTTTCACACAAGACTCCTTGATCATCAGATTGTGGGTGGAAAAAATAATTTCATGGTTTTCAGATGCACTCCGTGGGAAGATAGCATCACATGTATGCACCACACTACCCCCATATGGGTGATGTATGTCAATCAAGGCAACCTTTATTCTTTGTTGGCAGAGTGGGTATTATGTCAGGTTAGAACTTCTAGAAATGGCTAAAACACTTCCATAAACATTTTTTGAGATTGTGGAGATTTTATGTGGTGATTCTGTTCAAAAAAACATTGGGATTCTACCAAATGTTTGTTGATCATACACATATAGAAAAAGGGAAAGTTGCAGGAATTGTGCTTCCAAGTTTAAGAGATCTTCATGACAACCCTCCTGTTCTTGATGTTTTTTCAAGTTCCGAGGTTGCAGCTACTGCACTTCTGACTAAAGAACAGGAATAAACATTTGAGGTGGAAGTTTACTCAAATGATATTGGTTGGAACATTAACACAATAGCTGATGAGGCTGCTGAGTTTGACTCGGAAATCAGTACCATTGAGCAATCTGAGACTTGTAGAAATGACAAAGTGGAACAAACTTTGCAGCCAGCCAGTGAAAAATGGAGTTTGTATTGTAGGATGACACTATAAAATGTGGATTTCAGTCATTAGATACTATGAATGATAGAATTGACCATAATGTAGAATATCTAGAGTATCTGAAGCTATTAAACCTGAAATATGCTGGGACATTAGCATAGAAGATGCTTCAGTAGCTGCGACTGAAGAAACTATGGAATAGGAGTTCATCAACACAGCATTTGAGCAACAATAATTTTTTTTTAAATATTTTTTAGTTTCCGTCGAAAGAGCGATGTTTAGGTTTCGTCGCAAGAGCGACATTTAATTATCGTCGGAAGAGCGACGTTTTGTTTTTGTCGGAAGAGCGACATTTGTTTGTCGATTTATCTAAATATTTTTTTTTAAATATTTTTAGTTTCCATCGGAAGAGTGACGTTTAGGTTCCCTCACAAGAGCGACGTTTAATGACGTTTAATTTTTGTCGAAAGAGCGACATTTTGTTTTCTTCGGAAGAGCGACATTTAATTTCCGTCAGAAGAGCAACATTTTTTTCCGTCGGTAGAGCGACGTTTTTTTTTCGTCGGAAGAGCGACATTGTGTTTTCGTCGGAAGAGTGACGGTGTGGATAACGTCGGAAGAGCGACGACGTTCTGGAAACGTCGGAAATAGTGTCACTCTTCCGACACTTTATTTAAGTGTCGGAATTGCGACATAATGGCTAACCACATTTTCCCCCCCTCAAACTGTCACTCTTGTGACACCTATGTGTCGGAATAGCGACGAATTGGCCGTCGGAAATTGGGCCAAATGTGCTAGTGACTTCACAAATAAAAATGATACAAGAATCATGTAATGATTGCATTGTATTACGAAAAATATGATCAATGGTAGCTTTGTGAGCTTCTTTACAATACTAGTATTTTTCTTCAAAAAAGTCCCAACAAAAATACTCTGAATTAGGAAGTACTTATAAAAAATATTACAAAATATCTTGATTTAAAAGATCAAGATATAACCCTAAAATATCTAAAAAATGATTACACAAATAGTAGAAATGTTTAGGAGTTTGTGAACTGGTGGAACTTCTGGCTCTATTTTTTAGGAGATTGTTGATGATTGGGCCTCAAAAATGTGTTGCTTTGCTACCTAGCTGTTGAAGATGATACTATTTTACTTGAGAAAGTCACATAACTGATCCCACCTTTCATCACTAGGGATAGAAAGTTGTATAATCTTTATATATGTCTCATCAACTTCGGTATATTTATCAAAGGTAGGCTTGCTAATGAAAATGTTTAATCTCATGTATATTGATGAGATAAAACTATAAAGCCTATAAGAAATCTTTCCCTGTGATGTGTCCTTTTATCCCTGCAAACTTGGATTTATCTCTGGCAATGGTAAATAGTTTCTAGTTGTAGTCATTCAAGCTTATCAATCTATCATTCAATGCCACTAAAACTGGTATAACCCTTTCATTCAGTAAATTAAACTTGATATCAAATCTCTGGAAAACATTTTCCAGAGTCTGGAATTTTTTCTCTTACTGGATCATTAGGTTTCTCTTATGTAAAACCTTCTTAATTTCTAGAATAGTTTATGTCCTATCTGCAGCTCCTTTAATTTTTCTCTAGCGTTATAATTGAGAACTTTGATCAAGGCTATGGCTTTACCTGGTTTTTGTTCCAATATATTCCTCACTTCTTATATTACTGTCTTTGACCTCTGCATCAATTCTTATTGCTCGAATATAATTTGGATTCATGAACATATTTTAGTTATGGCGTGATTTATATCTACCCATATACTTTCCTTAGCTTGAGCTAGAGTTTGAGACATTACTGACTCATTAACTAGAAACTCAATTATATGTGTCAACCTCTGGGATTATTGCAATTATTCCATATAGAAGTTGTCTATCTTCAACATATGTTCCTGCAATTTTTTTAGCTTCTCTTTTAACTTCTCATTATATATTCCCTGAAGAGACATATCTTCCTAGGCTTTAATTAATTCATTAGATGAATCTGAAGTCTGTGCTGGTGTTTTTGTTGATGTCAAATATTCTGTGGTTCCTGAAACTGAAATTGGCACTGCTGTAAGTGAAATAATGGCTAATTGTGAGGACTCCTCCTTGTCCTTGAGAAACTTTTCTAATTCCACCTCCATCTCTCTGATCTGAACATTTTGTTCAATGATTATTTTGAACATGTCCTCCTTCTGATTTTCCAATTCTCCCAACTCTTTGGCCTGTGGATCTTCTGAAGATTTGTAACTTTAGTTGTTTCTTTAGTCTATGTCAACATTCTTTCGTCTTATAATTTCCTCCACTACCTTTACATCACTAGGGTCATAACCTATCTTAATGACTAAATCTTCCAGTGATTTAATCATTAGTATCCTTTGCCAAAGATGATATTTTTTCAACCTTCAATTGTTTCTGTATGTTGTTGAATGAGGCCTATAGTTTTGAAGTTGTCATAGCAGTGTTAGTCAAGGTAGAATACAACATCTCCCCTGATCTGCTTTGCATCAAAGGAGAATATTGTCTTCTTGTAATCTGATGGGGATTTTGGAGAAGGACCCTGTGCTTATAGTAAATCCATCTACACTCATCCTTTTTCAGTGTCAAATGGTGATAGGAGCCTATTTTGGGATGAAACAGTTTACTTCCAAAACTGAGTGTAAGTGCTGACCTTCAACATTTCGTTCTTCTGCTTGATTTCTTTGTACTTGGCAAAGATGTTTGGGTTTGTTTGGCATTGAGCCAACTAAAACTAAGTCACTGATTCAAAAATCACTAAAATCACTTGAATTTTTCCTCACTAAATAGGTCCACTCTATAACTGACTGTGCATTGCTTTGATCATCCAATTTATGCAAGGCCATTGGAAATATTTTTGCATGATGAAACAAAAACATATAAACTAACACTAATGAATGTTTGAACATTACTTCTGTTGTGATCTTGAGGAATTGGTCATGGATGTTGTCTGCAAGGAATTGACTAAAATTAAATATCACAAAATGTTTTTCTTCTCTAAAAAATAAGGACAAAAAACCTAAAATAGGTTCATCTACCCACTGATCTGATTGGTATCCTAAGACACATGACACTAATGACACAATTTTTTTATTTTTTTCAGGAAACATAGATGTTGGATATGGTGGATGCTTTTTGGGAAGCTGGACATCTTCTGGTAGGAAAATTTCAAATATCCTTGCTCTCTGAGGGAAGGTCAATTTTTGGTAGATTTCCATGGGGGAATCTACAAAGAAAGGGCTCAAAGAGTCATTCTGAGGGACTTGCAGTATTTGGTTAATGAACTATGGGGTTATAATAAACATAATGTCACCATTCTAGGCTACAATGATTCTTTTGTTGGGAATGTACCTATCTTGACACCACATAACGAAATATGGAAAAGGATGAGTCTGGGGAAAATCCAATTGGGGCAAGAGGAATTTGCAGAGGCTCATTTCATCACTTTGGTACAAAGAAGTCTGTTTGAGCCAATTGTGCAGTTCGAACAAGTCAAACTCACAATTTGTATATGTGATTTTGTATTGCTGGTCTGCCAATGGTATATGGTCTAGGTCAATAGCAGGAGGGGTCATCGAGTTTTCACCATTTTGTTTTGACTTTCCTTTACATTCCATTTTTCACAATAATTAGGAACAGAGGTGAGGATTTGGTTTTTATCTAGGCATATTTGAATGATGTTGAGTATTATGGTCATTTTGATAGGTATCCAACTGGAGAAAATCTATCTAGAATCTCGAATGGGTGACAGAGCGCTATACTAGGTGAGGTGGCAGTTTGAAATCCTGTACCTATTATCTGAAATTAACGGGGGAGCAGAAAGGTGCCAGAATGGATGATTCGTGGATATTTATAAGTAATTGTGAGTTTCTCGTTACCTCTCGTCTGTTAGGAGAGGATCTGTTACCAGATGGTGAACGTTCGGGAGAAACAATCATCATGTAACGGACAGAGTACAACGGGAATGTATAGGTGACAATGGGTAATCCACATGGCAGAAGGGAAAACAATGAAATTGGGAGCAACGAGGAAATGTGGTGGGATAGGAGTGGAGGGGAAGTAGGGACGTGGCAGGGTAATGACGTGATGGGCACAGATAAACGTTGGCGGGAGGTGGGAATATTTCGCACGGGGAGGGGGGGCTTAGGTAGTAAGAGGCTTGGAGAGGATGGGTTGTGAAATAACGAGCGCCCGCCATGTAGCATGGGGTATGCGAATAAAAATTTTTCTTTTCAGACCCCCCCGCTAATAAAGATAGAATGGGCACGGGGTCTGAACTTGATCCCTTGTCGTTGATCTGGGCGGGCTGAATCGTAGTTGACAGATCATGCGTGTTATATACCACATGCTGAAAAACAAGTTTTTTCATTTCCAACTTTGTTATAAAACCATAACTTTAGCATTGCAGCATTTTATTACATATTTTCTAATCGTGTTTAAATGAAATGATTAGGTTAATTAAAACCAAATTAATCTATGCTAAAACATAATTAATTTATCCTAAGGGTGCGTTTTCATTAGCAAGCCCATATATTTTCATAAGGTTGCTTTACCCCTATTCTATTGCTCTTTTATCACAATTAACCAAGTTTAGAAATTTTGGTCAATATTTCTCTAATCTACTTATTCATTCCAACCAGGTTTAGCCTTGATGGTTGATTTATTATCTAACCTAAACACCCTTTTTTACTTAGTATAATCATGATTAAACTATCAAATTTATTCCTATGTGGCATTTAAACAAGTTGCGTACTTGTATTTGAAAAACTTCTAAAGTATCTTTAATACATTTTGTTTTTTGGTGGCATTTAAACTTGCTCACCTGTATACATTTTTTCATGGGGTTTATTCATTTTTCCTTTTCCTTTTTCATTCTATTTTTTATTTTTCACATATACATTTTTTATATACCCTCTTTTAATTTCTTTATATTTATATATATATTGTTTTTCTTTTTATTTATTTTGTAAATCATTATTTTTTACATTTTCATCAACTAAAATAAAATAGGAAATCACTATTTGAACCTATGAATCATAGGACCCTAACAACATTTATCCATGGTATTCATTTATCTATGGTATGTATCCACCCATGGTATTCATCCACACATGAAAGTTACCCATGGTATTATAAGTGTCGTCCACCCATGGTATTCATCACCCATGGTATTTATCCACCCATGGTATTATAACTGATACCTACCCATGGTATTCATTCACCCATGGTATTTACCCACCCATGGAATTTACCTAACCAGTAGCATTTTGTAAAAGGACAAATTGTCCACAACAATTTAGATTTTACAGTTATTCCCCGTTTTAATAAAAAAGATTCTTTATGGTTTTGTTTATTGTGTTTCCTCTCCTTTCTTCTGGAATTTCAAATTTTTAGATCTTTGGGGCCTCCCCCCAAGATCCAGATGAAGTTATTTAATGGTTGATGAATGCATGGATTGGAAAGTGTTATTGCAACTATATTAAGAGGGCATTAGACCTTCTTGGTGATTCTCAAATGAAGTACAAAATCTTATGATCAAATATGCATTCATGACCTATTGCTTACAATTTTTTCATATGTTTGATGAAATGTCTGTCATGTATTAGGCATGTATAGTTCAAGTTATATCTTGAGTTTGTATTGATTATCATTTTTAATATCTTTGATTGCACTCTAGAAAGTTACATGCAGTTTTGGGAAGTGGTCTGGAGACTAACCTGAAAAAGTGGCTCAAATCTAGGAAACACTAGCACTCACTCAGGAATTTCAGTCATAACCACATCGAGGTAGGCCTATGTGTGAAGTTAGGACTACATGACCACACTGATATTGTGTTGTGTGTGTGTTGGGGAGTTTCCCTTGTGAAAATAGTCTGTGGTCTCTTAGGGATGCCAGTTTATGGTCGGATTGCAGGCCCCACTTCCATAACTAGAACTTGGAGGGCAAGTCATATCATAGTGACACTCATTTCATGTTTACCCTAGCGAGTATATAAATGTGGGTAAATGTGGGAGGGGTGGTTACATTGGCCCAATATCCTTGTAAATATCAAGAAATTTATTAGAGAGTGAAAAACTATTTCTAAGCTTTGTTGAATCTATGTAGGGAGCTCCAACCTCCCAATATATTCCTTCAATTTTAAATAATGAGATGTGTGCCTATGTAACATACATTGTTGGATATTTTTCTCTGAAGTAATCTCATCAGTAATATGTGGTAATTGGTGTATAGTCTTCTTCTTAAAATTCCATCAATCTCCTATGTTGATTGTCTTCTAATTTTCACCCTCTGCTTCAATATAAGTATACAAATATTAAAAAATTTCAATGTATTTATATACATGCAAAATAAACGTACATGTATATGTACATAAAACTTATTTACGTACAAATTTGTTTTAACATAAATAAATTTTAATTATATAATTTACCAAATGGAGGTAAATGACCCGATTGAGATTCACGACAACCATCACATTCAAGTACTTGAGTTGATTGAGCTTCTTGGCCACCAGGAGAAGGTTGAGCACCCTAACTCCATGACCTAGTGAGATATCATTACAAAAAGGAAGGAAATTATAAATTAATAAATTTAAATTGACAAAAAAAAACAATTCAATATGTATGTACATATGATTATACCAATTTATCATTTAAGTAAGGAACATAAACATATATATACCACGATGACTATGTAATGAACGATGGTCTTCCATTGATTCATCTGATACTCTCCTCGACCTAGTGAGAGATGCTTATAAAAAAGATGGAATTTATAAATTAATAAAGATAAATGATGCAGACCATCGGTCCATAGTAAAAATCTTTAAAATTACTATTTAAAAAGATCAAGAATTCAAAAAATTAATAAGATAGATAAATGTAACTATTTAAGGCTTTCTTCAAAATTATTTGGTGTATAGTTCTCTTCGACCCAAGATAAATATAAACAAAAATTAAATACTCAATATTTGAAAGCTCAACTCAAATATACTCATGACTAAAAATATAAAATGCTAAATTGCACAACTTGAGAATTAAATACATTTTTTTTTTAAATTGTCAAAATAAAAAATGTTCTTAAATGTCTTGGTGATTCTCAGATGAAGTACAGACCCTTATGATCATATATGTATTCATTACTTGTAGCTTACATGTTTTTCAATTTATTTCTTGAGTTTGGATTGATTAGCATTGTCAGTACCTTTGATTTCACTTTGGAAAGTTATAGGTTCTTTTGCGTAGTGGTCTGGAGACTAACATGAAAAAGTGGCTCAGATCTCAGAACTGTTGGCATTGAAAATAGGAATTTTAGTCATAACTCTATGGAGGTAGGCCTATGTGTGTGGTTGGGACCTCATAACCTGATCGATGTTGTGTTTTGTGTGCGGTTGGGGAGTTTACCTAGTGAAACAAAGTTCATGCTCAAGGATTAACCACCTAGCGTGGTTTGTAGCCTCATGAGTGGTTTGTGGTCTCTGAGGGATGTCAATTTGTGTTCAGATTGCTGGCCCCACTTCCATAACTGGAACTTGGAGGTCAGGTCATATCATAGTGACACTCATCTCATGTTTACCCTAGCGAGCTTGTAAAAGTGGGTAATGTGGGAGGGGTGGTTACATTGGCCCAAGGTTCTTGTAAATATCAAGAAATGTACTTAAATATTGAAAAAATATTTCTCCGCTTTGCCGACTCTCTGCAGGGATCTCCAACCTCCCAAGATAATCCTTCAATTTTGAATAATGAGATATTCACCTCTTTAACATACACTTTTGGATATTTTTCTCCCATGGAAACTCATCAGAAATATTTGATAGATAGGTGGTAATTGACATATATTCTTCTTCTTGAAACACCATCATTTTCCTACATTGACTTTCTTTTACATTTTCACCCCCTGCTTCAATATAAGCACATAAATATTAAAAAAATTCAATGTATTTATAAACATGCAAAATAAACATACATGTATATGTACATACAATTTATTTACGTGAAAATTTGTTTTAACAGTAAATAAATTTAAATTGTATAATTTACTAAATGGAGGT
Organism: Pinus albicaulis; assembly: GCA_034641835.2. Classification (NCBI taxonomy): domain Eukaryota; kingdom Viridiplantae; phylum Streptophyta; class Pinopsida; order Pinales; family Pinaceae; genus Pinus; species Pinus albicaulis. The sequence goes on from CM076581.1 coordinate 1,268,810,574, forward strand.
ACATGACCCGATTGAGATCCATGACCACCATCACGTCCAAGTACATGAGTTGATTGAGATTGTTGACCACTGGGATAAGGTTGAGCACCCTCACTCAATGACCTAGTGAGAAATGATTACAAAAAGATGGAAATTATAGATTAATAAAGTTAAATTGACAAAAATCAATTCAATATGTATGTACATATGATTCTACCAATTTATCATTTAATTAATATTGCACATAAACATGCATATACAATGATGATGATGTAATGAACAATGGTCCTCCATTGATTCATCTGATACTCTTCTCAACCTAGTGAGAGATGCTTCTAAAAAGGATGGAATTTATAAATTAATAAAGATAAATTGAAAAAAATCAATTCAATATGTATGTACATATGGTTCTACCAATATTTTTTAAGTTTTCACATAAATGCATATATACCAAGATGATGATGAAACACACAATGGTCCTCCCTTGATTCATCTGATACTTTCCTCAATCTGTGACCAATCTTTTCGGCATGCATAGAAAGTCACGCTTGAGTTGATGCTCGAGACTCATTTGATGTTGTATTCCATTAACGCCTCAAAGAATCAGGTGGTGACTACTCATGCAATGATGCATACTCTCAATCCATATATATATATATATATATGGCGATATGATCTTTCAAAAAATATGGAAATTATAAATTAATAAACTTAAATTGAAAAAAAATCAATTCAATATGTATGTACATATGATTCTACCAATTTATCATCTAATTAATATTGCACATAAACATGCATATACGATGATGATGATGTAATGAATGATGTTCCTCCATTGATTCATCTGATACTCTTCTCGACCTAATGAGAGATGCTTCTAAAAAGGATGGAATTTATAAATTAATAAAGATAAATTGAAAAAAATCAATTCAATATGTATGTACATATGGTTCTACCAATATTTTTTTAGTTTTCACATAAATGTACATATACCAAGATGATGATGAAACACACAATGGTCCTCCCTTAATTAATCTGATACTTTCCTCAATCTATGACCAATCTTGTCGACATGCATAGAAAGGCACGCTTGAGTTGATGCTCGAGACTCATTTGATGTTGTATCTCATTAACGCCTCAAAGAATCAGGTGGTGACTACTCATGCAATGATGCATACCCTCAATCCATATTTAAATGTTCAATTCAAATATACTCAAGACTAAAAACAAAAATGATAAAGTGCACATCTTGAGAATTAAATGCAAAGTCTTCTTAAACTTGTCAAGCCAATAATTCACTGGGTAGTGATTACACAATGGGGCCACACTTAGTATAGTATTGAAAGAACCACATGGTCATTAAAGACAACATATTTATAACTAAAAAACACACACATATCAAAGATATCTTACAATGTCCATTAATAAATTTTGATGGAGTGTTTCTTGATACCAATTCCTCTTTCACACACAAATCTTGGGTTGACATTGCCCCATACAATAGATAACTAGGTATCCTATTAACATTTGCACAAGGAATTACGATAAATTATTGAAATTGACTAGCATTAATTTTTACTTCTCTATGCAGTTGTTTTAACTTCTCCTTTTTGACTTGGTACATGCCTTTCATCTGGTTGCACACAAGTTCATAATTGGTGAAGACTACAATGCCATTGGATCCATAGTCCCTAGTTGTTCCTAAGCCTTCTATAATCCAATATAATGCTAGTAATTGTTTATTTTCCTTCTAGGTACATCCCTTTTCCTTTAGAGGACTTTGTTCATTACGATATTGTATAAAACATATGTAATCATTGCTTGTACTGGATTAGGATAACATGTAACTTCAATGCATAATGTCCATTTTTCAACCATGCTTAATGGGTTTTCTAAAATCAATAAATAAATAAATAAATAAATTAAAATGAATAATATATTTATTTTTTTCAAATTCCTTGGCCATAAAAATTTTGATCAAGAACTTTAGGGAAGAATGATGAAAAATAGGTATCTAAAAACAAATTCTATCATGGAATTCATTCTATGTATTGGGCATATGGTTAGCATGGAAATTGTGGAGGAGTCCAGTTTTACTTCCTTGGAAAATTTATTGTTGATTGCTTGTTTCAAGTAGATAGATTGAAATTGTAAAATTTGAGTACTATAAAGTTCAAATTTAGTTTTTTTTTATAACCATGCAAAGAACCAATTGATAAAAACCCACAATTTTTAGTTTTTGTCCTCAACATTCTATTTCAATAAAACCTCCCAATTTTAGGTTTCTAACTAAATATTCTATTTCAAACAAACTTATTTCGTACCATTTTAGGTTCTTCATTCCATTATTTTAATATAACTTTGAAAATACCACATTTTAGGTTTTATCTTCTACATTATATTAATGGAATGACGATTGCAAAATGGTGAGAAGGAAGGTCCTTCAAAATCGAATGTTCCTTCATTAAAAAACCAAAATTGTGGACTTTTGACATTTGATTTTTTGCATTATTATAAAAATTATAATAAAAACCATTTTTTTAGATAGTACTAAAAATTGTAAAGTTTTCTAGATCTCCATTTTAAGCAAATTGTTGGTGATACAATTACCAAGATGTAATAACCATATGTCCTATAAATTGAACAAGGGTGATTGTGGGTTCTATCTCCAAATTTGAAACAACATCTAACCTATTGTGGGTTGCATACTTCAACATATATTGGATTCAGAGGAGTGTGGAATGTGGTTCATAGGTTTTTCTTCAAGCAAAATAAATTGGGCTAGTAGGTGTGTTGGTTTCATAATGTAAGGATTGTGTAAGTGGGCTCTCAATCTTGGATGTGGCTGATACTCTAGTTTGGTCCTGGAATCACTTTCTAGGGATTTTAACAACTAAATTAGGATATGAGGCATTTAATTGTAGTCAATGAGGGTCTATAGAGGAAATGGTGGTATCAATTGATTTGTAAATGGAAAGCTCCTTTAAATATTAAGGTGTTTTTATATAAAAAATTTGTGAATTGTGATTACTCTGTTATGTTACATAATTGCAAGTGTCATCTATGATTTATTGTGTCACAAAATCACATGGAATGGTATATGATATTAGCATATTTTTATGTACAAGATTTCAATGAATTGTTTTTCACTTTTTTATATTTTAATTTCAATTTCTTAACATTTTACGTAGAGTACCCTATGTTAGAGACACCTACATCCCATATGAAATTTCTTAGAATTTTGGGATTGCTTCCACATTTCCCTCAAATGTATTTCCCAACTCTTGTTGGAAAATTGCATAAATGTCTACAAATAATTTTCATAACACAAGTGGTATTTTCATATCCATTAAATCAACCTGAACCCCATTTTTTGCAAACATAGGTGCAAACCTCTCGCTGCTAAAAATATTTGGTTTTAAAATAGATCTGTTAGTCTTTTTCCATTTTTCTCTTTATAGTGACTATTTATTTTTATATTTAAAAAAAAAAACATTAAACCTAAAAAATTTCCATTTTATTTTATTCACAATACCTATATTGAGATACATATCTCCCACCCTAGCTGTAAGAACACTGTACTTCTCAAATACATATGTATTCTCTCAATAAATAAGTGTGACGAGATATTAAAATAGCTTAATTGTTTTACACTCATAAGTAGCATAGATAAAATTAAAATATTACAATAAAATATGATAAGGAATTAAAATAACTTAATTTTTATTGCACTTATAGGTAACAAGAGCAAATTAAAACCTCACCCAAAAAATAAAATATTAGATGCTACAAAATTTTAGTTGCACACAACCTCAAATAACATCATTTATGTGGTAAGTATAATAACTATTCGTGTATTATACATCAAACTTCCAACTCATTCTGTTATACAAATCAACGGAAGTGCACCCATTAACTAAAGAATTTAGTGTATATGCTAAACTAATATCCAATTTATCTCTCACTACATATAATTTACCCAGCTATATCTCCTCTAATATCAAGATATATCCAAAATTATGCATCATTGGTGTGAATGAAACTTGGACGTGGAGTAGTTTTATGCAAATGATATCTGAACTGTTAAATTATCTATGTTTTTCATGCACAATAAATGAATCAAGGTCATTTCAACAACCAAAACCTAACTAGAATTATTTTCCATTTTGATTTACCTCATGCACTATTCAAAAAGTAAAAGTTTAAAAAAAAAATAATAGAATGTAACAAATCTCTAATAGTAGAGATAGTTTTAGATTCACTACACGGTATCTCAATAATGTAAATTACTTTAGCAGGTTTTTAGATTTCCTAGGTTTGCATTTCAAATTCTAGCGAAGTCACCATGTAAGTGCATAGAGATCATCATCAATCAAGGGTGTGACATATATAATTCAACATTGATATAATCCCAAGAGAGTCTTGATAGTAGTGATTGGATTTTCGAGGTCAATCAATGAATCACAAAACATTGTTGTATCGAATGTCATAAAGCACAATCAAAATAATGAAAATCGTGTCAAGCTATAGGCAACAAATGGCGTATGTGATCGAATATTGAATGTGGCATCAAAAAATTGTGGCAATAGTGAATGGCATATGCGCTACAACAATGATGCAACAATATATATATTTTTTTAAATTATTCATAACAAAATAGGTTACATATTCCCATTTAGTTTCTTCATTTGTTGCAAGGACAAAAATAGCTAGAGTGTCCTATAGTACTTTTTGTGTTGGAAATTAGATTGAAATAAGTTATAAATCAGGAAATGAGTTTTAAGGTCATATTATTTTCCTACTTTATTCAAGGCTAGGCCAACATATAGTAGCTATAAACCTCCACATTGGTTGTAATGTTCTACGTTTCTCTAGCATGGTCAAGTATTGAATGTAATAGAAATACATATAAGATTCTCATATGGATAATGCCCATCAACCGAGAATAAAACATGAATGAGAGCTACACTTTGGTTTTCCCAAAGGACCTCTCTGTAAGAATAATAGGGCTCTATCTTGAGTATGTTTCCATTTTTCACAATATAATTTCCAAATTCCTCACTACTATTTATCTTCTTCGCTGTCAGATTGACATGACGAAGGATGGTTTGAATGGCGTACCTTCTTATGTAATATAACGAGATTTATTATACGATTTTCGATGATGATATAAAAGTGGGGTCGGGTTGAAAAGAGGATGAGGCGCCCGAAAAAATCCCTCCAGCACTCAACAAACCTACAAATAAGCAAAAAACATTTATACCTGTCACAACTCAACAAAAACAACTAAAATCTCAAAAGGAGAGCTCTTACCATATTTTTTTTTATGCAACCAAGTTTTCTCACATGAAAAATCTTCAAGAATTCCTCCATAATTCCTCTACTGCCAAACAGAGGTGCAAGAACACCTCCAGTGCCCAAAAAACCTGCAAAAATGAATTCACAAGAGTGCCAAAAGACAATGCAAAAGAACCTCAACAAACTTTCAAGAATTCCTCTAGGTCAACGAAAAACCTGGAAAAAAGAATTCACAATAGTGCAAAAACTAAATTTTACGGATAAACAACATACAATGCAAAAAAATTCCAGGGCCTCATGACCCACATATATATAATATGGTTTTCAGCCAAAAAAACTAGTAGCTGAATTTCCCCCGCAGCGGAAAAAAATCCTTTGCACAGTACTCGAGGTTGCCGTTAACTTAAACATCCAAAATTTTGGCTGCAAGTTAGATATAACTGTTCGACTGAAAAAATAAATTGTTCGATTGAAAAAATTGAATAGTTTTGTTAAAAAATAAATAGTTCGACTGAAAATGTGCAATCACAAAATTTTCACGAGTTATTCTCACAAAAGTGTAACCCAAATTCACATTTTCATCCAGATGAATTGGGTAGAAATGTAAATCACATCACTGCAAAGACAAATTTGGTGGAACAAATCACAACAAGAACTTTGGAGGTTGAAGTGTATGGACAAATACAACATAAATTAAAAAGTAAAATTAATGAAACATAAAATTCTAAATATGTAGTAAATAAGGATGAGTTTATATCTTTCAAAATTAGAATATATATTCCTAATGTGCCTACACAAAAAAATATATATATATGAACACCATAGAAATCTATTTTCAGGTGATCTAGGGTACCAGAAGATGATTACAACAATTAGGAGGGGGTTCTATTGGACAAGAAAGAAAGGATAAGTAGTTGAGTAATTAGAAAAGTCTTTGGAGGCAACAAGTTAATGTGGAACACTGACACCCTTTAGGGTTATTCTACCCTTTTCCCATTCCAGCATGGAAATGGGAAATTATCTCTTTGGTCTTCATTACGAGACTACCTAGAACAAGAAAGAAACATGATTCATCATGGTGGTAGTAACAGATAAATTAAGCAAGAAAAACCACTTTATACCAGTCCAATCCACATATAAATTAGTGTAGATAGAAAAAAAAATTATGAAGGAGATATTTCAATTGCATGGATTACCGAAAATTGTCATATCAGACCGAGAAGTAAAGTTTACTTCCAATTTCTAGAAAACATTGTTTGTGAGGATGAGTACGCAACTGAATTTTAGCATAGACTACTATCCTCAAACAGATGGGTAGACGGAAAGGACTACTTAGATACTTGAAGATATGGTGCATATGTGTGTGATGAACCAACCCACGGAGTGAGAGGACTACTTGCACTTGGTACGATTTTCCTATAACAACAATTACCAAACACCTATTAATATGATTCCATTTGAATTTATGTATGGACATAAGTGTCATACTCTATTAAGTTGGATTCAACTAGAATATAGGTTGGTTTCAGAACTTTATCTTATGAAAGATTTGGAACAATTGGTTAAGCAAGTAAGATAGAACTTGAAAGTGGCCCAAGACAGGCATAAGAGTTATCCCAACCAGAAAATATTGCATAAAGAGTATAATGTGGTGGAAAATTTCTACATTGAATTCAAGCCAAGAAGAAGTAACCTGAAATAGGGAACATGTGCTAAGTTAGCACCCAAGTTCTATTTGATCGTTTTAGATACTACCTAGAGTAGGAGTAGTGGCCTAGCAACTAGCATTACAGAGTCACATTAGAGTGCATAATGTCTTTCATGTTTCATTGTTGAAGAAATTTTTTAAGGATCCCACTCATGTGATTAATTGGAATGTGTTGTACATCAAGCTGAAAGGTGAGTTCTAGGTCAAACCTTTGCAAATTTTAGATTGTAGGGAAACTTCACTCTGGAATTGATTCATCTCCTGGGTTAATTGTGTCATCGCTACCTATGAAATGGAAGATAAAATGCATGAATCACTCCCTTCACTTTTCGAGAAGTGATGGAAATTAGGGAAACACTGAGGATGATATTTAATTCAAAAGGGGGAAGTTGTGATACCCCTTGTGCAATTTATTTTTGCATACATGATTATTTTATAGTTACATGTAAATATTTTTTGGGCCTGATGGTTGTGGGACCATGAATTAAGATGATTGAATGTGTAAATAAATTTTATGATGAATAAATGAATTATTTTGGGAAATTTTATGGGAAATAGCACATGAGTAGTATGGACTTCTTGCTATCCTAGAAATTGTTCACTGTTTAAGTCCAAATGGTGGACCTTCCCAAATATTTCTCCCAAAAAATCCTAAGAGAAATATTGCCACTAAGGAAACAACATAATTGGAGAGATATATTATGTTGAGTGGAATGATAAAGTTAGCTGGAGAAAAATGCTAAGTTTGTTAAAAACTAAATAAAATAAAAGCGGGAGAGAAAGGTGTGATTAAGAGGAAAACAAAAATACTTTTTCCTAATTAAAATGAAAAAAATCCAAGGTAAAGCAAAAAGGAGGCAGACCTTAAAAGTAGGACGCTACTAGAGAAATATGCTAGGAAGAAAAACATTAAACACCACTGAATGAAAACAATATGGGATTTTTATTCCAAGATAATCATAGATTGAAGGAGGCAAGAATTTTGAGCTTGGGGGGAGTTGCGGGTATGAAACTTGTTGGTTGGGAGGAACGTGCTCTCTCCCATATTTTTTTTTAGAAATATTTTCTGGTCAAATAAGTTGTAATTGTAATTAATTATATATTTAATATGTGTGAAGTGTATGTATGATTATCTTATAAATATGTTTAAAGTAAGATAGTGAAATTTATTTGTCAATACTAACCATATAATTTTTGTAGCCTAAGGGGGAAGTATGATTAAATAAATTATAAAGGAGACTAAGAGATATAGATGCATGTTGATGTATATATATACAAAGGTATGTCTAGATAATATATGAGTATTGATACATATTGATTTATGCACAAAAAAGTACATTTGGACAAATTAAATCGGAGACCATTTTTATTGATGCCTCCTTGTTATGAGCAGATAACATAACTAATTAGTATTTCCTCATATATATATATATATTGTGTGTGTAGAAAAAAAATTAACAACCATTAAATATTGGGGCTAATAGGAACCGTGGAGTAAAAACCAGCCAACACCTAATCTACAAATTGATCATGAAATAATTCCTCTACATGGCTGGAGGGATAGCCACCTGGGAAATCAATAGAGTTGAACAATATAATTCCCAAGAAAAGAAAATAATTCCCACTATGAATGGATTTCAATAAATAAGCAACACTATTACGTAAGGAAAATGGAATAGAATAGGGATATGTTAAATCTTATAGAGTGTTTTAAGTTTGAACTATGTCAAGAAGCAATAAAGTTGCAAATCTATAGTCTATGACTAGTTCTATATTAACTGGATAAATTGGGATAAGGGGCCTAAGTATGTCCCTATAATACATCTCTAATATAAAACAAACTTCACAAAATTAACAATGTGAAGTATACAAGTGCTAGGAAGAATACTTGTATGTCCCTGTATATGGTTATGGTTTATATGTCATATTAGATCAACAATATCTATTTGAAAGCCTTGTAAGTATGCTCAAGGAATAATTCTTACCATTCTTACCATTGTAGTAATACAATTCAATAGAGCTTAGAGAGAAAGCACTAGAATTGGAGAAAAAGGGGAGGATATTTTGCCATTACAATAGGGCCACCAAAAAAGGGCCCCCACATAATAAATACAAGGAATATAAATAATAATGCCACAAACAAATTGGTATACATATGAGAAAAAAGAAGAAACCACTTGGGGAAATCTAATTCCTAGATAACATTAATTCTAGTTAACATATTTAAACCGAAAGAAATCATTCATCAGAGAGTTATTGAAGTTAAAAGGATACCATTGAGAATTTATGCTAAATTGCACAACTTGAGAATTAAATATAATTTTTTTTTAAATTGTCAAAATAAAAAAATTTCTTAAATGTCTTGGTGATTGTTATAGGTAAATTTGGGCATCATCCCCCGTGACCTGGTCAAACTAGACATCATCCCTAGGACCAATGAAATAGGGTCTATCATGCCCTTAAATTTCAGTTGCTATATGCCCTAAGAGAAGAACAATTAATTCATGGCTTCTATTGTGAGATTTCCAAGGTTTGAAGTATATGTTATATCACTTATTAACTCACCAATGTTGCCTCTAAAGGGACTAAATGTGTTGCATATGCAGCATCCTCCATTCAAGGGTGCACTGCAATGCACTTCCCTACATTCAACAGTGTGTTAGTCACCTGGAAGCGGAATTCTCATTGTTCTAGGAATCTCCACATGACCAGTGACTTCTAGAAGGGTCCATATGTGTCAAACTTTGAATCCAAGTGTCCATCTAACACCTCTGAACTTGGGAACATGTCTTTAATATTATTATAAAGTCATTCATTGAGAAACTACCATCAGTTTCCCTATAAATTGAGCACAAATCCTAGTGCTAGGGAGGGAAGAATTTTGGTAAAGAAATGTTGTTGGATTCTCATTTGAGAGAGTGAAAGTACTGATATGTTTCTGGTGTGATGTTTGATGTAATGAGGCTGGGATGAAGCTGGAGTTGGTGGCATCAAATAGATCATTGGTTGTTATACCCTCCCCCTTCTACTGTTTAATAAATATTGTTGTTCATTTTCCTAATATGTATCTCTTTATGTTTCTATTTCTCATGCAACGGATTCTTGAATGATATATATGTTTCACACCTAATCGATTTGAGTGACTAAAATAGGTAGATATCTATATATGCATGTTGTTTGTTGTTATTTGTGTATATTTTCGGGAATCGATTCGTCGATCTAAGTTGGATTGAGCGCAACAGCAACAATAACAAAATGAGAAGAAGAAGCACTTGGATTACAAGTAGGTTCTTCTATCGTTTGGTATATCTGATTATTTTAGAGAAAGAAATAGTAAATTCTTTCATATATTGTTCTAAGTGCCTAGCACCACACTTAGGGAATTTTATTTATCTGTAGATCACAATTCTGCATAACAAATTGGTGGCTTCACTGGGTAGTTTCCTATCATTCCTTGTGTTTTTTCCTCTGCTAATCCTCACCAGTATAATCTAATTTCAGTTATTATAATTTTTAATGAAATAATTGCATTAGAATTGTGTTTTATAGCTTGAATTTTTAATCATTGTTGCACCCATTGCACTGTTGGTCAAGACACAGTGCACTGCAGTGCACTATCTCCCACTCAAGGGTGCACTGCAACGCACTGTCTCCCTTTAGAGACTATGTTGCCCCCTTAGCCAACCAAATTCCATTCAAATTTTTCATTTCTATCATTCTCAACCATTTCTTTGTTGTATTCTCAACTGTCTGATACCTCTTAGAGACTAGTGAACTTACCTGATTCTTCCTCCTTTGAAAAGTAAATTTGTTCAATGTATCTTTAGTGTTTCTCCTTATCATTGAAAAATCGAATTCAAAGTATTTTATTTCTGCATTAGATCCATTTGTTTTCATAAAGTAAATTGTCATTTCATTCTTCGTTTCCTGTAGGAAAATTTGTAGTTCCAATCTTCGTTTTTCCTAAAAGAGAAATTGTTATTAAATTCCTCGTTTCTCAAAGAAGAAAACACTTTTTTTTGTTGATTTGATGCATATAGTTTCCTTTCTTGCATTCACATTAAGGGATCTGAAAAGAAAAACATGCATTTGAATATAGTGAATTGTGTGTGTTGCTTAGGAACAAGTTAGGAAAGTTGCATTTTAATTTGTGCTCTTTGTTGTTTGCTATAAAAACTGATTTCTCGTTCCCTTAGTAGTTAGGATTTTCATTGAAAAAGCTAAAATTAAAAATTTTGCTTATCATTTTAGTTTTAATTTTTAGGAATTTCCATCACATCACTTGGTGAAACTCAAAGACAAACTTTCTAAACAAGATCAACTTAAAATTTACATCAATTTACCTAAGAAATCATTGGAACCATAACAATAACATTTAGAAGGTCTAGGCTAGAGACATGTTCCGGCGTTGTTAAACATAGCAGCTGCTGTAACTTGTCTATGATACATTTCGAGTGTGATACCTCACTCCACATACCTTTGGGTATATAGGGCGGTGTTCTAGTATGAAAAGTATAAGGGGGTGATCTCACTATGCGGTTTTGCATTAGACAGTTCTAATACGGACCTGGGCCTCCATGTACCTTCGGGTATATTTGAGAGGAAAAATTTAGGTTGCTATCCATCCATAGTGAACCAAGTCGGCCACCCTGTAAATTTTGATACACCAAACATAACATTCGGTGAGATTTCCTGCCCGTACTTCTTGGTTCGCGAGGAGGTATTCTACAGTTCACAATTACTTGGTAAACCTTTTGCCTAGAATTACCCTTTTTTTTGTTTTTTTTTTTTGTCATAAAATAAATCAATCATCATGGAATAAGAACATCCATTTCCCCATCGTTCACGTAAAATAGCACTTAAACCACCTTTATCACCAGAATCCATTTCTGGTCAGCGAAGGCGACAATGTTCTACCGAAACTAGTACTATCAGTACCTCTGGTGCGACATCATCCTCACATATACTAGAGTCGACTCAAGTCATTTATAAAAATCCTGGTTCATCAACTGTTGTCGATACAGAGTCCTCACAGCTACCTGTGGTCACGATCCATCCAATTAGTGAGACCATACCTCCCAAACCCGACCTTTATCAACTAGAAGTTGATCTGGATCCTATCACTTTTTTGCCAGAACATCTAAATCCTGAAGTTGAACAATGGGAAGTTGTTACTGTATCATTCGCCCCACAATCTATTGTAGCCATTGAATCTCCCATATCGTGCAGTCAACCTCCTGAAATATACTTCAAGCTTGACAGCGAAATCCTTCCACCTGGTTTAATTTCGATTGAAGAAATACCACAAGATGAAACACATTTAACTCCAACTCATTTTGGGGTAGAGCTTCTTTACCTATATGATTATTTTCTTAATCACTTTCCTCTTATTTTGTTGATATTGTGTCTATTCAAGTTCCCTTAGATCCTGTAGGGTATACATTTGGTCGAATAACCATGCCTGAGCCAACATCTTTGGCTGGACCATCTATTATAGTTGTGACAACACCTACTCTTACTACCCCATTGATGTTCATAACTTCACTAGAGTCACATCTATATGTTGGTCCTTCCGTCCCACCTGGTTACCAATATTTATCTTGAACCTTCTCTGATGCATCCTCAAACCCATAGACTTCACCAATGTCATTATCTAGTATTCTAACTAGTAAATCTATAGTGAGTACTGAACAGGTTGATAATTTATATACAGCATCAGGGCAATATCAAGCTATTCCATTTCAATATATTCCATCCAATACAATTTCCACTAGATTCCCTGCATTTGAAGAACAATATTTTCCATCTTATTATACTCCTCATGTTGGGAGGCAACATATGGTCACCCATATTGACACTACTCCATCGTTATTTGGTCATCCTAATGTTGGAATGATTTTTTTTTAGTGGCAGCCCACTCTACCCATCCAACCACAAAAAATTGTACACTCGTATCAACTAGTTCAACTTGTTGCACCCACATCAACTCTGCTTGTTAATACATCCTTAACCCTGTTACAGACTCAAACTGTTGTACCTCAACCATCTCAGGCAGGTCCTTCAACCCAATACCCTCAAGTATTGGGCCCTCGGACTCCAACTCCTTCTGTTGGTTTGCAGCATCCACCTATATCCAAAATTATTTATTCACAAGCTAGATTACCATATTATGGGATGTCGCAGCCACAACCAAGTTATACCTATCCACAACCAAATCCAATCTATCATATTTTGGGTTTTAATATTGGTGGACAAACCCCTTGGTAGCCACAAGCACAAATGACACAACCTTCATTTCAACAAGTAGCGTACCCAGTTTTTGTCAACAAAATCCTAAAGCGTTTTCTTTTCAAAACAACCCCTATATGGGTTACTAGCAAGAGATTCCTTATGTTGTTTCTCAAAGGCTTGTTTCCCAAGCAATTCCATCATACCCTGGCTATTCTCAACTCGACTTAAATCGACAGTTGCCCTTTTTTGAAACTTTAGACTTACCAGATTTAAATCATCTCACCAATGATCTAATCAACTATGCTCCTTGGTGGCTGGTGATACCTCATAAATTACTCTCGGATATTCCTAAGTTCAATGGAAACCTTGGGGAAGACCCGTCGATGCATGTTATGACTTATCATTTATGGTTTTAATCTAACTCCCTAAATCATGACTCTGTTCGACTACGTCTTTTCCAGCATACGCTCACTAGTCCGACCACGAAATGTTACATTGAGTTACCAAGAGCTTCTTTTGATAATTTCACTACCCTAGCTACTGTCGTTTTGACCCACTTCCAATTACCCATACGATATGAAACTGGAATGGAACTCTTGACTAATTTAAAGAGAATAATACTACTCACATTTCTGATCACATTCATGAGTGGCGTTGTCGTCGTAGAATGGTTAAGGCATTTTTTCCTGATCAACTCCTTTCTGAGTGGTTCATTAAGTCCCCGTTACAATATATAGTTGAGGATGTGGCTAAGGGTGGCGTCATCACTGAAGATTGGGCCATTGCTCGTTCCCAGTACTTATATTTGATTTATACTCAGTCTGGCGCACTCTATGAGAAAATTCCCAGCGCGTCATGATCTAATTTTATTGTTCCTCCTTGATCTAAGGACTCTCATGTTGGAGACGGTATCATTTGTACTGCAAGCATACATCACTCTACTTCATATGATCCTGCACCTTCTTACGAAATTCATGCCATTTCATCTAACAAGGGAAAAAGTGACAATCAACCCGGAATTAAGAAAAATGGGAAATAAAAGAAAAAGCAAACTTCTACCCTGCAGGAAAGATCATCTGATCAATCATCTAGAAATTGGAAACCTCGTTACCCTTGCATAATCTTTAATGAAGAGAACTTTGTTAGAGATTTTCCTCAACACACCGAAGTCTCAAAATTGGTTAAGACCTCGCATGTGTCTGTTGTGTTGACAGATCCATTTCCGAATCCAGACACTAATTTGGTTTCTACGGATCTAGCTTCTATTTCCCAAGTGCTTATGTTGTCTGTCACGAAGCCATCGACTGATGTTTTGGTGTCAACGCGTAATAAATATTATGGTAGTCAGGCTACTAATCAACCTACTACCTCGACTATGAATCCTTCTACGGAATCCATGCCTCCAACTTCTATTCCTTAATTGACAATCAAGCCACCGAAGGGATTCATTCATAAATCGACATTTAATCCTCAAGCCTGAGTTGCTCAAAATTATAATATAGTTCAAGATTTGGCTCAATCCCCTTCAGCTATGTCATCTCTTGAGGTGCTTCAAAATTTTCCCTCCCAGAATAGGGTTTTTTGTTAGCAATTGGTGGAATCGATCCGACAGATTCCAATCTCGTAGTCTTTAATCATACAAGAAATTATCAGTAGAATTGGCATTCTCCATCCAATTAAATGTTCTCAATCACCTTGTTCATTGTACTATTATTGATGAGGGAGCATCTATGTCCATTATGTCTCTAAAATACTGGAAGTCACTTGTCTCGCCGCACTGATCTCAATCACCTACAATGTTGAAATCTTTCTACAGACGTATATATAAGCCTTGCGGTATCATCAATAACCCGCATGCAGAACTAGGGGGCAAAACAGTAAGTGTTCAAGTGTTAGGTCCCTATATTACTAGTGTAGTCCCTTATTATCTTAGTGTAGACCCCCTTATTGTTATTATTTTACCCCTGTAACCCCCATATTGTTATTATTGTTCCCTTAAATTATTATTGTTAGGTCGACTAAGATTACATTGTGGCCCCACTAGGATTACATTGTGGCCCCATGGACTCCTATATATAGATAGGAGGTTTTGTCATTTGTATCATCCAAGAATTTTTCATTAATGTAATGTATTGGAGGTTTCCCCCTCGAAGTGGCTTATTTCTAAGGCATTGATATCTCTTTTCTTCTATTTTTGGAGCTGGTTTCACGACATTTGGTATCAAAGCTTTGAGATTCTAGGGTTTCGCTGCTCCAAACAGGTCAGCGTGGAATTTTCGCTATAAATTTTTTTCTACGAAGGTTCAAAATCTGAAATTTTAAGAGTGCGAAACCAAATTCCTGAGGAACATTGTCGCAAAATGTCATACCTTGGTTCACAATATTTTCGGATATATGATCTATGCAAGTTAGGTCATTTTGCAAGCTCGTGAATTTAACCTAAACAGGTCATCGCGGTATTTTCGTAATAAATTTTTTCTAAAAAGATTTAGAAGCTGAAATTTTTAGAGTGCGAAGCCAAAATCTCGAGGAACATCATCGCAAAATTTTAGAT
Source organism: Pinus albicaulis (assembly GCA_034641835.2). Taxonomy (NCBI): domain Eukaryota; kingdom Viridiplantae; phylum Streptophyta; class Pinopsida; order Pinales; family Pinaceae; genus Pinus; species Pinus albicaulis. Next base: position 1,268,826,344 of record CM076581.1, read on the forward strand.
ATTGGTTCGCAATATTTTGGGAGATATGATCTGTGGAAGTTAGGTCTTTTTCAGGCTCCCGAATTTCATCTCAAAGAGGTGATCGTGGGAAAATCTTCATAAATCTCTCTCTGAGCATCAGATTGTAATTCTGTAAAAAGTGACTAGAAGCACACGGACTTTAGTTTTCTGTCTATAAATTTCAGAGCCAAAGGAGGAAACATTGACACGTGGCAAGTCATACAAGTTCACTCTATTGAACCAGTCCATAATTGGGTCATTGTGGGAGACTGGACATAACTTTTCCTTGAAGAATCCAAATCAGATCAGACCTGTGGAATTTGAAAGAAGCTTCAGAGGGCTACTACAGGGCTGAATTTCAGATATTGAAGATCCAAAATCACAGAGATAATTTAATTTGAATATCGAGCTCCTCAAAAGCAAGAAAAAGGTGTGTATTTGTTTTTTCGAATTGCATAAGTCTTATGTGAAAAATCAGTTTGAAGTGATTCCAAGGGCATATTGAAGCATAGATATCATTATTGTGTTTTAAAATGCCACCTAAAAATAATTCCATACCCATTAAGCCCTCAGAAAGCTATACTATGACGCCTGAAGAGGAAGAATTGTTGTATGAGATATCAAAATTATGGTACCAAGTGCAACAAATTTCAATCTTATGAAGAGAAACCGAAGATGACATGGATGGTTTAAAAGTAGAAATTGAGGCTAAGTTGGATGGTTTGAAGGATCAAATAAAATATAATATGGATGGTAAAGTATTGGTAGATCACATCGAGCATCAACACCAAGTTCTCCAACTCTCAAAACCTAACTTTGGTGCAGAATCAAATGAAACAACAAGAAGATCAACATCACATCGAAAGAAGTTCTGAAGTAGTCACAGAAACAAGAACTCGACAAGTACAATCAATTTCAAATTATCTCAGCAAGTGGAAGAACTTTCCTATAGAAGCTTCCACATGGGAGGATGAGAATTTTATACAGAAGCATCAAGAAATAATCAAGCGTTGAGGACAACACTTGTTTGAAGGAGAGGGGCATGTTAGGTCCCTATATTACTAGTGTAGTCCCTTATTATGTTAGTGTAGACCCCCTTATTGTTATTATTGTACCCCTGTAACCCCCATATTGTTATTATTGTGCCCTTAAATTATTATTGTTAGGTCGGCTAGGATTACATTGTGGCCCCATGGACTCCTATATATAGATAGGAGGTTTTTTCATTTGTATCATCCAAGAATTGTTCATTAATGTAATGTATTGGAGGTTTCCCCCTCGAAGTGGCTTATTTATAAGGCATTGATATCTCTTTTCTTCTATTTTTGAAGCTGGTTTCACAACATCAAGTTGAGGTCGTTGACGGACCTCTTGATTACAACATTCTACTCAAAAGGCCATGGGTATATGCTATGACTACGATCATCTCTACATATTTTAGAATGATCTCCTTTCCACATAAAGGTGTCATCACAGTCATCAATCAACTATCCTTCTTTTCCTCTAGTTCCCAGGTAACCAGAAGTGTTCCGTTAGTTCACACACCCCAATTCACACTTCATAAAATTGGTGTGGTACTCTTAAAGGATTCCACCCTCATGGGAACCTTTGCATTACCGCCACCTACGACGTCGAAAGAAATTGAAAATATAGAAACCTGCTACATGATATCTTCCACTCCATCTAGCTTAAGGAAGATTATGGATGATTATGAAGTTGTTACATTGGATGAATTTATACTACCCAGCCCAATTGAGATAGCATAGAAATCAATCTACATGGCTTGGGCAGCGAATCTGAAATCATCGTCGCCGGTTGTTTGGGTTTATTGTTCGTTAAATTTTGGTACTCCATCTAATCCTTTTTCCACAGATTTCTTGACAGTTGAGAATATTGTGGAATCCATGATGCCAGAAGGAGAACCATGGGAAGATCATCATCATCGCTCCCATCTTTACGATTATGAAGAAGATAATCTTATTGAACTATATCACCCATTTCTCAAAACATTCTTTTCGAATTATTTTCCCATTAATGCAATCGAATCCGAGCGAAATTTATCAAATATCGAAGAAACCATTTCTATCGATATTTCAACCAAACACGGCATTGTAGAAAACATTCATGTCGGCGTGTCTTTTTCTCCATCAGAACTCAAAGCATATCACTCTCTCTTTCGTGAATTTAGTGATGTATTTTCTTGGTCTTACAAGGAAATTCCAAGCATAGATACTAGTATCGTTGAACACATGACCTTTAGTATGTACCCTAATGTCAAACCGGTACATCAACGCCTTTGTCCTGTTCATCCGAAGAAGGCTGCTGCCATTAAAGTAGAAGTTGAAAAAAAATTGCATGTTGGTTTCATTTACCCTCTTCCGCTAACTGAGTGGGTTTCCAACATTTTTCCTGTTATGAAAAAACAAGGGAAAATTAGAGTGTGTGTCGATTATCAAGATGTCAATATTGCTTGTTCAAAAGACAATTATCCTACTCCCTTTATCGACCAGATTATTGACGATTGTGCTCGATGCGAAATTTTTTCGTTCATGGATGGATTTTTTTCAAATCAATATCCACCCAGATGACCAATATAAGACAATATTCATCTGTCCCTAGGGCACATTCGCTTATTGGAAACTCCCGTTTGATTTAAATAATGTCAGGGAAACTTTTCAGAGAGCTATGGATTATGCTTTCAATGACATCAAGCACATTGTTCAACCCTATCTAGTGATTTGCCCACACATTCATGAAACCAGACTAATCACCTGATACATTTGAGAGCTATCTTTTTACACTGCCAACACTACAAAATATGTCTCAATCCACATAAATGTGTGTTTTGTGTTGGTTTTGGTCATTTTCTAGGATTCGTCATCTCAAAAGAAGGAATTAGAATCGACCCACTGAAGGTCCAGGCCATTCTTGATTTTCCTACACTATCCAATTTTCTTCAGTTACAAAAACTTCAAGGAAAGGCTAAGTTCCTAAGGAGGTTCATACCCAACTACACCGAAATGGCTAAAGGATTTACTTGGCTCTTGAAAAATGGGATTCCCTTGCATTGGGATAAGGTTGCGCAAGATTATTTTCATGTTTTCAAGGATACACTTGTTAGGGCATCATTAATGTATCTTATCAGAGTGATTATTTCTTATATATCGTCGCGGCTGATACAAACATTGTTATGGTATTGGTCTTGTTATCACCAAATTGATCTTAATTGGCTGCTCATCCATCAACTCAATGTAACTCTTTCAAACCACTTCTAACTGAAGATTAGCCTCTTCAGTTTGAGAGGGCTCTCTCAAAGCAGGTTTAAGATTTTCAATAATGATAATGCTAGATGGCTAACTCTATGAATTGTAACTTGGTTTTGTATGATTGCAGGTTGAAAAATGAAGGCTTGCTACCATTGGGATTATGGTGTCAACAATCAATAGTCTTAGTGATAGTGGTTCTTCAAATGGAAATTGAGGCAGATAGAGGTTTTTAACAAAGATAACTCATACACATAACATATGAAAACACAGTCATTTCACCCCTAAAGGAAGTCAGAGCATAATATTATGAATTCTGAGTAATTAGAGATGAAATCTACTGCACGTGATTAAACATGAATATATATATCAATAACACATCACAAACCTTATGATAATCTCAGGTCTGGAAGTAGAATGTCACTTTGTATTACTAATAATGGATAAAACATACAAGCAGCAATTTGGTGCAATATTCTCCAACCTATTTCTTTTCGATATTTTGTCTATAAATAGACATTTTTTATGATGTAGATGATCTACCTAAATGGCTAGATCTTTGAATTCTACTCTGACACCTATCATAACTAAAACCACTAACTTGAAACAGAAAAATGACATCTATCCTTAAAGAAAACAAACTCCTAATAGGACTCTATCTCCTATTTATTACATTTGTTTATCCTATTAGTGAAACAGTTACATAATGGTTGCATAATGGATACCATATGATCCAATGACAAATCACTCTACTTCATCACCACTTTACATCTTTAAAGCACCCCTAGATCTGTGGAACATGATCCTGCTTTTTAGGAATGGATGACCTTCTCTTTAAATGTTGTTTTGACTGATGAGATGGCTATGTAGTACTCCATTTGAGTCATAAATATCTGCTGATAAGGTCCACTGACATGCTAAAGGTCTCCAGCTGGCTGATATGCTGTTTAGATGTTCAAAATCCTTCAAAAACTCCTCGCTATGAAAACATGGCAGCTTTATGCAGTTTCGTAGCAAGTTTTAGTAGCGTAGGAAAAATAGATTTTCCATCTATCCCTTTGACATCTTTTTTGTTCCAACACCTTCATTGTGTCATGACACCTTGAAAACCATCGATCTCCCTCCATAAAACATGCCAAAACTGAGTTTTAAAGAAAAATAGCACCTACAGGAATTTTCGTAGCATATTTCTGGCCTCAAGCCTAAGGTACGCTACGAAACTGTGTAAAAAACCAAAAAATGCTACTTTTAAGATGGTCTTCAAAAATTGTTCTCCAGATGCAAATTTTGGTTTCTCTGCATGTTATGAACCTCCTAAAACATATTCCATCTCGGCTTATTACCAGGGAAAATTTTAAGGATCTACATTTATCTTAAAGTTTAGAAGCCTTGGCGAATCTTAGTAGTCCCCAATATGTAAATTGTAAAATTTTTTATGTTATTTTTATAAAATTATCAAGTTTTCTAATCATTTTATATTAGTATATATATAATTTTGCAATTTTTAGGGTAAAATAATCTTATACTATAAAATTTGGGCGAATCAATTTTCAAAAAGAATGGAAATTGGCAAAAAAAAAATTTGGAAAAAGCATGGAAAATTAGCCCACCTACGAATATTAGCCCCTAAAATTTTCCCTGCGTATTACTCCTATGGTGTTTCTTCCTCATTTACAATCAGTTGACTAATAGGCTCTTCTACCACTGTCATCTTCAATCCTTTCTTTTCCATCTCCACATAAATCAAATCCAATTTCTCCTGAAGATCTTTCACTTTGTCCTTTAATGCACTGTTCTTGGATTGTAAATGCAAGTTGATCCTTTTGATGTGTTTGACCTCTCCTCTTAGTGGTTGAGTCCACTTTATCAATTTTTTTGTATTGTCCAAGGTTTTTGAAAAACTTGTGACTTCATCTTCCCAGATTTTCCTCATTTGTTCAAACTGAACCTTCTCAGCTCTGTGATTCTTTGCCTCTTGCTTCAAAATTGATATCTCTTTACCTACCTCCTTCAACTGCTCCTTAAGGGTTTCAATTTTATGATTTTTCAATAATTTTCTCCTTACCCTTTCTTTTTTTGATAATTAGTTCTTCTTTTGCAGGTGAATACAAATCTATGATGCTTGGTGGTTGGGTAGTTTCATTGATCTTCTTAGTCTCTTTGCTGCTTTCCATGACCTTCCTTGCATGTCTAGTCATTGGCTTCCTAGGTTGAAAAATGAAACCAACATCATCACCTGCAAACTCTAATTTTTTAGCTATCTTACCTTTCTTCATCTTTCTTCGTCCATCTTCAATGTCTTTAGCTTGCACAATGGGTGATTCTTTAATGTCAACTGCATGCAAGATATCCTCCAAGTTTCCTTTGGCCACTGTCTAGCTCCTAGTGACTCTCTTGCTGCCTTGTTTGTTGATTGTCTGCTTCTATTTTGCAGGTGTTGTTTTAGGTGTGTCAATATTCTGCAAAGGTTCTACTTCCATGTTCACTGGTTCTGGAGGAGATGATCTATTTCCTTCTTCAAATTCCTTTGCCACAGCTGGTGATGAAATGTTTCTATATTTGGACACTTTCTTAGGAGTAACTTCATCAATTTCATAACCACTCATGAACAAAAAGGAATTCCAATATCTGTCTAACATCCTCAATTCCTCTAACACCAATAGTTTAATTAAACCATGATGAAAAAGAGAAGTTTCATTTCCCTCTGTTTCGATTTGAACCTTATCTGACATTTTCCCTAGACTTCTGTATAAATAAAAAGGTAAGTCAAGTGACCTCTTACCCACAAAATGAATAAGGAGCCTGAGATGATAGGAGTAGACCATGTGAAACCTTCCTTCATAGGTAAAATACTTTTGAATCATCATCGGCAGCTTTGAATAATTGTCCTTCATGAAACCCCTAGGGATAGCATTTGTCAAATCAATTTCACTATGTTCTGGTTTGATGAACTCTTTGTAATACTACATTGTGAATTTGATGCCTTTAAACCACTATTCCCCTCCTCTAGGGATTCTTTTTGCCGATGAAATGCTCTCTGGTGTCACTATAAGGTTTAGAATTCCAACCTTTGAAGTTTTTCCTGTGAAACTGGTAGAAAAATCCTTGGAAACCTGTAGATGAAAGCCCTGCAACCTCTGACAGAACTGCAAAAAACCAGTTCTTCTGAAAACCTCCATGGAAATTGGGTCTTCATTGAGTAAATTCATGTCCATGGGCTCATATCTATGACAATGGCCACCTTTGTTTGTTTTCCTTCTTGCATCCATGGATTTCTTATAGTCTTCTAAGCCTCGCTTGATTGATGACACCTACAAAGTTCAAATCTGCCAGTAAGCTGCTTGGCTCGATGAAGCAGCTCCCTAGGGATCAACTCACATGCAAAGACAAAGTGAAATATGAAAAAAGGCTATTTGGGGTAAGGTTTTATGGTTTAATTGACAGCTCATGCTTCAATCATGACACATATATGCTCAAAAAGGTAATGATGACCTCAGACACTGCTATATACCTTTGAATTAACCATAACAGACTTGAATGACCTCCACCCTAACTCCTCTAATCATAGGATGACACTTCATAGAAAATTTGACAAGACAAGTTAGAAAACATATTTTCATAGAAGTTATTTTAACCTCTGATAGATTCGCTACGAAACTATTAGGCAGTTTCATAGTGAAAATTTGAAAAACTGACAATTGCGCCCTTTTTTATTTGAAATGCATGGGGAATGAAAACTGACACCAAATGACGACTGATGTGACATGAAATGACATAAATGGGTGTGATAATGAAACTTAGGCTAGGCTAAAAATGTAAAAAACAAAATTTCCTATACCACATTGAAATGGCTAAGGAGACCTTATCCTTTTGATGAGCGCACTACATGATCTTGTCAACAAATGTTTCACAATTTTATGAGTGATAAAAGGTCCATATAATATTTTATTTGAGTCGTAATCTCAATGATATGGAAGTCAAGTATTCATACGTAGAAAAGCTTACCTATATCTGTCAAGTATTCATACGTTGTTCAGGCTGTCTAAAGATTTCGCCACTATATCTTATTTCGAAAGACCATTGTCATTTCATATTTCAACCCCATGACTTACCTATTATCATGTTAATTTATGGGGGGCAAGTATTCAAAATTGATTGTCATTTTGCAGGAGTTTGATTTGGAATTCATAAAATCCAAGTCAAAGAAGTCTTTAGTTTTGGTTGAGCTTCTTTGTGACCTTCCTGCAGAACCATCTATTCATGATGTTTCTATGTTTATGATCGGATCACCTAATCCTTAGTTTGAGGATTTTATCATTTATCTCCAGACCCAGAATTTTTGGCCTGATACCTCTCGCTTTGACCAGCGACGTATTTGATACCAAGCCAAATATTATCTGATCGTCGATGATACACTTTATCTTCATGGTGTATATACAATTTTAAGAAGGTGCCTCACTCATGAGGAGGCCGAAAAGGTTTTAAATGATTGGCATGTCGGGGCTCATGGTTGACACTTGTCTTGATACACTACTGCACAGAAGATACTCTGCGCCAATTACTTTTGGCCTACCATATTTCGTAACTTCATCCTCGCAGTCAAAAGTTGTCATGTGTGCCATATATTTGATCTTAAAATCCACAAATTGCCAGTGCCAATGCATCATGTTGTCTCTATGGGACCATTTTCAAAATGGGGCATTGACTTCATGACCTGTAACCCTCATTCATCTAGGGGCCATGGTTATATTATTGTCGTAGTAGACTACTTTACCAAGTGGGCCGAAGCAATGCCTACATTTAATAACATGATACAAACAGTTGCATTGTTTTTCTTTAATCATGTCATTTCATGGTTTGGTGTTCCACAGGCTATAGTCACAGATCATGGTTTGCATTTTTGCAACCATATGATGAATGAGTTTACTACCAAATTAGGATTGCCCCATGATAGTTCTACACCTTATTATCCACAATCAAATGGACAAGTTTAGGCTATTAACAAGATTCTTAAATGAATGCTTCAACGAATGACAGGAGTTCATAAATGAAATTGGCATTTGATCCTGTAATCGGATTTGTGGGCGTACCAAACATCGGTGAGAAACGCAACCGGATTTAACCTATTTCAATTAGTGTATGGTCTGGAAGCTATCTTTCCAATCCAATGTGAAATACCATCATTAAAACTCGCAATCGACTTATTACCTGACACCTTTGTTGAATAAGCATGTATTTTTAACCTCATCCATCCTGATTAAATGCATCGTGAAGCCGCATAGGACAACGAAGTACATAAGAGACGTATAAAGGCGCAATACGACAAGCTTGTCCAGCCTCGCATCTTCTCAGAGGGTGACCTAGTCCTTCTTTATGATCAGGAAGTTGATGTAATAGGTACAGGGAAATTTGAGCCATTATGGCATGGCCCCTATATTTTCAAAATAGTTCTTGCTAAGGGTGCCTATGAGTTGGTAGATTACGATGGAATTCAGTTCGCGCAGCCCCGAAATGGCTTGTATCTGAAACGTTACTATGCTTAAACATGAACGTAGTAAAATATTGTATTATATTGTATATATGTTGTTGATTTGCATTTAATGTCTTAGTTTTTTTTCTAGAGTTTTCTTGAAGTTAGTAATCCACTTTATATTTCATTACAGATGTTTGAATCTTTGGAACCATTCGTTGGGTATGTTCATGTTGCTAGTCGTAGTATGCAGAATCTATCCTCTGCATCATGGGCCATTTTCGCTCTGAACGGCGAGTTAGTGAGTTTTCAAGAGATTTGTATTAGTCGATATACAAATAATATCATTGAGTATAGCACATTGATCGAACTTCTCTCTGATGCCATTTCATTTGGTATTAACTGCATCATCATTAGGTTAGTGATCCGGATCTTGGGGGGAGGCCCCCAAGATCTAAAAAATTGAAATGGATCTGACAAGATCTGCAAAATTAGAATGCCATAAAAAAAGAGAGAACACAAAGCAAATAAAACCACAAAGAAACTTGTTTTATTAAAACAAAGAATAACTGTAGAAGCTACATTGTGGTGGACAATCTGTCCTTTTACAAAGTGGGGCTTGTTATTTATAGCCTTTTTTTGAGTTACAATACCATGGGTAAATACCATAGGTGGATACCATGGGTCGATACCATGGGTCAATACCATGGGTGGATACTACTTACAATATCATGGGTAAATTCCATGTGTGGATGAATACCATGGGTCGGTTCCATTTACAATACCATGGGTAAATTCCATGGGTGGATGAATACCATGGGTAGATGCCATTTTCAATTCAGATCATTCCTCCCTCCTTAAGAAGAAATGGTCCCCATTGCGTGAAGTTCCCTCCTAAGAAGCCTTTGTTGAATATGAAGAGCCACTGAAGAGAAGGGTTTTGTGTAGTTAACCCTTAACCGTGATGAATGAAGATCCAAGGATAGAAATACCCTGTGATGCTTGTGACCAACTATGATATTGATAGTCTGTGGCCTAGAAAATGGACTTCGATGAAGTGTGGGTTTGTGGATGAACCAAAACCATGATAAACGAAGATCCAAGGATAGAGATACCCTGTAATGCTTGTGACCAACTATGTTACTAACAATGTGCGGCCTAGCAAATGGACTTCGATGAGAAGGATTTTGTGCGGTTGACCCATAACCGTGATGTTGATTGTTGATGAAGTAGCAGGTGCCTACATAGCTTGGGGTGGGAGGGCACGTCTCCAAATAACCCAAGTTGAATGCTACTATGCTGAAACTGATGAATGTGAAGCAGGTACCTACTAAAGCGGGGTGGGAGGGCACATCTCCAAAGGGAACCCGCTCCGAATGTTGCTCCAAATTTAAAATGAGCATAACTTGGTCAATATAACTCAGAATATTTATTATAACCTATTTTTGGAAATGGAATGATCATTTTGCATCTTCTGATGTATTTGAAATCAATATCTGGATACCCTAGACTCTCACATTCGCGCTGAAACTGTCCCGCCATCACAAAATTTCTGAAGAAAAAAAATAGTTGATTTTAAATCAGCGATAAATCCCTTGTCCGGACTCCGATTTGACCAATTTTTTCTTTGAAATCGGGTGATTTTTCAAGGGAAGCGCAGATATGTAGCCATTTATCTGAAATTTCCCACTAAAATCTGCAATAAGTGATAGGAGATTTGTCGTCCATGAATTGTCATCACAAAAATTGCTGCAACATTGCTGATTTTGAATCAGCGATATCTCCCTCATTCGAACTCCAATTCATCCGATTTTTTTTTTTTTTAATTTGAGTATTTTCTCACAAGGAATCCAAATCTATTCTTCTTCTTTTTTTGTAAATTTTTCACCAAAATTTTCAGATCTGATCTGCAAACTCGCTGCCCAAAAAAATTCATGGAGTTTGTTGAAGATTGCTACAAAACATTGAAACTGAAATATGTTTCAAACCCTCATTCCCATGGAGGCATAACCTGGCTCTGATAACACTAATCCGGATCTTGGGGGGAGGCCCCCAAGATCTAAAAAATTGAAATGGATCTGACAAGATCTGCAAAATTAGAATGCCATAAAAAAAGAGAGAACACAAAGCAAATAAAACCACAAAGAAACTTGTTTTATTAAAACAGAGAATAATTATAGAAGCTACATTGTGGTGGACAATCTATCCTTTTACAAAGTGGGGCTAGTTATTTATAGCCTTTTTTTGGGTTACAATACCATGGGTAGATACCATAGGTGGATACCATGGGTCGATACCATGGGTCAATACCATGGGTGGATACCACTTACAATACCATGGGTAAATTCCATGTGTGGATGAATACCATGGGTCGGTTCCATTTACAATACCATGGGTAAATTCCATGGATGGATGGATAACATGGGTGGATGAATACCATGGGTAGATGCCATTTTCCATTCGGATCAGTTAGACTCACAACTTGTGGTACTGCAACTTAATAGTGTTTATAGTGTCATAAATCCCACAATGCATCATATGTTCCTAAGAATTCGACTTTTGGAAAGACATTTTGATTTCATTCAATATCAATACATTTACAGAAAATTGAACACATTAACTCATTCTTGAGCAAATTATGTTATAAACAGACATTTGCAACACGTGTAAAGATACATTCACATAATTGAATAGGATTGCACAATAAACATAGGAAAACACTGAAAACAAATAGATAGATAGTTATAGGTCTTTACAAAATTTGTGCCCAAGACACACTGGTCATCTAACCTCAAAATGTATGCAACATGTCAAAATTAAAATAGTGGTGCTAATGATAACATGTTACTGATCTAGCTATCCTACACAGTAACTGCATCCAACGGTTAGAAATGCCAATAGTATGGCACTAGAGTTGCATGGGTAACTCTTCGATCTGGAAATCCGAAATCCAAAAGGTCAACCCCTGTATGTGTTGCTGAAGCTCAATAAGAGTCTTAGCCATATCCAAATCCTGAAGGATTGCTCTCTCGACATCCCTCTCTATTGGCTCATCCATTCCTTGCTTTGGCTGTCCCACTAGTCAAACTCGACCTACATCTGCATACATCAAAAATTTAGTTTAGTCTTTGGAAAAGATCAAAATAAAAAAACATGTATAAACCTTATAAAATTAAAAAAAATGGTCAAAACATTCTTACAAATTGCACCCCGTTGAGCACCTTCTAGTAAAGCTAAATCTGGATCTCCTTGGAAGTCGACGCCTGCATATACATAATCATCAATGGTGATCATTTTTCACCTGAACGAGGCTAAGAATGAAGTCAAGAACACGATGGTCGATTGACCAGCATGTCTAGCCATCATTTCTACCCATCTCTACATCCTTGGATCTCTAGGGTTAGATATACCCAGTGTCACATGTTGAGGCTTCATCAAAGGAATCCGCTCTAAGGCGAAACAAATGAGGATCAAATATTAGTTGAAATTTTTCTTCCTTCCTCCCTTTGCCTCGCTCAACTTTTCTTTCATTTGAGAGAGTACAGCTTCAACCCAGTTGAAAACTATTGGGTCTAAGCACTCTAGTGCATACTTCATGTAAGATTTTTTTGCTACATGTAGTGCACTGGTACCAGCAAGCTTTTTGATCGTGAATAAGATGGTTCTCAATGGAAACTATCGAACATCGTGGATCTTTATTTTCCCATCATTGCTAGGTTCTACCCCTGGATTGCAATACTGCAATATATAAGCTCTCATTGTCTCTCCTCTGAGAGCAGACCTTGAAAGAGAAATGGGTAGGCTTCTCCTCGACAATCCTGTGAGAAAATAAATATCCTCCACTAAAACTGGGACCACTTTATCCCCAATATGAAATGCCTCGATCGTTGGATCCCATGAATGAACAAGGAACTCCAATAGTTCCATCTGTTACCTCATACCCAATAATCTGAAGTACTTCAAAAACCCATAGTCTTTGAGGGCTCTTACATGTACCCGGATCATTTAGGGAAATCATGTTTTGTTCCTCATGTTCTCTTTCCCTCCATGTAATCGTCATTTTGGTCCATAAGACTCATAAGAACCCATTTCAAACAAAAAACCAAGAAAAATTTGGGCACACTATAAAGAACAAAAATGTAAATTGCACCCAACACACTCCTCGTCAAGATACAGTGCATTGCAAGTGCACCTGGCCTTCAATTCTAGTGCACTGCAACGCATATTTCGACATTCAAGGGTGCGTTGCCCTATGTGAAAAATAAATTTACCGTAAGGGACCCAAATCCCTAAAAAATTGCAATGAAATGAAACATAAAGACTACTAAAGGAAAGGGGGGTTTATAGCTCCAACCTGGATCGAACGGCGAGGAAAACCATCCACCAAATCGATCACAATCAATAAATAAAGTTCGGGGGCAAAAACAGGTTCAGAGCTCCAAAATCCAAATGGTAAAATTGAATGGTAAAAATCTTTTAATTAGTCATTTGATTATTTTCAAATCATATTTATTGCTATGACTATGGTTTTTATTCATTTTTTTATCATGAAACAGGTATTTTTAATCCATTTGATGTTTTTATGAATAGGTTTACAGCTAACATAGCAGATTAGTCGTGCACACTTATTTCAAGAATGATTTGACGACAAAGCATACTTGTATCCTTATTTTTCGAGCTTTGATAAAAACGAAAAAGGAATTGAAGCGCACCTTTATCTCTTTTTCGAGCTTCGATAACAGCGAATAAGGAACCCCTGGAGTCTTCTTTTAGCTCTTTTTAGACTCCGATAATGTGAAAAGATTGTCGATCACTTGTCTTTTCGATCTCGTAAAAGTAAATGAAATGACATATGCTCAGTATAAGTTTAACCCTTTTCCGGACTGAGATAGATTATTTACAAAAAATGAAAACCTTAGTAAAACATGGCTAAGAGGTTCTCTCAGATATTATTTTACACTTTTTTCGGATATGAGCGACAAATTTATGAAAAAGGACTCATGGATTTTTATTTTGTCCTCTTTTTCAAACTCTCTAAATATGAAAAAGGATCAGGTTGTCACTGTAGTTAGGCTCGTTAAAACATAAAATAGCGACAAGCTTATCCATCATGGCAAGAATAGAGTTTCATTTATCGCTAGACTCGTTAAATTATTAAATAGAGATGCATATTTGCATGAAGGGTTGAATTATAGATCAAGCATATTTTATCCTCCTCAAGCTTGTTAAAAAATAAAGAGGTACTGGTCGATAAATGACCGGGGAAATTTGGGAAAGTGAACAGAACATTTTACGGTAGCAAATCACTCTTGAACATGACACTTCACTCCATCATTGTGAATTTTGGGTTGCGTAATCTTCTTGACAGTTCATTCATACCTATGGTTCATCATACCTTCACTTCATTTTTTGGGTCAATGCTACCAACTCATCTCAGTGTCACCAATATGTTCAAGAGAAGTCATCCAGTGAATACTCATCCTTCTGCAATACTCATAAAATTTCATTTTCATGACATTCATCCCTGAACATTGCTATATTAAGTCACATTTTGTCTATGAAATAAGTAACTCCTGTTTCGCAATAAATTGGCTTCCTGTCGACATCAAATCATCATCCAAAAAGTTTACTTAGAAACATCATCTTCCAGTACCATGAGGCTTGTTACAAAATCGACAAGATCCTTGCTTCCTGACCTTTGAACGAAATATTTTTTTTGGTGTTCCACATAAAATCATCTATTCATGCCTTGCAAAATGTATTGCAGTACCTTGAGATCCATTAACATCAATGGTGGTTCTCTTGCATTTTTTAAAATCTCACATCATTGGCTAATAATCAAATGATGTCTTACCATGTTCGACTACAAATCATATATTTACATAGCTAGACTTGTACCTAAATGATCGAGTGAAGGAGATAAGAAGACCCTGGATCTAGTTTCATTCATCTGGGTTGCGATTTCAGGATTGTTGTACACATCATCTGTACAGTGACCTTACATACAGATCGTCATTTGAACATGGACCTATATCTGTAGGCATGTTTGTGTTAGGAAACATTCCAATGTAGATGACTTTCTGAACTATGTACATGTTATTATATAGTTTGTGTGGTGAGCATGGGAATGCCTCCCTCAGTAATTCATGATCAAGATGAAAATATCATGATGTGATGTATTGTAATATTGATGCAGGTTGCCAATCCACTTCAGTTCCATCTCATCACATCGTAAAGCATCTCATTCAAATATATTATTATTATTTTGACTTCATTATTTAGGGGGTAGCTTTTATAGGTCAATTTGGGCATCATCCCCCATGACCTCGTTAAATTGGACATCATCCCCAGGACCAATGAAATAGGGTCTATCATCCCCTTTCATTTCATTTGTTATATGCCCTAAGAGAAGAACAATTCATTCATGGATTCTATTGTGAGATTTCCTAGGTTTTAAGTATATGTTATATCACTTATGAACTCACCAACTCTGCCTCTAAAGGGAATAACTGTGTTGCATATGCAGCGTCCTCCATTCAAGGGTGCACTGCAATTCATTTCTCGGCATTCAAGAGTGTGTTGGTCACCTGGGAGCAAAATTATCATTGTTCAAGTAATCTCCACATGGACAGTGCCTTCTAGAAGAGTCCATATGTGTCAAAATTTGAATCTAAGTGTCCATCTAACTCCTTTGAACTTGGGAACATGTCTTTCCTATTCTTAGAAATTCATTCATTGAGAAACTACCATCAATTTCCCTATAAATTGAGCACAGATCCTAGTGCTAAGGAGGGAATAATTCTGGTAAAGAAATGTTGTTGGACTCTCATTTGAGAAAGTGAAAGTATTGATATGTTGCTAGTGTGATGTTGGATGTGATGAGGTTGCGATGAAGCTGAAGCTGGTGGCATCAAATTTATCATTGGTTGTAACCTCCCCCTTCTACTCTTTAATAAATTTTGTTGTTCATTTTACCATATATGTATCTCTTTATGTTTATATTTCTCATGCAATGGATTCTTGAATAATATATATGTTTCACATCTAATCTATTTGAGTGATTAAGATAAGTAGATATCTGTATATGCATGTTGTTTGATGTTCTTTATTTATTTTTGCAGGAATCGATCTGACAATCTAAGTTGGATTGAGTGCGACAACAACAATGATAGAAGGAGAAGAAGAAGCGCTTGGATTACAAGTAGGTTCTTCTATCTTTTTTTATATCTACTTATTTTAGAGAAAGTCTTTCATCTGTTGTTCTAAGTGCCTAGCACCACACTTAGGGAATTTGATTTATCCGTAGATCACAATTCCACATAACAGTGATTCTCAAATGAAGTACAAACTCTTATGATCATATATGGATTCATTACCTGTAGCTTACATGTTTTTCATATGTTTGATGAAATGTATTACATGGATTAGGCATGTATAAGTCAAGTTATTGCTTGAGTTTGGATTGATTAGGATTGTCATTACCTTTGATTTCACTTTGGAAAGTTATAGGTTTTTTTGGGAAGTGATATAGAGACTAACATGAAAAATTGGTTCAAATCTTAGAATTTTTGGCACTGAACTTAGGAATTTCAGTCATAAATGCATGGAGGTAGGCCTATGTGTGCAGTTGGGACCTCATAACTGGACTGATGTTGTGTTGTGCGTGCGGTTCGGGAGTTTCCCTAGTGAAACAAAGTTTATGCTCAGGGATTGACCACTTAGGGTGGTTTGCAGCCTCATGAATGGTTTGTGGTATCTGAGGGATGTTTATTTGTAGTTGGATTATAGGCCCCACTTCCATAACTGGAACTTGGAGGTCAGGTCATATCATAGTGACACTTATCTCATGTTTACCCTAGAGAACTTTTAAAAGTGTGTAATGTGGGAGCGATGGTTACATTGGCCCAAGGTTCTTGTAAATATCGATAAATGTACTTAAATATTGCAAAACTATTTCATAAGCTTTGTCGACTCTCTACAGGGATCTCCAACCTCCCAAAATCATCCTTCAATTTTGAATAATGATATATTTACCTCTGTAACATACATTTTTGGATATTTTTCTCCCAAGGAAACTCATCAGGAATATTTGATAGATAGGTGGTAATTGACATATAGTCTTCTTCTTGAAACACCATTATTTTCCTACATTGACTTTATTTTATATTTTCACCCCCTGCTTCAATATAAGCACATAAATATTAAAACATTTCAATTTATTTATATACATGGAAAATAAACATACATGTATATGTACATACAATTTATTTACATGCAAATTTGTTTTAGCTGTAAATAAATTTAAATATTATAATTTACTAAATGGGGGTACATGACCTGATTGAGATTCATGACCTCCATCATGTCCAAGTACATGATTTGATTGAGATTGTTGACCATTGGGATAAGGTTGAGCACCCTCAGTCGATGACCTAATGAGAGATGATTACAAAAAAGATGGAAATTATAAATTAATAAACTTAAATTGACAAAAATCAATTCAATATGTATGTACATATGATTCTACCAATTTACCATTTAAGTAATATTGCACTTAAACATGCATATACCATGATGATGATGTAATGAACGACGGTCCTCCATTGATTCATCTGATACTCTCCTCGACCTAGTGAGATATGCTTCTAAAAAGGATGGAATTTATAAATTAATAAAGATAAATTGAAAAAAATCAATTCAATATGTATGTACATATGGTTCTACCAATATTTTTTAAGTTTTCACATAAATGTATATATACACCGATGATGATGAAACACAAGATGGTCCTACCTTGATTCATCTAATACTTTCTTTGATCTGTGACCAATCTTGTCGGCATGCATAGAAAGTCATGCTTGAGTTGATGCTCGAGACTCATTTGATGTTGTAACCCATTAACGCCTCAAAGAATCAAGTGTTGACTACTCATGCATTGATGCATACCCTCAATCCATATATATATATATATATATATGATCTTTCAAAAAACCCAAGTTACCTCATGCATTTAAAAATATTTAAAATTACTATTTAAAAATATTAAGTATTCAAAAAATTAATAAGACGGATAAATGTAACTATTTAAGGGTTTCTTCAAAATTATTTGGTGTATAATTCTCTTCATCCCAAAATAAATATAAACATCAAGTAAATACTCAATATTTAAATTTTTAATTCAAATATACTCAAGACTAAAAACACAAATGCTAAAGTGCACATCTTGAGAATTAAATACAAAGTTTTCTTAAACTTGTCAACCCAATAATTCACCAGGTAGTGATTACACAATGGGGCCAAACTTAGAATAGTATTGAAAGAACCACATGGCCATTAAAGACACCATATTTATAACTAAAAAACACACACATATCAAAGATATCTTACAATGTCCATTAATAAATTTTGATGGAGTGGTTCTTGATACCGATTCCTCTTTCACACACAAATCTTGAGTTTACATTTCCCCATACAATAGATAACTAGACATCCTATTAACATTTGCACAAGGAATTACGATAAATTGTTGAAATTGACTAGCATTAATTTTTTCTTCTCTATGCAGTTGTTTTAACTTCTTCTTTTTGACTTGGTACATGCCTTTCATCTGGTTGCACACAAGTTTAGAATTTGTGAAGACTAAAATTCCATTGGATCCATAGTCCCTAGTTGTTCCTAAGCCTTCTATAAGTGCAATATATTATTCTCCATTGTTTGTTTTCCTTCCAGGTGCATCCCTTTTCCTTTGGAGGACTTTGTTCGTTGTGATATTGTATAACACATATGTAGTCATTGCTTGAACTGGATTGGGATAACATGAAACTTTAATGCATAATGTCCATTTTTCAACCATGGTTAATGGGTTTTCTAATCCCTGTAAAAAATAAATTCAAAAAAATGAATAATATATTTGTTTTTTTCAAATTCCTTGGCCATAAAAATTTTGATCAAGAACTTTAGGAAAGAATGATGAAAAATAGCTATCTAAAAACAAATTCTATCATGGAATGCATTCTAGGTATTGGGCTTATTGTTAGCATGGAAATTGTGGAGGAGTCCAATTTTACTTCCTTTGGCAACTTTATTGTTGATTGTTTGTTTCAAGTAGATAGATCAAAATTGTAAAATTTTAGTACTATAAAGTTCAAATTTTGTTTTTTGTATAGCCATGCATAGAACCAATTGATAAAACCCCACAATTCTTAGTTTTTGTCCTCAACATTCTATTTCAATAAAACCCCTCAATTTTAGGTTTTTAACTAAATATTCGATTGCGAACAAACTTCTTTCGTACCATTTTAGGTTCTTCATTCCATTATTTTAATATAATGTTGAAAATACCACATTTTAGGTATTATATTCTACATTATATTAATGGAATGACGATTCCAAAATTATTAGAAGGAAGGTCCTTCGAAATCGAATGTTCCTTCATTAAAAAACCAAAATTGTGGAGTTTTAACATTTGATTTTTTTTCACTATTATAAAAATTATAATAAAAACCATTTTCTTAGATAGTACTAAAAGTTGTAAAGTTTTCTAGATATCCATTCGAACCAAATTTTCGGCGATAAAATTACCAAGATGTAATAACCATATGTCCTACAAATTGAACAAGGGTGATTGTGGGTTCGCTCTCCAAATTTGAAACAAAATCTAACTGATTGTGGGTTGAATACTTCAACATATATTGGATTTAGAGGAGTGTGGAATGATGGTTCATAGGTTTTTCTTCAAGCATAATAAATTGGGCTAGTAAGTGTGTTGGCTTCATAATGTAAGGATTGTGTAAGTGGGCTCTCATTGTTGGATGTGGTTGATACTCTAGTTTGGTCTTGGAATCACTCTCTAGGGATGTTAACAACTAAATTAGGATATGTAGTCTTTACTTGTAGTCAATGATTATCTAAGAGGAAATGGTGGTATCAATTTATTTGGAAATGGAAAGCTCCTTTAAATATTAAGGTGTTTTTATATAAAAATTTTGTGAATTGTTATTACTTTGTTATGTTACATAATTGCATGTATCATCTATGATTTATTGTGTCACAAAATCACATGGAATGGTGTATGATATTAGCATATTTTTATCTACAAGATTTCAATGTATTTTTTTCACTTTTATATATTTTAATTTCAATTTCTTAATATTTTACGTAGCATACCCTATGTTAGAGACACCTACATCCCATATGACATTTCTTAGAATTTTGGGATTGCTTCCACATTTCCCTCGGATGTATTTCCCAACCCTTGTTGGAAGATTGCATAAATATCTACAAATAATTTGCATTAACACAAGTGGTATGTTCATATCTATTAAATCAACCTGAACCCCATTTTCTGCAAACATAGGTGCAAACCTCTCACTGCTAAAAATATTTGGTTTTAAAATAGATATGTTAGTCTTTTTTCATTTTTTCTCTTTATAGTGACTATTTCTTTTTATATTAAAAAAAACATTAAAACTTAAAGTTTTCCATTTTATTTTATTCGCAATAACTATATTGAGATACATCTCTCCCACCCTAGTTGTAAGAACACCTTACTTCTTGAATACATATGTATTCTCTTAGTAAATAAGTGTGACGAGGTATTAAAATAGCTTAAATTTTTTACACTTATAAGTAGCATATAGAAAATTAAAATATTACGATAAAATATTTACATAAATAAGTGTGATAAGGAATTAAAATAACTTAATTTTTATTGCACTTATAGGTAAAAAGAGAAAATTAAAACCCTACCCAGAAAATAAAATATTAGATGCTACAAAATTTTAGTTGCACACAACCTCAAATAACATCATTACATGGTAAGTATTATAAAAATTCATGTATTATACATCAAACTTCCAAGTCATTCTGTTATACAAATTAATAGAAGTGCACCCATTAACTGAAGAATTTAGTCTATATGCTAAACAAATATCCAAGGTATCTCTCACTACATATAATTTAACCAACTAGATCTCCTCTAATATCAAGATATATCCAAAATTATGCATCATTAGAGTGAATTAAACTTGGATGTGGAGTAATTCTATGCAAATGATATCTGAACTGTTAAATTATCTATGTTTTTCATGCACAATAAATGAATCAAGGTCATTTCAACAACCAAAACCTAACTAGAATTATTTTCCATTTTGATTTACCTCGAGCACTATTCAAAAAGTAAACGTTTACAAAAAAAAATAATAGAATGTAATAGATATCCAATAGGAGAGATAGTTTTATATTCACTACACGGTATCTCAATAATATAAATTACCTTAGGAGGTTTGTGTTGAATATTTCAACAAGAAACAGTGAAGGAGGCATCCTGAAACATCTTTCCTGATCCTAGTTGGAAAGTGATCACCTAAACTAGGTGGGGGGGCCACACAAGTGATTTTTGTCGCAGAGTCTATTTTTAGACTATGTCTATTTTTAGACATATGGATCATGGTCTATGAGTTGCAGGATGCTATTTATGGATGATTGGTAGAGTTGGTAAAAATAGATGGACCTCTATTTTTAGACATTAGGCGGAATCTATTTTTAGACTGCTAGGCTAAAAATAGAACAGTCGAATATTATTAACCCTTAATAATATTTACACTATAAACATCATCTTATCCTCTTGGAGCACTTCAGTTTGATGCTTGGATGTGGCACATGCAGCTGACAAAAGGAAATACGCTTTTCCTAAGGGTTAGTTGAGCTATTGCATGGTTGACTTCAGTTAGAACTCATGTGGCAGAGTTTGGTGGAGTTGATGAGACAGTTGGTGGAGTTGTGTTCGATTTAACTTAGTTGAACTAGTTGTATTTAGTCTAACTGGAAAATACACTAGTGATGAGTGGTGTGAATTAATTATTAATTAATTCACTAATTATTAACTCATAAATCAACTAAAGAATACATCAGTTAACTGCAATGCATGGACAGTTCAGTGAAGACCAATGTTAGAGGTGGGTGAAAGGGTGATTGTGGCTATCAGTTGTGACTATACTTGTGCATGAGATTTGCACACACATTGATTGAGATTGCCAATGAGGATTGCGCAGTATAAGCTAGTGGGATTCAAACTTGGATCTAATTCATTCTCATCTTGGATTGCGCAGTAGAGGCAGGCAAACAGTGGAGGAGATTTGAACCTGTGACTTGTTCAGATCTGAGCTAGTTTGTGTGTAGCATGTGAGATAGTGCTGAAAGCTGTGAGGAGCCTTGTGCTATGTATTGTTACATGTTCTCTATCATTATAATATACAGATAGTTGGGGGTTTTCAGTTGTAAGCTTTCCCCATTACATACTGTGTTATATGTGTGCTTGATTATGTTTTAATGTGCGCATGCGACTGCTTCTATTTCCGCATGTTGATGATCAATTGTAGAAGAGGTTATGTATTATGCATGAAGCTTAAATAGTGTGTAATCAGGATAATCTCGGTGAATAAGTGATCTATTATTCAAATTTCTACATGGTATCGGAGCGAAATTGATCATCGGATCTATTACGGTGACTACATTTTATTTCTATAGGCAGAGTCTGTACGAGGGCCAGGTAGCCTCTGGATCCATCCTTTCTTTGAAAGGTGATATATCCAGTAAATTCCCCTACAGTCGATCTCTGTATTATAAATAACTTGTTCTCAAGTTTAGATCAGAAGCGGTCGAGTTTTGAGCTGGTGGAATTCGAATTTGCAACAGTGTTTTCTTGGTGTTGAAGTCAAAATGTATTATCAAGGATTGCGATTGGAGTATGCTCTTGAAGGCAGCTCGAATTATATTTCATGGAGAGATAGGATGGAGGCGGTGCTCGATGACAATGGGCTGAAGGAGTTCATAGATGCTGAAGTTCCAAAGCCTAGCGATGCAACCTTGGTTGAGGCTTGGCAAAAGAAGACAGCAAGGTGTCGAAGAATTCTGTTGGAGGGCGTGAAGGATCACATTGTATCCAGCATGCATGGAAAAACTTCTCCATACTTGATGTGGAAAGCATTGACAGATTTATTCCAAATCAAGAGCGACCAGAGGAAGTTGGCACTAAAGGATAAACTCAGGAAAATAAAGATGGATAAGAATGGCACTATTCTAGTATACTTGACAAAGTTTGTCCACTGCAGGGATGAGCTTGGGAGTTTAGGAGTTAGTGTGGATGATGAGGACTTGGTGAGCTTAGCTCTTCTTGGTCTTCCGAAGAGTTGGCATAGCTACGAGGACTCTGTCAATGGTCGGGAGAAACTACCAGGATGGGATCGACTTTGGTCGGATCTTGTGCAAGAGGAGATAAGGCGGAGTACCAGGGATGGATCTTCATCAAAGGCATCTGATGAAGAAGATTGCGCTTTGGCTGCCAAAGCAAGGAAGGGGAAGGGCAAGAAGAATGCTTCTTAATCCGGTGCGGATGGTAAAGAGCGTGACATGTCCAAAGTGAAGTGTTTTCACTGTCACGAGCATGGGCATTACGCCACGAATTGTCCACAGAAGAAGAAGAAAAATCAGGTTGTTGGAGCTGCAGCTGGTGAGGCTCTTGCCTCACAATTTGAGCTAGACTTCTCATTGATCGCATGCATGGTGTCTAGTGCATTGGGATCGGGGTGGTATTTTTATAGTGGTGCTTCCTTTCACATGACAGGAGATGTGAATCTTTTTAGTGACTTGGTGGAGAAAGATCTTGGTACCATAACCTTTCAGAGGGAGTCAGGTAAACTCATTCTTTTACAAGATGTAGTGCATGTTCCAGGTTTAAAGAAGAATTTGATCTCAGTCGCAATGTTAGAGGATAAAGGGTATGAAGTTGTCTTCAGTGAAGGAAAATTTTTCCTTCGGCACAAGGCAACAAGACAAGTCAAGAAGGTTGGGATTCAAGCAAAGAATCTCTACAGACTTGAAGTAGATGGGATGTCTACGGAGCTTCCTACTGTTGGGAAGTGCAAGAAAGACATGCAATTGATGCTTGAGAGGGAGCAAGTTTTGCATGCAGGTAATAGTGAACCTCGGGATGTGGATCAGCCACAAGATGAGGATCATGGAGTGGAAGAAACCACTCATGCAGAGAAATTTTGTGCTAGATGGGCAGAGGGAGTGCATGTAGCTATACCACCAAGTGAGAGGTGGGGCGATATGCATGAATAATCCCAAGAGGAGATTTCTGGGCAGGATTCATGAGATGGTGTGGATCTCATGAATTAAACCTGGCTACGAGGTGCCCACAGTGCAGCAGTAGCATGATCATTTGGATTGATGCAGGCAGATCAAAGTGACAGTGTCAGATACTGGAGAGCGAATCAGAGTTGACAGCAAGTGCAGAGTGCATGGGTGCAAGAGTTCAATAGCGCAGTGGTTCCTAATGACATGTGCAATTGGGCCCAGCAGAATTCAAAGACTTTGATGATATATGCATCATACTGATTGATTTTTTTGGAGCCTATTCAGTTTCATAGGAGTTGCAGAGCAAATGCATGGAGTTGCATGGCACTTGTGAAGGTTGCAGGGCGAATGCATGGAGTTTCATGTCGCATGAAAAGATATTCCTTTCTTGTTGAAAAGAAGTGTTGAAGATTGCAACAAGAAACAGTGAAGGAGGCATCCTGAAACATATTTCCTGATCCTAGTTGGAAAGTGATCACCTAAACTAGGTGGGGGGGCCACACAGGTGATTTTTGTCGCAAAGTCTATTTTTAGACTATGTCTATTTTTAGACATATGGATCATGGTCTATGAGTTGCAGGATGTTATTTATGGATGATTGGTCGAGTTGGTAAAAATATATGGACCTCTATTTTTAGACATTGGGCGGAATCTATTTTTAGACTTCCAAACTAAAAATAGAACAGTCGAATATTATTAACCCTTAATAATATTTAGACTATAAACATCATCTTATCCTCTTGGAGCACTTCATTTTGATGCTTGGATGTGGCACATGCAGCTGACAGAAGTAAATACACTTTTCCTAAGGGTTAGTTGAGCTATTGCATGGTTGACTTCAGTTAGAACTCATGTGGCAGAGTTTGGTGGAGTTGATGAGACAGTTGGTGGAGTTGTGTTCGGTATAACTTAGTTGAACTAGTTGTATTTAGTCTAACTGATAAATACACTAGTGATGAGTGGTGTGAATTAATTATTAATTAATTCACTAATTATTAACTCATAAATCAACTAAAGAATACATCAGTTAACTGCAATGCATGGACAATTCAGTGGAGACCAGTGTTAGAGGTAGGTGAAAGGGTGAGTGTGGCTATCAGTTGTGACTATACTTGTGCATGAGATTTGCATACACATTGATTGATATTTCCAATGAGGATTGCGTAGTATAAGCTAGTGGGATTCGAACTTGGATCTAATTCATTCTCATCTTGGATTGTGCAGTAGAGGCAGGCAGACTTGTGGAGGAGATTTGAACTTGTGACTTGTTCATATCTGAGCTAGTTTGTGTGTAACAATTGGAGATAGTGCTGAGAGCTTGTGAGGAGTTTGTGCTATGTATTTTTACATGTTCTCTATCATTATAATATACAGATAGTTGGGGGTTTTCAGCTGTAAGCTTTCCCCATTACATACTGTGTTATATGTGTGCTTGATTATGTTTTAATGTGCGCATGCGACTGCTTCTATTTCCGCAAATTGATGATCAATTGTAGAAGAGGTTATGTATTATGCATGAAGCTTAAATAGTGTGTAATCAGGATAATCTCGGTGAATAAGTGATCTATTATTCAAATTTCTACAGTTTGTAACACTAGAACATAGGATTTCCTAGGTTTGCATTTAAAATTCTAGCGAAGCCATAATGTAAGTGCATAGAGATCATCGTCAATCAAGGGTGTGACATATATAATTCAACCTTGGTATAATCCCAAGAGAGTCTTGATAGTGATTGGCTTTTCGAGGTCAGTCAATGAATCACAACCCATTGTTGTATCGAATGTCATAAAGCGCAATCAAAATAATGAACAATGTGTCAAGCTACAGGAAACAAATGGCGTATGTGATGCAATATTGAATGTGGCATCAAAAAATTGTGGCAAGAGTGAATGTCATATGCACTACAACAATTATGGAACAATATTTTTTTTTAATTATTCATATAAAAATAAGTTACATCTTCACATTTAGTTTCTTCATTTGTTGCAAGGAAAAAAATAGCTAGAGTTTCCTGTAGTACTTTTTGTGTTGGAAATTAGATTGAAATGAGTTATAAATCAGGAAATGAGTTTGAAGGCCATATTATTTTCCTACTTTATTCAAGGCTAGGCCAAAATATAGTAGCAATAAACCTCCACAATGGTTGTAATGTTCTATGTTTCTTGAGGAGCATGGATTTGGTTGGTCGTTATAACAATGTGGAGGTTTGTGTCTCTATCATGGTCAAGTATTGAATTTAATATAAATACATATAGGATTCTCATATGGATAATTCCCACCAACCTAGAATAAAACATGAATGAGAGCTACACTTTGGTTGTCTCAAAGGACCTCTCTGTAGGAATAATAGGGCTCTATCTTGAGTACGTTTCCATTTTGCACAATATAATTTCCAAAATCCTCAATACTATTTATCTTCTTCACTGCCAGATTGAGATGACGAAGGATGATATTGAATGGCATACCTTCTTATGTACTATAGGGAGATTTATTATACGAGCTTCGATGATGATATGTGGGGTCGAGTTGAGAAGAGGATGAGGCGCCTGAAAAAATCCTCCAGCACCCAACAAACCTACAAATCAGCAAAAAAAAAATTAGACATGTCACAACTCAACAAAAACAACTAAAAACTCAAAAGGAGATCTCATACCAGATTTTTTGATGCAACCAAGTTTTCTCACACAAAAACTCTTCAAGAATTCCACCATAATTCCTCTACCGCCAAACAAAGGTGCAAGAACTCCTCCAAAGCCCAAAAAAACTGCAAAAATGATTTCACAAGAGTGCCAAAAGACAATACAAAATAACCTCAGCAAACTTGCAAGAATTCCTCCAGGTCAACAACAAACCTACAAAAATGAATTCACAATAGTACCCAAAAAAATTTGACAGATAAATTGCATACAGTGCAAAAAAATTGTGAGGGCCTCACGACCCACATATATATAATAAGGTTTTCGGCCGAAAAAACTAGTGGTCGAATTTTCCCCCCACTAGCCAAAAATCCTTTGCAGAGTATTCGAGGTTGCCGTTAACTTAAACATCTAAAATTTTAGCTGAAAGTTAGATTTAATCATTCAACTGAAAAAATAAATTTTTCGATCAAAAAAATTAAATAGTTTTGCTAAAAAAATAAATAGCTCAACCGAAAATGTGCAATCATAAATTTTTCATGAGTTACTCTGACAAAAGTGTAACCCAAATTCACATTTTCACCCAGATGAATTGGGTAGAAATGTAAATCAAATTGTTGAAATTTCAGTTAGTAGTGCAAAGACAAATTTGGTGGAACAAATCAGAACAATAACTTTGGAGGATGAAGTGTCTGGACAAATACAACATAAATTAAAAAGTACAATTGATGAAACATAAAATTCTGAATATGCAGTAAATAAGGATGGGTTTGTATCCTTTGAAATTTGAATATATATTCATAATGTGCCTACACTCAAACAAATAATTTTAGATGAACACCATAGAAATCTATTTTCAGGTCATCTAGGGTACAAAAAGATGATTGCAACAATTAGAAGGGGGTTCTATTGGACAAGAAAGAAAGGATAAGTAGTTGAGTACTTAGAAAAGTGTTTGGAGTGGTAAAAATTTAAAGTAGAACACTGACACCCTTCAAGGTTATTAAATCCTTTTCCCATTCTAGCATGGAAATGGGAAATTATCTCTTTTGACTTCATTACTAGACTACCTAGAACTAGAAAGAAACGTGATTCAATCATGGTGGTAGTAACAGATAAATTAAGAAAGATAGCTCACATTATACTTGTCCACTCCACATATAAAGTAGTGTAGATAGCAAAAAAAATTATGAAGGAGATATTTCAATTGCATGGATTACCGAAAATGGTCATATCAGACCGAGATGTAAAGTTTACTTCCAATTTCTAGAAAACATTGTTTATGAGGATGGGTACATGACTTAATTTCACCATAGACTATTATCCTCAAACAAGTGGGCAGATGAAAAGGACTAATCAGATACTTGAAGATATGGTGCATATGTGTGTGATAAACCAACCCACGAAGTGGGAGGACTACATGCACTTGGTAGGATTTTCCTATAACAAAAATTAGCAAACACCTATTAAGATTATTCCATTTGAATTTATGTATCGACGTAAGTGTCATACTCTATTATGTTGGAGTTAGCTAGAAGATAGGTTGGTTTCGAGACTTGATCTTCTGAAATATTTGGAAAAAATGGTTAAGCATGTAAGATAGAACTTGAAAGTGGCCCAAGACAGGAAGAAGAGTTATCCCAACTAGAAAATATTGCATAAAGAGTATAATGTGGCGGAACATGTCTACATTAAATTCAAGCCAAGAAGAAGTACCCTAAAATAGGGAACATGTGCTAAGTTAGCACCCAATTTCTATTGACCGTTTGAGATACTATCTAGAGCAGGACTAGTGGCCTACCAACTAGCATTATCGAGTCACATTAGAGTGCATAATGTCTTTCATGTTTCATTGTTGAAGAAATTTTTTCATGATCCCACTTATGTGATTAATTGGAATATGGTGTAGTTCAAACTGAAAGGCGAGTTCTAGGTCGAACCTTTGAAAATTTTAGATTGCAGGGAAACTTCACTCTGGAATTGAGTCATTGCTACCTATTAAATGGAAGGTAAAATTCATGAATCACTCCCTTCACTTTTCCAGAAGTGATGGAAATTTTGGAAATGCTGATGATGATATTTAATTCAAAAGGGGGAAGATGTGATACCCCTGGTGCAATTTATTTTTGCAGACTTTATTATCTTATAGTTACATGTAAATATTGTTTGGGCATGATGGTTGTGGGACCATGACTTAAGCTGATTGAATGTGTAAATAAATTTTATGATGAATAAATGCTTTGTTTTGGGAAATGTTATGGGAAATAGCACATGAGTAGTATGGAATTCTTGCTATCCTAGAAATTGTTAACTATTTAAGTCCAAATGGTAGAGCTTCCCAAATATTTCTCCCAAAAAATCCTGAGAGAAAGATTGCCACTAATGAAACAACATAATTGGAGAGATATATTATGTTGAGTGGAATGATAAACTTAGCTGGATATAAATTCTAAGTTGGGTAAAACTAAATAAAAGCAAAGTGGGAGAGAAAGGTGTGATATGAGGAAAACAAAAATACTTTTTCCAAATTAAAATGAAAAAAAGCCAAAGTAAAGAAAAAATGAGGCAGACCTTAAAATTAGGATGCTACTAGAGAAATATGCTAGGAAAAAAAACATTAAATACCACTGAAAGAAAACAATATGAGATTTTTATTCCAAGATAATCATAGATTGAAGGAGGCAAGAATTCTGAGCTCGGGGGGGTTGTGGGTGTGCAACTCATTGGTTGGGAGGAACATGCTCTCTCCCATAATTTTTTTAGAAATATTTTCCGGTCAGATAAGTTGTAACTGTAATTAAGTATATATTGAATATGTGTGAAGTGTATGTATGATTATCTTATAAATATGTTTAAATTAATCTAGTGAAATTTATCTGTCAGTACTATCCATATGTTGATGTATATATATACAAAATTATATCTAGATAATATATGAGTATTGATACATATTGATTTATGTAAAAAAGTACATTTGGACAAATTAAATTGGAGACCATTTTTATTGACGTCTACTTGTTATGAGCAAAGAACATAACTAATTAGTATTTCCTCATATATATATATATATATATATATATATATATATATATATATATATATATATATATATATATATATATATATATATATATATATTGTGTGTGTAGAAAAAAAATTAACAACCATTAAATATTGGGGCTAATAGGAATCCTGGAGTAAAAACCAACCAACACCTAATCTACAGACTAATCAAGAAATAATTCCTCTACATGGCTAGAAGGATAGCCACCTAGGAAATCAATAGAGTTGAACAATATAATTCTCAAGAAAAGAAAATAATTCCCACTATGAATGGATTTCAATAAATAAGAAACATTATTATGTAAGGAAAATGGAATAGAATAGGGATATGTTAAATCTTATAGAGTGTTTTAAGTTTGAACTGTATCAAGAAGCAATAAAGTTGTAAATCTATAGTCTATGACTAGTTCTATATTAACTGGGTAAATTGGGATAAGGGGCCTAAGTATGTCCCTATAATCCATCTCTAATACAAAAAAAACTTCACAAAATTAACAATGTGAAGTATACAAGTGCTACGAAGAATACTTGTATGTCCCTTTATATGGTTATGGTTTATAAGTCATATTAGATCAACAATATCTATTTGAAAGCCTTGTAAGTATGCTCAAGGAATGTTTCTTACCATTCTGACCATTGTAGTAATACAAGTCAATAGAGCTTAGAGAGAGAGCACTAGAATTGGCGAAAATGGGAGGATTTTATGTCACAATCCATTACAATAGGGCCACCGAAAAAGGGCTCCCACATGAAAAATACAAGGAATATAAATAATAATTCCATAAATAAATTGGTATACATATGAGAAAAATAAGAAACCACTTGGGGAAATCTGATTCCTAGATAACATTAATTCTAATTAACATATTTAAACTGAAAGTAAATAATTCATGAGAGAGTTATGAAACTGAAAGGATACCATCGAGAATTTATGTTAAGAAAAAAAATATTATTCAGTTGACAAATCCATTGTAAGTAGTTACAATGGTTAACTAATTAACCCACAACAAGAAGACGAATATGATCATGTCAAGGGAACAAAGTTTCCTTTAACCCAATACAAACACAATAAAATAGAGACTCAACCAGTGATGAATATTCAATTCTAGAAATAATTATATAAAAAAAAAAACACATAATAGTTGGGAAAGAAGACATATAATTTGTATTAAATATCTGTCCAAAATTTTACATATATATAAGCCCGAGTGTTGAGCACAAAAAGTCTAGTTAATAATAGTACACATTGACATGGTATGGAAGCAGAGGAGAGTAGTCAATATGGATATAGTGCTAGGCACAATATTTCCGTTATAGGATTACAAAATTTTCCATTGAATAGAGAGAAAATTTGTAGGAAATTATGAGCTCGCGGATGAGGAAATTTAAGTACATATTATTGGAAGGCATGAATCTCATCATGTGCAGAAGGACCTAGAGAGGGTGTAATAGAACTTAGCTATTCTGAAAGTACCTAAATATATCCTGGAAACCAAGAACGAATGATAGGATTATAATGAAACATACCTATAACAGTTCAAAAAAAGAGGCTAAGTTAAAAAAATTACAATATAATCTTAACAACAAGAACAATAAATAAGCTCAAAAAGGGGAGAGCTTATCACATGTGTTGCTACAAGGATGGTAGTGACGTTTTCAAACTTGGGACACAAAACCCGAAATTAGAATTTCCTAATTAGGAACAGGAATGACATATTTAACGTAAGTCAAGGCTAAAAACTTGCTCTATAGTTCTTCATGAGAAGGGAAGGATAAGGTTGAACCTGAGAGCCAAAGGTATCTTGTGAGGAAACCTGCCAGTTGGAAGGGTGAAGTTATGGTGTGGCCTCAAGAACAATCACCTGCAAAATAGACCCATTAATGTATTCATTTTAGAGTAACGATCCCAAACACACCTACAGTATGCTAACAAAATCCTAAGTAACAATTATAGAGAAAACCCTAATTTCGAAAAAGCCCTAGACAAAGTAAGCCAATAGAAAGGAAAATGGTGAATGGATCTTACTTACCTACAACACAATGCACGAAGGAGGTTCTGACTCCTTGGCCTAGAGAATTGATGCAAGTGGATATTAGTGGCTACCCGCCTATTCCACCTAGACCTCTAGTTGGTTTCATTAGTTTCCTTGCTTATAACAACATTTACTATGTTTAGCAGTTTTTTGGGTCCTAAACTTCTCGATCAGTTTTGACCCCCTAAAAGACATTTTTTTCAGGTCTACAACAAGCCCATATGCATATGCATGGGCCTATGGTAAATCTTGTAGTAATCAGAGAGATATTTCTGACGATATATTGTATGCGCCAAACAGAGGTAATATGACCAAGTTACAACCTTGGGAAGTTGGCTACCCAACTAACCCCAATGAGGCCCACAAACTCTTAGTGTTCCATCTCATGGGATTAGGGTTTTGGTTTTTTAGGGTTTTACCATGTTGTTAAATAATAAAAATGTCCTTGAGCCTCATTGTAACACAATTCAGAGGCATGTAGTTGCCACATCACTTCTTAGAGATAAGCTACCATCACCTGAGCTAGTTTATTTCCATTCTGTTTGTAAACTTATTTCAGTTATTTGATATTAGTGATATGAAATATATTTTTTACTACTTTGCATTTATGTTTATTTCTATATTTTATTGTGTTCCTACGTAAATCCAGATCTTAAATGAAGGGTCAAAGTAAATGATTCTCAACAATAAAGCAACAGAGGTTGAGAGGGTTAGGGTTTGAAACCTTGAGAGTAAACATGGAGGGACAAACAAGAGAACCAAAACACCACATTCAAATCATTATAACCAAGATTAAAACTCTATAAATAAAAAATACAAACTACAAAAAGGAAAAATAAAGAGCTTAATAATTACCAGTCAACCTCATGCATGGCCACATTCGAACTCCTCTCAGCGAATGCACAAAAATATTAGAATTATTGTAAGGGAACCATAGAAAATAGAGTAAGAAAATTCAAATAGAACATGATAAACTTAGAATGAACAAAGGATAAATAAACTATCCAAACGAAGCCCTAATAATTATACATCGTTGGATCACCTAGAGCAATCTAGATCATACAAACAAATCACCCACATGGTAGCAATGTTCTAGTAGCCATGTGGACAATGTTACAAGTCCATGTGGCATGGTCACATGCCACTTTGAATAAAACCAATTCATAATAGCTAACCAAGAATAAGGTTTAGTATATAAACTCAAAAGTTCAATTCTTGAGGGTGATGCATTACATTAAATGAGTGTAATGTGTAGACCAAGGTTGGGGGCCAATACACCCCCTTTAAAATCATATGTGGGAACCATTTTAATATTTCACGCCCAAAACTAAGGTTACCTAGTGCCAAATATAAAGATGCCAAGGTATACATGGGTGGGGGGGTTATAACAATAATTTTTTTTACTTACAAGGGAGATTAAAGGTGCTCATGTCAATGATATAATATAAGTTACAAAAATAACCATGGAGAAACTTAAGGCCATGATTGAAACATAGAGTATGAAAAAAAAAGAGGTAAAGACTTAGCATATGCCAACAATATATAAGGAATGAATAATAATGGTGTTGAGATGATACTATTAGAGTTACTTTGTATACATGTGAAGGAACCTAGAGAATTTTAATGGTATCAATAGAAAACTAATACTTTCAAACCATAAATGATGATGGAACAAGAAAAGATGTGATGACAATTACCCAGTGAACAAACATAAAAAGTAAATCTTCCTATGTAATCGACATAATACTATGAGGAGATGTATCATTGATGATGGGGATTTTCCCTAGAAGTATAAATTAACGATAAATACAAATATTTTAGGTGTGAACTTTGAGGTACATTACACCTCATCTTGTGGTTTTTATCATATTAATATAACAACTAGTTTCAAGTTGTTATTATATGTATTTCTCAAATTTTATAGATTATTAGGGTTTAACCAATCCTTTGGTGTGTGGGTGCTTAAAATTTTTGTGTTTTAATTTCATATATTTCCAATATATTCAAGTGTCATTCCATTTGGACTTTAGGTATGCAACAAGTGGTATTACAGCTCTATTCAAGCTTTATTTGTGTTGTAAATTTTTATTTTTATAAAAGGAGCCAAAAAAGGGTGAAAATAGTGAGAAGGAGCTATATGTCTATAACCAAGGTCAAGATTCAATATTTATTTAAGATCATCTGAAATGAGAGATATGTTGCATCTGTAATTGAAGGGGAAAATACTTATGGATTACATAATATTAGAATACTTATGAGTGTTTTGCATACAAGAAAATGTTATAAGAAGTTAGGGATAAGAATCAAAGGATGAAAATGATGTTCCAATGATTTTTTGGGGTGTGGATCCTATTGAAGAGAATTTCAAAGAGAAATATAGGCCCATTGTTACCCTAGAGACAGCTCCTGGATGCAAGGGAACCAATGGCCAAGATATCTACACGATTGATGAAGATTTTAAATACATTGTTGAGAAAGAAAAATATAATGAAATATGTAACGATTAATCTAATTCAAAAAAATATATTTAAAAAAAATATTGGCCAAGTCAAATGAGGGTTGTAGGGCTTAGGGTTTAAGAGAAGATTATAAGAAAAATGAAGAAAAAGAGGCTTAATCACTGAGGCACTTAAGAATCTAAATTTCAACCCTGCAAAGGAAATGATGCAGATGACAAGACATATGGGTGAATGCCTTATATGGTGGAGCACTCATTAAGGGATTAAAACAAAAAACATGAGTACCATTAATTCCAGGTAAATTCATAAATCTGATTTAAATCAACCTGTTACTACATTATACTCATACCTATCCATTGAATAAGACATAAATGTGGATAATAAGGCATTGTCTTGCCTTCCTCGACACCATCATGTGATAAATTTTCATGGGAATGTTCAAATTTGATGTTATTTATATATACTTGATCCTTTTGCACCACCTAATGGAGTGCTACAACTACACAACTAACATTAGCACG
This sequence comes from Pinus albicaulis, assembly GCA_034641835.2. Lineage (NCBI taxonomy): Eukaryota > Viridiplantae > Streptophyta > Pinopsida > Pinales > Pinaceae > Pinus > Pinus albicaulis. Next base: position 1,268,860,927 of record CM076581.1, read on the forward strand.
ATCATAGAGTCTGAGATATTTGACTAGTGAAGTATAGGTTATATAATTATCTTATAATACAATTATGTACATAACCACAATAGTTAGCTTAATTGGATTGATATGGTTAGGAGCTTTTTGTAAGTAATTTTAATATTAGTAAAAATCCTAAAGGCACCCTACAGGTATTAATGAATACATGAGCAAGGATATATGAAATTTTCATAATTAATTCTATCGTTTGGCATTCTTCGACACTCTCATCTTTGCTTCGCTCTTCTGAAAAGACATTATCATTTGTTTGTTCCTAAGTTCCTTTTTTGCCTTAGACATCCTTGATTTTCCTTTCACCTTTGGAGCTTTTAACTCAGGTTCTTTTTGACACTCTAGTTCTCTATTTCTTGCTTCAAGGTTTTTTTTTAGGTAATAATTATTGTAGAAAATCCACATAGATTCAAACTGCTAATTGTAATATGCTAAAACAATAGAATTGAATCTACTCTACCAACTGACTGTGGAAACCATTAAACGATTATGAAATAATAAATCATATAAGAGAAAGAATTTCAATCACATATTACAAAATTATTTCCTGGGGAAAGCCACAACTAAAAACCTTGTTATCTGTATATTGCATTAGTCAGAAAATATAAGATTATAATGCTTTTCTCCAACCTGATAAACATCTGCACTATCTTTATCTGTCTCACTCCTTCCTAGACAAGCATAGGCCAATACTTAACCATTATATTGCATGTTAGGATCCCTATTTCCTTCTGTTGTTTCCTTGGGTATTAGCCCTATTAGTTAAGGAAATTCCCATCCACAAATACATAATCCATCTAAGGCCTTCCTCTCACTGCATGCATCACCTATACAATTTGTATGATTATAAAACTGATAGTGCACTGCCCTTGAACTCCAAGCTCAATTGGGTCTTTCTCTGATCTGACATGTGTTATCATAAAATTGTACTTTATTGGCCACTTATCAAACAACTCGGTGTAACTATTTCATACCAGCTTTTGACTAAAGCTTAGCCTCTTTAGTCTGAGAGGGCTCTCTCAAGGGGGTTTTATGATATTGAATAATGATGGTACTAGATGGCTAACTCTATTGGAAATTGTTTCCAAGAGAATAGGTCTCGCAGAGAAGACCCGAGTTCAGGTTAAGTGCCAACAAGGTTTTCCGTCGTAGTCTAAGTTCACGTCGGCATTTGCACCCAGCTCCGAAGAGCCAAGAGTCTCACCCAAGGCGTGCCACGACCTTACTACGGTAGGGAGTTGATCGGTATCACAACACCAACAACATTAATAAGGTTGAATCAAATTTACGTTGAAATTCTAACACAGTCGTAATACAATGTTCCATAACATATATCTCTCGGAAATGCATTCAGACTTGCAATAAATAAAATTTTAAAATTTCTTGCAAAACCATTCATTCAAAACCCATAACAGATACTCGAAACAACACTTCTGATTATATTAAGCTTCGGCTACAAGTGCCAAACTATTACAAGGCTCAACTGCGTGAGCATGCACAAAACATAATACAGGAAGTCCTATTGGAGAGAGAGATAAATACAGAAACACAGAGGAATGGAGAATAGTGCAACCTAGACAGAGCTCTCTTGCGGCTCCCTGTTGCCTATTCCCGTCTGTATCAACCTTCCTATCCACTGGCTGGCTACCTATTTGTTTTGTTGCCAGCGTGACTGAAAGATCCTCCTTTCTTCTCACTTGGTTGTCTTCTGTTTTTTTCTATTCATCGAGAGTTCCACTGCTCGTTTCCTTCCACGCTCTTCCACCATCTGTTCCTGATCCCGTAACAGCCGCGACACCTGTCCTTTTCCCCTTCACAACCTTGAAATATTTCTGCCTACTGAAGTTGCATTCAACCACGTACTCACCGCAACTCAAAATATGTTGAATTTCAAAACAAGGCCCCCAACAGGCCCCGACCACATCCTATTGACTCGCCCCGAGTCAATTGATCTGCACTATATCTACTTCCATGGGTCCTCTCGACCTGGCGCCTTGCTCTTCCTGCCTCCCTGCTCTTGGTTGTCCAAACAAAGGCCCCAACTTTGGGACCTTGTTTAGCGTTGATGCCTTGAGCTCTTGGAAGGTTGCCATGGCCTGCTGCCACCCTTGCATTAGCTCTTCAGTTTCGGTCGTGATTTTTGTGAAAACTTCTTCCCTTACATTCGGCGGTAGGGCACCAAACACAGTGTTGATTTGAGTGTTGGCCTCAAAGGCCAATTCCTGCATTTTATGTGCACTGAGTTTTATAGTCTATCGAAGCTCCCGGATGGCTTGCTTGGCCGTCGTTGAGGTCTCCTCTATTTGTTGTATCTGGACCTCTAACACATCTGCCTGGGTGTAGAGTTGGTCCAGTCCAGTCGGGTCCATGGCTTCCTGGATTTCTCTTGATATTTGTTGAAGTTGTAGCGAGACCGGTTGTGCCTTCAGGGTAAGGGCTGTCGAGAATTCCTGTAGACCCTTCAGTAGGTCATATACTTCTCTTGCTGCAGTACTCAGAACTTCCTACATTTTAGTTACTTGGCCCTGTCTTTCTGATATCTGTGTTGAGTACACAACCGCTGGTTCGGGTAAAGCGGGTCGGGCTGCCATTGCCACCTTGAGTTCCACATTCTCCTACCAAAGTTTTGAATATGGCACCCTGAGGTGGATTGCCGGCTCGCCTACATTAGTCTCTTGCATTTCTTGCGGTATTTGGTTGCTGCTAGCCATTACTGTAGGCCACACTTCCCTGAATACTCTGGTTACTGTCTCCAACTGTTCCTGTAACTGATCCCTTTCCATCGTCAGTTGTTCATGTTGTTCAGTAAGCGTGCATATCTGTTGTTTTTGTTGCTCGCATTTCTGTTGGAGCTCCGAGTGGAGCCTCTCAGCTTGTTGTGCTGCTCTCTAAATGAAATGGTACAGTTGATTTGTCCCCCAAGTTTCCATGATTTCGGTACCAGAGGTACCCTGATCTGGCATTCGTGCACGAAGTGGCTGTCTGCTGGTGATAGATCTAGCTGATTGGTCCTGTGGTGATTATGACGGTGTTTGGTGTTGTATCCAGTTGCTAGAGTCTGTCATCTATTGATCAGGCCCTTGCTGACCTCCTAGGTAAGCTGGGTGGAGCGGAGTGTGCTCGGGGAGTGACCCAACAGTTTCTTCCATCGGCTGCTCTAACTGATTAATAAGGTTGGTAAAAGTAGTTTTTGGGATCATAGTTGGGTTAACTGGGGGTGCCACTTCTATACCTGATTTAACCTCCATTTCTTGATCCCCATTGTTTATTCTTTTGATGACTAGATCAGACACGGTGGCTGATGAAGTGGATGGTGCAGAGCTGTGGGGTTCCCGAGAGATGGATGAGGTAGTGTGTGGTAGTTGGTGGGTGCGGGGTGGTGATATGTGGATGTTTAAGAAATCAAGGGGGGATATGGGATTGTGGGGTGGTACTCCTTTGGCCTCTTCGGGCTCAAATGTCATCTCTTCTCATATTGGTACCCCTACACTCAACTATTGAGGTGGATCCTCCTCTGTGAGGTCGACCACCGAGCTAGATTTTGCAACCTTGCCCCTTTTTTCCTTCAGATCTGTTGCTGGTTCCACAGCTTTACTCTTTCCCACCAGTGTTGTAGTCACCGGGGGAGGGGAATTAAACAAAACATTGGTTATGGGCTTAAATACGGAGGCCGTGTTGAAAGATGGATTAGGCTAGGATGCCTGAAATTCTGAAAATGTTGGAAATGTAGTAGCATCACTTGATAGGACTTGAACTACTTTGTTAAAGCTTTTTACCTTGGTGTTCAGCTGCTGAATAATTGGGAAGAGCTGTAGGTTTGACATCCTTTTTGCTTCTTCCTCCGAAGTTTCTCCTGGTAGCAGGTTTGGCAGCATCCCGTCAAAGAAGTACGTGTACACTTCATCCCTGATCTCCATCACCACTCCTGGCCATGAGAAAACCTCCGTGTGGAAGGGTTCTTCGTCAATCTAGAATTTCAAAGGCCTCATCTAGAACTTTGTTTCTGGTACACATGTAGGCCTAAGAAAAGTATGTTTATGTGTGACTCCGAACCAGACCTGCTCACTATATCCATCTAGTATATTTCTTGGAATCCTTTGTTGACTCATTACGACGTCAACCATTTGACCATACCAAAATCTGAAGGCTTCTGCATTCACTTCCTTTGTGCTTGGGTCTCCAGACACTTTCCATGGCACAAACTTCATAGCCACAGGATGGTCTTCTATTATCCCCACTGGTATCCTAATGTTGGGGAAGGCCCACTTCCACATGGCCAGCACCATGATCAAATATCCATAGATAAACCCGGTCACTCTCTTGTAATTGTCCTCGCAAACTTCGAACAATTCCTTTAGCATGAAGGAGCACCAATTGAGCCTTGTCCCTTGGACATAGTGCTCCACAATTGAAATTGTATCTAATGTGCACTCCCCTTTTGTATAGTGCCTCATTATCTTGCTAGAAATTAGGTAGCAAGCGAACTTGACCTCCAGTCCATTAATCAACTCAATCGTTTCCCCCTTCCCGCATCTTCGTGTGCCATACTTGACGTAGTAGTCTGTGTCTCCAAACTTCTTCGCCCTCTTAGACACAGTTTGGAATGTTGATGACACGTCCCTTCCTTCCTGCGACAGTCCAGTTAATCTATGGATGTCTTCGGCATGAATTGGGATTTCCTTTCCTAGCCATAGAGAGTCATTCTGAATCCTGCTTAACAGAAATTTCGTGCACTGCATCGCAGCGCCAGTGATCCTGAACACTGGTAAGTTCCTTAAATTCATTATCATGAACTGTTGGATAACCCTGAACTCAAGCAAGACTCTTGCTGCTGCTTGCCCTGCTTCTGTCGCATAATTCTCGACGTACACCTGCCTTTTTAGTGCAGGAAACTCAAAATAATCCGTAAGATCAGTGTCGATCAGGGTCACACTGTCATATTTTCCCACTAGGGACTCCATTTTCTGAATTATACTATCCATCTCCTGCTCCACAACCGCTGGGCTTACTCTTGTCATTCTGGCTCGTCGTTGGTATACCTGTAGAATAGTTCTCTTTTATTTCTCTTGAATTCCTTCTTCCTGATGCCTTCTCTATTCTGGTTCTGGTTCAGCTTCCCTTGCTCTTTTGGAGGTTTCTAACTCTAACTCGGATTTTTCCAACATTCTCGCTCTTCTCTGCATGCGGGTTATGTAAGTAACCAGCACGAGTGAGGTTGATGAGACCCCATAACTAATTAATTTTTCACTGGATTCTCCCACAGCTACAATCGTGCAATTAGTTAACTGCTAAGGTGGGTTTTGACATTGCTGACTGTGGTTTTTGGATTTGGGCAGACGCGATGGCTAGTGGTTATGTCTAATTATGGAAAATCTATTGCAGTATGGGTGATGCTAATTATGGCAATTACTTCCAAATCTTAGTAATCCTACGGACTGACACTGGTACTACGCTTAATGATGATGGGCTGATGTTCGGCACAATTTTCTATCTGATGTGGACGACACGCTAGACACTACCCTTTCCCAAACACTATTGGTTGCATTGCGGTCTCCGCAACATAACTGTAATTTCTTTTATTATTCTGAATCCTATTTATGCTCATCTCGGGTGTGAGAGAGTTATTGACTCTAATCTACCTTACTGAGTCCTCTCGGTTGCAAGAGTTATTGGAAATGAAATGGTGAAATTACTCGTGGTAGGGCTTCAGGCGTGCGTCGTTGACCCATCCCTGTAGAACTTGGTCATTCAGTTGTGCCAACCGAAATACTCCGGACTCTTTGATTTCAATGACATGAAACGGTCCTAGCCAATGCATCTGCAGCTTTCCTGGGAACTTCTAGTATTTAATGTCATAGAGTAGAACTTTCTCCCCGACCTGAAAAATTCTTGTGCTTAATATGGCAGTCGTGCCAAGCTTTCTGCCTCTCCTTCTATACCGTCTGGTGAAGTTCCGCAAGAAATCATCCTTCTTCCAGTTCTTGCAGCTCCTGCAATCACTCCTTTATGGATTCTTCATCAGACAACTGTAGTTTTGTTGCAATAAGAAGGCTTGGTGCGATGAATTCCACTTCTCTTCCGTAAACTAGCTGGAATGGCGTCTGGTTGTTTAATCATCTTACCATTGTTCGGTATGCCCACAGTGTTGCTGGTATCCATTCATCCCAGTCATCGCACTGCGCATTGCATATCTTCATCAAGCCCTTCTCTAGTATCTTGTTGAATGCTTCGACTATACCGTTCGCTTGCGGATGATATGGACTGCTTTTATGGTGTTGTATCATGAAGCTCTCCAGGAGGGACTTAATGATGTCATTGATGAAGTGGGTACCCTGGTCGCTGGTCAAGCTTTTTGGAAATTCAAATCAGCTGATTATATTTTCAAATATGAACCTACCAGCAGTCTCTGTCGTGCAGTGCCTCACTGGCGCTGCTTCTGCCCAGCGCGTTAGGTAGTCGGTCGTCATTATTAAGTACCTTGCCTTTGAGTATCTTGCAGCCGGTGTAATTGGTTCCTACAAAATCGACTGCCCACTTTTCAAATGGTTGCAGTACTTTTATCAGATGAAGCGGAAGCTCATCTCTGTGGGATGGTCGTCCTATCCGCTGACAAACATCACATTTCTGAACAAATTCTTTGATGTTCTTGTGTACTATTGGCCACCATAAGCCTGCTTGTAGTACCTTGTGTGTCGTCGTTTTAGCTCCCATGTGCCCTCCCACAACACCACTGTGGCTTTCCCATAGTACAGCTTCCCTTTCGTGGTCCAGGACACACCTTCGAAGAACGTGGTCTAGCCCCATCTTGTATATATGTCCCGCTATTAGCTGATACTCCGCGGCTCAAACTACCCAGTGCCTCTTCTGTGTCGAAGTATATTCTTGTGGACATTGTCCTGTCGTGAGGTAGGCTGCTATCTCATTCAGGTAGTGTGGGATGGCCTCTACTCTGAAAAGATCAGCATCTGGTAACTGATCATCCAGAGATCCTTTATTTTCTCCATTCTCTAGTTGGGATAGGTGATCAGGCCCTACGTTAAGTCTTCCGGGCTTTACAATTACTTCAAAGGTGAACTCCTAGAAAAGTAGGAGCCATCTGTAGATTCTGCCTTCTAAGACTAGCTTGTTTACTAAGTATTTCAATGCTGAATGATCTGTGAAAAAATTTAACTTACCTCCCAAAAGGTAGTGGCGGAATTTTTTAAGAGAGTACACCATTGCCAATGCCTCCCACTCTGTTGTTGTGTAGTTCCGTTCTGCTGTTGACAACTTGCGACTAGCAACATATACCGGATGATCGACAGAAGTGTCTGCAGGTTGAGCCAAGACTGCTCCGAGCGCAATGCCAGAAGCATCAATGTGCACATGAAACTGTTTGTCCCAGTCTGGGTGGACTAGTGTTGGCACACTCGCCAGCTTTTCCTTTAGGGTGTCCAGGGCTATTCTGCAGTTTTCCGTCTACTAGAACTGTTTTGACTTCTTCAGTAACTTTTCTAATGGTGCTATTATCTTGGCATAGTTACGAATGAAACGCCAGTAGTAACCTTTGTGGCCAAGCAGTGACCTTATTTGTTTTACCGTTTCCAACGCCTCCATACTGATAATCATTGCTACTTTGGCCGGGTCTACGCAGACGCCTTGATTACATACCACGTGCCCTAGCAGTGTTCCAAACAGAATGGAAAATATACACTTCTTCAAGTTAACCGAGATCTATAGTTGTCGACACCTATCAAACATCACTCTCAACAGGCTCGCTTGATCCTTTAGTATGCTATAAACAGTCCAATCATCCATATAGACTTCTAAGAACTTGTGGATGTATTCCCGGAATGTGGATATCACAATACGAGAGAAGATTGTACATGCATTCTTCAATCTGAATGGCATCACATTGTATGAGAAAGATCCCCATTCGGTGGTGAATTTTGTCTTTCTCTTGTCTTCCTCCACTATTATTACCTGATGGTATCCTGAGAACCCATCGGTGAATGAGTATGCCTCGTTCCCCACAACGTTGTCGAGGACTTCGTCACTGAACGGAGTAGGAAATGGATCATGGATACAAGCATTGTTTAAGCTTTTGTAGTCTACACAGACTTGTATTTCTGATTTCTCCTTTTTGTCCTGTATAACTATGGGACTTACCCATTCTGCTTCTTCTACTGGGAATATTAATCCGGCTTTCAACATTTTTCCGATCTCTGCTTTCACCTTTTCCTTTACTCTTGGGTTCAGACGATATGGTCTATGTTTGACAGGCCTTGCAACAGGCTTTATTATTATCTTCATATCCCCCATCTCCCCTTTTATGCCCTTTAGATCCATTATTGATGAAGGAAACAAGTCCTCGTATTCCTTGAGTAGACGGAAAATTTCCTTAGTTGTTTGTTCATCCCAGTAGTCTCCAATTGTCGCCAACTTAGGCTTGTCTTCTGTTCCAATATTTACTTTCTTGGTTCTGAGAGGACGTAGCAGATGGATCCCTTATGTCATTGGTTCTTCTTTGATGTCCCTCTCCCCTTCTGTTTCTTCAAAATATAGGTGCCTAAGATCCTCCAGATTGTCATCGTCCATCTCACTAGTAATTTTTTGACATGCCACCTTTTTTCAGATATCCTGGTATTGACACGACTTCTCATCCATCTGTTGAATATCTGGGAAGAATAGTACCTTCTTTATTTCCTACAACGCTTGTGTAACCGGCTTGGTCTTTCCTTCAAATGAGAAACACTGGGTGAAGTTGTCCGCAACTTCCTGCCATTTGTGGGTCCCTCTCCTTTTTTCCTTCCTCAGGTACCAGACTTTTGGAATTACTTCCAGAGAGTGGATAAACCGGTGGACCCACAATTCTTCTAGATATCCATTAGTTTTCCATTGGGCTTCACATTTCTCCAGATGGTTCCTGGGGTCTGAGTCCCCTTGGTACTTGTCCTTACTTTCGGGTCCTTCCTCCTCCTTAAATCTTACTTTTAGTGCTGTCGCAACTTCATCCCATTGCGTCAATGAGTTGCGATGATTACTCCACCATCTTGCGAATGTGGATTATAACGCCAGGTCCATCAATGGTACTATGTGGCTTTTTGGTGCCGTAGTTTCTATCTTGGCTATGAAAAGACTTACAGCCTTCATATCAGATAAGATTGGGTATTCCTGAATCTCGGCCCTGATCCAATTGATTCTTCCAATATTGGTGCATCTCCTTATATTTGTTTCATACCCTCCTTACTACCGATCATCCCAAGCTATTTTTGATCCCAATTCTGAGCTTTGGATGCTTCTCTAGCTTACCAAGCCTTCTGCTGTCGGGCTAATGTAATCTTCTCTTTTTCCTGTGATCATTTGATAGAGATGGTCCAGAAGCTGAGCATATTCTCTGTTATCCATAGTCTCTATATATCTCGGTCCTTGGTATGGTTCAAGTGGCTGAGTGAATCTGATATCGCCATCCTCGAAAATCATCAGTTCCTTCTTCAGATCAATTATTTCATAATTTTCAAAATCCCAATCAATTCCTAACAGTGCAAGGTACGGATCTTTATCTCCCATGATGTCAATGACTTCAAAGTCCATAAATGTCTTTACTCCCGCAATGTCAACTTCAACCTTCTCCAGTGACCGATGGGAACAATGAAATATTGGTTCGCCATCCGAAGTTGAATCAGGGAATATGTCAATCATGGCTTCCCTAATTCCTCCCAAGTTTTCCTTGGTAGGATGTTGACATCAGATCCCAAATCAAGCATGGTGTCTTTAATATGGAACCCTGAAACTTGTGTGTTCACTCGAAATTCCTTTCCCATCCTTCGTTTATTCCTCTTTATTCTCTGTACATACATTCACTTGCTTCTGTGTTCTTGTTCAGTACCCCTTCTAGGTTCTGCTTTAGCCATTCCAGCATTGGTGTGTTGTTAACAATTTTAAGGAATAGATGGAACCACTCCTGGATCAAAGCGTCAGAATTACTTTGGGTTTCACTGTCTTCCTGAGTTTTCTGTAACTCAATTCTTTTGTTCCCCCCCAATTGGGAAAACATTTCTACTGCCTCCTGGAAAAATTGTTTTTGTCGTTCTGGTTTGATCAGGAGCTTTGGTGATGTTGGCCTGATCAATTTTATTGGGTACATAGTACACGCATCTTCCCCCGTTATTTTTCTCCTCTTGTCACTATGGCCATGTTTTGCATTGTCTGAGTTCCCATTAACCTGGGTTTTGCCTTTAATAAATTTGTCCCCCTCTATCTAGCTCTTTCCTCCCATCTTTTGATAAGCTCTGGGAAATCTTCAGTTGCGTGTGTGTTAACATGGCATTGAGAACACCAGGGTCTTCTAGGGAGTGGAAATTCTCTAGCTACATGTCTTTCCTGGTCACAGTTGTAGCATCTTACTGGACCTCTACCTCCTGCTCGGCTTCCCCTCATGCCTCCTCCTCTTCCTCGGGGAGCTTCATTTACTCTATATGAAGACCGGTCCAACCGCTCCACCAGTGCATCCAGTGCTCGGCACTGCTCTGTGCCATGTGTTGTTGAGGCACAGAACTCACAGTATATATTATTTGGAACATTGGAATATTTCTGTAAGATCGGACACAGGCGAGGTTGATGGCCCATATTTTTACATATTTCACGGTACCCATTAGAGGCTGGACTTTGTTATGTGAGGAACCCTGTGTATTGTTGTTGCGGTGGATATATCCCCTGGGTGTTTATTTTCACAACCCCTCCTAGTGGTGGAGCCCCCTATGCCCCTGTGGCCAATGTCCCCACATTTTGGTCCTGCAACCGGGGACATTCAGTTGTCACATGTCCCTCCATGAGACAATGCGTGCACCATACATTCGGTCTCGTCAGTCACATTGGTTGCATTTCCTTGAGTTTTTCTGTCAGACTGGCTATTTGATGTTGCAGACCCATTGTAGAGGGGTCCTGTATCGTTGCTCCTCCTTTAAACTCTTGCGGGTAACTCGCCATAGCTTCTATCTTCATTGCCTACTCTAGTGCATCCTGCAACATGTCGATCCTTTGTTGAGTCAATGGAGTTCGGGTCAAAGGTAGTAGAGCTTTAATGAACCAGTCCCTCTGGTGGTTTGGATCAATTGTATAGCTGAGTTTCCCGATTGCGTGCTTGAATCTCCGCATCACATCCCAAGTAGTTTCTCCCTCTCGCTGCTTGATTTCCCACATCTCTAACAAGCCTTGTTGGTCTGTCTGATGCAGTTTGAATTCCTTAATGAAATCCCTCTTTACATCTGCCATCACTGGATTCGGGTGAGCTTCCGACCATTTCATAAACCAGCATAGGGCTCTCTCCCTAAGGGTGGTCTGAAATTCTATCAACTTCCCAACATCTGGTGTCTGTCGTGCCCTCCATATGGCCTCGCAGAGGTACAAGTGTTGTTCGACGTCGTCGTTACCCTTTATAGATAATTTTGGATACCGGGTAAGTGATCCTGCCATGTTCACTTGAATAGGCGTTACTAAAATGAAACCGTTGGATCCTAGTTGTGAGATCGTGCCACTAGAAATCCTACTAATAGTATGTGTTATTTTTGGAGACTGAATACTGTGTAACTTACTTAATTCACACAACTTAACAAAAATTTCACTTATGGGTTTATAGAGCACCAGGGGAAGGTTGGGACTAGAGCTACTTGAACTGTGGGGACTAGGAATACCTTGAGATATGGACGTCGGCCTTTCTTGAAATAGTTTCTCCATTGCAACGTGCATCTCCACATCGAACACCTCCTCTGGGCGCACGTTTGTACCTTCTCCATCAGACTTCTTTCCTTTCTCCTTCTGGGCTAGACTCCTATATACCTGCCGCAATTCTTTAACGGCCCCGCCTATATCATGGGGACCCACCTGACCTTCCATTCCCTTCGTCATCTTAGGTGCCTCCTCTTTGTTCTTTCGACCGCTTTCCTGTCTTTTCAACTCCTTCATCACCCTCTCTCGCCACCTTTCTGCAATATGCGCCCTCTGATGTGCTCGTCACTCCCTGAGCCTGTTGGTGGTCTCGACATCCATAGCCCTACTCCCCCTTTTCACTGTTCTTGTAGCATCTCTTCCTTAATCCCTTCCCCTGGCACCAAAGGGTTTACGCTTCCATCTCTGCTTTTTGGAATCCCATCAGCCCTTCATCTACCATCAATGCCTTAATCCACAAAGGAATCTCCTTCAGCAGCTCCCCCTTAACCTAGATTTGAAGGTATCTTCTGCTCTTAAGAAAGACTGGTAGCACTCTGCTGCAAACTCCACAATATATCCGTCCAAGGTAGATTCCACCCAAAAATCTACGGCTTGGGTTAAATCGATGTTGAACCGATGAAGGGCCACCAGATCCTCGTGCGCCCACTTGCAATTGATCTTCCGCGACTTTTCCTTGACGGCCTTGGTCTGAAGCCTCCACAACCAGTTATAAAGTTCTTCTGGGAACTTTCACAAAAAGATTTCATAGGTATCACTAGCAGATTCGGAGAATAGAACCAGGTTTTTAATTGTTTTATCCTTCTGTCATCTCAACTCAGCTTGCTGAGAAATAAACTGATCTAGGTGGTTATCCCACCAACTTCGTATTTCTCTTTTGAAGATCCGAGATACCATGATCTAGCTCCCAAATGAATTTTCAGATCCCGGCAACAGAACCATTTGTTGGTTAGAGAATAGGTCTCGCAGAGAAGACCCAGGTTCAGTTTAAGGGCCAACAAGGTTTTCCACCGTAGTCTAGGTTCACACCGGCATTTGCACCCAGCTCCGAAGAGCAAATATTCTCACCCGAGGCATTTCGTGACCTTACTACGGTAGGGAGTCGATCGGTATCACAACACCAACAACATCGATAAGGTTGAATCAAAGTTACGTTGAAAGTCTAACACAGACGTAATACAATGTTCCATAACATATATCTCTCAGAAATGCATTCAGACTTGCAATAAATAAAATTTTAAAAGTGCTTGCAAAATCATTCATTCAAAACCCATAAAAAATACACAAAACAGCACTTCTGATTATATTAAGCTTTGGCTACAAGTGCCAAACTATTACAAGGCTCAACTGTGTGAGCATGCACAAAACATAATACAAAAATTCCTATTGGAAAAAGAGATAAATACAGAAACACATAGGAATGGAGAATAGTGCAACCCAGACAGAGCTCTCCTGCGGCTCCCTATTGCCTATTCCCGTCTGCACCAACCTTCCTATCCACTGGTTGGTTGCCTATTTGTTATGCTACCAGCGCGACTGACAGTTCCTCCTTTCTTCTCGCTCGGCTATCTTCTATTTATTTCCATTCATCAGGAGTTCCACTGCTCGTTTCCTTCTACACTCTTCTACCATCAGTGCTTGCTCCCACAATAGCCACGACACTTGTCCTTTGCTCCTTCGCAACCTTGACATATTTCTGCCTACTGAGGTTGCGTTCTGCCATGTACTCGCTGCAACTCAAACTCTGTTGAATTTCAAAATAAGGGCCCCAATAGGCCTCAACCACATCCTATTGATTCGCCCTGAGTCAATTGATCTGAATTATCTCTACTTCCATGGGTTCGCTCGGCCCTATGCCCTGCTCTGCCTGCCTCCCTTCTCCTAGTTGTCCAAACAAGGGCCCCAACTCTGGGACCTTGTTTAGTGTTGATGCCTTGAGCTCTTGGAAGGTTGCCATGGCCTGCTACCACCCTTGCATTAGCTCTTTAGTTTCGGCCTTGATTTTTGTGACAACTTATTCCCCTACATTCGGTGGCAGGGCACCAAACACAGCATTGATTTGAGTGTTGGCCTCAGAGGCAAATTGCTGCATTATCTGTGCACTGAGTTTTACAGGCTGTCGAAGCTCTCGAATGGTTTTCTTGTCTGCCATTGAGGTCTCTTCTATTTTTTGTATCTGGACCTATAACACATCTACTTGGGCGTAGAGTTGGTCCAGTCTAGTCGGGTCCGCGGCTTCCTGGATTTCTCTTGACATCTGTTGAAGTTGTAGCAAGACCGGTTGTGCCTTCGAGGTAAGGGCTGTCGAGCATTCCTGTGGACCCTTCAGTAGGTCGTATGCTTCTCTTGTTGTAGTACTCAGAACTTCCTACATTTTCATTACCTGGCCCTGTCTTTTTTATATATGTGTTGAGTACACAACCGTTGGGTCAGGTAAAGCGGGTCGGGCTGCCATTGCCGCCTTGAGTTCCACATTCTCCTGCCGAAGTTTTGAATATGCCACCCTGAGGTGGATTTCCAGCTCGACTACATTAGTCTCCTGCATTTCTTCTGGTATTTGGCTACTGCTGGCCATTACTGTAGGCCACACTTCCCTGAATACTCTGGTTACTATCTCCAGCTGTTCCTGTAACTAATCCCTTTCCATCGTCAATTATTCACGTTGTTCAGTAAGAGTGCTTATCTGTTGTTGCTGCTGCTCGCATTTCTGTTGGAGCTCTAAGTGGAGCCTCTTAGCTTGTTGTGCTACTCTCTGAATGAAATGGTACAATTGAGCTGTCCCCCAAGTTTCCATGCTTTCAGTACCAGAGGTACCCTGATCTGGCATTCATGCATGGAGTGGTTGTCCGCTGGCGACAGATCTAGCTGAATGGTCCTATGGTGATTGTGGCGGTGTTTGGTGTTGTAGCCAGTTGTTGGAGTCCACCATCTGTTGATCAGGCCCTTGTTGACCTGCTAGGTCAGCTGGGTGGAGCGAAGTCTGCTCGGGGAGTGACCCAGCTGTTTCTTCCATCGGCTGCTCTAACTGATTAATGAGGTTGGTAAAAGTAGTTTGTGGGATCATAGTTGGGTTAACTGGGGGTACCACTTCTATACCTGAGTTAACCTCCATTCCTTGGTCCCCATTTTTTATTATTCTGACAATTGGATCAGACATGGTGGTTGATGAAGTGGATGGTGCGGAGTTGTGGGGTTCCCGGGAGATGGATGAGGTGGTGGATAGTAGTTGGTGGGTGCGGGGTGGTGATATGCGGATGTTTAATAAATCAAGGGGGGATATGGGATTTTGGGGTGGTACTCCTCTGCCCTCTTCGAGCTCAACTATCATCTCTTCTCAGATTGGTACCACTACACTCATCTGTTGAGGTGGATCCTCCTCTGTGAGGTCGACCACCTGGCTAGATTTTGCAACCTTGGCCCTTTTTTCCTTCGGAGCTGCTATTGGTTTCATAGCTTTACTCTTTCCCACCAGCGTTGTAGTCACTGGGGGAGGGGAATTAAACAAAACATTGGGTATGGGCGTAAATACGGAGGTCGTGTTGAAAGATGGATTAGGATGGGATGCCTGAAATTCTGAAAATGTTGGAAATGTAGTAGCATCACTTGCTAGGACTTGAACCACTCTGTTAAATATTTTTACCTTGGTGTTCAGCTACTGAATAATCGGGAAGAGCTGCAGGTTTGACATCCTTGTTGCTGCTTCCTCCGAAGTTTCTATCGGTAGCAGGTATGGCAGCATCCCGTCAAAGAAGTACGTGTACATTCCATCCCTGATCTCCATCGCTACTCCTGGCCATGAGCAGACCTCCGTGTGGAAGGCTACTTCGTCAATCTGGAATTTCAAAGGCCTCATCTGGAACATTGTTTCTGGTACACATGTAGGCCTGAGAAAAGTATGTTTATATGTGACTCCAAACCAGATCTGATCACTATATCCATCTAGTAGATTTCTTGGAAGCCTTTGTTGACTCATTACAATGTCAACCATTTGACCATACCAAACTCTGAAGGCTTCTGCATTCACTTCCTTTGTGCTTGGGTCTCCATAAACTTTCCATGGCACAAACTTCATAGCCACAGGTTGGTCTTCTGTTATCTCCACTGGTATCCTGATGCTGGGGAAGGTCCACTTCCACATGGCCAGTGCCATGATTAAATATCCATAGATAAACACAGTCACTCTCTTGTAATTGTCCTCGCAAGCTTCAAACAATTCTTTTAGCAGGAAGGAGCACCAATTGAGCCTTGTCCCTTGGACATAGTGCTCCGCAACCAAAATTGTATCTAATGTGCACTCCCCTTTTGTATAGTGCCTCATTGTCTTGCTAGCAATTAGGTAGCAAGCGAACTTGACCTCCTGTCTATTAATAAACTCAATATTTGCCCCCTTCCTGCCTCTTCGTGTGCCATACTTGGCGTAGTAGTCTGTTTCTCCAGACTTCTTCACCCTCTTAGACACAGTTTGGAATGTTGATGACACGTCCCTTCCTTCCTGCGACAGTCCAGTTAATCTATGGATGTCTTCGGCATGAATTGGGATTTCCTTTCCTAGCCATAGAGATTTGTTCTGAATCCTGCTTAACAGAAATTTCGTGCACTGCATTGCAGCGCCTGTGATCCCAAACATTGGTAAGTTCCTTAAATTCATTATCATGGACTGTTGGATACCCCTGAACTCGGGCAGGACTCTTGCTGCTGCCCGCCCTGCTTCTGTCGCATAATTCTCGATGTACACCTACCTTTTTAGTGCAGGAAGCTCAAAAGAATCCGTAAGATCAGTGTCGATCAGGGTCGCACTGTCGTGTTTTCCGACTAGGGACTCCATTTTCTGAATTCTGCTATCCATCTCCTGCTCCACAACCACTGGGCTTACTCTTGTCATTATGGCTCGTCGCTGGTATACTTGTAGAATAGTTCTCCCTTATTTCTCTTGAATTCCTTCTTCCAGACACCTTCTCCGTTCTGGTTCTAGTTCATCTTCCCTTTCTCTTTTGGAGGTTTCTAACTCTAACTCGAATTAATCCGGCATTCTCACTCTTCTCTGCATGCGGGTTATGTAAGTAACCGGCACGGGTGAGGTTGATGAGACCCCATAACTAATTAATTTTTCCCTGGCTTCTCCTAGGGCTACAATCATGTGATTAGTTACCTGCTGAGGTGGTTCTGACATTGTTGACTGTGGTTTTGGGATTTGGGTAGACGCGACGGCTGGTGGTTATGTCCAATTATGGAAAATCTATTGCAATATGGGTGATGCTAATTATGGCAATTATTTCCAAATCTTGGTAATCCTATGGACTGACACTGGTACTACGCTTAATGATGATGGGATGATGTTTAGCACGTTTTTTTTTCTAACATGGATGACACGCTAGACACTACCCTTCCCTAACCACTATTAGTTACGTTGCAGTCTCTGCAACACAACTATAATTACTTTTATTATTCTAAACCCTATCTATGCTCATCTCGGGTGTGAGAGAGTTATTGAATCTAATCTACCCTACTGACTCCTCTCAGTTGCGAGAGTTATTGGAAATGAAATGGTGAACTTACTCATGGTATGGCTTCAAGCGTGCGTTGTTGACCCATCCCTATAGAACTTGGTCGTTCAGTTGTGCCAACCGAACTGCTCCAAACTCTTTGATTTCAATGACATGAAACGGCCCTAGCTAATGCATTTGCAGCTTTCCTGGGAACTTCTGGTATTTACTGTCATAGAGTAGAACTTTCTCCCCGACCTGAAAAGTCTTGTGCTTAATATGGCGGTCGTGCCAAGCTTTCTGCCTCTCCTTCTATACCGTCTGGTGAAATTCCACAAGAAATTGTCCTTCTTCCAGTTCTTGCAGCTCCTGCAATCGCTCCTTTATGGATTCTTCTTCAGACAACTGTAGTGTTGTTGCAATTAGAAGGCTTGGTACGATGAATTCTACTGGGACTACCACTTCTCTTCCGTAAACTAGTTGGAATGGCGTCTGGTTGTTTAATCATTTTACCGTTGTTCGGTATGCCCACAATGTTGCTGGTATCTATTCATCCCATTCATCACGTTGCGCATTGCATATCTTCATCAGACCCTTCTCTAGTATATTGTTGAATGCTTCGACTATACCATTCGCTTGCGAATGATACGGATTGCTTTTATGTTGTTGTATCATGAAGCTCTCCAGGAGGGACTTAATGATGTCATTGATGAAGTGGGTACCCTGGTCGCTGGTCAAGCTTTTTGGACATCCAAATCGGCTTATTATATTTTCAAATATGAACCTAGCAGTAGTCTCTGTCGTGCAGATCCTCACTAGCGTTGCTTCTTCCCAGTGTGTCAGGTAGTCGGTCGTTGTTATTATGTACCTTGCCTTTGAGTATCTTGCAGCCGGTGTAATTGTACCTACAAAATCGACTGCCCACTTTTCAAATGGCTGCAGTACTTTTATCGGATAAAGTGGAAGTTCATCTCTGTGGGATGGTCATCCTATCCGCTAACAAACGTCACATTTCTGAACAAATGCTTTGTTCTCCTTGTGTACTGTTGGCCACCATAAGCCTGCTTATAGTACCTTGTGTGCCATCGGTTTAGCTCCCACGTGCCCTTTTGCAACACCACTATGGCTTTCCCATAGTACAGCTTCCCTTTCGTGGTCCAGGACACATCTTTGAAGAACGTGGTCTAGCCCCATCTTGTATAGATGTCCCGCTATCAGCTGATACTCTGCGGCTCGAACTACCAGGTGCCTCTTCTGTGTCGAATTATATTCTTGTGGACACTGCCCTATCGTGAGGTAGGCTGCTATATCATTCAGGTAGTCTGGGATGGCCTCCACTCTAAAAATATTAGCATCTGGTAACTGATCATCTAGAGATCCTCCATTTTCTCCATTCTCTAGTCAGGATAGGTGATCAAGCCCTACGTTAATTCTTTCGGGCTTTACAATTACTTCAAAGGTGAACTCCTAGAAAAGTAGGAGCCATCTGCAAATTCTACGTTCTAGCACTGGCTTGTTTACTAAGTATTTCAATGCTGAGTGATCTGTGAAAAATTTGAACTTACCTCCCAACAGGTAGTGGTAGAATTTCTGAAGAGAGTACACCATTGTCAATGCCTCCCGCTCTGTTGTTGTGTAGTTCTGTTCCACTGTTGACAACTTGCGACTGGAAAAATATACTTGATGATAGATAGAAGTGTCTTTATGTTGAGCCAAGACAGCTCCGAGCGCAATGCCGGAAGCAACAATGTGTACATGAAATTGTTTGTCCCAGTCTGGGTGGACTAGTATTGGCGCACTCGCCAGCTTTTCCTTTAGGGTGTCCAGGGTTGTTCTACAGCTTTCCATCCACTGGAACTTTTATGACTTCTTCAAAAGCTTTTCTAATGGCGCTATTATCTTGGCATAGTTGCAAATGAAACGTCAGTAGTAACCTATGTGTCTGAGCTGACCTTAGATGTTTTACCATTTCCGACACCTCCATACTAACAATCATTGCTACTTTGGATAGGTCTACGCAGACACCTTGATTACATACCACGTGCCCTAGCAGTGTTCCAAACGGAACGGAAAATATACACTTCTTCAAGTTCAACGAGATCTGCAGTTGTCAACACCTATCAAACATCACTCTCAACAGGCTCGCTTGATCCTTTAGTATGCTATAAACAGTCCAGTCATCCATATAGACTTCTAGGAACTTATGGATGTATTCCCGAAATGCGGCTATCACAATGTAAGAGAATATTGCAGGTGCATTCTTCAATCCAAATGGAATCACATTGTATACGAAAGAGCCCCATTCAGTGGTGAATGTTGTCTTTCTCTTGTCTTCCTCCGCTATTCTTACCTGATAGTATCCTGAGAACCCATCGGTGAATGAGTATGCCTCATTCTCTGCAACGTTGTCAAGGACTTCGTCACTGAACGGAGTAGGAAATGGATCATGGATACAAGCATTGTTTAAGATTTTGTAATCTACACATACTCGTATTTTCTATTTCTCCTTTTTGTCCTGTATAACTATGGGACTTACCCATTCTGCTTCTTCTACTGGGAATATTAATCTGTCTTTCAACATTTTTCCAATCTCTGCTTTCACCTTTTCCTTTACTCTTGGGTTCAGACGATATGGTCTATGTTTTACAGGCCTTGCATCGGGATTTAGTATTATCCGCATCTCCCCCATCTCCCCTTTTATGCCCTTTAGATACGCTACTGATGAAGGAAACAAGTCCTCGAATTCCTTGAGTAGACTAAATATTTCCTTAGTTGTTTGTTCATCCCAGTAGTCTCCAATTGTTGCCAACTTAGGCTTGTCGTCTGTTCCAATATTTACTTTCTTGGTTCTGAGAGGTATCAGATGGATCCCTTCTATCTTCGGTTCTTCCTTGATGTCCCTCTCCCCTTCTGTTTCTTCAAAATATAGGTGTCAGAGATCCTCCAGATTGTCATCATCCATCTCACTATTAATTGTTTGACATGCCACCTTTTGTCAGATATCCTGGTATTGACATGATTGCTCGTTCGTCTATTGAATATCTAGGAAGAACAGTACCTTCTTGATTGCCTGCAACTCTTGTGTAACCGGCCTGGTCTTTCCTTCAAATGAGAAACACTGGGTGAAGTTGTCCACAACTTCCTGCCATTTGTGGGTCCCTCTCCTTTTTTCCTCCGTCAGGTACCAAGCTTTTGGAATTATGTCCAGAGAGTGGATAAATCGGTGGACCCACAGTTATTTTGGATATCCATTGGTTTTCCATTGGGCTTCACATTTCTCCAGATGGTTCTTGGGATCTGATTCCCCTTGGTACTTGTCCTTACTTCCGGGTCCTTCCTCCTCGTTAAATCTGGCTTTCAGTGCTGCCGCAACTTCGTCCCATTGCGTCAAAGAGTTGCGATGATTATTCCACCATCTTGCGAATGTGGATTGTAATGCCAGGTCCATCAATGGTACTCTGTGGCTTTATGGTACCGTAGTTTCTATCTTGGCTATGAAAATACTTACAGCCTTCATATCAGATAAGATTGGGTATTCCTGAATCTCGACCCTGATCCAATTGATTCTTCCAATATTGGCGCATCTCCTTGTATTTGTTTCATACCCTCCTTGTTGCCAATCATCCCAAGCTATTTCTGATCCCAATTCTAAGCTTTGGATGTTTCTCTAGCTTACCGAGCCTTCTGTTGTCAGGCTAATGTAATCTTCTCTTTTTCCTGCGGTCATCTGATGGAGATGGTCCAGAAGCTAAGCATATTCTCTGTTATCCACAGTCTCTGTATATCTCGGTCCTTGGTATGGGTTGAGTGGCTAAGTGACTCTGATCTCCCCATCCTCAAAAATCATCAGTTCCTTCTTCAGATCAATTATTGCATAATTTTCAAAGGCCCAATCAATTCCTAACAGTGCAGGGTATGGATCTTTATCTCCCATGATGTCGATGACTTCAAAGTCCATAAATGTCTTTACTCCTACAATGTCAACCTCAACCTCCTCCAGTCAGCCGATGGGAACAATGAAATACTAGTTCGCCATCCAAAGTTGAATCAGGGAATATGTCAATCGTGGCTTCCCTAATGCCTCCCAAGTTTTCCTTGTTAGGATGTTGACATCAGATCCCAAATCAAGCATGGTGTCTTTAATCTGGAACCCTGCAACTTTTTTGTTCACTCGGAATTCCTTTCCTGTCCTTTGTTTATTCCTCTTTATCCTCTGTACATACTTCTGGTCCGCCTCTACTGATTCACTTGCTTCTGTTTTCTTGTTCAGCACCCCTTCCAGGTTCTGCTTTAGTTGTTCCAACATTGGTGCATTGTTAACAATTTTAAGGAATAGATGGAACCACTCCTGGATCAAAGCGTCATAATTACTTTGGGTTTCATTGTCTTCCTGAGTTTTCTGTAAGTCAATTCCTTTGCTCCCCCCCAATTGGGCAAACGTTTCTGCTGCCTCCTAGAAAAATTGTTTCTGTCGTTCTAGTTTGATCAAGAGCTTTGGCAATGCTGGCCTAATCAATTTTATTGGGTCCATAGTACGCGCATCTTCCCACGTTATTTTGCCTCCTCGTGTCACTATGGCCACATTTTGTATTGTCTGAGTTCCCATTAACCTGGGTTCTTCCTTCACTAAATTTGTCCCCCTCTGTCTAGCTCTTTCCTCCCATCTTTTGATAAGTCCGGGCAATCTTCTATTGCGTGTGTGTTAACCCACAATTGAGAACACCAGGGTCTTCTAGGGAGTGGACATTCTCTAGCTACATGTCCTTCCTGGTCGCAGTTGTAGCATCTTACTGGACCTTTACCTCCTGCTCGGCCTCCCCTCATGCCTCCTCCTCTTCCTCGGGGAGCTTCGTTTACTCTGTATGAAGGCTGGTCTAGCCGCTCTGCCAGTGCAGCCAGTGCTCGGCACTGCTCTATGTCGTGTGTTGTTGAGGTACAGAACTCATAGTATATATTATTTGGAACATTGGAATATTTCTGTAAGATCAGACACAGGCGAGGTTGATGGCCCATATTTTTGCATATTTCATAGTACTCATTGGAGGCTGGACTTTGTTGTGCGTGGAACCCTGTGTATTATTGTTGCATTGGATATATCCCCTGGGTGTTTATTTGCGCAACCCCTCCTAGTGGTGGAACCCCTTGTGCCCTTGCGGCCAATTTCCCCACATTTTGGCCCCGCAACCGAGGACATTCAGTTGCCACATGTCCCTCCATGAGATAAGACGTGCACCATACATTCAGTCTCGTCGGTCGCATTGGTTGCCTTTCCTTGAGTTTTTCTGTCAAGAAGGCTATTTGATGTTGTAGACCCATTATAGAGGGGTCCTGTACCGCTACTCCGCCTTTAAACTCTTGTGAGTAACCCGCCATAGCTTCTATCTTCATTGCTTGCTCTAGTGCATCCTGCAACGTGTCGATCCTTTGTTGAGTCAATGGAGTTCGAGTCAAAGGTAGTAGAGCTTTAATGAACCAATCCCTCTGGTTGTTTGGATCAATTGGATAGCTGAGTTTCCCGATTGCGTCCTTGAATCTCTGCATCAAATCCCAAGCATTTTCTCCCTCTCGCTGCTTGATTTCCCACATCTCTGACAGGCCCTGTTGGTTTGTCTGAGGTAGTTTGAATTCCTTAATGAAATCCCTCTTTACATCTGCCATCGCTGGATTCGGGTGAGCTTCCGACCATTTCATAAACCAGCGTAGGGCTCTCTCCCTAAGGGTGATCTTAAATTCTATTGACTTCCCAACATCTGGTGTCTGTCGTGCCCTCCATATGGCCTCGCAGAGGTACCAGTGATGTTCGACGTCGTCGTTACCCTTTCCAGAGAATT
The DNA here is from genome assembly GCA_034641835.2 of Pinus albicaulis. NCBI lineage: Eukaryota > Viridiplantae > Streptophyta > Pinopsida > Pinales > Pinaceae > Pinus > Pinus albicaulis. The sequence goes on from CM076581.1 coordinate 1,268,883,971, forward strand.
CTGGATACCGGGTAAGTGATCCTACCATGTTCACTTGAATAGGTGTTACTAAAATGAAACCGTTGGATCCTGGTTGTGAGATCGTGGCACTAGCAATCCTACTCTTAGTATGTGTTACTGTTGGAGACTGAATATTGTGCAACTTACTTAATTCACAACTTAACAAAAATTTCACTTATGGGTTTATAGAGCACTAGGGGAAGGTTGGGACTAGAGTTACTTGAACTGTGGGGACTAGGAATACCTTGAGATATGGACGCCGACCTTTCTTGAAATATTTGCTCCATTGCAACATGCATCTCCACATCAGACACCTCCTCCGAGCGCACGTTTGTACCTTCTCCATCAGACTTCTTTCCTTTCTCCTTCTGGGCTGGACTCCTATATACCTGCTGCACTTCTTTAATGGCCCCACCTATATCATGGGGACCCACCTGACCTTCCATTCCCTTTGTCATCTGAGACACCTCCTCTTTATTCTTTCGACCACTTTCCTATCTGTTCAACTCCTTCATCACCCTCTCTCGCCACCTTTCTGCAATCTGTGACCTCTAATGTTCTCGTCGCTCCCTAAGCCTATTGGTCATATCAATATCCATATCCCTACTCCCCCTTTTCACTATTCTTGTAGCATCTCTTCCTTAATCCTTTCCCCTGGCATCGGAGGGTTTATGCTTCCATCTCTGCTTTTTGGAATCCCATCAGCCCTTCATCTACCATCAATGCCTTAATCCACAAAGGAATCTCCTTCAGCAGCTTCCCCCTTAACCTGAATCTAAAGATATCTTATGCTCTTGAGAAAGACTGGCAGCACTCTACTGCAAACTCCACTATATATCCGTCCAAGGTAGATTCCACCCAAAAATCTACGGCTTGGGTTAAATCGGTGTTCAACTGATGAAGGGCCACCATATCCTCGTGCGCCCACTTGTGATTGATCTTTCGCGACTTTTCCTTGACAACCTTGGTCTGAAGCCTCCGCAACCAGTTATAAATTTCTTCTAGGAACTTTCCCCAAAATATTTCGTAGGTATCACTAGCAGAGTTGGAGAATAGAACCAGGTTTTTAATCGTTTTCTCCTTCTGTCGTCTGAGCTGAGCTTGCTGAGAAATAAACTGATCTAGGTGGTTATCCCACCAGCTTCGTATTTCTCTTTTGAAGATCCGAGATACCATGATCTAGCTCCCAAATGAATTTTCAGTTCCCAGAAACGAAAACATTTGTTGGTGAGAGAACAGGTCTCGCAGAGAAGACCCGGGTTCAGGTTAAGGGCCAACAAGGTTTTCCATCGTAGTCTAGATTCACGCCGGAATTTTCACCTAGCTCCGAAGAGCCAAGAGTCTCACCCAAGGCGTGTCGCGACCTTACTATGGTAGGGATTCAATTAGTATCACAACACCAACAACATCGATAAGGTTGAATCAAAGTTACGTTGAAAGTCTAACACAGCCATAATACAATGTTCCATAACATATATCTCTCAGAAATGCATTCAAAATTGCAATAAATAAAATTTTAAAAGTGCTTGCAAAACCATTCATTCAAAACCCATAATAGATACTCGAAACAGCACTTCTAATTATATTAAGCTTAGGCTACAAGTGGCAAACTATTACAAGGCTCAACTGCATGAGCATGCACAGAACATAATACAAGAAGTCCTATTGGACAGAGAGAGAAATACAAAAACACAGAGGAATGGAGAATAGTGCAACCTAGACAGAGCTCTCTTGCGGCTCCCTATTTCCTATTCCCGTCTACACCAACCTTCCTATCCACTGGTTGGTTGCCTATTTGTTCTGCTGCCAGTGCGACTGACAGTTCCTCCTTTCTTCTCACTCGGCTGTCTTTTGTTTCTTTCTGTTCATCGGGAGTTCCACTGCTTGTTTCCTTCTGCGCTCTTCCACCATCTGTGCTTGCTCCCACAACAGCCGCGACACCTTTCCTTTTCTCCTTCGCAACCTTGACATCTTTCTGCCTATCGAGGTTTCGTTCTGCCACGTACTCGCCGCAACTCAAAATCTATTGAATTTCAAAACAAGGGCCCCAACAGAAATGTAAATTTCTTTTTATGTTTGCAGGTTGAAAAGAATGCAGGCTTGCTACCGTTGGGCTTATGGAGTCAACAATCAGTAGTTTCAGTGGCAAGGTTTCTTGACATGGAATCTGAGGTAGGTAGAGGTCTTTAACAAAGGAAATTCACTCATAAAACGTAGGAAAACACAGTCATTTCATTACTAAAGGAAGTTAGAGCATATAGTTATGAATTATGAGTAATATAAATGAAATCTACTGCAAGTGGTAAAACATAAAGATGTAGATCAATAAGAAATTAAAAACCTCATGAGAATCGCAGGTCTGTCAAGAAGAAAGTCACTTTGTATTACTGATTTAAGTCAAATACATAAAAGCAGTAGTTTAGTGCAAAAAATCTCCCACCCCTAACTACTTCGATGCTTTGTCTTTAAATAGACGTTATTTACAACAAGGATGATTTGCTTTGTGGCTAGACCATAGAATTATCCTATGACACATCACATAACTGAAAGACTTAAATCCTAACAAAAAACTGACATATTTACCTTAAAGAAATCATCTCCTAATAGGACTCTAACTCCTATTTATTACATAACTCCACGTTATCTTGTGAAAAAGTTACATGATAGTTAAAAAATAAGCATCACATGCTTGAAAGATACATGATATGTCCATTACTACTTTACATATTTAAGACTCTCCTAGACATGTGGAACATAACCGTATTTTTCTGGAATATATAACCCTTATCTTCAAAGAGTGTTTTGGATGATGACATGTCTCCACAAAAATTCGTTTGAGTCATAATTATTTGATGATAAGATCCCTTGACATGTTGGAGGAGTCCAGTTGTTCGAAACCTCCATTAAGATGCTCCAAAACTTTCAAAAATAACTCACTACAAAAACAGGACAGTTTCGTAGCGAGCTTTGGTAGCATTGAAAAAGTAGCTTCTGCACCCAATAACTTTGCTTGTTTGTTGTTCCATGGTGTCAACCAAGTTATGACACATTAACACCATCAAAATCCCTCCTTGAAAACTGCAAAAAGTGACTTTAGAGGAAAAAAGGCTGCTACAGGTTTTTTCGTAGCGTTTTCCTGGCTTTAAGCCTAGGAAACGCTACGAATCTATGTAAAAGTGCAAAAAATACCCATTTCAAGATTGTCTCCAAAAAGTGACCTCTAGCTTCAAAAACTTGATATTCTGCATGTAATGATCCTCTCTAAAGAATTTTCAACCTCAACTTATGGCTCTTGTGGTGTTTCTTCCTCATTTATGATCATTTGAGCAATGGGCTCCTCAATCACAGTCATCTTCGAACCTTTATTCTTCACCTCTTCATGAATCAATTCTAATTGTTCTTGAAAATATTTGACTTGGTCCTTCAATGTCCTATTCTTAGATTGCAAGTGCAAGTTTACTTTCTTGATGTGCTTGACCTCTTTTCTTAGTGGTTGAGTCCACTTTACCAGTTTCTCTGTGTTTTCCAAGGTCTTTGAGACACTTGTGACTTGATCCTCCCAAATATTCCTTATTTGTTCAAACTAGATCCTTTCAGCTCTATGCTTCCTTGCTTCCTTCTTCAGGACTGATATCTCTTCATTTTCCTCTTTCAACTACTCCTTAAGGTTTTCTACCTCTGACTTTCCAGTGATTTTCTCTTTGCCTTTTTTCTATTTGATGATCAGATCTTCTTTTGCAGGTGAGGAGAGGTCTATGATGCTTGGTGGTGGCTAAACATTTTCACTGACCTTTTGAGCTTCTTTTCTACTTTCCAAGATTTTTCTGGCATGTCTTGTCATTGGTTTTCTAGCTTGAAACATAAATCCAGCATCATCACCTACAAATTCTAACTTCTTAGTTTTTTTTCCTTTCTTAAGCTTCCTTCCTCCCTCATCTATGTCTTCGGCTTGGACTATGGGAGTTTCTTCAATATCAATGGCATGAAATATGTCCTCTAAGTTACCCTTAGCCACTGTTTGGCTCCTTATAACCCTCTTGCTGCCATGTTTTCTCATTGTTGGCTTTTGTTTTGCAGGTGTAGCTTTGGGTGTATCAACCTTCTGAAAAGGGTTTGTCTCCATGATCACTGGCTCAATTTGCTCTGCCACTGTAGGTGATGGGATATCTCTAGGTTTGGGAGCTCTTTTTGGAGTGACAAAATCTACTTCAAAACCACTAATGAACAGAAAAGATTACCAATCTCTTCCTAATCTCTTTAACTCCTCTAACACCAACAACTTGATCAAACCATGATGAAAAAGAGAGGTTTAATTTCCTTATGTTTTAACTTGAACCTTGTCTGACATTTTAGCTAAGCTTCTATATAATTAAAAAGGAAAATCGAGGGACCTCTTACCAAAAAAATGCAGCAGAAGCCTAAGGTGGTAGGAGTAGACCATGTGATACCTCCCTTCACAAGTGAAGTACTTTTGAATGATCAGCAGCAGCTTTGAGTAGTTTTCCTTCATGTAGCTCCTTAGGATAGAATTTGTAAGATCAATTTCACTATGCTCTGTCTTGATGAATTATTTACAGTCTTGCATGGTGAACTTGATGCCTTTGAACCATTTCTCTCCTCCTTTAGGGATTCCTGTTGCTGCTGAAATGGTTTATGGTGTTACTATGAGATTTAACATTCCCACCTTTGAAGTTGATCCAGTAAAACTCTTATAAAACTCCTTTGAAAATTGCAAATGATACCCTTGCATAATTTTATAGAATTGCAAACACCTTGTTCTTCTTAACACTTCCAATGAGGTTGGGTCTTCATTTAACAAATTCATGTCCATTGGCTCATATCTGAGGTAATGACCACCTTTGTTGGTCTTCTTCTTTGCAGCCATGGTGATTTTATACCTTCTCGGCCTCGCTTGATTAGTGACACCTGCAACTTTTTAAAATGCCAGCAACTAGCTTGGCTTGGTGAAACATCTCTCCAAAACTCAATAGCATGCAAAGATGAAGTGGAGAATGACAAAGACTCAATTAGGTAATGTTTTAAAGTTTCGATGACAACTCATGCCTTAATCATGACTCATACATGCTAAAAATAGTAATGATGACCTTAGACATGACCTTTGTACCTTGATTAACCCTAACTGACTCGAATGACATCCACCCTAACTCTTCTAATCATGGACTGACACCTTGCACTGGATTTGACAAGACAGACAAAAAAATTATTTTTCGTAGCGTGGCTAGTTCATTTTCACCTTCTCGCTATTGGATCTCCCACATCTCTGACAAACCTTGCTGATTTATCTGAGGTAACTTGAATTCTTTAACGAATTCTTTCTTTACATCATCTATCTTTGGGTTCGAATGAGCTTCGGACCATTTAATAAACTAGCGTAGAGCTCTCTCTCTGAGAGTGGTTTGAAACTCGATCAACTTAACCGCTTCTGGTGTCTGTCGAGCCCTCCATATGGCTTCGTAGAGATACCAGTGTTGTTCCACATCATCATTTCCCCTCCCAGAGAACTTGGATACCAGGAAAATGATCCCACCATACTTCTTTGTATGGATGGTACTAGAATGAAACGCCTATTCCCTGGCTGTGAAATTATATTACTAGCCCATTGCTAGTAGGTATAGTTGTTGTAAACTGAACACTATACAATCTTCTAAACTCTCATAACTTAACAAAAATTTCACCTAGTTGCTGATAGAGTACCATGGGAAGGTCGGGACTAGAGATACTTGAACTTTAGGGAATAGAATTACCTTGAGTTATGGGTGTCGATCCTTCTCAGAATAGCTGCTCCATCGCAACATGCAACTCCACGTCAAACATCTCCTTGGGGCACGCGTCATCCACATTGGACTTTTCTCCCTTTTCTCTTTAGGCTGGGCTCCTATACACTTTCCGGACTTCCTTGATTGTCGCTCCTATATCTTGGGATCCCATCTGACCTTTCATCTCCTTTTTCATTTGCGGCGCCTTCTCTTTGTCCTTTCAACTACCTTCCTGCTTCTCCAACTCCTTCATCACCCTTTCTCGCCACTTCTCAGCGATCTACGCCCTCCAATGTGCTCGTCGCTCTCTCAACCTACTGGAGATCCCATCATCCATATCCCTATTACCCTTTCCAACTTACTTGTAGCATCTCTCCCTCAACTCCTTCCCCCAGTACTGGAGGTTTAAGTCTCCATCTCATATTTTTGAAACTCCATCAATCCCTCGTCTACCATTAAAGCTTTGATCCACAGAGGAATCTCCTTCAACAACTCTCCTCACAATCCGAATCTGAATATTTCCTTTGCTTTCGAAAAGGACTGGTAACATTCAGCCGTGAATTCCACTATATATCCTTCCAAGGTAGATTGCACCCAGAAATCTTTAGCTCGGGTCAAATCGGTATCTAACCGATGGAGTGCTACCAGATCCACGTGCAACCACTTGTGATAGACCTTCTATGAGCTTCCTTGAACTGTCTTGACTTGTAGTCTCTGAAACCAGTTATAGAGTTCCTCTGGAAATTTTCCCCAGAAAATTTCATAGAGGTCACTAGCAGATTCAGAGAATAGAACCTGATTCTTAACTTTTTCCTCCTTCTGTTGTCTCAACTCAGCTTGTTGTGCTATGAACTGATCTAAGTGGTTATCCCACCAACTTCGTATTTCTCTCTCGAAGATCCGTGATACCATGATCTAGTTCCCAAATAAAATTTCAGGTCCCAGCGATGGAACCATTTGTTGGTGAGAAAGAAGGTCTCTGACTAAGACCCAGGTTCAAGAGAGTGGCCAACAAGGTTTCCGCAGTAGTCTAGCACAACGTCAGCATTTTCACCCTACTCTGGAGAGCAGAGAGTCTCACCCAAGGCGTGTCGTGACCTTAATAAGGTTAGGAACAGATCAGATATCAATAGATCAATACTATAGAGCAACACATACCGAATCTAAGAACAGTAAAAATATTTAGCTACCTTGCACAAAATAATACTCACAAAGCATATTCACGATGCACATTTAAAATTAAAAAGTGGCCAATACATTCATCGTAACCAAACACTTGACTCGAAGCTCAGGGCATCAAACAGATAGAAGCATATTTCATTAACAATCGCAAACAGTTACATTACTCCTCAGAGTTGGTTACAGAGGGATGGATTACAATAATTACAGAACATAATAGAACATAACAGAACAGGACAGAGCTCTCCTACAGCTCTCTTCCTCTGCTCACTACTACACCAACCTCCTGTCTCCACTGGTTGATTTCCTATTTGTTCCTTTGCCAACGTGACTGTCATTTTTCCCTCCTTTCCCGCTCTGCTATTTTCCGCATCTCCCTGATCACTGGGAGTCCCGCCCTGCCTGTCCTTGTCGCTCCTTCCTGCCATCTATGCTAGTTTCCGCGACTTTCGCACCACCTCCTCTCTAGCTCTCTGCAACTGTGACAGCTCCCTATCTACCATGGTTGCGCTCCGCCACCTGTCATCCGTGACTCAAAATCGTTTCATTTTCAAAACAAGGGCCCCAACAAGCACAACAACCTTAAGTGAGCAAGAAGAATTATATGGGCTAAAATTTTTACTGAGATCTCATGAATGTGGAATTATTTTAGAGTTATAAGTGATGAGTCTGATTTGGTCTATAATACAGCAGTATCCATTAAGCAATTCCAAGATCAACTTGGAAATAAAATTCTGAAGGCTAATAAAAATGTGAAATTTTTGAATTCCAAAACCTGGGAGCAATAAGATGCTTTAGGATTCTGGGGAAAAAACTTTGCTAATAATGGAGGCCAAAAACATCTTGAAAAAACAAAAATTACTGCAACATGCTCAAGACAAATGTAGGTTGGTAAAGAAAAATGTAGAATCTTTTCGTAAAGGGTTTAATTTATTTTTTATACAATTGGGTCTCCCATTGGAATGTAAATCAACTGTTGGTATCTTTGGATGCCTATAGAGAGTTTTTCTTGAGGGAAAGAAACAAGGTATACATATTTAAGACATGGAAATAGAATTAAAGGGACAAATTGTAGTGGACAAATTAACTGATGATTCTTATCTTTTAGATAAAAAAATTTCGGATTAATCACATCATTAGGATTAGGTCGAAGTTTTGAACCATCTAATGTGTTAGATGGTTCATCCTTAGAACAAGGTATATATATTTAATGTGATTCCTATATTTTTTGTAAGAAATATTTTTCCAACTATTCCCAATTATCAAAAGCATACCTAACTAGATGTTATCTACAAAATCTTATCAACATTTCACCATCGAGATGGAGAAGATTATGACAGGTTGGAAAAATTTACTTCATGAAGACTCTGAAATATCCTCAACATATGCATGTAGATCAAAATATTTGCCAGAATTTCAATTTGAGTTCTTAAAGTACATTCTTATTTTGTATTACTAGATCCTAAAAGGTTGCATTTGCAACAAACTTTGATTGTAATATTTTTGTATAAATAAATGAAAGAAACTCAAAAGAAAGGTTAGAATTTTGGAGAAAAAACCAAATTGTGTTATCATTATAATAGTGTGTGGATGATATTTGGAAGTGGATCAATTATAATAGGCTTTTTTTGAGCCATTTGTAGTTTGTTCTATTTCTTTATGTGAAATTATATCTTATGAATGACAACCTTTTGCATCAATAAAAGATTATGTGTATGAAGTACTCTTTGATAGACACAAATTTTCCCTTAGTTTAGTTGTAGCAAGGTTAATAATGAAAGATATTTACGAGTGAATTCAATTTGTTTCTATCATACCTCTTATTTTATTTTTTATTTTTTTTATTTTTTTTATGAGTTTGTCTTCTCCACTGAGAAATTAGAAGAATTTGTTAAATGATAAAGACTTTTCGGTTTAAATTTCTTATTCTGCAATCCATTCCTATATACACTTATGTGTCTCTTTTTGGTTTATAAATAGCCCTTAATTGATCTTTCTAAGACTTGTCCCACAACCATTACATTACATACAATGTTGGATGGTGATCAAATTTTGAACTTGGGCTTGAAGACATGCAAGATCCCAGATAATGTCGATGTTATTTCCCCAACGGATTCTGCATCAATCTCAGGTGTTATTGCTCCAGCGAATTCTGTGTCAATCTCTGACTACATAAACGTATGGACTTCGGCTTTTACTTCATCCACGATAAACGTTGATCAAGGTTTGAATTGCTGTGAAATCCCATTCCCTGCGTTCGGATATTAACAGCGAGAGCAATCCTCAGCTTGAAGACAGTGGTTGTTCTGTTCTCCAATCGGATCAGGAATATTCGCAATATGGTGAGGGGCTTGATTTGATGGTTAATTGTAACATATGATGGTTATTTTTCGTTAAGATTAATGCAGTTTATGGGGACCTTAAAAAGGGAGAAAGAATCTAAGTTCGATTCTTCAAAATCTTGTTTTTATGGTCAAAGAGAAGGGAAATAAGGGCTCTAAGATCAGTATAGGTGGGTTGGTTTTATAGATCAAGAAGAGTAGGAGTATGGCAGATGGTAGAGAATTGAGAGTGAATGTGAGTAAGAGTAGAACACTTAATTAGTAATCATAACAACGATATTTATACTAATAATAATAATAATATTAATAATAATATTTATTGAAGAGCTTGTCGGATTATTCACAGTCTTACAAAAAATTTGTCGACGTTTCGAATCCCAACGGGGATCCATCTTCAGGACAATGGAATAATATTTATAATAATGATTATAATCATAACTTTTATAATATTAACTCTAATATAAATAAAAACTTAAATTTGAATTATAATAATGATATAAATAAAAACTTAATGATGAATAATTATAATGATATTTACCATATCAATAATAATATTATTTATAATAATAATATAACTAGCAATTGCACCACATGTTGCAAAAGAAACGCCTTAAAGCAATAGACTAGGAAAGAGTAGCCTAAAAGAAATAAGATGTTGCGGAAAAGGAGCCATTGTGAAGGAATGATTGGAAAATTTTGCTTCCATGGAAGCAAGTCGTGGAGGTTTCAAAGATATTGATGATAAGAGTTATCAACCAGAAAGATACAGTTCTTAAACTCCAAAGCCTCTTCTTGATTGAAAAAATACTAAACTTATAAGATATAGCAAACTTCTTGGCACAATATGTCATCTTGCAACACGTCCAAATAAAACAACTAAAGAAAATACTATCAGATTGTTTTCAATGCATTTATGTAATTAAAATAGATCTAGGAAATTTTGAAGACTACTTCATTGAAAATTAGAAACATCTTCATGCGTGTTGGCATCAACATAAAACTGAAATGATTAGCATATATCATTGCAGACATGGTTAGTTTTTCATGGATTAGGTGGTATGTATCAACAAGAAAGGATATTAAATTATGTTATAAGTAATGCAACTGTTACACAAACTATTCATAGTCCTTAATGATATACTCAAATTTCTTTCACAATACTAATCAAGTGTCTAAAGAAGCCATCATCACTTCCAAAATCACATATTTAAACATACAAGTTGTAAAAAATGAATTTGTTTCTATTAAAACATACAAGTTGTAAAAATTGAATTTGTTTCATAAATTTTAATAGAATCATGTGCTCGGATCTAAGATATATTTCTTAAACTCTAAGCCTCTTCTTGATTGAAAACATACTAAACTCATAAGATATAGCTAAAGAGAATATATATGTGTGTGTGTATTTTGATTTAATTTAAAACTAAAAAATTAATTTATTTGAATACATTAAATAAATAATTTTTAATTTAAAAAATAATTATATCAAGAAAAGGCAATGACCATGTTATAGTGAAATCTTACTGCAATATTGCTTCCTTGAACCTTATAAATCATGAGGCCTATGTTTAAATTAAGTTAAAGACCTTGTATGATCATGCCAACATGAATGCCTCATGAATGAAGAAATAGATCGTGATTTTCTACCTTCAAAATCAAAGATAATTTTGGTGTAGTTCCTCCATATTTAATATTTACCACTTCCTATTGAGTCACCTATGTATTAGTTTTTCATGATCTTTGAAAATATTCAAAAAATCAATTATCTCCCTAGTGTCTACCATGTTCTTGTTTTTTCAGCGTCGTTGATATGAATTTGGTTTCTTTTGTTCTTTGTGAAGATAGTAAAAAAGGTATGGAGAGGTGGCTTTCATCACTTCAAGAGTAGTAAAAATAAGGCTATTGAGAAAATAACTCCAACACCGAGAGAGATTTGGTAGCATTTATGGAATTGGCGAACATGTCTTGTTCTCTAGTGTTGGCTACTCAACATAGATTTCTTGATCTTGTGTAGAAGAAATGAATTTGTATTTAGCTTATATTACATTAACAATGAATTTTCCAAAATTCATGGCGGGCTTTCCATCACATTTGTAGAGAAAATTATAACATAGTGTCACACATTTCTTATGAGAGCTAAATTCTCCTATATGCACAATGGATTTCATCACTTAAGAGCAGTAAAAACAAGTTTATTGCGAAAAAATATCCAACACATTTGTAGAGCAAATTATAACACAATATCACGCTTTTCTTATCAAAGCTAAATGCTCCTATATGAAACAACTATGGATTTCATCACTTAAGAGCAGTAAAAACAAGTTTATTGAGAAAAAAAATCCAACACATTTGTAGAGAAAATTATAACACATTATCACACTTTCCTTATTAGAGCTAAATGATCCTATATGCAACAACAATGGCTTTCATCAAGAGCAGAACAAAAAAAATTATTGAGAAAACAACTCTAGCACTGAGAGAGATTTGGAAGCAACTGTTGAATTGGTGAACATGTCTTGCTCTATGGTGTTGGATATTGGCATAGATTTCATGATATTGTATACAAGAATGTAAATTTTCATGTAGCTTATACTACATTAACCATGAAATTGTCGACATTTAGAGAACACTTGTCATCACATTTGTAGAGAAAATTACAATAGAGTATCACATTTTTCTTATCATATCTAAATGTTCCTATATGCAACAACTACTACGAGCTAGAATAAGAAGAGAAATAAGAATCTTGTTTGGGACTTGAGATAGATTCATTCTCTGCACATCTAGAGTAAAGCTTAACAAAACAAAACTCAGCATACTTTGAATTTTTGAAATAAATATCTTAAAAATTAAAATATCAATTTAATACATTTTACTCAATTACACATTTAACAATATTCATTTAAAAAAATACAAATACAAATTACTAATTTAAATAAAACTATTCTAAATAATAATAAAAAAGTACAAAGAATAACATTAATTACCATGTCCCTCGTGTACATTCCTCTTATTACTTATGTTTTTAACTTATTCTTAATCACATAGTGTCAATTTATTAAAACTATAATCTACAAGTCTCACTTTTTATAGCTTTGGTGGAAGGATAGAGTATCTAAATTCTCTTACCCTTTAAGAAGCATCCTCAATTACTGTACCACCCACCTCGACATTCAATCTAGAAATTTTAGGTTATTCTAAATTGATCAAGAGTATATAATTTGTAGGGTGTTGTTTTATGTGCACTAAAATTCCCATGAGGTCCATCACTATGTATGCAATTCATTGCAACCTTGGATATATTCTATGAGTTGTGATTTTTTGCTTGTGGCTACAACTTAGTTTTGGTTGTCACCTAGTTATCATGATTCAAAACTTTGGTATCATCTCAGATCCTTATAGCATTAGATATATTCTGTGAGCTAATGCGATGTTTTGTTTGTCACAATGATTCAAAAATCAATTATTATACCACAAGATTGACTTTCTCATTATCTGGTTTGTTTATGAACCCTTTAAAAAAACCACAGGAACATTTGATTTTACACTCTGATCTCCTCAACATGGGTGGGGGTTTAAAAAATTGGAGAGTAAATTGAGCGGCTATTGTTAGAAATTGTTGTATAGGATGGAAAATTTGGATGGTTTGTAGACAATATGGATTGCATAACAGATATCTATTTTGAATTTTTTAGTGTCCCTAGCCACCATTTCAATTGAGAACGTCAATTCATCACTATGCAAATGATAACTTGTGACATCGCTAGCCATTTTATTTGATTTTGGATCAAGTTATAAACTAATAACTTGTGAAATCCATAGCCATTTTCTTTTATTGTGGGTTTCAAAAACTCGACAGTAAATTGAGCGGTTATTGTTAGAAATTGTCAATGCATCTAATAGGATCCATTTCAATTGAGAATGTCAATGCATCACTGTGCATCTAATAGGATCCATTTCAACTGAGAATATCAATACATCACTATGTGAATGACTACTTGTGACATCCCTAGCCATTTTATTTGATTTTGGATCAAGTTATAAAATAATAACTTGTGAAATCCCTAGCCATTTTCTTTGGTTGCGGATCAGGTTATAAACTATAATATACTCTCTTCAGAAGACTCTGGAATATACATTGGATGGATGGAAAGGTTATGGTAAAACTTATACAAAAAACCCCTTAGGGTTGTCTCAACTTACTCTATTGTTAATCATATAGTGTCAATTTTGTAAAACTATAGGACTTAAAAAGGGGAAAGATGTTATGCATAGAACATAGTGGCCTCATGATGAAGTTGCCGTCTCTGTGGAAGAAGAAGGTTATTTCCAACATGATGAAAAATGTCGTGGAAGATGAAAGCAATTTCATTCATCTGTTTTATGATCTTTTATTATGGGGACGCTATGTCTACAGATAGTAATGATGATATCAAACCTTACTATCAAGCATGACCCCTCTTGGATATTGTTGACGCTCCAACTAAGAGAAACCACACACACATACACATATATATACTTTTAGGTTGAAATGTACAAAAGAGTAAATTATTAAATTCAAAAACTTAAAAAATACTTGATCATATCATGCAAACTAAATTTATGTTTCACATAAGAGCACCAATATATACTTCATAGCTACGAGTATTGTTGATTTGTACAACGAGGCACATTGTTGATAGTTTTTTTAGAGAAAAAATTGTGCACCTTTAGCTAACATTACATATCACATCTGCCTTTATCTACATTCTTCTTCTATATGCTATTGAGTATGCTATCGACTTACGGTGTTTCCTTTGCAACATTTGGTGAAAATACTAGTTTATATATTAAAAAATACTACTTATGAATAATAAAATAGTTGTAACATAAATAATATATAACAAAAAAAACCATGTATTTTTGGAATAATAAAATAGTTGTTAGAACAAGAAAAAATATGTATATTTGGATGTATGAAAATCTAGATTCATTCTATTAAGTAAAATTTTAAGAGAATAATGGTTATAAACATTTAAAAATAATTTTATTAAATAATTAGTTTAGATCTATACTATTTATGAGATGGATCAATTCTCTTTTCACTCTAAAAGAGCTTTGCATATCAAGACATTTGATCTCTCTAGGCTCTTGATATTGATCTAGGCCAGCTTAATCTCCCCCTTTAAATAAACTACATTCCCCATGAATGCCATGGGCTATTTTTATAGTTTATTATTATTTTATTTTATTATTTTTATTTTTTATTGTATTTTGACCTAGTTAAAGTGTTCATTACATTATGTCAATCTTTTTATTTTTATTTTTTATTTTTTTGTATAATTTGACATAGTCAAAATGTTAAACATGGCATAACAATGTTTCTATCATACTTTGTTGGAGAGCACTGCGATATAAAAATGTAATATTTAAATACATAAATAGTTATTTTCTTTTTTTATAGTGTTTTTTATCCATGCAATTTAAATTAATTGGTTTGTGTGGAGTTTAATTTTATGATATAAATTTTATTTAAATCTAACAAATTTTTAATAACATCGTTTTAACTTAAAAGTCACAAAAACCAAAAGCTCCAATGGCTCCAACATGGACACATTGGTAGCTAGGGGAGTTGTTTTCAAATAAGAACACCTTAAGGCATAGTTAATATTAACTGCAATAATTCAATTAACCAAAACAACATTAATAAGAATGATTGTGATGTTATTAATAATAATACTAATAACAATAATAACATTAGAAATAATAATAATAATAATTTCTCTTATGGTATGAAGAATTTCATTAACCTTTCCAGTATGAATTTTGATTCATCATTTTTCGGCCTCTTTAATAAAGGGCTTAATTTTTCCCTAGCCCCGAAGAAGATCCCCATTGATGACGTTATCTGTAACATTGAGTATGGCATCAAGGATCTTCTGGATAATATCAAGGAGACTATTAGGCAAGATTGCTCCATTTTTCTTAGGAAGGCTAAGCCTCCCAAAAGAAATTTGAGCAAGCTTGAGTTTCTTGCCTTTAAATCCCAAGGGACAACCTTGACACTATCATCCTTAAGGCAGACAAGGGTGGTGCCATAGTCATTATGGATAAATCTGACAATGTCAGCAAAATGATTGACCATATTTCCAATAGTGGTAGTTACGTTAAGCTTAAAAAGAATCCCCTTAAATTTGTTTCTAAGGAGGTTTCCCTCGCCATTAAGTCGAATTCTTCCCTTATTCCTCTCTCTAGAAAGCTTAATGAGGGTAATCCCCTAACCCCCAGGATTTATGGCCTTTCTAAGATTCATAAAGTGGGGGCCCCATTAAGACCTATTGTTAACACAATAGGTGGACCCTCTTATCATATTGCTAAATTCTTAGCCCATAATCTTAAACGCAGTGTGGGTCTCACTGATTCCTATGTTAAGGACTCAGCTTCGTTAATGAAAGAATGGAAAGACATCAGGTTGGAACTGAGTGAGTTATTAGTCGGCTTTGATGTTGTTTCCTTATTTAACAAATCCCCCATCCAAGAAGCCATTGATGTCAATAAACGGATCTTAGACCAGGACAACTCTAAATTAGTTGGCCTTTGCCTCACCTTGACTTTCTTTAGTTTCCAAGGTGAGTTTTATGAGCAAACTTGCGGTGTTTTTATGGGTTCCCCTCTTTCTCCTGTAGTTGTTAAGTTATTTATGGAGGATTTTTAAATGAAGGCCTTAGCCTCAGCTCAATTTCGCCCTAAGAAATGAAAGAGGTTCATGGATGATACTTGTGTCATTTGGCCCCATGGTCATGAAAGTTAGATTTGTTCCTTGGTCACCTTAATTCCCATTCAGATTCCATCAAATTCAAGATGGAAGTTGAGGTGGATGATTGCCTGCCATTCTTGGATATCCTTCTTTCTAGAAATGATGATGGTTCCATTTCTCACCAAGTTTTTTGCCAGAAAACTCACACGGAATAGTATCTTCATGCTAGTTCTCATCATTTTCCTGCTCAGAAATTTGGTGTTCTTTTCACTCTTGCTACCCGTGCTCTAATAATCTTTGATGATAACCACTTGGAGTAAAAGAAATCTCATCTTCTTGATGTTTTTGAGAATATTGGGTATAGTATATCTCAAGGCCTTAAGGCCTTTAAAAAATCCTATAAAGGGTTAAGAGGAAAATCTACTCGGATGGATCCTATCTCCAAGGTTCATCTCTCTTTTCTCCAAGGGACCACAGAAAAAATTTCCCATGTCCTTAGGAGGAATAATCTCTTCTCTTCGTCCAAACCTCTTTGTACTATTAGAAATTATCTCATATCTGTCAAGGACCCTATCGACCCTAAGGACATGAAATGTGTTTACATGGTTCATTGTTCCTGTGGTACTCCCTATATTGGGGAACAAGTAGATCCATTAGACAAATAATCTAGGAGCATGTTGCAGACATTAAACACAATCGGTCTCGCACTTCTGCACTTGTGGAACATGCAGAAAAATTATGTCATCATGTATGCATTGAGGACTCCAAAGTCATTGCTAAGGTTGATCACTTCCACCATAAAAAGCATAGGGATGCCATTGAGATTGAGAGTGATCTAAAAGGAATGTGTTAGTTTGTTGTGTTAAGTGTCCTTTTAGTAGTAAAAACATGTACAGTTTGTCTCCATTTGTTTGCTTAAGGAACGAGTTTTTTAACCATGAAACATAGATGAATATTTGAGTTTTAAGCATGAAAATAAGCCTAAATAACATTGTACAACAGTTTATAACAGAGAAATAACATCAAACATAAGTTTTACACAGTAGGCATGATGAAGCAATTCACCCCTCCTGGGCTACATCTGCTAGTCCAGTTCCCAATGGCATGTCCCTCTTTGGCATTATGTTCAAAATTGAAAATACATGTGTTTACAAGCCTCTAATGGTTGTTTTCTCTGCACCAGTGGCTCCAGAATGCTCAAATTAATCTAGGTAGACTCTTGTTTCACCCAAATTGGTCGAAAATTGACCTCCCAACTATTTTTCCCAATCTCAGCTAGAAAACCTCCACTAATTGTGGAGAACTTCAGTGAATTTGGCAAAAATCCCTAAAATATAGCCAGCGCTAAAGCCTCCGCCAGTATAAACCATTGGCATTTAACTTAGTGGTTAGGGGCGGGGGTGGCCACATGCCGACCCCCAGAACCCTCGCAGTCATGGTTTAACATTTAAACTCCGCAGCAACAGTCAGAGTGGAATCCAGAGTCATCAAGGTTCTGAAACCATGACATTAATTACCATAGAAATTGTGCATGTGTCACAAGTTCATATGTGACCACATCACCAAAACCGCCAGAGTTATGGTTTGGATATGTTGGGTGTGGAGCCTGACTATCTTCTTTATTTTGTATCACAGCGTTGGACCCTTGTACCTTAATGGGGCGGCAATGCCGCCTGTAATTAAATGCTACCTGGGGGGTCCGAGGGGGGTGGCTGCAACTTGATGGAGCCCCCCCCCCCCCTGCCAGGGGGTTTCGGGGGCAACGCTCCCCAAGCTAAAAACAGATGTAAAATTGCCTTATAAAAGTATAGTAATTTCTAGTCAATCTGGGCCGTTCATTAGGCGGATGATCTGACGGTAGAAGTTGTGTTTAGTTTAGGGTTTTTTGCCCTAGAAGGCAACCCATCTCTTTGTATGAGGGTATTGTATTGCGGCTGTGTATGGTATGAGTATTTCTCAGAGTCAGAAACAGATAGGGAGACTGTGAGAGAGAACAAAGGATATTACAGCGGATTTGTTGTAGGTTGTGTCTCTTCATTTTGTTGGATAATAGAAAGGAAGGACTAGTTTTTTGAGGTGTACGTAGCCCAAACTAGGTGAACCACATATATCTGTGTCTCTCTGATTTTATGTGTTTTGTGTTTTCCGCATATTTTATGTGTTTCATTGCTCTGTAATATATATAATTTTCTAATAGGATAGCCTCCGGCTACTATTTGATGTCGCAGTTTACAACATTTCATGTGACCATTTACAATGGGTCCGCCAGCGGGTTGGGACCGCTGGCAGTCCACCCACCCCCCCCCCGCCCCCCAACCAGCTGCCCCCCCCCCCTCCCCCATGTGCAAAACATTTAAAACATATATATTGCTGGCACGCTATAGGGGTAAGCTTCACCCGGTAGCAGAGTCGGTAGAGAACTATGCAGGCCTACCTGGAGGTCACGGGATCGAACCCCCCGAACTCCACCATAATTTTGGTCAACGGCCCAGGGAACACGTGGCAGCCTCCGGGTTGGCCATGTGTCACCCATCCAACGGCTCTTCTAAAATTCGTACAAACCATCAAACAGCCATGAAATTGCCACTTGCCGAAACATGAATAGATTTGAGAAAAGGGAATATTCTGAGAATATGCCACCCATGCTGACTATACCTACCTGCTGACTGGGCATCCCAATAACTCCTGTTACAAAAATTTAGTTGTTTAGGAAAACGATCAGAACGCGATATATTTCTCATACGAAATCGATTTTTCGAACTATTCACAACGCCGGAATTGCAACGACGAGACCTATCCAATCGCTCAGGTTCGGTACAGTTTCGAACACTTTCAATTTTGAGCAAAACACATGATTTCCTTATCACACCTCCCCATTGGGAAGCTTTTGGACCCAAAAATACTTTAATTACTTGTTCAAAAAATGAGGGTACAGCTCCCTCACATTTTCAACTTCCATCCACAATGCTTTACTTGGTTTACTGCCCTTGAGCCCAACTCGAAGATAATCGGCACTTCCCCTCTTATAAGTGCATGTCCTCCTATCAAGGATGGTATCCTCCTTGAGCTCATCCAAAAATTATAGCAAGAAATCTTCTATAGATGGCAGTTTAACATCACTCCCTTGATCATCAATCAAAGGAGGCTCATACAAACGTAAATTTTCCACATTGACAACGGAATACATTTGCATATATGAAGGCAAGTCAAGTTGAAATGCATTATTACCAACTTGTTTGGTGATCTTTAATGGACCATAGCGAATGGGCTTGAGTTTTTTTCATTCTCCTTGCATCCTTTATTTTCTTATGTGCAACCATACCTCATCTCCTTCTTGAAACTTGTGATCAACTCTATGTTTGTCATCCCTCTCCTTGTATTTGCTTTGACTCTTCTCAAGCTGTTCTTGAACTTGTTGATGAATAATCTGAATTTTCTCAATGAACTTTCAAGCATTTTCAATATCACTATGCCCATAAATTACAACATCCTTCTCAAAGATGAAGTCTAATGGCGATTTCGGTAAATACCTAGAGAAGCTTCATAAGGTGAAGTATTTGTAGAAGAGTGCTTTGCCCGGTTGTAAGTGTGTTGAATGTAATGCAGTTGTTCATCCCACAACTTGGGATGTTTGTTGCAATATCCTCTCAATAGATGCACAATGGTTATGTTCACCAACTCGATTTGGCCATCAGTTTGTAGATGAAAAGCAGTACTCTTTTTCAACTTTGTGTCTATCATCTTCCAAAGATTGGACCAAAAATTCCCAATGAACTTGGAATCTCTGTCACTAACAATAGAAGTTAGCAATCCATAATGAACCCATACATGCTGAAAATAACTTTCAGTGGTTTGTTCAACAGTAATGGTTTTCTTACATGGCATAAGTATACACATT
Source organism: Pinus albicaulis (assembly GCA_034641835.2). Classification (NCBI taxonomy): domain Eukaryota; kingdom Viridiplantae; phylum Streptophyta; class Pinopsida; order Pinales; family Pinaceae; genus Pinus; species Pinus albicaulis. The sequence continues at coordinate 1,268,903,903 of CM076581.1, forward strand.
TTACTGAACCTATCCACAACTACATAAAGATAATCATGTTGTTTTCTTGACATAGGTATACCTCCAACAAAGTCCATGGAGACACTCTCCCATTGCCTTGATGGTACCGGTAGTGGCGCGTACAAACCAAGCTTCATATTGCCAGGCTTTCTTATTGCACACATAGAACAACCTCTTATAAAACGTGACACACTACATATCATGCGAGGCCAATAGCAATACCTCTGTAGATGCGCCACTATTTGCTTACCCCAAAGTGTCCAGTAATAAGAGACAAATGAGCCTCTCTATGACACTAAGTCTCTCTCCTTGTGGTATACACAGCTTGCCCAAATGAAACAACAAATTTTTATGCATGTGATAATCATTTTCCTCAACTTGATTCCCTTCACTCAAACTAACATACACATCTTGAAAATCAGCATCATGTGCATATTTTTCTATGTAACTCTCATGTACAATAGAATCATTTTAAGTAAAGTAGAAGCACTTATAATTGGCCTTGAAAGCATGTCAGAAACTTTATTGAAAATAACTTTCTTGTACCTTATAACCAAGTGAAACTGTTGAAGAAATCCCACCCACCTGAAATGTCGTAATTGCTGCAATTTTGTTTGCGACTACAAGTACTGTAATGGTTGGTGATCGGTATGTATAATTGTCTCTTTACCCATCAAGTAGTGTTTCTACTTCTTGACGCTTTGTACCAACCCATATAGCTCTTTTTCATATGTAGGATAATTATTTACAGCACCATTGAATGTTTCAGAATGAAAAGTGATAGGCTTACCATGCTGCAAAAGTACTGCGCCCATGGCATAATCACTAGAATCGGTTTGTATCTCGAATGGTTTTCTCAAATTCGGTAATGCAAGGACCGGAGCTGAACTGATTTTGTCTTTTAAAGCTTCAAAAGCTTGTTGTTGTTTGCCTCCCCATTGGAAGCCTTTCTTCACACTTTCCACTGCATGCATAGGAGCTGTTATGGCAGAAAAGTTAGCAATAAACTTTCTCCAATACTGAGTTGTGCCTAAGAAACTTCTTACCTCGGTTACTATTTTGGAAGTGGGAAATTCACAATGGCTTCCACTTTAGAAGGATGAATTCTCAACTCGCCTCCTCCTATAATTTGTCCCAAATAAACCAGAGAAGTCTTTCCGAATTCACACTTTTACATCTTAAGAAATAATTTCTCTTTCTTCAAAACATCAAGCACCATTTTCACATGCAAGACATGTTCTTCTCTTTTTTTACTGAAAACAAGTATATCATCTAAATACACAATCACAAAGTCATGAAGAAATGGATGCAAAACATTATCCATAACACGCATGAAACTTCCTGGTGCATTACACAAACCAAACGACATAACCAACCACTCAAAGAGTCCTTGTTTGGTTTTCAATGCAGTCTTCCATATATCACTTTCTGCAATTCTTACTTGATGATATCCACTTCGTAAATCTAACTTAGTGAAAAACTTTGCTTCTTTCAGTTGATCAAGCAAATTATCTATCCTTGGGAGTGGGTATCGATTATTTATCGTTATCTTGTTCAAAGCTCTGAAGTCTACACACATGCGCCAAGTCCCATATTTCTTCGGAATCAAGACTATGGGTGAACCGCATGGCGAAGTTCTTGGCCTTATGAGTCCCTTGTCCAACATGTCCATGATTTGCCTCTTTATTTCAGCATTCTCCATTATCGACATGTGATACATGCCGATGTTTGGAAGAGGACAATCTTGTTGTAACTGAATCTCATTTTGAATCTCCATTTTTGGAGGCAATCTTGTTGGCTCCTGAAACATCTCATGATGTACATCAACTATATCATATAAATCTGATTTCAACTTAGGATCACAATCTTCAAATGATTCATGATTAACATCAGCTTTAGGCTTAATCATTAGAAGAACAAAATTCTTACTTGAATTCACCAGCCTCTTTACCTGTCTAGCATTTACAATTGCAATATTTCTCTTCTTGTGATGTGCTCTAACAATGTACTCCTTTCTATCTTTGAATAAATGGTATTTTTTCTCATGGCGATGGAAGATTGTTTTCCTATCATACAAGTAAGGACTGCGTAACACAATACATGAAATATCAAGCGGAACCACATCGAATTCAACTGTGTCAACAAAATGTGCAGTTATTTCAAAGTGCAACATGCATTTCTTTGAAACTTGTAAATTTGCATCCTTACAAATCCACCCAAGTGGATATGGTTTTGGACGTGGAATGGTCTCAAGATTAAGTTTCTTGACCAAGTCTTCAGAGATTAATTTTTCTTGTGACCCACTGTCAAACAGTGTGTCAATCTTGGTATGTTTGGATATGACCCTCACATGAAACAGTTCAATTCTCTCTTCTTCATTTGGAGCTTGTATGTGACAATTTGATGTACTAGTACTAGGTTTTGTTTCAATTTCTTTCCCCTTCATGTTCTTCAATCCCATGGTTTTAATTTTTGATTCATCACCTGAATCCTCTCATAAGTCATGTTGAGTTGTAGCTACAGTTTTCTGCTTCCCTTTGTTATTGTTATACTTGGGCCTCTTTTCAGGATGTAATTTCCAACAATTTTTCTCTTCATGGCCTTCTCTGGAACAATGTTTACTAACCACTTTCTCTCCCTCTTTCTTGACAGATGCATTCTTTTTTCCCTTACCTTTTGAGGTCTTGTCTTTGTTTTTCCCCTTAAAAGGTTTCTTCCTACCCTCATCAGTAATGTTTTTCCCTCTAGCTTCTAGATGTGTGGCCTGAACACAAACTTCATCTAGACTTGTAGGGTTACACATGAGAATAGTATGTCTTAGGTAGCTATGTAAGCCTCCTATGTACTTGAGAAAAGTATCTTGGCTCTACAAATCTATCCCTAATAAGAGAGCTCCTCTCCTAAATTCTTGGGTGTATTCTTGCACATTCTGTCATTTGAATTGTCTAAAAATTTTCCATTTCATTATGGCTTTCTGCATGTGGGCTAATGGATAAAACCGTTGTTTTATTGCAGTAATGAAATCAGTCTATGATAGGATAATATTACCGTGATTCTTGATCTCCTCCTTTGTCTTGGCTTCCCACCAAACAAGTGTTGCACCTTCCATTCTCAATGAAGCTAGTTGGATTTTGGTATCATCATCATGAAGGTTCTAAATTCTCAAATAGACCTCTAGTTTCCTAATCCAATTATCAAGCTTTTCTGCATTGACTTCACCATTAAACATTGGCAATTCAAACTTAACATCAAGTTTTAGAAAATGACTTTTACCAATGTTCTTTGACTTGTGTGACTATTGTACTGAAGATGAATTAGAGGATGATGATGAGGGTGAGGATGGTGACTTTCCACTGCCTCCATTTCCTCCATTGCCCTTCTTTGATTTATCTTCATCATTGTGACCGCCTGACGATCCCTGACCTTCCTTGTGAAGTTTGGATCCTTCTCCTTCTATTCTCTCATTCCTTTCTTGATAAAGGACTCTCACCATCTCAGTCATGTCAAGGAATGCTTTCCTAAACACCCTTTCTTCTTCTTTGGGATCCACCTCTTCATGGATTTCTTCTTTCTCTGGAGGCATGCTTAATGCTTCTGCTTCTTTTGGAGGTGAACTAGGTGGTGGAGAATGTGGCAATCTTTCCCTCCTTTGTTGTGGCTCACTTTGAGAACCTCTTGCTTCCACCAATTTGCCTTCTCCTCTCTTAACCTTGAGCCTAGTAAGCATGTGAACACTTGAAAACAGTTAAACAAATATTTGCACACAAAACACCAGAGATTAAACTCTAGCTCTGATACGAACCTGATTTGAAAGGGATGTATTAGTTTGATGTGCTAAGTGTCCTTTCAGTAATAAAAAAATGTACAATTTGTCTCCATTTTTTTGCTTAAGGAATGAGTTTTTTAACCATGAAACATAGATGAACATGTGAGTTTTAAGCATGAAAATAAGCCTAAAAAACATTGTACAACAGTGTATAACAGAGAAATAACATCACACATAAGTTTTACACAACAGGCATGATGAAGCAGTTTATCCCTCCTGGGCTACATCTGCTGGTCCAACTCCCAATGGCATGTCCTTCTTTGTCATTATGCTCAAAATTGCAAATACATGTGTTTACAAGCCTCTAATGGTTGTTTTCTCTAACCAGTGGCTCCAGAATGCTCCAATTATTCTAGGTAGACTCTTGTTTCACCCAAATTGGTCGAAAATTGACCTTCCAAATCTTTTTCCTAATCTCAGCTAGAAAACCTCCACTAATTGTGGAGAACTGCGGTTAACTGTAGTGAATTTAGCAAAAATCCCTAAAATTTAGCTGACGTTAAAGCCTCCACCAGTATAAACCGTTGGCATTTAACTTAGTGGTTAGGGGCGGGGGTGGCCACATGCCGACCCCCGTAACCCCCGCGGTCACGGTTTAACATTTAAACTCCGCAGCAACAATCAGAGCGGAATCCGGAGTCATCAAGGTTCTAAAACCATGACATTAATTACCATAGAAACTGTGCATGTGACAGCTACAATTTTTCGCCGGAGGTTACGCTTTGTAAAATTGTCGCATTTAAAGTTTGTCACAGGTTCATATGTGACCACATCACCGAAACTGTTGAAGTTATGGTTTGGATAGCCACCGGTTATTATTTGATGTCGTGGTTTACAACATTTCATGTGACCATTTACAATGGGGCCGCCAGTGGGTTGGGACCGTTGGAGGTCCCCACGCACCCTCCCCCACGTGCAAAACATTTAAAACATATATATTGCTAGCGCGCTATAGGGGTAATCTTCACCCGGTAGCAGAGTTGGTCGAGACCTATGCAAGCGCGCCTAGAGGTCACGGGGTCGAAACCCCCGGACTCCACCATAATTTTGGTCAGCGACCCAGGGGACACGTGGCAGCCTCCGGGCTAGCCACGTGTCACCCATCTAATGGCTCTTCTAAAATTCGTACAAACCATCAAACGGCCAGGAAATTTCCACTTGTTGAAACATGACTGGATTTGAGAAAAGGGAATATTTCGTGAATATGCCACCCATGGTGACTGTACCTTCCCGCTGACTAGGCATCCCAGTCACAACTGTCACAAAAATTTTGTTGTTTACGAAAACGATCAGAACGTGATATCTTTCTCATACGGCATCGGTTTTTTGAACCGTTCACGGCGCTAGAATCGCAACGACGAGACCTATCTGGTCGCTCAGGTTCGATACAGTTTCGAGCACTTTGAATTTTGAGCAAAACACATAATCTCCTTATCAAAGAGGCACGCTAAGAATCTCAACATGGATGATGGTTGGAAATTGAGTAAAAGCTGGAATCTGACTCTCTCTAGGTGATTTCTCCCCCTTGCCTTGAGACTCCTGTCACCTTTGGTCTTTTTTCTTCTTTTTTGGTTTTATTCCCTTATCTTTGTTTTTAAATTTTTTCCTTTAATATTATTTCTTTAGTATTCTTATTCTTTGTTTATTGTTATAATATATCATTTATTATCCTTTGTATTATAATAAATAAATAAAATTTGTAACCCCTTTTATTAAATTATTTATAGATCAAATAAAAATTTTGTAACCTTTATTAAAATGTTTATTAATAAATTCTTTACCTCACTATTATCCTATTATAATTAATAATAAAAAATTTGAATCTTTTTATTAAAATATTTATTAATAATTTCTTCTATATTATTATTCATTGACCTATTTAATAAAATTTCTTAACAACTAATACAATTTTAATAATTTTCTAATAACTAATTAATTAACTAATTCAATAACGACTAGTTTTCAGCGACTATCTCTGGGCAATGATGCATCTTCACTATTTATTCAATAAGACCGATTATCTTTCTCACCTTGTCCTAAGGATGGAACACATTAGATGGTTCAAAACATCAACCAAATCCTAATGATGTGATTAATCTAAAATACATTTATCTACAATGTATCCAATTATTTATAAAATCACACTTCGATGCCTTCGCATAGTTCCCTAGCTAAGAACTGTCTCAAGGATACAATATAGTCATTGAAAATCTTGCAATGAGTAGCATACGATTGTGGGCCTAAAATTGGTTGGAGAGATATGGTAAGAGCGTGAAATTTTTGGATGCCCAATCCCCTTATGCTATTTAAGGAGGTCTGATGCGTTACATTAATTGAAATATAAAAATGAAAGAAGAAGCATATGGACATTATCCATGCAAATGAACACAACATGTATCCTAGGAAACCCAAAACATGAGAGAACATGGCTATAAGATGAGGCTTATGCTTTGTGTTATTTTCTTCAGCAATGAAATGCAAGTAGAAAGGAAGGGGCACTCACAATGGAGAACTATGACATCTTGGCCTAAATGGCTAGTACAAAATATCCTTCCTCCTTTGTTATGCTCTCAAGTCCAGCTCCTAGATTCTACTCAAGCATGGATCAAGTATAATGCTCAAGAATCGAACCATCTCTTCTCCTAGCAACTAAATGTTTAACATAGACTAATAGTTGTATAGGTTTAAGGTTTTACATGCCTTAACCCTCAATCGGTGATAAGGTTTGGACCTTCTAGAATCTTCTTGAAGGTACACATGTGAATAGTCACACATGTGTAAGTAATGGATGTTGACATGAGATCCACTTCATACATGGTTGTCAACAAGGTAGGGCAACTTGCAAGAGGCATAACTTTTGCATTTGAACTTTGATTGAGATGATTTTCACATTGCTAGAAAGATGTTTATGTGGATAACACTATTGAAGTGTTGGGAGCTATGTTCACAAAGTTTTGACTCTAAAAAGTGTCATTTCATGTCTCAAAATGGCTTTGGGAGGTTCCAAACACCAAATCTCCAAATTGGGGCTTGCCACTAAAAAGGGCCCTAGAAGCCAATTCCCCCAATTTTACCACCTAAAAGGTACCAAGATAGATGATAAATTATATAATAACCAATGTGAATTAAGACCAATATTTAGCAAAAGTAATTAGGTTTTAACAAGGTCCACACATAACTAACACATTGTTTCCAAGACACAAATGCATTGATAGGGCCAAAAGACAATTAAAAAATTATGTTTTGGGGGGGAACACGCTTTCTAGACTCTTATTTGCACTAAATGTGTGCACTTAATGGGCCACTATCTACATTAGCCATTATTTTGTTAAACTCTAGGGTTTACTTCGCTAATTCCAACATGATCGAGGTCAAGTGGTGATGGAATGTCGCAAAGGACAAAGGTTACGCATGCAAAAAAGATATATTCAAGGAAAAACTACTCAAAATGTTACAAGTTGATTATTTTAGAGTGATGCCATTGCTCATGTTGGAGATTACCCCCTTCAAGAGGCAAGTCAACATTGCATCCAATTTTGAATCTCAATAAAGCTTTGCTTTTATTGTTATTTACAATTCTAGTTCTATTTATTTCTTTCCACAATTATATTGCCTTATCTTGTGTTTTTCTTTTCTTAGCAATATTCTATCTACTATGATCCAAATATTTTGTTTTAAATAACAAGGAACACCACAAGAATATATTTACTTCATCTTTCAAATATAAGATTATGGTGACAAAGAACAATAATCACCTTTAATAGCAAGGTTAGAGATGCACATCACCTTCCATCATTAATTAGAACAACAAACCACTACAACGATGATCACTGTCAATCTCTCATGTTATAATATCACTAATGACACAAAGTTCACCAAACTTCCTTCGGGATCAAAGTTTGGCAAACCTCAAAAACAAGTTCTAGTTTGACCTAGGTTCAACTAGAGTTTGATATAACTTGGGCCTTCAAATAGTCATCAAATGTACCCTTTGTGACCCATCCTACATATACATCTATGGTTCCAGGGATCACAAGGCCAATAGGTTAACTAATCCACCAATTGCCAACCATCATCGTTTGTAATGTTGTTCTATCAAGGCACTACAACCTCTATTACTCTTCTTGATTTGTGGAACCCAAACCAAATATGGATGGGCACATCTTAGATTCCCATTTGAGAACCCACATTTCCATAGAGCCTACTGAACCACCTGTCCACCTCCCTGCCCACCTATGCTCTGTTCTTGGAAATAGGCGATTTGCTCTGTGTTTTATATGTTCTGTGGTCAGTGAATAGTTGTTAATGGTGGCCTAAGTACAATTTGTTAATAATTGCATCTTTTGATGAATGGGCCCTGTCCTTGGAACGTGACATTATGCTTGGTAAGTTTGTTTGAGCGATCTCCTTTGTAGCTTTTATGACATTGGAACTTTGTAATTGGGATTCTGGGGATATTTCAATTTATGACATGAATTGTTGGGTGTGATATGTATGGAAAGCCATGTAAACTTGTTTTGGTTATGAAATACAATTTCCTTAATTTACAAAAAAAAAATAAGTTTCCCAACCACTTAAGCTAAACCTAATTCATAAAATTAATATGAACTTATTACGAAATATAATGAATTTATAAGAATTTTATTATAAAAGATATGTGAATGAGATGGCCATTACCATTGGGAAGAATGATTGAGATCCTCCCCATCTAGGCTCAATTCTCACAAGTGATATGATGAGTTTTAATATAATGGCTTCTAGCCTTGTTCAGAATAAATAATCCCTAAAACCGAAACATAGATATTCTTCATATAAATATAAAAATATTTTCCTCAAATATATTTATATAGACAAATTTAAAACAAATTTCATTCCAATCTTATTAAAAAAAATCAAATTCAAATAACCCAAACTCAAATTATAAAATATAATAATGCTTTGTGTGTGTAATAGTTTTTAATTTCCCTAGACTTACATCAGTGATCACCCTCATCGATATAGATATTTTTCCCTCAACTTTCAAAAGTGATGGTCACTCGATTGTAACACATAAATGTGAGTTCCAAACATAAGCCCCAAAGGGTGAGAATCAATATGCATCGCTATATTTTCTTTGGAGATGGTTTCCCTCATCTTTCAATAGTGATGGTCACTCGATTGGAACACATGAATGTGGGTTCCAACCATAAGGCCCAAAGGGTGAGAATCAATATGCATTGCTATATTTTCTTTGGAGATGGTCCATCACTCGATTGGAACACATGAATGTGAGTTTCAAACATAAGACCCAAAGGGCAAGAATGAATATAAATCACTGTATTTTTTTTTGGAGATGATCCATCACTCAATTAGAACACATAAATGCGAGTTCCAAATATAAAACCCAAAAAAATGAAAATCAATATGCATAATTCTATTATCTTTAGATATAGTCCCTCACTCTATTAGAAAATAAATGTAAGCTCCAAACACAAAAACCAAAGGATGAGAATCAATATGCATCGCTATATTTTCTTCGGAGATGGTCATCATGTGTCACTCGATGTTGTAAAAACAATGCATCAATGGTACCCTTTGTTTCTTTGGGCTTTTAGGAGACACTTGTCGCCGTTTATTCGAAGGGTAATGTATAGATGGCAATGGCTTTGATAATGATGATAATGATCTATTTTTCTTAAATGACGAAGACCATTTTCACGGACACTACTAACAATATTGCAACGGATTTTACGGACTAGCTACCATTTAAGATTGAAAAAAGAGAAATTTCTTGTATTTACATTTTAAAATAAAAATCACTAATATAATCTTTAAGTGAAAGGCTTCATGTACAACATGCAATCTTCTTTAATGGAGAAAAACACTCTTAACTTACATCTTGTAGGGAAAGTAAAAGCCACTAAAATTAAGCAACTCAACATCTGTGAGCATCATTGACAGTGAAATCAAAATTAGACCCAGATGTAACTTGTTTTTTAAGAATAAGTTTGTAGGCTGTGATTTTTTACCTTTCTTAAGTTAAACAAGTATATATTGGACCATTTCAACCAGCTAAGTTTCATATGGGGGCAAAACAATGGGGCAGGTAACACTTTTAACGCCTGCCCACAAGTACAAAGGATCATCAGGTTCACCTTGACACTAAAAGTATAATAAGATCATGAAACAGAAATGCATATGATTAAGTCTCTTCCCTACTGATACAGAACACCTTAAATGATTATTTCAAACCTAGTATCTTGAAAGTTTCCTAACATCAATACTCTATGCCTTTGCATGCTTTCCTTTGATTTATATCCACTCCTCACAGGTGCTGATTCAAAAAACCAAGCACAAGTTTATTCACTTCCTCTGGAAACTGTTCCTGGACAAAATGGCTGCCTTCTGGGAAAAATTTGATCTCTAAATTGGGCACATCAGACTGAAGCGTGTCACTTTTGATATAATCCTCCACGCCAGGAAATTTCAGATAATAATCCTTGGTACCCATGATCAGAAGGGAAGGAGCTTGAATAGTCCGGTCGGCAAAATGAGCTAATCTCCCTGGATCCCTGTAAATTACACGTTCAAAACGAATATCTTAATTTGCATATCTGTAAGTACTTTAGGGTGATTTAGAATAAAAAGAAAGTAAAGTGAAGACAAATAAAACAATTATCTAAGTTTACCTTCTGCTGCAGAGGTATGGGACTTGCATAGGGTAAACAAACCCAGATTTTTCATACAAGCTTGAGTAAGTCTGAAGGTCATCCTCAGTGAACCAAGGTGGCAATGGTATGGAAGGATCATAGAGATCCATTACCTCCTTACCATCTTCTGCCACGGGCAGTTCACTGCTAGAGAAAAGGGTATATATATTCCTTATCACTGTTTTTACATCAAAGCGCCCTAGATCCGCTAAGCCTCTTCCGGGCTCCTACAATAATGAATTTAAACGGAGAAAATCAGAATATTCTATAGAATGAGGGCTGCACTCAATATTCAAAGAAGAAACAATATTCCGATGGAATGTGCTCGTTTAATGTATATTTTTGGGAGAGAGGGGAGAAAAAGCACCTGCCAATGTCTAACATAGAGGCCTTTAGGCGCCGAGTCCCTATTAGGAAATGCACCTGGTTTCCTGTAAGGGATACCCAACGTTACAATTCCTTTCACTCGATCTGGATGACAGAGACCAATATAATATGCAATAAATGCTCCAAAATCCTTCGCCACAATAAACGCCTGCACATATGTGAGTTGGAAGTTATAAATACGAATTTCCTAAACTGTATTCTTTGCTTTAGCATAGGGTCATCATCCTCTATAATATTTGATGGAAGTTATTGTCAAATAAGTAAATGAAAGAGTTTCAAATATGTAAAATAGAAAATATATAATATGTCATTCTAAATTGCCATCTAACACTGTTAAACCAACATATACTTGAAAAATATATATATATATATATATATATATATATATAAAATACTGAAATGAAAACCTCGAATTATAAATCTTAAAAGATTAAAGATAAAGATAAATCTATATCAAATAGTGTTGGAATACATTGAAATTGTATGAGAAAATCATCTAAGATTCTAAACCTACATAAACCTGTTTGACTTAACCTCTATTAATAGAGCAAGCCATGCACCAATGATAAACCAACACATCTTTTGTATTTAAAAACCAGAAAACACTTGATGTGCAAAATCTCAGTTTAAACTAACACAGATTAATTCTGATCCATGCCGTAGTAGAAAAAACTCTGAATGTTCAAACCTCACTTTCTTTTCAACCGCAATAGATTTTAATACTGTTATACGTGGACATCTCCCCCAAAGAGGGGAATTGAACTTCACTGGATTTCATCAAAAAGCCAACTAGAACTTACTTTATCAATACCCAAGGCATCAAGCAGGCCAACGGTGTCTTCAACAAGGTCATAATATGCAGCTTTCTCTGGTTCAGAGGGCTGATCTGAGAGTCCATAGCCTCGAAAGTCGGGAGCAATTGCATGAAACCCTGCCTCTGCCAATGCTATCATCTGATGACGCCATGAATACCATATCTCTGGAAATCCATGCAATAACAACACAGCCGGACCTGCAGATCAGTTTGACAATAAAAGTGGTTTAATTTTGTTAATCAAAATAGAAAAAAAAAATTAAAAGTACAAAGCCCATTATCTTAGATTTATCTCAATCAGTCTTAAATATTAGTTTAATTGGTTTAACTGTCCAACTAAAAACATATATACAAAGATTAAAAATACAAGTTAAACCCCAGGCATATTGTTATGAATCTATCCCACATGAAAAATACAGGCATTAAAATACCATTCCAGGAAGATCCACACTTGTGACAAACATCTTCCCTCTATGACAGTATCTGTAAAGCACCTGGCTTTTTCAGTGCTGCCAAGGATAATACTTGAACATAGCAGTCTGTTTGGGATGAGAATTAGTACCTGATCCAATCTCTGCAACATGTAAATTAAGCTCTCCAACTTGAAATCGCTTGTGCTGTATTTTGTCCATTGCTGAATATTATATGATACAGCGCAAGAATAAGGGGTTAAGAGAACAGATAAAGAACTTGCCTTGAGAACAGGTTATATAATTTTCGCACTACCATCAATGCACTCAAAAAGGGTTTGGATAAGAAATGAGAACAACAGGCGATGAAGAGGAGAGGGTTTTGCAGGTAGTTTAGTCCACACCAAGATGCGTAGATAAAATTTGACTAGAAATAATCATCCAATTCAGGGTTGGAATTTCTAAAATGTTTTTAATCATTATTTTGACGTTTTCACCGTAATGCCGAAATATATAAATATACTCTTGAAAGGGGTTGAAAGGGGTTAATTTCTGTTTGAAGATCCAAATGTCCCAAATTTAATAGTCAAATTCCAACCCTGTTTACATTTTTACATTTTAAATAGTTACAATTTCATTTCAAAATAGGAAATGAAGATAGGTAAGTATCAAACAGCAAGTTACGGGGTGTTAATCGTAGTAAATGCGGAAATGGTGGTCTTATTCAAGTTTTTACTTGGATTTTTGGATTATGATTCTATTTCAAAGGATTAAAAAAAATCCAAGGGTTCAAAAATTTCGAATAAACCCTAAATCTCTTGAAAACTAATCGCAGTTATATCAAAAATTCATCTCAATTACCATGCTTCACTGTATCAAAGCATTGAACGGTTTCTATCTATCAAATTCAATATATCAAGAATTTATGTTTCTATCGAAAATATACCAGATAAATCCGCAGAAGGAATTTGTATTTTTCGATTTTAGTAAAAGCTCATGGGATGAGATTGACATTTGGCAAAAACCGCGGTCATTTTCCAGATCTCGTGCTACATACACCATTATTTCCCATTGAAATTTCAAGAGCACACGGCTCTAAAGATATTGGGCTGCCTGTCAAAAGGTGCGTTGAATTTCGACCCTAAGCCACATTTTTCTGTCCACAGCGAACGCGAACATCCACCCAATTTGTTCAATAATAAATCGTTCGCGCCTACCTTGACCGCCGGTCCCACCATTAACCCATTTTTCGGCTGACCACCCTCCATGGATCGACCGCCCCCACCATTAACGCACTTGTCCGCTGACGACCCTCCGTGGATATGTAGCTTTTTGTTCCGTCGATATGTGGTTTTTTCTTTTTTTTTTCGTTAAAATAGGTTTTTTTTAATGGTAGTTTTTAAAAAAATCCACAAAATAATCTAGAAATTTTGGTTAGATTATAAAAAATCTTAATAATTTTTTTTGAAAATCTTGTTTATAGTGGTTAAATTTCAGTATTTTGAGTGCTGTAAAGGTTTTTGATGGTGTTGAATCCATTTCAAAAATACAATTTAAACATTTCAACTACTTGATTTCTTGAAAAAAAAAATTATCAAATTTAACAAAAAAAACTATCATCCCAGAACAACTCTATTTAAAAAAAACAAAAACAAAACAAACTTAACCTTCTGACTTTCATTAATCAAAATAATATAAATAGTTACATTCGTTGTATAGATAAAACTTGTGTCCATGTAAATCTAAGTTTCAGATATATCTCAGAAAACACTGCTTTGTTTCTTATTCACTATGTATCTACTTACGTCTCTAAAGGTGTTTGCTATCATGAAAGATTTCTAAGTTCTATTAACTTTCCTTCTCATAATATCGTTGTTGTTCTTCAAAATGTGAAGAAAAAAATCCAAAAAACTCTAGAACTGACATATGTAGATCGTTGCATAGAAGCAGACAGAGATGTCCTTAATAACTATAACTTCCTATGCAGATGAGGATGTCGTTGCATAGAAGCAGACAGAGATGTCCTTAATAACTATAACTTCCTATGCAGATGAGGATGTCATTGTCAGCAGTTTTGAATAAAAAATTTATGTGGTGTTTTTCACTTAAAAAATAAGTTGTTTTTAATGAGATTTTTTGAAAAAAAATTTAGTGGATTTTTCATGTCTAATTTCTCTAAAATTTTGCAGAAATTCATTGAAAACAATTTTGATGGGTAACCTTGCACAATCAAAGTTCCCTAAGAGTTTTTCAGGGTGTTTAATCCATATATACAGTCAAAAAACCAATTTAAATAACACTAATCAAGATTTCACCTCAAATTTTTTCGCTAGATTCCAGCACCAGAAACTCCAAAAAGTCGCACTAAAGACAACTCCCTTAAAATATGTGTTTGTTTGGGGTGTTGTTCCGAGAGCCTTGACTAGATTTTATGTGGAAAACATTGGGAAAAGGTTTATTTTATCGAGGTACCTAGAGCCTTCACTAGATTTTATGTGAAAAACATTGAGATAAGGTTTCTTTTGTCGAGGTATATAAGCATAATCTCATTTACAAACTAAATGGTTTTTTTAATAAAAAATCGTGATACAATTTCAAGTAAGATTATGATTTTTTGTTATTTAAAATACGATTTTGAATGTATAAATGAGGCACTCAAATTTTACACATTAAATAACTTAAACTCAAGTTTTTAGAAATCTCAGCCTAAATTTTAGTTAAAATTAGAAAATAAAATAAAATAAAATAAAAAATCATTTTGTCTATTAGTTAAACTATGTGTTTGTGTGTCTAAAATTCAATAGTAATTTCTTGGAATCCTAAGTTTCAAGGCCCTACACTATAGATATAGAGTAGTCTAATTGTTAGACATATTTGCTCCTTGTTTTTTTCCATAATTTTTCTATTTTATGGATAGTAATTCTTTGGAATCTCAAGTTTTAGTGACGTAATGTGCAAAAATAGAATGCTCCATTCACAGTGTTGATTTCATTTATACATTTAAAAATACATTTTAAACAACTTAAGTTCATAATATAATTTTTTTATTTTATGGATAGTAATTCTTTGGAATCTTAAGTTTTAGTGACTTAATGTGCAGAAATAGAATGCTCCATTCACGGTGTTGATTTCATTTATACATTTTAAAATACATTTTAAACAACTTAAGTTCATAATTTTGCCAATAAAAAAAATTCAATTAAAAATTTTATATTATTTTGAAAAAAATAATAAATAATAAAGAAATTCTTCCCATTTGTGATTATTTATATTTCTTCAAACTTATAAATGTGGGAATCATGTAATCTTGTAGCAAACCTTCTTCTTTGAATAACTTACTAGTGTTAATAATGAAAATTTATTGTTTATAATTTTGTATATTGCAAATCGATTTCTTGGCCTTTATTTTCATATGGGCATGTCACTATTACAATGAGTTTTATATAAATTTACAATTCCAAAATTGAAGTAAAATTCCAATTAGGCAAATGAAAGAAGTCCCTTTGGTTATGTTTGGTACATGATTAACTTGTTTTTAGCAAATGTGTCTCAATTTGATAGTTCTAGTTATAAAATGTGGAAAATAAAATTCACTAACGGAAAAAATCTTGTAGTGCATGTGCACCTAATCATAACTTAATTGTTACCTTTTAATAATATATATATATATATATAATCCTAGACATGGAACACAAGACTAGCGTTATGGTTTATGCATTGTATTGTTATAAATGGGGGTTTCCCCTTATTTTGTGGATTTCATTCAATTAATTGAACAACTAGTTTCAACTTGTTATTAAATGACTTCCTCAATTTGTCTAGATTATTAGGGGTCATCCAATCCTTCGGTGTGTAGGTGCTTCTTGTAACACTCCCTCTAACCCTCCTAGACTTCCCAGTTTAAATGGGAGGTGTTACTTTTAATTAAACCAACCTCCATGATCTCATTATGAAGATAGGGTTACAAAATCCCTTCTCACCCAATGTGTGCAGACCTCACTTTGGATAACACCATTCCATTTAACTCGTTGAGATCTTCTGATGATATTATTTTTTTCTCAATGTGACCTATTGAAAGTTATGCCCATTTGAAGTTTGGGTCCCTTACCTCTTGCCACATCTACAAGGATCTTCCATGACCCATGTGGCATTGCCACCTCACACGAGGTCCACCGTGGCACTTTCCATGTCATAACGCCACAATTCCACCATGCCATTCCTTTAGATTTTACTCTGTTCCCATTCCGCAACTTCTTTCTACTATGGGTTGCTACCAATAGGAACTAAAAAACATTGTTGGGACTCTGAGGTCTATGGTGATGTGTCATCCAACCACGTCCATGTCCACGTCCACTTCAGTTCCATGTGGTGTTCCCCAAACCAGGCAGTACCATAAAACTACTGCCATGTGTCTCTTAGGTGCCTCATCAACCTAACCTCCACGTCACCTGATCCTACTGTGTCTTGCTGACATCATGCTAATGTTAGAGTGATTTCATCCTACAATGTGGGATCTGCTGGTGGTGCCATGTGTCATTCAAAAATCGACCCCTTAGTCTTCTAAAAAGTTCATCTCTACATGCCACATGTCACATTGTTAGCATGTCACATCAACATCCTTTCCATGTCACTTTTACACATCATGCGTGACATACATAACATCAACGTAGCCCTACCCCGCCTCTGTTACATCCAACACCTCAGCATAAGACCTAGGCCCCAACATTCTCAGTCCTCTGTGAAAAACAACATTTTATGTTTAAAGACTGGAAGGGATTTTTTCCTTGCCCTCTGTCAATAGTGCCTACATGCCCATGCTTAGAATAAATTTCACTATCACATCTCTATGGCATGACAAAAAAACTCAGCAACAAGTGACAGGAATTTTCCTATCTCGTGCCTTTTATCGAATCAACGCTTTCTGTTACTTTATGTCAATCTCCATGGATGGCATTCTCAACAATTTGGTATGGCATGGTATTAGTATTAATCACCATCATTAGGCACTTAACCATTAGATTAATAGTTAAACACACATATTTATTTAATGCATCTGCCCTTGTGATTTTTTCAAATTCCTTTTATAAAAATTACGATGTGCATTTGGCCCATAAGTATTCTCGTAACTCTATGGTCTTAGGCTCGAACTCTCAAGGACTTTAATAACATTGTGCACTGCTTGTATCCTTTTATAGAATGGACCTAACCATCGCTAACAGATACGCGATGCATAGGAAACATTCCTTCATGTATTGATCTATGATCAATGAGGTCGACAATTATTCATATATAATAGAGCTATATTCTTGTCTTACATGCAGATTTTTAACAACATAATCCCATAATTCTTAGATAAAATAATACATTGACATATATTGCATCCAACTTGTTGACAATGTTGGAAGCCACCAATAGGGAAGGCAGTCTCCCCGATGTGAAGTCCCAATTATGCCCCACAACATTTTGAGTAGGATATTGTTGTCGTTGCTACAATACCCTTCAAAATTTCATGACATTCAAATTTTGGAGCCTACCTAAATGTCATTTCAAGTGTCACTTTGGTCGTCAAGTGTCATTTCAATTCATTCTACATGTTTCAAGTGTTCTTTATCAATCTTAAGTTTCATCGCATTGTTTAGAACATCTCTAGTGCACTTCCTGGTCATAACACCTTTGTTTGTTGTAAAACAACAATTTTGGTTGCAGTCACTCACACTTTGTTAGTTGTACTTGGGAAGTGTTTGTAAATTGGCGTTTTGATGTGAATTTTTCATTGTTCAAGTCTATCTAAGTCTTATTGATGAGTTGCTATGTGTCACACTTGATTTCATAATACCAGAAGTGTCCTCAAATACAAATTATATTAAGAAGGAAAAGAAATTTACATAAAATCTGCAAGAGTTTACACACAATTTCCTAAACTAATTTTGTTATGGATCACTTATTTCATTTACAAGTGTCCATTTACATTTAATGCTCTCATAACAACAATCCTAATTATTTTCCTAAATGATATAGTTTTTAATAGCTATATCTGGGCAATGATGCATCCACACTATTTATTCATAAGAGCAATTTTCTTTTTCACCTTGTCCTAAGGATGAACCACATTAGATGGTTCGAAATGTAGACCAAATTCTAATGATGTGTTTAATCCAAAAGACATTTATCTACCTTTCCAGACGTCATGTCTTTTACAACAATTAGTTATTCTAAAATGTCTCCAATATCTAATTAAATATTCTAGATAATTGAATATTATATTCTAAATAATTAAACTATAGTTTATGTATTTTTGGATCATCTAACATTGCCCCCTTTCTGTTAGTGTAAAATATGTCGGCAAGTGTACCAAAAAGACCTTACTTAAGCTACGAATGACTTATAGCACTAACAATAAAAATGATTGCTTAACCCTTTAGATCCACAATAGAAAGTTAAAACAAAACCTGCAAAAACCCAGGTCTATGCAGCAAAAGCAGTTAAACAACAAAAAGAAATAATAACTGATGCAAAAGTAACTCCAAATGACCAATACATAAGGCAAGTTTAAAGAATGATATTTTTTATTATATAACACCTGGTGGAGGAAACAAGTATATGTTACTAGTCCCCCTCAATGGCATGGGTTCTTAGTTAACGTTAATGCTTCAACTTCATGTGTCTCTCTCTCTCAATGATGTGGAAACCCAAAATATGTGATGAAATCAAGTGGGAGCTTGGATGGCAGAAGAAAATGGTAGCGACAATGAAAATGATCAAAGTTAAGAATGAATGGAAAAACCCTCCTATTTAGAACAAAATATTGAGTTATCCTCGAAAATGGAGAATAATAAAATATTATTAACCATAGCCTAGATCTAACTTCTTGTAATATTTTATTATATTTTGTTGGAGGGAAAAGATATTTAAATTGGTTAAATACATTTATTCGGAAATAATAAACGAATAAATGATTTATTTATCATTTCAAGAATGTGGTTAAAGAATAATAAACAAATAATGATTCATTTAATTATTCCTAGGGGATTTAGTCAAATTTAACAAGGAATAATAACTAAATAATGATTTAATTAATTATTATTAGCGAAAAATAAGATAAATAATTATTTATCTAATTATTTCTCATAATTGGGTCAAATGTGACAATGAATATTAGTTAAACAATGGTTTAATTAATTTTTATTATTTTTTTTTAACTTGGCAGTACTTCTCTATTCATAATCTATAAAGCAGGTTACAAAAGACGTGTTCCTGGCGACCCTGACATGCCCGTAGGAAACCAAGTCTGTTGGCCACTAGTATGCATTATACGTCCTCCAAAACTTAAATGTTTTGAGAATGTTCATCCATGTTTTTGATCTTATATTTCTAATATCATGCTACATAAACATAAACAATTGGCAATGTAAAAACTATTCGACATCATTATAACAAAAATGACAAAAGAAACATAGAGAGTTGTTGACAATTAGTCATCTAAAGAATCCATTGGTGTCAGATCTTTCGCACTTGAACCTGGAATATCTTGTTGTTGCATGCTATGCAAAAACTTCTCCATTCATCCTAGCTTGACGTTCTGTTGGAACAACTGAACCTGCACTAATTGAATTTCCCTTTGGATCACCAAGAGACTTGGTTAATCTTCCCGGTTGTGAATTTGTCCCTGTTGGAATCGCTCCTCTCTATATTAGTGGTTTTGAGATATGACTTTTGCCATTAAGTTCTTCATAATCCAGTAAGTTTGGATGACTTGGTGAAACAAAGTCATCCTGCCTTTAGTGTTGCCTGGGTCCACAACCAGTGGATCCCATTCCTCTTCCTGCACTTGTTCCCTTGTAGCTCTCCCTCTCAATTATATCTCCCATCTGGATATCTCTACTTTCACCATAGCAGGGAAGCTTTCATTGTACGCATGCAATAAGTTCTACATTGTCTCCACATTGGACCTCCTTCCTATTTTCCAAGAGCCTGGCTTGTGGTTTGTTGCCAACCTTTTCCCTCTATCATCTTCCTTGTGGCCCTCCTGACCCTTCTTCCATGTTGCCTCCGCTTTCTTCATTTCCTTTCCCTCATCCCTTGCAACCAACTACTCGTCCGTGACCGCCCACACCGATAGACTCTTGAACGGGGCAGTGGTTGCAACCTCATACTTAGGCCTGCAGAACAAGAAAAACCCATGAACAAATTAAGGGTGGTCCCCTTTCTTGTTTCAATTCTCCAATTCCAATTTCTCGACTCCATCATCTTTGTCCCCGATGTATGGAAAAATCATGGTGCATGGGGTGGCGCCTCTGTACTTACTGACAATTCTAGAAGAGCGGGTTCCATAGTCTCTACTCGAGGTTCCCCCCCATACCTATTCTCCATCATAATTTCTCCATTACCCCCTCGACTGGCCTCTCTAATTGAACTTAGGGCCTTAAATGACCTGCAAATTGGGTAACATTTCTCTCTATTTCCTGAGTAAAGGAAAGGTTCAGAATTTAGGTTCTACCCCTTTCTTGTTGAGTCCCAACGGTGCTACTCTACCCCCTGATGCCCTCCCGACCCAGCCCAATGGACACCCCACCCTCCCTTTTCTCCCCAGACTTGCACAACCCACTCCCCAACCCACAAAGATATTTCCTTATATTGCCTTCCCTAGTAGCAAAGACGCAGACGCTCTCCTCCCCAAACCATCCCATTCCACCTCACCAGACCTTCCTACCCAAGGCCCCCTTAGGTACCGGAAGAGAGCATGAAGGAGCAAAGGAGAAGGCATCGAGGTGTGACTGAGAGGTTCGCTCACAACAAACGAGACATGTAGAAGCCCATGTAGTAAAAGACCAATATAATAGAAACTAAACCCGCCCCGCCACCCCTGTCCATCAAAATCCTACATGAATTCATCTTCCTCTTTCTTATTTCATGCACAAGGAAGGTTTGGGTTACATACCAGTGTTGGAGTGGCGTCGGTGCCCTGTAATGTAGTTGAACCCTCATATGCCGCAGCCTACTCGTGCTCCCCTTCGTTTTCTTCCTGCTTTGCCTTCGACCAACTCTGGGTTGCATGCTTCGCATGCAAGACCTTACATACCACCTGCTGGACATCTCCTCTATAGTGAGCCAGCTGGCCCACTTTTCACATGCCCTTGCATTCATTTCCATTCTCTTTTTATGGCTTCAGTTTCTACACCCTTCTCCAGAGCCTCTTTCCAATCCCTTCATCCACGTGGTGTTTGATCGGACAATCTATCCTACTCGCACCCTGATCGGAGGTAGTGTGTTTCATTCCCCTCTGCGTCTTTCTCCAGAATTTCCATTAATTAGTTCATACCTTCCTCATGCTCAACTCTTTCTCCTAAAATATCTAGCTCCTTTCCCTGATTATTGCATCCCCAGTTGGCTAAGAAGATCGTTGTTGCATGACCTGAGCGTCGCACATGCCTCGGGATAATATAGTTCATTCCTAAGATCAACTTGCCTATCTCCTGGGTGAGTCTATCCATTCTCCAACTTTTACTTATCTTTTCCCATTTGGATCCTTGGTGAAGTTTTTTTATTTTCTCTATCACCAAGATGGAGTCTCCTTCGACCACTAATTTCTGAAATCGTTGTTGTTGTGCCAGAATTAACCCTTGCTTCACCGCATTGAACTTCGCCTCATTATTGCTTGAGATGCCACAATCTGCTCCAAACACTTTGACCACCTTCCCCTGTGGTCTCTAAATATTCCACCATACCCTACTGCTCCTGGGTTTCCCTTCGAGGCACCATCGAAATTTAATTTGATGAATCCAACAGGTGAATTCATGAATCGTGCTAGCTCTAGGGTATTATGAGGTTGGGGCTTCCATGAGCTTGGTTCTATCATTCGCAGTGATAGTTTCAAAATGCTAAGTATCCTTACTTCCTACCTCAATGCTTTCCTGTCATCCTGGTGTCATTTCTCTGCAAGGATAGTTTCCCAGATATTTTTTATAATGGTCCTCCAAATTTCCTTCTCTGCGTTCTTTTCATCCTTATATATTCTCATGTTTCTTTCCTTCCATACTACCCAGAGAAGGAACCCCAAGGATATGCCCCACGCTCTATTTAGAATCGGGTTCTTGTATACTTTCTTCCTCCATTTTTCCATAGTGGTTGGGATACTATTTTGATCATGATCTAAGTACCCAAAGAGGTCTTCATGGTTTTTCCACAGATGTTGGGCACAAGGGCGCGAATTGAGAAGATGTTATAGCATTTCTTGTTGTGCCCCACACATGGGGCAAACTAAGGGTCCCTGCACCCCCCTTCTTTGAACTTGGTCCCAGGTGAGGGAACAACCATGGAAAACCAGCCAAAGGAAGAAGTCCACCTTAGGGCGGAGGTTTTGAGACCATATTTTGTCCCAAATAGCAGGGGGGTTTTCCTTTGGTGATCAACTTTAATTTGGTATCATTCCTGGATTGTGAGCATCCCCTTGTCTAGTATCCCCATTTGAGAATGTCTGGTCCCTTTGTAATGTCTATTTTCTAGGATTGCATCTCCTTATAGAATTCTCTCCATTGTGGTGATTTCGATGTGTTCAACCATTGTTCTCTTGATTTTCAAATACGCCAGTTATTTCCAGGTTTTAGTTGCCAGTATTTGTTGACCTGCCTATTATCTAGTCTTTTCGTGAATAAGAAAATTTCAGCTAGGTCTCGTCTATTGAAGAGCTTCTCTTGTTGTTTCCATGCCTCTTCCAAAAACAACATCTTATCCCCTCCTCAAATTTCCCAAAAACTGTGCATACGAATTAAATCCCTGTTTTCCACTGCCAAATTCCAAATTGAAGATTCTCTTGGTGTTTCTTGAGTTTTGAGTCTCTCTTCCATAGCTTGTGGTATCCTATATTTCCTTTCCCATATTTTTTTCCATAGGTCTTTGCCCCCTTGAATCCATCTCCACCATAACTTTTCCCCCGTCACTTGGTTGAGGGTTTGCGAGTCTCTAAGTCCCAAGCTGCCTTCCATCCGAGGTTTGGAAAGGTATTTCCATGATAAGAGACCCCATTTTTTTTATTTTTGCGCCCCTTTCCACGGGAATATTTTAAATATATTATCCATTTCTTTGCATGCCAGTTTAGGAGTTGCTAGACCCGGGTGCTGGTAGATGGGTATATATTATAGCACTGCTTTCAGAAGGACGACCCGACTAGCCATGTTGAGGGCCCTGAAGGTCTAGTTTTGGAGTCACCAATGAATCCATTCCAAAAGGAGATTCCAGTTTGAGGCTCTAAGTGAATTTAGGCTCAGGGGGATGCCCAGGTATTTGGCTGGGAGAACACCAATACCACAGGCTTGCATGAAGTCCTATAATATGTTTAGAATTTTTCTTGCCTCTTTCAGGGTAGCCTGGTAGAACATCATAATGTCATCTACAAATTGATGGTGTGTGAGGGCTAAGTCATTACCCCGCATCCTCATACCTATGAATTTCCCTTCTTGGGTTTTGGCTTTGAGATATCTTCCCAAACCATCTGCGGCTAGAATGAAAAGGAAAGGGTATATAGGATCTCCTTTTCTTAAACCTCACTATGCATTAAAGGTGTGGCTTGGAGAGCCGTTGAGGAGAATGGAGATGACCGACGCCGATATTAGGGAGGAAATCCACTAGATCCATAGAGCGTCAAAGTCATAAGCTTGGAGTATTTGAAGGAGATATGTCCAGCTCAGATGATCATATGCTTTCTAAGGGTCCAATTTAACCATCATTCCTTTTGATTAGAGGTCTTGAGGGAATGGATTACTTCTTGAGTTGTCACAATTCCATCCAAGATTTGATGCCCTTTTATAAATTTAGTTTGCTCAGGGGAGATCATATCTCGGAGAAGGGGTTTCAGACGGTTCACCATGATAGTGGATATTATTTTGGAAATTACATTACATAAAGAGATTGAGTGAAAACCTTGGGGTTCTTCAAAGTGATCCAATTTTGGAATTAGAGCTAGAAAAGTAGAGTTAAGGGCAGGAAGTACCTTTCTCATTCTCCTTGATTCTTCTACCACCTTTAGAATGTCAAGCCCAATGATTGGCCATGCTACTTGGTAAAATTATGTTGTGAAGTCGTCCGGTTCTAACGCCTATTTTTAGCTAGCCTTTTGACTACTTCCTCCAACTCCTCCCTCATAGTGCGAGGTTCTAGTCCAAGTTCACTAACCAGGGAATGCGTTGAGTGATCATGTCAATTGACTCAGATCGGTCAAGGTTTGGTTCTGACATAATATTTTGGAAATAGTTTACCATGAATTTTTCCATGTCTGCATGCTCAACCACCCTATTTCTGCCTGGGTCCTTCAAGGAGAATATTTTATTTTTTTGTATGTGTTGAATCATTGCCTTCTGAAAGAATCTGATGTTCCTTTCTCCTTCCCAAAGCCATTTAACTCGTGATTTCTGCCTCCATTATGTATCCTCCTAGTTCCTTCTTTCCTCAATTTGTGTCACAAGTTTCCCTTCCTCCTCTAATAATGTTTCTGTTCTCCCCTGCGTGATCATGATTTGTTGGATATGTTTCATCCTCCCTTGAAGCAGTTCTTTTTTTGTTTGAATATGCCCAAATTATTCCTTATTCCATTTCTTGATTTTTTGTCTTTAACTCCTTCAGCTTTGGCTGGAATGTGTGCATGACATTTCTCCCTGTTATGTACTTGAGCTCCACCATTCTTTAACTTTGTCTAGGAAAGTTGGGTCTCGCAGCCAGAAGGACTCGAAACGGAAGGTCTTGTTCATGTGCCCTTATTTGAGGTCTACCTCTACCCTGATGGGCCAGTGGTCAGATCCTGACCATGGAAGTATCGAGGCTTTTTAATAAAGATCTCGACTGATGAGGTCCTCTTAAGTCATGAAACGATCCAGACGCGAAGGCACCTGGTGCACCCCTCCTCGTCTGTCGTTCTAGATATAGAGGTCATTGACTGTAGGTAAGTACACCATATACATTTTAGCTTGCATATTTCTAGATAGCTCCATTTCAGGTTCTTTTCATCAAATGCCTCATTTTTTTCAGCCATCGATGTGATCAGGTTGAAGTCTCTGCCAATCAGCCATAGTTTTTCGTCATGTAGTTCTCCTGGCTTGCCCAAGGCCTATATGAAGGCCTCCTTCTCTCCTAGAATGTGAGGGTTGTATACTATCAAGATAAGAACCCATTATTTGGCTCCTATGGGTCGAAACCTTCCTGATAATATATGTGGCATACTCATCCACATATCTATTATTACTTTTGCGAGGTTTCAGAGTATTGTTATTCCTCCCGCACTACCCTTTGCATCTATTGCTACTTCTTCATATCAAGGTTTCATTCGGTTGATTATGGCCTCAATTATTTCCCCAAATATCTTGGTGTCTTGGAGAAGCATAATATGGGGTTTCTCCTTTTGCAGTCGTTCTTGGAGGTACCTCTATTTTCCTCGGTTGTTTAGGCCTCTCACATTCCATAATATTACTATCATTGGGAAACCTTATGAAGTTGTTGGAATGCTGCTGATAGCGGTATTACCTTGCCCGAATTCACCAACACTTCTCCTACAATTTGTATTGATTCATGAATATTTTTCCTTCCTTTATTTTTTCCTCATCTAGCCCCGGGGTGAGGTCCTTGTTGTTCCCCTTCTTCTGCATTTTTTGTCTTTGTTTGGCCATGTACTTTTGGAACATTTATTTGTATAACTTCTTATAATCCTTTGGTATAAACCTTTCATCCAGGCGTCTCCATTCATTTAGTAGCCTCCTTAGAATTTTTTCCTCCGAACTCATTTCCTCCTTAGAGGCATCTACCTCCATGGTCGAGTTGTATATGGTTTGTTCTTGTTCTTCCTTGTCCATTGGTTTCATTTGGGCTTTCCTTTTCGGTGTTGTTATTGGTTTGTGTTGGTCCTTCTCTATTTCCTTTTGTGTTTCAACCTTCATCTCCTTGGGCCTCTCCTGATCTAGATCTTGATCACCCTCATTTGTCTTATGCTCGTGTTTTGGTGCTTCCCCTTCCTCCAATAACACTTCATAATTGTTATGATTTGTATTTTTTTTGGGGTGGTTATGGTTTGGGGTCGATGACCCTTTTGTATTCTTCTTCTTTCTTTTGACCTGTGTGAACCCATCCTCCTCTTCTACTGCATTCACTGATCTCTTCCCCTCCTTTTATTTCCCTATATCATGATTTTTCAAATGGAAGCCTTTGTACAAATGGTCGTATGCATGGCACCATTAGCATCTGAAGGGGATATGTTCATAATCCAGAGGTTGTTGACATACCTCATCATGGCTTTCCAGTTCCACCGTATCCAGGAGAGGCTCTTCTATATTCATATAAACACAGATGTAGGCATACAAGGTATATCTACCTCTACAAGTGGAGTTATCTATCTTCACAAAATTTCCGATGGAGTTTCCAATTCCTTCTAGTATTTCAGGGTCCCAGAAATCTATCGATAGGGCGAATAGTCGCACCCATATCGGTTCTGCCATGAATTAATCCTTATCTGGGTTGTAGCATTCCTCCCAACACCTCATGAATAATCCCGCATTATGGTAGAAGTACATCCCGTTTTCAAATATTATCTCTTTGTCTTGTAGGTTTGAGAATATCACTGTAAAGAATCCTCTAGCATCGAGCTTCAGTTCCATGTGGCCTTTTGGCTACCATTTCAGTTGGATACATTTGATCAGGTCCATTTCAGGTGGCCATGTTCCTATAAACTTACATATTATTGTGTGATCCTTCAAATAGTTTTGGTATTGTTCTAGTTTGTTTGTGGGTATCACAAATATGGGTTTCTTGGTTGCTCGTGGAAGACATTGGCCTCACATTTCACCAATAACTAGGCCTGGATCTTCATCATTTGTCTGGGAGCCTGATTGTTTTCCTTTGATCCCGCTCGCTTCTCCCGCTATAACATTGCTATAAGAGGGGATCGTGACCCCCCCCAGCTGGAGTCCCCATTGTCTCTATCAATTTCCTAACGCTTGTGGATTTTTTCTTCTGACTTCTGAGCGGCCTGCAGATCCGTGAAACCCTACCCGCTTCGAACCCTAGTCGCGCGCTTCATTTCTTCTCAGCAAATAAGCCTCTTTTATTCTTTTCATTTCAAGAATGTGGTTAACGAATAATAAACAAATAATGATTTGTTTAACTATTCCTAAGTGATTTAGTCCAATTTAACGAGAAATAATAACTAAATAATGATTTAATTAATTATTCCTAGAGAAAAATAAGAAAAATAATGATTCATCTAATTATTTATCATAATTGAGTCAAATGTGACAAGGAATATTAGTTAAACAGTGGTTTAATTAATTATTCCTAGAGGAAAATCAGATAAATAATGATTTATTTAATTATTCCTCATAGGGTTTCTTGTTTTAACCAGAAATAACTTAATAAAATATGGTTTATTAAATTATTTCGTATAGTCAAAGCAATTTACCTATGGTAAAATTGGTCTTGCATGGTGTACTTCGATCCACCTAGTTAGAAATGGTTAGGTGATCATTTTTTGGTGATAACATATTTCCCCCCAACGTACGAGTGTTAGGAGCAAATTGTATGACCAAAGTACATTATAAGAACAAAAACACTATACATCGAAGGGAAGTTGGAGAGAGAGAGACATAACTGAAGTGAAGCGAGAGAGGATAGTAATGGAGGGGGCGTGACCTACGAACTGACATAAATCTCCTTTGATGTTGGAGTACATGATCTCAATGAGACAGGGGAGGCATGCCCATACCTATCGAGATAACTAAGTACAAAGAATAATGGTGAGCCCAATAGTGTGGGATTGAGCTACAAAATTTATGATACACGATACATGACATGATAACATCAATGGGCCAAAAAATATTACAATGGATCCCATATATATAATGTGCCTGGAAAAATAAAGGCCAGAACTGAAGACAATAACATCTGAGTACATGAGACATAAATAATTTCCCTCCATATGACATAGGGAGGGGGGGTGGGTATAACAACCAAATAGGCCTTGATGAATAGGAAAGGGATCTGCAAATTTGAATGGATCATTAGAATGACATTTGGATGTTATGGGTGCTGCAAGTGGCTGAAACTGAACCCATCAAATCTACATAACTGCATCTGAGGCTATAGCATAATATGAGTTAACCCAGACATGTGGGGGGCTAGTTGAAGGGACACCCCCTCATGAGGTCTGAAACATCACACATGCACCCGGGAATTGTTAGAGAATCTAATCCCAACCACCTGCTAGGTGTCGAAACCATCTGTCCAAGTGTCACAGTTTAGTTTCAGTTAGTCCAGTTTAGTCAAGTTACACTACACTCATTTATTGTTGATGTTTCCAATGTAATCTTATTTAACTAATTCATAATCTTGAGAAGAGAAACTCTCTACTCCACTTCTTTTCAGTTTGCAATTTTTTTCATGGTATCGAAGCTAGTTTGCATAAGACTCCTGAGAGAGCAGCAACGAGAGAAAAGTTGGAGTAGCAGAGAGAAGAGGCGAGTCTGCATAAGACTCTTTGAGAGAGTAGCAGAAGTTTGAAGAAGTTTGAAGACGCCTCCTACCTAAAAGTAGCAGAGCTTAGCCTTTGTAAGACTCTTTGAGAGCATCAGAGCTCAAAGAACAAAGCTATGTTGTGCAAGACTCCAAAGAAACAACGTGAGCGGAAGGTGACCACGAGGTGAGCACAAGAGCGAAAGAAATATTTTTGAGGTGTAGACATCCAAAATAAAAAGAAGAATAAGAACCAACAGAAGAAGAAGCCCCTGATAGTTGAGTGAAATTTTTTATTTTTTTAAGTTTTATTTATCAACGCTCTTTTTGAAGGAAAAAGTGTGCTAATCAGACACTTGGCACTGGTTTGAGGCTAATATCCATGCCCATTGGCACTAATTTGAGGCAAATATCAGTGCCAATCAGCGCACTTTCCATCCATATGCCCACATCAATCCGGTAAAAGACTTACAATGATTTTCTTTCAGCGCGACCAGCACGAAGGAGGTGTTATAGGGCTGCGCCACTTCAAGGTATGGTTTAAAAGGTTTAAAATTGACTGTGGGAATTGTACTATTTAAAGAAAAGTGTTTGCAAGAATTTTTTTTGTAGAAGCCAAGCAGTGATGTTACTTGTTGAGTCATTGTGAGCCAAAAATCAACAAATGGGAAAAGCCAAGAGGCTAAAGAGACAACAGGAGATGTTTGAGATCTTTTTAGATTTGGAAGTAATGAGGAAAAAAGATGCATTTTCATTAAAATGCATAAAATAATCTGTTGATGACAGCATTCTCCCTCTGATTTCAGATGCCAAGACATCCAAGGAGGCCTGGGATACCCTTGAGAGGTGTTTTGGTGCAAGGGGAAGCATTGAATTTGAAGATAAAGGTGGATCTAAAACATCAGATCTACATCAAGATGTAGAATTTATTGAATCCCACTGTGTTCAACCACTGGTGGATGATGTCTATGAAGAAATTGCAGAAGCAGCAGAGAAGGAGCACGAAGATTCTCATGAACCCCACTATGCACAGCCATAAGTGGATGAAGATTTGATGAATCCAGCAACAGAGGTTGCTGATGATGACTTGGTGATACCAACAATAGAGCTTGTTGATGAAGATTTAATGATACCAGCAACAGAGCTTGCTGACCAAGATTTGGTGTTTCCAACAATAGAGCTTTCTTATGATAATATGGAGAATCTGACAACACAACTTGCTGATGAAAAGTTGATGTTTTCAGCAATAGAGCTTGCTAATGATGATATGGAAAATCTAGCAACACAACTTGCTGATGAAAACTTGATGTTTCCAGCAACAGAGCTTGCTGATGATGATATGGAGAATCTAGAAACAGAGCTTGTTGATGATGATGTGGTGAATCTAGCAACACAGTTTGTTGATGAGAGTGAAACTACTATGGTAAATCCAATGAATAATATTTCTCATGTAAAATTTGATAGAGAATTTTTGGCTAATGATGATTGGTTGCAGATGATGAAACAAAAGCATCATATTAACATGATGCTATTTAGTGAGATAATCCCACTTCAATCAGTGGAAGACAACATGTTTGTAGCAGCACATGTTAGTGATGAAAAGATAGAGACTGATACAGAGATAAATACAGATGCAAAGAAAGAAGTTTGTAAAGGGAAAGCAGAAAAAGAGAAAGAGGCAGATGCATAGAAGGAAGCCCACAAAGAGGAAACAGAGATAGAGGTAGCGAAGAAAGTGCAACATGATAAAGCTCTAATTGCAAAGTAGAAGAACTAGAACCAATTCCGTTATGCAAATATTTTTAATTCTAACATTGATTTCCCATGTCCAGGTACACATGCTGATTATGAAAAAGAGTTAAAGTTTCTTGAAACATGGCTTGCAACACCATGTCTAGATGATTCTACACAGAAGTTGTAGATATGAATATTGAAGACAACATGCATGACAAACATGTCAATGCAATTTTCAAGTATTGGAGTTATGAAGAGATAAAATATTATTCTGATCTTATGTTGCAACAGATTGATGATGAAAAGCGCACTACAAAAGACAATATGTGTTAGCAGCGCACATACAAGTCATTTCTTAAAGAAGTCCAGCACATTCCTACGCAACCTAGAACAATAGAAGACCTGCACCAGCAAATGAAGAATATGAGGTTTGAAGAATATAATGAGAAGAAAATGATGAAACAATTTAGAGGCTACAGAATCTGGAAAAAAAGAATAAGAAAACTAAATATTGTTGAAGTCAAGTTTTTTTTAAATTGTAAGCCTCGTTGACACATAGACCAACAACTATCTTAATTAAATTTTTAGGTGGTTTTCATTAAATGGGAGTGTTAGATAATATAATCCCAACCACCTGCTAGGTGTCAAAACCATATGTCCAAGTGTCACAATTCAGTTTCAGTTAGTCCAGTTTAGTCGAGTTACACTACACTCATTTATTGTTGATGTTTTCAATGTAATATTATTTAACTAATTCGTAATCTTGAGAAGAGAAAATCTCTTCTCCGCTTCTTTTCAGTTTCCAATTTTTTTCAGGAATCGTTGGTACCATCAACCGGATCATCAAATGATTAAGTTTACGATCCTCATTAATGCGATAATGAACTGGGGTCGAGCACGTGAGAAACAACCAATTCAAAGGGAAATAGTGATTCCCTTTTCTTGATCCAAGGCATCAAACAATAATGAAAGTTGGAACCAAGGCACACCACCCTCTAGACCATTCTCTGGAATGAATGTGTTGAAGTCGACATAATAGGGCCTGTCATAGTTGAGGTAGTGAGGAATCCTCAACTAAGGCACGAGGGATTATAGTAGAGTGTTGATGGACTTACACCATGGATAATGACGGAATGGGATAAACTAAGAGGCAGACAGATGACTTCCCTTGTCGGAGCATAAAAATCATGGTTGACCTGGCAACGACTGACTCAACTCATGAGGGGATGAGGGATAGTATGACTGGAGGCAAAAATGGGAAACATGTGATGAATACGACGCAAATATAGATGGAATATTGTAATAGGAGATAAAGGGACTCAGGACAGACTCCATGAATGCAATGATGACTCAACTCGGATGCTCTGAAAAAGGGTGACTCAACGATGATACCACAAATGATAGGCCCAAGGGGACCATGAAAACATGAGTAAAGAATGATTACTCACGACGAAAATTAACACACAAGGTGACAAGTACCAAGGCAAAGTGGTACCAAAGTACAAGCAACTTATATGAAGAAATTCGATTTGAATTGGCGGCAAAGTGAAACTTCATGGAAAAATGGCTTTCGAATGAAGTGCCAAATTACCAAAAAAAAGACCCATTATAGTACTTGGTGAGATCTTTCCAACGGTGTTGACGATTTGGTCGCAATGGGCAACGGAAAAACATGGGTTTTTCCTATAAAAGGGTGGTTTCCCTCCAATTTAAATTCATTTTCTAAATGAGTTGTGGTGAATTTGGAGAGGAGGAGAAGGCCCTAAATCTTGTAGAGATCGTAGCAGACAAACCGACCATCGAAATCAGGATCTTTCAATGGGAGGTAGGTGGCCTAACCTTACTCTTCATTTTCATTGGATTATTTTTTCATATTAGGACCCGAGAGCTCAGTAAGAGACCCTTTCCCTCTCTCACATTCGGATCACACTTTTTAGGGCTTGAACTATGTTCTGGTTCACAGGAAAAGGTGAAAAACCTGCAAGCTCGCAGTTTTGGGGTAAAAAAGTGCGATTTAGGGTTGAGACAGGGTTTGGGTTGTTGGCCTGCTAAGGACTGGGAACAGAGATGATATGGTGCAGTTGTTTTAGCTTTGAACTGACATGAAATTGTGATGCTTTGCGGATATGGAAAAGTTAATCAACTGGCGTGAATGATACTTAGACGCTCTTCACTCCAAGATTCAGGGGAATCAGGTGGTGAGATGAGTGCTTTCTTGGTTTTGGGTTCTCAAGTTGTTATAGAACCAATTGATGAGGGTAGGTGAGAACCAATTGATGAGGGTAGGTGAGCCCTTTCTATCAAGGATTATGAGCTATTGGGATCCAAACTAGGAGGCCTTCATGTTGCAGGGGCATAGGATTGATCTCACAATATAGGATATCTATTTTTTGACTGGACTCCCCCCATTAGGGGTGGTGGGGGATATACATCTAGTATTACCTTGTCGGAGGAACATAACAGAGTTTTTGGACTGCCATTGTGGACCAGGTGCTTATGCAAAGGGCATGACCATCACAATAAATGATCAAGAGAAGTTAGAGACACGGGCTGTCACCACAACGGTGTTGCAGATCTTGGGCAGTCAGGCATTCCACCACATCACTAGGGGCAGATGATGTTAGTGGAGAGTATTTTGAGAGGGACCTACTATGGGTGGATCAAGATGATGTTGTCATCGATGAAATGACAACTATCGCTACGCAGATGACAAGTGAACCATGACTATGCATTTGGGATAGTGATATGCTCTTTATTCTTTGAGAAGATCTGAACCATTCGTCCTCATGTGCAGATCCGTGATGGGGGCCCACAAGAGCCTAGGATGCGTCACTAGGGGCAACTACTGTGTCGAGGAGGGGGAGGGGGAGTCGGGCATGTGTTTCAACTAAAGGTTTTCACATATTGGGATAAGATGCCATTATACATAGATGATTATCCATATAGTGGTATGAACTATTAGGGTGATCCTTACTTGCCACTTTCGCTCGGACGAGCATGGGAACCAGATGGTAAGTGTAAGTTGTTATTTTGGTTGCATGTAAAGTTTTTAGAATATATTTGTGGTATTAATTCTTAACTTTTGGTGTGCAGATATAGCACTAGTAAAACTGGCAGGATATGCAGGACAAGTCGCAGTGCCTAGGGCTATGGAATAGGGTGGATCAATGTCACACCAGAGACCAGATTATGAGGCTCTCCTAGAGGATCTTCGTCGCAGATGTGATGTGGTGATGACTGAGGTATCAGAGCACGGGTGGAATGAATTAGAATATCAGTATACTAATGAGTGTACAGGTCTTCCCTCAAAGTGGCGACGGATCATGCAACACATGGTGATGGTCGGTCAGGATGTTCGTGATCTACGAGCTGGTGGAGTAGAGCCATTAGTCCAGTTGTAATGTTCCAAATTTTCCTTCAATAATTGGAACATTAATTTTTGCCTAAATTCATTTAGGAGATGAATAATTGGTTAAGGAGGCCCAATTGATAATAAAAAAATAAATAAAATCCCTCTAGTATGAAAAGGGAACAACCATGGAACCATATTTCACACCCTTATGTGTGAAAGGAGATATTTGCAAAGAGGTTTGACCAAGTCAACCAGCGCAGGGTATGAGGTGGAAAGAACTACATGACAACGTAGGAGGGAAGCTTCTAGAGGAAGGGAAACCCTAATTCGAAGTAGGGCCCATGGAGAGCCTTCATTTGCTATATATGGAGAGGAGGAGAGCCATTGCCATTCATGCATATGTTTATGATTTCATGTCTATTCAGACATTGAGCATTCTTTTCTGCTTAACAAGAATTGCCGAGAAACTCATGTTTAGGATTTCCTCACCTTCTTGAGAGGCCTCTTGAAGGTTGGTTCTTCATCCTCCACATCTCTTGGATGAAGGCCAAAGCATCCTCCTCCAGGACAACGTTATTGCTGCAGCAGCATAATACTGTGTTGTAGGGTGTTGCAGTGGAGACTCCACAACACCTCTTCCATTGCTTGTTTTTCAGAGTGAGAGTCTTTCTTGCCTTTGGAAGATTATATTGGAAGCTTGAGAGCTTATTTTCAGGTCTTGACATCAGGCCAACTCATATTCTTTCCCCTACTACGCAGTTTGCTCCAGTAATTGCGTTATTTTCATAGTGCATTTGCTGCGGGGTTTTGCAGATTGATCGGAGGGTGAGATCTCAAGTGTAAGGATCTGCCTTCCACTTTGGAGATCCATTGGAGAGGGTTTAATTCAGATTTTTCATCATCTTCAGCCTTCTTCTATTGAGTTCTAGATTTGAGTTGCAGCAGCTGCCCAACAAATCCGGCATTTTTTCCATTTTGTATATTTCAGCCAATCCCTTGGAGGATTGATGTATTATTGTATCTAAGGGTTAAAGCTTTGCTCCCCTATCATATTTGAGCCATACATTGTCATATCCATGTATTAACATCATTCTATAGCAGCATTCTATTATAGACTGCGTCCCCATAGCCTGGATTTATGCAGAAATAGTAGTGTTCTTCCATTTCCATGTACATGTATTGTTGAGGCTTGCATTGCCTTTCTTGAGAGGTTGTTTCCTCAAGACTTGTACTCTCTTTTGCTGCTATACATTATTCTTGGCTATATGTTCATATTCTTGTCTCACAACACATAATATAACGCTTTCTCTTCATGGTATGCTCATGTATGTGTTTACATATTGTTGTAGCTCACTTTTGAGTGGGATTCTTGAAGAAGCTCTATAGACAGAGTCTGAAAAGGGCCAGATAGCCTCCGGATCTCACACTTCCTTGAGAAGGTGATACATCTGGTAAATGCCCCTTTAATCAATCTCTGGAATCGATTGCTGATTGCTGACATTCCTGAAAAAGGAACATTACAGTGGTATCATAGCAACTTTCTTTTCTCAACCTGTGGGTCTTCGCCAAGAAGATCAAAATGTTGAAGAGGATGATTTTATTCTCATCTATGTTCAGATTTAGAGGAGACCTCTCCAAGGAGGTCAAGAAGATTGAAGAAGAAGAAGAGGAAGTACCATGCACTTCCTATTCTCATCAAGAAGAAGACATTGAGCATGGAAGACACTTGGATTATCAGATTCTAAGTGATTACCTTGTTGAGTATAGATCTCAAACTAGATGCTTCAAGGAGGCTCTATATTTTCCTCATTTCATCCAGCTGAAGGAAGAGAAGAGACCATGTAGCAGAAGAGAAATCAAAGGCAATAGATTTCTGTTGTCTACCTATGATGGGTCATCTACTGCAAAGAATTAGGTGAGGAAGTTGGAGGCATTTTTCTTACTACATCCTGTAGTAGAGAAGGAAGTTGTTGAAATATCAGCGCTGCACTTGGAGGGTGAAGCCTATGTTTGGTGGAGCAGCCACATGAGCCATGAAGGGGTGAGAAATTTTGCAAATTTCATCCAAGGGTTGATCAAAACCTTTGATGATGAAAGGGAAAAGAAAGAAAAGATCACATCACCACTTGAGGAGCCTTGTGGTAACGCTGTCACACTCATGGAGGAGGAGCCACATGCATCAACATTTTTGGCAGCCAACACTTTTGAGGAAGGAACTCTTGCAGCCCTTCAATAAGTTCCAAATGCACATCAAGGTATGAAAATATTTCCACATTCCATTGTTACAGCAACTTCTTTTGATCAATGTGGAGATATAATTTTGCATGACCAAGGGTCAAAACACACTACTACCATAGAGCAGCTTGGTTACACTGCATTGTGCAACATGGAAACACTCAAGAAGGAATCAAACCATCATTCTCATGAACCATTGTTGGGTTGTACATCACATTGGAGGTTGGGGTTTGAAGCCTTGAATATTGATGGTAGACATCTTGGAGTAAGAAACCCTTTCTCCCTTCAAGATGACATATTCTCAATGAGCTCCTCTCAACTCAAAGAGGAACTTATACTTTTAGATCTAAGACCTCATGGGTTTTGGGAGACTATGGGTGAGAGGGAGGTCTCAAGAAGAGATCTCATTGGAGGTGCACTTCAACACACCATGGAGTGCAATGTTTTTCTTCCTTTCTCACAATAACAGATAGAAGATGGAGGACATCTTAGGATGGATAACATCTCTCATGCTTGTGTTGGACATCCCTTGAGCCATACACATCATGATGGGAGGGTTTTTCCTACCATCTATTTGGATCTTGATAGGGTCTCATTGATCCTTGAGAAAATTTCATTTCAAAATCCCATGAAGTGCAAAGACAGGAGTATGATTTGGGAGGTTGGTAGCCCTCATGGGAGGAGTACCAAGGTGAAGAGAAGAAGAAAGCATCCACAAGTGGTTGAGTGGATATGGTTTATGAGCAAGGAGCTGGGAGGCTACCTGCAGATTTATGATACCGGGCAGCAGGAGGCTTGGTTGCGCTGGTTGCTCTTGAAAGAGTTTGGCCATCACATGGCAAACACTCTTCTCAAGAGTAAGAGGATGGGTACTTGCATCATTTAGCAACATAGAGTATGGATGCATGGTGTTGATATGATACTCATATAATTCATTATGTCTTCATCACATGATTGGTATGACAGAGGTATTGGGAGGCAGCAAAATATTTTGTTGCTTTGCTTGTTTCTGGGAGAGCAAGAGCAGATTTTCTCTCACACTTTGCATGATGTTGCGGGAGGAGGAGATGGAATTATCTCCTTGATCTTTGATGATGGCTTGGAAGCACTTCCAAATTGGGAGGTATTCCACATTTGTTGCAACATTATTAGAGGAGTCTTTGACAAGGAGCATGTCAAAGAACAGAGCTTTGTATTGACTGGAGCTTATTTGCATGAGCTCAAAGCGCTGTCACTTGGGAGCAGAGACTTATGGATGAAATGTGCCTAGCGGAAGTGTGGTGGATCCATAACCCACAGGTCCCAGGATCATTTCATATTTGTTGCACTTGATGAACAAAGAGGAGGTAATGATGGTAGAGACATCTATCACTATGGCATATTCTTCTTAACTTGGATTTCCAAGCATGAGGAGGATTATCTTCTTGCAGCACATGGTTCATTCTTCTTCATAGCATGCCAACACACTATGGAGGACTCATTCATGGATCCATGTACCATCTTACTTCTAGCATATGGTGAGAAGTTTGTATATACATTCATTGATTTGCACACTCTTACCATTATTATGCAATGCATTGCTTCACAAGAGGGCAAGCTTGTCACATTGCTCCATGAGTTTTATCAGGCCAATCTACCTAATGGAGGCAGCCATATCTTTTGTGGCCTTGGGAAAATGTTTTATCATCACATGTATGTTCAGCTGCTGCACTATAACTTGTATCACATGAATACATGCATGATTAACCATGTAGAAAGAAACATTTTTCCATGTACTTTTATCAAGAAACAACTTGTAAAACTGCATTGTACTTGTTTGAGAAGCTGTTGGTACCTTCTTGCACCACATGAAACCTTCAACATTCTCTTAATTCTATTGCTGATCATGACTTCATTGGCTGATATAGATCATATTTGTAAAGGGAGCATGATTATGAGAGAGGCACATGAGTTGGATGTGTCCTTGAGTGAGAAAAATTCTCACATTTTCTGCACTACATGTTCTAATGGGAGCATGGGAGGAGGTATGGCCACCACTACTACATATGTGTTCTCTTTTGAGGTGGACCATGAGATTGATATTCATCCATTGTACAGCCATGGGCAAGTATTTGATCATGTCTTGTTGTTGCATTCAGCCATTTACTATCCTTTAGTAGATGTGATGAATCTTGTACATTGCTTGCCATGTAATTTTCTAAAGTTGCAGTGGATGGAACTGCACTGCATCCTTGTGAGATATTGTTTGCATCATGCATCATCATGTAAAAATTGCTGCAAACTTCTCCTTGGAATACTCTATGATGACTTTTTCCTACTCATCATGGATGGATTGTTTTGGGCTAGATTGTTCTTCACTGTTGGAGGAACATTCTTTAGAGGATTGTTCTTCACTTTTCCATTTGAGGGAAATACTTTTGCAGCCCAGGATCAACATACACTCTAAACTTGTCATGAGTGGAGAGAAGGACAGCATGGGGTAATCCATGATGCTTTCCAAGTTCAGATTTTCAGCCCACCTTCATTTATGGAGCTTGAGGTGGAAGAAGATTTTCAGGAGTTGCCTTGTTGGGAGGTGGCTCATTTTGTTTGGATGATTGCTTGGGGATGGAGGATCCACATGAGGGAGATGTTCCTCATTATATTTCAGACTCCATGCCTTGAGTGGAGATTCTTCAGTTCTATCCTTGCAGTTTCTTGGGGACAAGCAACATTTGGGAGGGGAGGACTGTAATGTTCCAAATTTTTCTTCAATAAATTGGAACATTAATTTTTGTCTAAATTCATTTAGGAGATGAATAATCGGGTAAGGAGGCCCAATTGATAATAAAAACCCCTCTAGTATGAAAAGGGATCAACTGTGGAACCAGATTTCACACCCTCATGTGTGAAAGGAGATATTTGCAAAGAGGTTTGACCAAGTCAACCAGCGCAGGGTATGAGGTGGAAAGCACTACATGACAACGTAGGAGGGAAGCTTCTAGAGGAAGGGAAACCCTAATTTGAAGTAGGGCCCATGGAGAGCCTTCATTTGCTATATATGGAGAGGAGGAGAGCCATTTCCATTCATGCATATGTTTATGATTTCATGTCTATTCAGACATTGAGCATTCTTTGCTGCTTAGCAAGAATTGCCGGGAAACTCCTGTTTAGGATTTTCTCACCTTCTTGAGAGGCCTCTTGAAGGTTGGTTCTTCATCCTACACATCTCTTCGTTGAAGGCCAAAGCATCCTCCTCTAGGACAATGTTATTGCTGCAGCAGCATAATACTGTGTTGTAGGGTGTTGCAATGGAGACTCCACAACACCTCTTCCATTGCTTGTTTTTTAGAGGGAGAGTATTTCTTGCCTTTGGAAGATCAGATTGGAAGCTTGAGAGCTTATTTGCAGATCTTGGCATCATGCCAACTCATATTCTTGCCCCTACTGCGCAGTTTTCTCCAGTAACTATGTTATTTTCATAGTGCATTTGCTGCGGGGTTCTTCAGCCTTCTTCTATTGAGTTCCATATTTGAGTTGCAACAACCGCCCAACAACTCCGGCATTTTTTCCATTTTGTATATTTCAGCCAATCCCTTGGAGGATTGATGTATTATTGTATCTAAGGGTTAGAGCTTTGATCCCCTATCATATTTGAGCCATACATTGTCATATCCATGTGTTAACATCATTTTGTAGCAGCATTCTATTATAGACTACATCCTCATAGCCTGGATTTATGCAGAAATAGTAGTGTTCTTCCATTTCCAAGTACATGTATTGTTGAGGCTTGCATTGCCTTTCTTGAGAGGTTGTTTCCTCAAGACTTGTACTCTCTTTTGCTGCTATACATTATTCTTGGCTATATGTTCATCTTCTTGTCTCACAGCACATAATATAATGTTGTCTCTTCATGGTATGCTCATGTATGTGTTTACATATTGTTGTAGCTCACTTTTGAGTGGGATTCTTCAAGCAGCTCTATAGACAGAGTCTAAAAAGGACCAAATAGCCTCCAGATCTCACACTTCCTTGAGAAGGTGATACATCTGGTAAATGCCCCTTTAGTCAATCTCTGGAATCGATTGTCGATTGCTAACGTTCCTGAAAAAGGAACATTACACCAGTAGCCTCCAGATAGTGACTAGGGACGGGGACATGTGGTGCCCCGTTTTTTGTTTTGTTCAACATGTTATGGGCATGTCAGATGTATTTAGAGTAGTGGACTCAAAACACTTATGTTTTTATGTGATTATACATAATATGGATATGCATCTTTTTATATGACGATTGTGGTTCGCCATTTTATTTTATGGTTTTATTGTGTTAAATGCATGTGATAAATGCCAATCTAGAATTTTATTTTCAATGGTGTCTACATAGTTATTTTGGGCTCCAGGAAAATGTTTGAATGTAATGGATTCAAATTCACGTGCTAAAAGCTTCACTCATAGATATTTTCTAAATAGGGCATGGTTATGCACATGATAAATGCCATTCAATTGCATGACAAGTAGCAAGGAATCTAAATAAACATGAAGATGAAGGATGCGTTGATCAAGGGTGTCGACTAAAAAACCTATCACTACATCATATTCAGATTGGTTATTCATGGCAGGTCCAATGCATACACCATTGGAGTGAACTAACGAATGCAAGGTGGTAAAAATGACCCAATCTTTCAAGACTAGATTTTGGAAGATGCAAATTGCACCATCAGCATGGCCGATATATAGTGTGAATGATGGATCCGTCTAAGAGGCGCCACAAGACAACAAACGAGATGATGGGATATGCATGCTACCTAAATGCATGATAGAAATAAATACACGCGTGTCAATGGGAGATGTTATGGGTAAATTTTCTTGAGATAGAATGCATTGTGACAGTTATGAAGGATTTGGCCTTCGAAATCCAATAGAACTTATTCCACCTTACCCAAACATTGGGTGTCAATGTAATGGCGATAATGTGTATGTGGTTTGAATTCAAGGGTAGTAAGGGGTTATAGAACCAATCATATTTAGGAAACGTTTCGTCGACCACAGGTTTGAGACAAGTGAGCTCTAACATTTATTGGTGGCATGCCCAACAACATCACACAAAGCACATGAAGGTGTCGTCTTTGGAGGCCTAGGTGGAGCTGGAGTTTTTTGGGGAGCCTCATCCTTAGGTCCCTTCTTTCTAGCTTTCCCCCCTTCACTAGATTCTTTCACAAGAGGAGTGGGTTCTTGTTGAGGTTGTTGAGGAACTGAAGCAAAGGGAGGGGTCATCGCGACAAGTTGAACCAGGCTCAAAGCGATATATGGTTTAAGTTGATCTGGTGGAGTGTTTGCAAGGGGATAAATGTACCATACTAGGATCCCTAGGGTTAAATTTGGTAAACTCAATGTAGCCATGACAGGCATAGAAAAGACTCCAGATGGGGGAGCTACAAATGATATCTAACCTGAAGGGTAATGGCATGGCGGAATGACTCCCATATGGTTAAGACTTGGGGAAACTATTCCTGGTTGAAAAATATGAGAGACAACAGTAGAAGGAGAAGGTCCTTGAGGAGATGGTCCTGATGGTTGTGTCGAGTGAACAACAATAGGTTTCGAAGGTGCTGGCTACTGGCTAGTCGTACCAGACACTTTTGGCTAGCCCGAGGTGCTTGAAACATGCAAAAGCTCGAGGAGTTGGGATTAGAAATGGGAGGAGGTGGATTATGGAATGAACCAAGTAATGAGGAATCTTTATAGAATCCAAGTGACACATTGGTGAGAGGTGCAACTGGTTGTTTATCAACCACCGATGATATAATAGACTCGGGTGAGGTATGAGACTTGGGCTCGTAATATGTCAATTGATCAATTATGACAATCTTTCCATTATGTGGGAAGCACATCTTATGGTGAACCGTAGATGTGACATCTAGCATCACATATGTGTAGTTACGACCTAAGAGGATATTATAATCCAAAGGGTCATCGATGACTTATATGTCAATACAAATAGTCTTGCCCGCAAGTGTGACAGGAAAATTGTGGAACATGCCAAGGGGATGTGAAGGGTGACCATCCCAAGCACACAAAGTGATGGTGGATGGGGACAGATTTGGGGACCCTAGTTGCTTCCAAATAGAGGTAGACATCACACAGGTGGATGCACCCTCATCAATGATACACCTATGGACAATGGCGTTGCGGATCTTGACTGGTATTTGGAAAGCAACAAATGAGGGTAAAGGGGGATGTTCTAACTTTTCAACATCAAATATGATCAAGTGATCATATGAAGGATCCACAATGCCCAAATCATATAGTATAGATTCTCTTTGGGATGGGCACATCTAGAGAACTTCCAGCATTGACATGGTGGCAGGAGACTGTGCCAAGTCATATACTATGTTGTAGGTGTGGGCGGCTTTGGTAGAAGCAACATTATAGCATAATGGCCCTTTGGGGATCTTGGGAATGACCTTTGCCTTAGGCTGAGGGATCTGTAAGGGACCATTTGGTGTCAAAATGAACTCTATGGATACTTTGGTTTGGGACTCAGTTGCATATGTAGCGAGTTGCTTGTCATATTGGCATGACTGGGTCTAAAGGTTGAAATCAGCAGTATTGACCTTGTCAAAGTTCATCATGAGAATTTGGTAATCAGTGTGACTATATTTTTGGGGTGGAGGGGAGGCCTGACCTTGTGGAGGTTGGGCAGCGACATATCCTTGTTGAGGGAAATGATTAGTGAACACAGCCGGTTGAATTGGAGCAGTGTTTGGAGGGAGTGATGTTGCGGGCTACTATCCTTGATACACTATTTGGGATTCCCACATTTGATGCATCTGGGGTAAAAGGGGAAAATCATGTGTGTAATGGCCATGTACACCACAACATGTTGAGATTCAACAAGATGATGAGCTTAGTGAAAAGAGTCGCCTTCACTAAGTGGGCCCGCAGGCTATTTTTGGCGCAAGTATATTTTTAGACTATGTCTATTTTAAGACACACTACAAGAAAAAAGGACATTGGTGAGGTTCATGCTTGTGACAGACCTTTAAGGTCCGTCACCAATGTCACATATGGTGACGGTCCTTAAAAAAGCGTCGTTGTAAGTGTATATAGTGATGGTCCTTTAAGGTCTGTCACCAAATCCATTTTCAATGACACTTTTGGTGAGGGTCATTAAAGGCCCATCACTAATTCTCTCTTTGGTGACACTTCTAGTGACGAAATCTTAATGACCCTCACCGATGCTCTTTTTGTTACTTTTGGTGATGGTCAAAAAACGTTCGTCATCATTGATCATTCCAATGAGTTTTTGATGTTGTTATGTGCTTGTTAATATATTTTTTGTCAAAATATAACGATTTAATACCATTATTGTGGGGTCTTTTTTATAATATGTCCAAGGCCATAGTGGTTAGGGTTAGAGTCAGTCAATTTTTTAAGAAGTAATTTCCCTCAAGTAAGTGCTAGTCGAATAGAGTTTTCCTATGAGTCAACACATGATTCATATCTATTAATTTTATTATCTAGAAAATTACCTTTAGATAAATTCCCAGTGTGTGTAGGAAATATATTATTTAATACATAATCAAGCTCTATCAATTCTATTTATGAGAAAGACTTAACACTCCTCAACAATCCGGGCACACCTTAATTAAATTAACTTTTTGGCACACACTAACATTTCTTAGCACCTCACATGTCTGGGAACATCTTTGTACCTAGAACATATTGTCATGACACTGACACCCAAGGACATGGTGGCATGCACTAGCACAACATAGAACTCTCCTAGCATGTGTTGGCATGCATGTAGTCCCTAGTATGCCCTAGAACACCTTGGTTGAATGCATTGACATACATTAACACTTGGCACACAATGCCACTTGGCATGTATTGGAACCTATTATTAGTGTGGCTAGCATTCCCATTTTGAAAAAGATAAATTCCCAACTTATTAACCCTCTTATTGGTTCTTCCTTTTTTTTCCTTGAAACTTCTTGATACGTATTGACATACCCTAGCACCTTGCACATCCTTAGCACTTGCCATGTATTGGCATATCTTGGC
This sequence comes from Pinus albicaulis, assembly GCA_034641835.2. Lineage (NCBI taxonomy): Eukaryota > Viridiplantae > Streptophyta > Pinopsida > Pinales > Pinaceae > Pinus > Pinus albicaulis. The sequence goes on from CM076581.1 coordinate 1,268,947,874, forward strand.
ACTATTTGGCACATATAATTAGCATACCTTGGAACTCCCAAGCACAATTTGATACTTCTTGACATGCCTTGATATTCCCTAACGTGCCTTACCAATCCTTAGCATACCTTGTCACTCCCTCCTTGGCATGACAACTAGCACTCATTAAAACTACTCCCTGGAAAACGTTCCTCATATTCATTAAATTACATGAATTTTTACCTAGTGCTCCCTTAATGTTTTTTCCTAGTACTCCTTAACACTCCTCAACATGCATTAGCACTCTCTAAAACACCTTAGAACTCTTCAACATGCCCTTCCACTTCATAGCATGCATAACACTATGGGACACATATTGACACTTGGCACATGTTGGCGCTTAGAAAGTCTTAGCTTGTATGGAATACGTTGACATGCCTTGGTATGATTTGGCCTAATTTAATATTAAATTTATTTGAGATCAACTGTTGGAAAGTAGATGAGAAGCAACAAAGGAAGACTTTGCACTTAGAATGCATTAAGACTTTGCACTTGACACCTATTAGTACCTAGTTTTGGTGTGCCTAGCATGCCTCTCTTGGAAAAGGTAAATGAATGACTTATTAACCCTCTTATGTGTTCATTTCCTTGTAGTTTAACTTGTTTCTACCTTTTTTTGCCTTCATAGTCCATGGCACGCATTGACACACCCTTGCACATCTTGGCATGCCTTATCACTTGGAACATCTTAGCATGTTTGACATGCATTTGCACTATATGACACATCTTAGCATTCCCTAGTATGCCTTAGCACTCATGTCCTCACAACTAGCCTTTACAAATTTTTATGACTTGGGAACCCAATCAATTCCTTGGCTACTGTAGTTCATGTGACAATATTGGCTTGCTTCAACCGCAAAAACTTGACCAATTGCACCTACTACAAGTCGATTTTGCCTTGTTCACGTAAGAACTCCATATAACTCATCTTATGCCACTCATGTCCAAGCTCAACGTGTCCCAGTTAACTAGTTACCAAGACAAGGATCACATGATCTAGCCATGGCCATAAAGCAACTAAGAAACATAGCTTACATAGAAAATATTTCACATATATGTCCAGTTCATATAAACAATAGAACATTAACTGGGATTTTGCAAGAACCACAGGATGCACAAGGCACACAAGATATAAGCTGACACAAGTCAAGTGCCCAAAAACTTGTACACAACAATGTACAATATGAATTGATCTATAATAGTTTAAAACATGAGCATGTAGCCAAAGTGTGCCACATCTCATAGAAAAAAAGAAGAAGCTAAAGGCGAAACAATGTTGTGCCTAGCACAAAGTGATCTCCCTTTGTCTAAAATTGCTATGTCGAGCCCTGTATAACAACCGTAGGCTTTCCTCCTATAAATCCTATTATGAACTTCTCCTAACAGACTTCTTCCTTAGCAAACTTGCATTCACTAACATCCCTGGCACACGCTCTTATTCGTTCCATTCCGTGCATTTTGACCTAGTTATCCCTTGATATGCCCCGACACTCCCTAACACTTTTCAGCATGCATTGACATTGTCCAACATGTTTTAGCATGCCTTTTCATTCCTATTGTGCATGCCCTTACCCTCCCTAGCTATCATGCCCTCACAACTACCCTTACTTAACTTAAAACTTGGGAACCTAACCAAGCCCTCGCTTGACTACAAGTGCTTGACCAAGTTACAGTTACTACAACTAGACTATGTTGTTAAATTGTGTAGCTTGGGAGGTACTCCACAAGCCTAGTGAGATGGGTTTGTGTGATTTTGGTCACAAAATGCTTTGTGGGAAAAGAAGCCAAGCAAAGGGATTTTGGACCCAAGATGGGGTTTCAAATCTAAAAAAAAATTGAAAAGGAAAATGAATATTTCCTAAGTTCTAAGTGGATAAAATCCGTAAGTTCTAGAGGGTTCCTAAGTGGTCTAGGAAAAAATATTTAAGGAGGCCTTAGGATGAAGGAAAGAACATTAAGTGAGAAGGAGCTCATTTGATCAAGGGGGAAAAGAGAGATTTAGTCCTAAAGTAGGTTGAGTAAGAGGGCTGAGTAAGGGTTGTTAAAGGGAGACAATGATCATCCTCCAAGAGTAAGATCATCATGTGAGGGTTCACAAGAATGTTGCATACCTTAGTGGTCGGCTCGATCTAGGAAGTAGGATGGCATATTGTTGTTTCTCTTATGGTAGATCAAGCTTAAGAGAGGTTGCTCATGAGAATATGGGCATGTGATTTCAATGATGTCTTTGTGAGAAGGCCGCATCAAATTATGAAATGTTGAAATTTGCAACAAGAAACATTGAAATTGGAAACCAGAAAGGACAAAAAAAAAATGCACCCATGCTGGTGATGAATTTTGATGCACCAAAAGTGAGTAATGTGGGACGTCTAATTTATTTTTCCTTAAATAAATTGGACAATAAATGTAATTTCATCTCATAACAACTTCTATCAGTTAACTAAGTCATGATGACTGAGTTAGCTCAAGAAATTCAAGTTGAGGGTATAAGATGAGGCATGTAGAGGGATTAATCTAATATTTTTAGGGTCTAGTTGCAGTTGATGCATTAGTGGGGTGCATGTGTGAATTAGTTAACTCAATTAAATGAGTTAAAATAAGTTTAAATAGTTCTAACTAAGTGATTATCTAGTGAGAGGTCGGCTAGTGAATTAAATTAGATTTAATTCACAATGAGTGATAAATCAGATAACTAATGATTCACTATTAATAGTTGCATGCATATCAGTTCCGAGGAAGACCCAGTTGAGACAGAGGTTAAAGGGAACATAACTATTATTTGTATTTATGAAAAATTTCCAATGTGCAATTATAAAGTCATTGGGATGCCACGACAGATTGCACGATCAAGGAAGATTGATTTTCCTAATTAATAGGGAGCTAATTCCCTAGGAATTGCATGAGCAAGGCATGTTGAAGGAAGGCTGAGAATTGGCTAAGTACTAGACCGAGTTTGCCTAGATAAGTGGGAGACAATTGGCAAAGTGCTGGAGAATCTCATGAGAGATTAATCACTGTATTGTTTCATGATTCCTTGACTTAATAAACAATAGAGATAGAGCATTTTTGAGCAGTTTCTTTCCCCAGATACATCTTGTGTTGTGCGATTGATAATTTATTTCTCTTACTTATATGTGATTGTGTGATCGTGTTTTGTTTTCAAAAATTGTAGGAAGGATTATGTATCTTGTTTTAGTACATTACAAGATCAGATTGAATCTCGTTGGTTAGGCTTTCCACATGGTATCAGAGCAAGAATTTTTTGGGCAGCGAGTTTGTAGAGAATATCTGAAGATTTTGGCTTAAAATTTCAAAAAAAAATATATCTTATTTGGATTCCTTGCATAAAACTACCCAAATGGAAAATCGATTCGAAGCTGAGATGAGGGAGATATTGTCGATTTAAAATCAACTCTTTTTAAAAAAAAATTGTAACGACGGGACAATTACAATGTATGTGAGTCAAGAACCTATATGCACTTGAGGTACCCTATGCATGCAAATATTTGAGGAGCAAAGGAGGGGTTAGATACTTGGATGTTGAGAGGGAGTACAAATTACCTCTCAACATGCAGCCTTAGAAGCAGTCTCAGAAGGTTTTGGAGTAGCCACAATTAGATAAGTAGAGAGGAGATCGAGTGGAAGTGTCCCCTCAAGCAGAGACCTCCATGAGGGGGAAATTTCAAGCCAGATGGGCAGAGGGAGCAGATGCAGCCATACCTCCAGCTGAAAGGTGGGGTGATGTGTAGACATAATCCCAAGATAAGAAATTTGGGCAAGGTCCATTGATATGATGTGTCTCATGGAATATTGAACCTAGATACGAGGAGTCCATAATACAACAGTAGTAGGAAGGATCATCTAGATTGATGCAGTCAGATTTTAGGAAGACATAAATCAGAGTGACAGATGTCAGATACTGGAGCGCAGATCAAAGTTGGAAAAAATGCAAAGGGCATGAACGCAAAAGTCTGTAGCAGTGAAGAGAGTCCATTAGACAAGTGTAGTAGCTAGCAACATTCAGAAGATTATGATTACAAATGCATTATATTGATTTAGCTTTTCAGAGGCTATTCAGTTTCAGGATTTGCAGGTGCAAACAACACTAGAGAAGTGTTGCATGCAAAATTCCAAAGGTACCAGATCATGATAGATTGAATTTCGTTCTTGTTGAGAGGGAGCATTGAAATTTGCAAAAAGAAACAGTGAAATTGGCAACCAAAAAGGAAAAAAATAAAATGCACCAACACTCTTGAGGAATTTTAATCTACCAGGAGTGAGGAATGTGAGGCGTATAATTTATTTTTCCCTTAAATAAATTGGACAATAAATTGTAATTTCATCTCATAACAACTTGTGTCGGTTAACTAGGTGATGATGACTGAGTTAGCTCAAGAAATTTGAGTTGAGGTGATCGAGGTGGATATTGGTGGCCACCCGCATATTCCACTTGGGCCCTCGCCATTATCTCTTTCAGTTTTTTAGTTTCTTTAATTATAGCACAGTTTACTATTTTTGTCATTTTTTCAGGTCTTGAACTTCCGAAGCCTTTTTGAGGCCCAAAACAACATTTTTTAGGCATGAAAGGTTTGGTGATTTCATAAAAAATGTGTTAGTAGTTGTAGTCATCAGAGAGATATTTCTAACGAGGTATCATGAGCATCAAACATAGATCATATGACCAAGTTATGACCCTGGGAAGTTGGTTGCCCAACTACCCCCAATGAGGCCCATAAACTCTTGGTTTTACATCTCCTCGGGTTAGGGTTTTCTCTTATTTTTCAATAATAAAAAGGGCCTTGAGCCTTATTGTAACACAATTAAGAGGCATGTAGTCACCACATCTCTTCTCAGAGATAAGATACCATTGCCCGAGCTAGTTTGTTTTCCATTATGTCTGTAAGCATTTTTCAATATTTGATATTAATGAAATTAAGTGTTATTCCTACTACATCTCTGTGTTTATGTTTATTTCTGTACTTTATTGCGTTCCTGCATATGTCCGGATCATGAGGGTCTAAGATGAGGCATGTAGAGGGATTTTAATATTTTGGGGGTCGAGTTTCATTTGATGCATTAGTGGAGTGTGGGTGTGAATTAGTTAACTCAATTAATTGAGTTAAAATCAGTTTAAATAGTTCTAACTAAGGGATGAGCTAGTGAGAGGTCCATTGAATTAAATTATATTTAATTCAAAATGAGTGATCAATCCGATAACTAATAATTCACTATTAATAGTTGCATGCATGTCAGTTCCGAGAAAGACCTAGTTGAGATAAAGGTTAAAGGGAACATAACTATCAGTTTATATATTTATACAAAATTTCCCATGTGCAGTTATAAAGTCATTGGGATGCCATGATGGATTTCATAATCAAGGAAGATTGATTTTTAATAGGGAGCTAATTCCCTAGGAATTGTGTGAGCAAGGCAGACTGAAGGAAGGTTGAGAATTGGCTAAGTACTAGACTGATTTTGCCTAGATCAGTAGGAGACAATTGGCAGAGTGCTAGAGAATCTCATGAGAGATTAAGCATTGTATTGTTTCATGATTCCTTGACTTAATACACAATAGAGATAAAGGGGTTTTGAGCAGTTGCTTTCCCCTGATACATCTTGTGTTGTGTGATTGAAAATTTCTTTCTCTTACTTATATGTGATTGTGCGATCATGTTATGTTTCCGCAAATTGTAGGAAGGATTCACTATCTTGTTTTAGTACATTACAATATGAGATTAAATCTCGTTGGTTAGATTTTCTACATGAAATAGAAGAGAGTGTTGATACGATCTTGTCTTGTAGGCTGCAAGGTCTGTGATAAAGACCAACATAACTGGAGGAGCGCTTGCACTTTAATTTAGAGCCAGAACAAAAGGAGACACAGGCATAGAATTGACTGAGATAAACCTAGTTTGAGGGTCTACATTGAGATTTGAAGTTCATGTCAAGATTCAATCAAATAAATTCCCTGAATCCATGGATCCATATGAGCTAGGTCGAGTCCCTTATGGAGGCAAGATTCGTGGTCTGTTCTATGGGTGGATAGGGTTTGTTCTACAAAAATTAGAAGCACATAATTATAGTGCCTAGTTAGGACAATTTATTAGCATGTTTAGTTCATAAGGTATGCCCTTAAGACTGTGAAAATTTTGTGTAGAAGAAGAGTGTTTGTGACCCTTGAGCGATTTTTATTTCTGCAATATAGACCGCATATCTGGAAGATGGTTTGCATATTCAGTATGTGTGGAGATAACAGATCCAAACGAGGGTGGAACTTGAGAAGAAGAATGAACATTCAGAAGAAATGTGCCATATGAAGAATGGATTGACATGTCGAGGAGTTGATTTTGGTGGGCTATCCATAGAGTTTTAGACAGAGATCTGAAGCAACCTATATAAAATTAGTCAATGGACTATTAGTGGCTGATTTTTGACCCTAGTTTAGTCATCTATAGATTGTTAGAAGGATGATAAGAGGATTGGTTCATATTTGTTCATAGATTGGACAAAAAAGATCAAATTATCGATACACAAGAACAACGATTTTGAGAGGACTCAAACCATTGTTAGGTGGAATATTTGAAGAGCCCTAGATGAAGACAATATTGTGGGCCCTAGATCAGTAAAAATAATTAACTGTGGTTGGGTAGATTGATGGTAGTCCAAACACAATTGGAGGGTTGTTAGGTGATTTTCAAAGAAGAGCCCTAAATCTTGTACTTGTGAAGGACAACAAGATTGGTAGAAGGGCGGGTGTATAGGGCCTAAGGATGTGCAGGCTTTGAAGGACTAAAGTTGCAGTTAAGTGGGCCAACCAACTAGCCATAGTTCACTATATTGTAGAGGATTAATTCAGTGAGAAGAAGGGAAACCTCCACAGCCCTAGACTTCTCATCTTGGAGCCATAGTATGGAAAAAGTGGGCATACCAAAGAGTTGTTCACAAAAGGATTTGTGAATAACTTGTTACCACTCAAACTAGTAGTGGAACTAAAGAGGGTTCCTAATAGGGAAACTGTTAGGACAAGGGAAACAGTGGAGGCTTAGCCCATTGTCACCACAACTAAGGCTCCTTGCTCTTCATGGACTTTCACAGATGGGAGGAGTCCCGGTAGTTTAGGAAGTCACTTGTATAGTATAGGTCAATGAATAGGTGGGAAGTGGCCCTAGAAACCCTTCCCCTAAGATATAATAAAGAGGTGGACTTGCTTGCCTTTTAATCAAGGGACTTGATCTTATAGGGAGAGAGGAGGCAGATTGAAGGGTTGAGGGAGAAGAATAAGACTTATGAAGGAAGTTCTCAATCGCTAAAATCCTTTCGGAACTTGGATTCCCAAATGGTCCTTAATGAAAGGCCTTTGACACCAAATGGGACCACACGGGGCCAAGTGGACCCAACCCAACTTCGGGGATGAAATTTTGCAGCCAATGATGTTCTTATCATGGAAAATGTGAGGGGAAAGGATTAGGAAAGAGTTTTTACTTCGATGGGTCAAATAGATCCTGCTAGGTTCTAGCCTTGGGAAAACCTACGCAAAACTTGATCCCAGAGCTAGGGCTTGAGGTATCTGGAGATTCCACTGTCAGAATTGGTCTAAATTCTGAGGAGAGTGAAGGGACCCACCAACGTAGTTTCCTCTAGGAAATCAAATTTTTCCTATGGCTATATTCATGGGAAATTGATGCCCTAGGTGACCTAATGGGGCTAGAACTAAGGTAAAATGTAAAATTATGAAAAAAGGGGGGAAATCATCACCCTTTTTGAGGGAATAGTGCCTAATTCACTTGGGGATTGGGACTTAGGGATGATAATGAACAAGAATTTGGTTTCTTGATTAAGGAGGCCCAGAAAGTCAACTTCATCCAATGTTAGAGGAAAACAAAAAGTGACCTTCAAGCATTTATACTTCATACAAATGGTAAAATATTATTGAGATAAAATGATCTATAGTACATTTAATTCATCTAACATTGGCCCATACATTAAATAAGCTAAATAGACACATAATTCCACATTTCCATCATGCAACAATTAGCCCTAGTTATAACGAAATTCAATAGTATGCAACAATAAGAAGAATAACATTAAATTTTCACTCACAATGTTAGAGAGTATATCCAACTAGCTTCACATTTTCAAAAACAAAGCTTCAAGATAAAATTAACCCAAATCCATACATCAAGATGCGTCCATCATCCAAAATAGTCCTCCAAGGAAAAATGGGAAGTTCTCTAAAGATAGAGAGATCCCAAGTCAAGTGATGATATAAATGAATGCAACTAATTCCTATTTATACATTTATTAGGAGTTGATAGAATTAGCTTATGGGTCTACATTAGCCCCTAAACATAAAATAATATGCAAGTAACCCTAAATTTTGGTGACAATCCCACCAAAATATCTCATACATGGAACAATAAGGCTCATAAGAGGTCATTTGATGTCCTCGGGCTTTCTAGGAGGCATAATAGAGTTCATGAGTGCCATAATGATGCATGGGACCCATCAAAAGTGTTGGACAAGGGGATGGCCCCTTGTTCTCCAAACATTAAACCTGTGGTGCTCTCATTAAACCTATGGAATGAAAGGGTTGTGTGTGGCCACCATCAGCAAGTAGGTCAAGTGTTGTCTTGTTCAGGACTGAATATGTTCAAGAGAAGATATGGAGAGGAACTTGAGATGGTAGATCAAAAAATACCAAGGACAAGAATAATATTTCTCTTGCAGATAAGGCCAGGGGAAAGATGGGAAAAGGGAAGACCAAGTCTAGTCAGAAGGGAGAGAAAAAGAAGAAAGATATAAGTAAGATCATGTGCTTTCATTTCCATGAGTTTGGACACTGTGCTACTAAGTGTCCTAATTAGAATAAGAGGTCTAGTAAGAACCATTCAGTTGCATCAATTGAGGTAGATGGGTTTGCTTCTCAGTTTGAGAAATATTTATCATTTATAACTTGCATGGAAATCTTTGTAGGGAGAAACACATGGTATATTGATTATGGAGCCTCCTTCCATATGAATGGGAACAAGGAGTAGTTCAGCGAGTTAGAGGAGAACATGGAGGTTCATATTGAGCTAGGAGATAATGGAAAGTACATGACCATGGGGGTTGGTTCCGTCATCTTTGAGAGGGAATCTGGAATCTCTCTCCATCTTAGAGATGTTCTTTATTTTCCAAAATTGAGGAAGAAGCTTGTTTCAGTAGCAACCCTTCAGGACAAGGGATATGAAGTCATCTTAAACATAGGTAAGGCATACCTCAAGCACTTAGCTTCTGGATTAGTGAAGCAGATAGGTGTGAGGGCGAGGAACATGTACAAGTTGTAGGTACAGAGTTGCGTAGCCTTGAGCAACAAGACAGGTGGTGAGAAGAGTAGAGATGTTGGAGAACTTTGGCATAAGTTCATGGGATACTTGCATAACGAGGTGCTGAAGATTCTTCAACAAATAAACACAGGATTACCAGTGTCTAGTTTTAACTAGCATGATGTGTGCAAGGGGTACACACATGGAAAGTATGCCAAGACTAATTTTCAAGGTTGAGACAACAAATCCAAATAGATTTTGGAGCTGATGCATTCAGATGTATGCAGGCCCTTCTTTTCTCCATCTCTTATGAGACATGGGTATTATGTTACTTTCATTGATGATTATTCTTGAAAAACATGGATATTTTTTATGAAGAAGAAAGATGAGGTCATAACCAAGTTCATGGAGTTTAAGGCCTTGGTAGAAAACTAGATAGAGAAGAAGATCGAGGCAATGAGGAGTGACAATGGTGAATAATATTCCTATAATGCCTTCAAGTTTTTGTGTGTGAAGGAGAGCATTAGGAGAGAGCTTATAACACCTCATAACCCTAAGAAGAATGGGTTGGATGAGAGGAAGAACCGCAGTATTTTTGGAGCGACCAAGGCCATGTTGCATGATCAAGGATTTCCTATGTTCTTCTGGGTAGAGGCATGCAACACTGGAATATTTCTAAAAAATAAGAGTCCATACAAGGTTCTTATATGAGTTACACTGGATGAGGCTTTCACAGGAAAGAAGCTTGATGTTTCAAACTTATGTATATTTGGCACATAATTTTATTGCCATGTGTCCAAAGATAACAGGAAGAAGTTGGAGCCCACAACAGAAAATGGTATTTTTGTGGGATACAATGAGACAATTCATGCATACAAGGTGTATCTTCTAGGACTCAAGAAGATTGTTCTTAGACGAGATGTGATGTTTCAGGAGTCCAGAGCTCTAAGGAAGTCCTTAGAGTGAGAGTAGGTTGGAGTACCTGAGATGGAGGAGCTACTCACTCCCAATGAGGAGCCTTAGCTAAGATCATAGGAGAAGAGACCACGATAAGAGTAGACTCCTAACACTGGAAGGAAGAAAGCTAAGTGGGTCACGAAGTTGGTTCAGGAGACCGAGGAGCAGGTGGAAGCTCCTAGAACCATGTTCAAGTAGAGTGAGTAGCCACAAAGGTACACTGAATATATGGAATTGACGACAAGAGTGGTGGACATTGGGCCTTCTAGTTGTAAGGAGGTAGCTTCTAAGCAAGTTTGGAAGGATTCCATGGTGGAGGAAAATTCATCCATCATGAAGAACGCTATCTAAGAGATTGTGCCACGACCTAAGGTAAAATTAGTTGTAGGATCACACTGGTGTACAAGGTGAAGCATGGAGTAGATGGGAGTGTGGAGAAGTACAAGGCCATGTTTGTGGTTAAGGTCTTCTCACAGATTGAGGGCATAGATTACGAGGATACCTTTGCCCCAATAGCATTTTATTCATCCATCAGGACTATTCTGGCACTTGCAACATATATGGGGTGGAAGATCCACTAGATGGATGTGAAGATATCATTCCTCAACGAAGTGGTTGAGGAGGATCTTTATATGGAGAAACTAGAGGGATTTCAGCAGTTTGACAGAGACACACGTGTGCAGGATGAAGAGAGCTCTTTATGGGCTCAAGCAGGCTCCAAGAGCATGATACACTCGTATTGATAGCTACCTTTGAGGATTAGTCTTCACTAAGAGTGAGGCATATGCCAACTTGTACCGCATCATGGTTGGAGGGCTTCCACTCATTCTAGTGCTCTATATTGACGACCTTATATTGACTGAAGTAGAAACCTTGATTTTATTGTAAGGAGGACCTTGCAAGGGAGTTTGAAATGAAGGATATAGGTCTTATGCATTATTTCCTTGCATTGGAGGTTTGGTAAGGTGATGGTGATATCTTCATGGGATAATGGAAGTACACTACAAAATATCCTCTAGATATTTCATATGCGGGATTGCAAACCCATGACCACACATAAAGTCACAAACTAGAGGAAGGTGGATGCTAGTAGAGCAGAGTGAGTAGAAGTTATAGCACACAGACAACTCATCATGTCATTGATGTACTTGGTCAATACATGAATTGATATTTGTTTTGCATCCAACCAAATGAGTCAGTTCATAATGAAACCAACCAAAGTTCACTGGGTTTCTGTGAAAAATGTTTTGAGGTATCTTAGAGGCACAATAGATTACATATTGTGGTATAAAAATGTTGATGGAGCGATGCTTGAGGGCTTCACAGATGTAAATTGGGCAGGATTCTCCATAAATCTAAGAGTACTTTAGGTGGCATCTTCAGAAATTGGGACAACAGGTGTTTCCATGGGCTTGTCTAGCGCTAGGAAATAAGAGACTACAACGCAAAGAAATATGGGTTGAGTCGAGTTATTATAGGGAGGTTTCGAGCTAAGCATTAGTAGAGAGAACAACCTTATACTCTAATGGAACAATTTTCCTTGTAAAGTATTCTATTTGCTCAATTTCTGCCAATAAAATCTACAACAAGTAGAGGGTTTTCCCAGTTGAGTTCCCCATAAAAATATTGTTATTATGTGTGATTGTATTTTTGTTCCGCTGCTTATCTATCATAGAGAAATATTGTGTCTTGGTGTAACAAAATTACTTTCATATTTGTTCATTCAAGCAGTTGCAGGATTTCAAGGAATTTTTACACCCCTTAACTTCTAGAACCCCTAAGCCTTTCTCCCAAAGCATAAGTGCTCCAACACTAATCTTCTTGGTCATATTAAGTTTTTGTTCACTAACCGCTCCAAATAGCGACAAGGTCCTCAAATTTTATCCACATTTTATGGACAGTCAAAATTCCCCCAAATATCCTCCATGTATTTGCTTTCAAAGGGTGATAAGGGTATTAGGGGCCCCATTATCACAACCCATAAGCCCTTAACCCATTGGATGATTTTCAAGGCCTTCTTAATGTTGTTTTATGTATTGCATGGAATTATTTTTATGTGATATAGGCTATATTGCACAAAAAAAATCGCGTGATATGATAGAGGCCATGAAATTTTGAAGGGACATGTGGTAAATCCTCATTGGAATATCATGAGTTGGGAAATCTTTGTCCTGTGACACGTGTCACATTGTCATATCATTGAAAACTTTCAGGAGGACATGTGGCATGCTCTAATTGGTTGTTGCGCCTCTTGTAAACTTTGAGGTTAACACATGTCACACATTGGTTGGTTGTTGCATGTCTATAGTATTTGTAGATGTGATAAATATGAGGAAAGGGGGTTGCCAAAAAATAAAATAGTTTCATCGTGAAATGAAGAAAGAGAGAAAGGAAAATAAAGGAATAGATAAGGGATAGAGGAAGAAAAGAGCAAGGAAGAAGAGGTGGGGGACATAGAAAACACACAGAAAAGTAGGATGTGTACAAAGAAAATTTGTGTGATGTGCTATTGTATAGGATAACATTTTCCTCTATGTGACGTATTGCATAGATAAAATGTTCATGTGCACTGTGTCGCATGGTTTAAAAATCTTGGCACGATGAGAAGATTGGTGAGAATGTGATAGAATTGTGGAGTAGTAGCATTATAACCCAATAAGAAAAGATGAATGTCTTAACAAGTGTAAACCCAAGGGTGAATCATACTAGTTGTGACATGGCATAATACAGATGACTGGTGAAGTTGTTTCCACATCACCATTGTGATCGTTGATGTGGTTGAGGAAAATAGAACTTGAAGAAATATTTGGAAGGTCATATCTTTCTACGAATGTCTCATAACTAAGCCATATTATAATGGTTGGAAAGTTCTTATTGAGACCCTATAATAGTACATATAGAGGAAAAAAATAGATTAACTCACCTCCTTAATACCACTTAGGGGGGTTGTGTACATGATAAGAGAAGATGATTTTTCCTATAATATTAAGAAAGAAAAAAACCCAATAAGTGGTTAAGCGAAGATGAATGTCTCAACAAGTGTGAACACAAGAGTGAATTATTCTAGTTGTGACATGGCATAATATGGATATTGGGTGAACTTGTTGCCACATCACTAGTATGATTGTTAGCGTGGTTGAAAACAAGAGAACTTGAAGAAAGTTTTAGAAGGTCATATATTTCTATGGATGACCCATAATTAAGCAAGAATACAATGGTTGGAAAGTTCTTGTTGAGCAGAACACATATACAAGCTCAAAAGAGACCCTATAATAGTACTTAAAGAGGAAAAAATACATTAACTCATCTCCTTAATGCCACTTAGTGGGGTGGGTACATGATAAGAGAAGATGAATTTCCCTATCATATTTTAAGCAAAGACCAATTCTTGGATTTAGTTCTCAAGGGTCACATCAATGTCTTTGATGAAATTATTCCTTCAAATTGGGATAGATATTGGAGTTCTTCCAAAATAATTAGATGTATAGAAAACATAAGGACTAAAAATATCCATGAAAGCACTTTCACTTTTTCTATGATGAAATAATTTTTCCCTACTTTTGAAAGTTTCATTTGAAAGAGTCCCAAGGTGATTTGAGTAGACTTAAATAAATTTCTCATAATATTATTGTATTTATCAAAATGTAACATCTAACTTAAAACTTAAACTTATTCATTAAAAATGATTTCATCTTCCTTAAGATAAACGATTTTTTGAGATCTTAAAAAATAAAAATAAATTCAACTAAATAAAAAAAATAAAAAAATAAAATGAAAAAAAAGTGAAAAAAATCACTTCGCTCTTTTAAAATATTCCATGCTAAATCACACTTCGAGGGAGTGATTGCTAATTTGATTATTATCTTTCATCCCAATTGAGACATCAGAAAAAGTTTTGAATTTAAATATTGTATCCTTTATATGAATGTATAACCCATTCCATTTGAAGTATTATCTATTAATGGTGGTTGAGTTTTTAATCCATTTTCCCACGTAAATTTTTCTAGATACCGACTTTTGAGTTTTGAATCCATTTTCCCACGTAAACGTTTCTGTATACTGACTTTTTCTCTTTAGAAGGAGATATTTTAATAATCTCCGGTTCCGCCGGCCGCGGAGAAAGTTCACTCTTTAATGCAATTGATCTTCGATCTTGATGCTACAGACAGTTAAATTTACAGGTAGCCCCTATGATCCCCCCTTGCTGGAAACCAAATCCAGTATCGCCAAGCTGGCGTTCGCCCAATCTACTCAAACCTTTGCGATAGAAATGCACTAATGGATATTTTAATATTATGTAATTTATTGTCAGCTCGTCCCATCCCCGGTATAGAATAGTGCGTCTGTCCCATCCCCGGTTCCTCGCTGCCCACAATTTTAAGCATTGAAAATAGTCAATTCAAACCACGGTTCAAGCCAGTTCAAGGTTTTGCACAAGGAAAGGCTAGTCGGAGGCTCGAAAGATGGAAGGTTGATCATCCTGAAGATGCTTGACAACAATGGCTGGATCGGTTTCTTCAAAGCTTCAGGTGGCCCAGAGATTATTCGAGAAGGTAAATATATTCATATATCTTGCCTCTTTCCACAATTTTTCTAATGCCTTTTCTCATTTCTCAATCCAGATCACGTGCATTCATCAAATTTGCTACATAGATCTACTTAATTCCTCACATATTCTGATTGTTTATATCAAACAAACCGTATGTGGAAAATGCCAGAATGTTAAATCAAATTTCTGTTATTTAACAAAACCCAATGCGATCATGAAGATCATACTTCAAACCATTATGGAAAGGAAGCCCATTATACTCAGGGGAACATGCTCATCTAGAAACCCTCTTTTTTCAAAGGGCGGGGACTATTTCTAACTGAGACTCACGTGTTGGCATTTTGTCATCGAACTCCCTTCCGAAATATCCTCGGTCCTCCGCTTTCCCTACCCACAATGAATACCCTCATCGGTGTCTCAAGTTCCCCCACTCGGGCCCTAACTGTCTCCATCCCAGTTGAGAATCGTTTATTATAATATTATTGCAGAGGTCATAAGAAAGTATTATCTAAGGTGAAGGTTGAATGCACATTTGAAAGAAAACCTCTAGATGTTTGGCAATTTGCTGCCCTGCAGACCGTCACTTCATTATCTGTGATATCTTAAAGAAATTGTGAAATTCTATAGATTGACCATTGGAGCTCTCCCGGTAACATTACCCAATGAGATTTGAAATCAACCCTTTTGGATGTTCGGTGTTTTTATGTTCTTCTAACCCTTGCTACATTAGGTTGAGTGAATTCTGTGAAAATTATCGATAAGATTTCAATTCCATTTCAGTAAATTGTGTAAATATACAGATTGACTAGCAAGGTTTGGAATCACTTGGAAAGAAAGAAAAGCCTCGATTCAATGAAATTGAAATCAGCTTTGGCAAGCTGAATGGAATTTCTTCTTTGCAAGATCAATTAAATAAGAAGTCACAGGAGACCCCTGAACTTTCCAATAAATCACACATAAAAAAATATTGGTGGTGAAAAGAATTCACGGACCTGACATCTCCATGGCCTTAATAAATCCACTTCAAGTTCAATTGCCTTACAGTCCGAGGCAACATAGGTTCTTGGGAGATCATTTCCTAAGGTTGCTAAGCCATTGCAGCTTTTGGGAAATGATTTTTGGACAAAATTTTTAGCTTCCCTTGAGCTTACTAGTCCTGGAAATAGTTTGAGAAACTCTGATAATGGTGGAAATGGCAATGTTACAAGTAAGACTCCTTTCTTTGCAGGTAAATATGCATAACAAAATGGGGTTTCAAATACCAAAATATCAGCATCTGTTGCTTCTAAGCATGCTCCACCCATTTCATATAATTCAAAGCTTTCACTGAGTGCTCGTCATTTAGATGGATTTCACTATTCTTTTCAAATAGTTATCAACTCTGGAAATAACCTCAACACCATCCATACAATGAGATTGTTCGATTCATTAGATTGTTTGGTTAAGGCAGATCTTTGAAATTTTTTATAAATATTAATGTTCTTGCAAACCTAGCAGATTACAGATCTACTGAATGAACTCACAACTAGTTTATTAACATTAAATTAGACAGAAACAAAAATATAACCAAACTCACAAAAAAATGATAGATTGTGCCCCTTAAAAATAACCGTAAGGCCTTCCTTTTTTGTAGCTCCCTGACCCTAAGGGTTAAATTGAAAAACACATAGTTCCTTTAAATATTTGTAGGTTGAGGCAACCATTTCAAGCCCTTAAACTTCAACATAATCTAATATTTGCAATTATTTATAATAATAAGTCCATTATGCACACTCATATTAGAGTTTGTCAAAGAGGGAGAATACTTGATTGTTTCCAACCTTGTAAATGAACAAACTTGCCTCTTCATTGGTTGGACTCTCCACCGCTAGTTGAAGAAGTATATGTGCCTTGAATCAAAGACGATATCTTAACATGAGTTATTGACACTTGAACATAATTTCCATGGATCCCATGGAAAACAAATGGAGAGACTCTTTGAATCTTAGGAAGCATTTTCTCATACTCTACTTAATCTATAGGTGGTATTGGTAGGGCTTCAAATTTTCCATTTACTTGGAAATCTCACCCAAAAAGTCAATCATTAAAGAATCAATCCTACGCTAAATCACACCTACCTTCTCATTTTTAAGATCTTCATGAGCTTTCACCTATGACGATTAAATTCAGTGCCCTTTAACACCTCGAATGGTGGAGGAATAGAAGACGTTGCAATAGGAGGTAAACTCCATTTCCCTTCACCTTTGCCAAGGCCTCTATAGACACCTGCAATCTATACCTCTCCTTCGACACAACATGAAAGTTCATTTTTTCCACTTCCTTTACATAGTCTTCAGGCCATCCTCATAGGAAGAGCTCATTGTTTAAATATTACGACAACAAAATGGGGCACAACATCTACTTACAGGGTTTCGAGGGAGGGGTGTTGGATAATAGTCCATGTTAAAACCCATCACACTCTAAGATGGTTCTAATTGTCTCCTCAAAACCAAGGCATAACACACCTTACAATGCAAAATGGTTAAATCCATCTCAAACTTGTGGGTTTGTTTCCTTCATGGAACACATTCTAGGCAGTGCTCATCAAACACAATGCACTAACACCACTAACACATTTCAAAAGCCCAAGATACCCGTAATGCACCTTCAACTTTGGATTTCCCAAAATAGTAATATCCTATTCCAATATGGCCTATTTGTTATATTTTTGTAATTTTCTCCTTATCAGATCCTTTCACCCCCCTGAATCCCTTACAAATATACTCCAATGGTCACCTTCCAAGTTCCAACAACTCCTTTTGCAACACGACAAAACCACCTATATATGTTGCAACAACCTTGCCAATTTCTTTAGTGGGTTGCACATATATTTCACATTTCTTCTTCTTCTTGCAAAGTGATAGTGCCAAGGAGAGGCTATCAACTTCGATTAAGGAATGTTCACTTAGTAACATTAACAAGTTTCCTTTGTTCAACTCGTCAAAAGTCTTAAGATTTCTTCATAACTTCTCATGGTGCTTAACTTTCTTGTCTACACCTCTAAGTGAGACTACAACATCCCAACCTCTCTAACTATTCCTCCTTTTCAACCCTTGTTAGAGTCTTCTTAGATGTGCACTCATGCCTCAAGCAAAACACTAGCATCCTAAATCTGCATGCTCGTTCCATCTTTTAATGTCCTGTTGAAACCACATTGTCACACTTCTTAAAATGAAATGTTCACATCTTATGGAAAAGCACCTACTTTGCTTATGAAAACCTAATCTACGCGAGTGACTTGGAGAGGATCCCATTTTCTCAAGATGAAAACATAGGGTCTTACAACATGGAAATTGTCATGTAACTCTTACTTAAGAGATAGTCTATACACATAGAGATGCACATGTGATTAACATAGATGGAGGCATGATGTGCAATAAACAATGAGGAATGCCTTTGCTTGTGATGGTAACTTAATTCAAGATGGGGACCTTCATATACACCTTGATGTCCACATGCATGGTTCTGGAACACAAGTGTTTGCCCAACTAATAAGGACTTCCTCTTGATGCCTTGAACTTCATAATGATCTTGTGGCTTGACTAATGAACGACTCCATAACACGATAAATTACTCATTACATAATAATATGATTTCTATCATATGTAAATACTAAAAATCTTGGTCCATTTTTAGGACTTTTAGTACTAGAGCAGTGGTTTACAAATTTGTGAGCCTTAAAAGGGCATGTTGAAACTTGAAACTACTTTATCCATACAAATTCCTGACCCTTCTTCTTGACCTTGGTAATGGGATTAGCTATCATGGAGAATTATTCTATGAATCTCCTATAATACCCAACCAATCCATTGAAATAATGTAGCTTATGAGCATCCTTTAGTGTTAGGAATTCCATAATGGCCTTGATTTTGGCAAGGTCCACGACTATACCTTCTCCAGAAGTAACGTGGCCCAAAGAATGGATCTTTGACTAGAAGAAGGAACGCTTAAAGAGATTTTAATCATTCTTATTCTCTCCAACTCACTAAAATATCAACCTTAGGTTCTTCTCATGCTCCTTTGGAACACATGAATAAATCATACTATCATCTAGAAACACTTGAACAAATTTGCCAAGGTATTTCTGAAAAACCCCATTCATTAGTTTTATGAAGATTACTAGGGCATTGGTAAACTTAAAAGGTACCATAACAAATCATATTTTCTTAATCATGGTTTGAATGCAATATCTGGGATGCCCTCTTAAATTCTTAATTGGTGGTATTAAAATCACAATCAATCTTTAAGAATATTATGGTCCTTTTCATTTGATCAAATAATTCATCAATCGATGAGAACTAATATTGATTCTAGATGGTGATGTTATTCAACCATCTATAATAAATGCAAATCTCCATTGGCTAATATTTCTTCATCACCAAAAATAGTAACCTCCTCAAAATGTTGCATTAAGCCAGATCAATCCAAAACTCAACAATTATTATAGATGCATATGTAATTCATATAACATGGGTGAAATAATTTGATAAGGAACCTTGGAGATAGGAATCATCCTGCATTGAGTTCAATGGTGAACTTGATATCATGTGTGGGTGGGAGCCCAAAAAAATCTTTTGGAAATACATAAATAAATTCTAAAAAACTAGGTGTTGAATCAAATCTATCTTTCCCCTTTTGTTCATGGTCACCACACAGAAACATTATCATGGTTTTTTTCAATGGCAAAGTTGAAAATATGTTAAGGATACAACCCTTTTGGTCCCAGCCATAATATTCTTCTAACCCAAGCCATTAAGGAGGTGAAGTAACTTGTAATTGATACATTAATGGTATTGGAGCTAGGTTGTTTTTACTTCATTTTATAACTCCACAATATTTCCTGGTTTATTTCTTTTATGTATTGTACAAAAGAGCTTCTACACCTTTGAAATATGTATCATCTGAATATTGAGATGGGAATGTTTCATCCTCAATAGGTCACTCACAACACCTAGGTGATTGCTCTTGGTTGTAGCCATACAATATCATCTCACTGGCCTCATTCTCTCGGTTGATTAGATCTCGTTCATTTTAAGAAAATCACATCCAAACTATTGTGGGAATTAGGTGATAGAATTTGTTGAAACTTGAGGTAAGTCACCTACCACCACTATTACACCAAAAGCCTTGTATAATACATTTATTTAAAACAAAATTATCATATTGTCTTAATTATTTATTTTATATTAGATTATTATTTTGATATTTTTTATTATTTTAAATTAAAAATGGAGTTGACGTTCTGGATGCTCTTGGAGAAAATAAACAGTCGTAAATTCTCGGTTGTTCACATGATGGGATTGACTACCCCTTTGCCCTTTATTTTTCATTGTTCTTTCTTGGCTACTGAGGGTTCTGGATGCTCTTGGAGAAAACAAACAATCTTAATTTCTTGGTTGTTCACATGATGGGATTGACTACCTCTTTGCCCTTTATTTGTCATTGTTCTTTCTTGGCTACAGAGGGTTTTGCTGCACCAGGCCAGGGTTTTGCTTCTGTGGAAAGGTGATTATGGTTTTCTCACAGCGAATGGACTCCATTCCTTCCTATGGTGGAACCCCAATCTGCACTGGTAAGAAGTTATATCACTTTTTCCAAAGTCTTCTCTATTTAAAAGAGGTTGGGAATATTTGAAGGTTTCAATATAGAAAGATTGATACATCAACCATATTAAGGAAATAAGGGAATGAGCTGCAGAATGAAAAACATACAAATTAAATAGAGGACAATAAAATAGGCCAAATTCCACTAAGAAAGAAGAAGAAGAAGAAGAATTAGATTCATAAATCTCCAATCTTGAGTATTTTGTTAAAATGGTGACCTTGGGTTATAGTTTAAAGGTGGCCGATATTATAAAATTTCCTTTAAACACTCTTTTTTCAAGGATAGGTTCATATGACTCAGGACATTGAATAATATAAATTAATTAATTGTTTGGACCAAGGATCCACGGGGATAAAATCACCTATTGCTGGCTCTAGCTCCCTTCACATAGTCTAATTCCTAGACTTTCCTAGTCTATAAACTTTTACAACTGTCTCAATCTACCAGCCCTCTCCCATCAGGTTGCATAACCCAAGGAATGGTATCCCTATCTTTGTCATGCAGTCCCTCAGGTTATCCCACTTCCCTCCAGTTCTCTAGCATTGACCGGCTAGGAAATCTGACTATTGGGACTCCAGGGATTATCAACTATAATTAATTTTATTCAATGAAAATCATTTCCCTTTCACATTGTCATAATTTCCACGTAGTTTCATGAAAACTATTTCCATAATTCTATTTTAGCATTAATACAACAGCCTAAGCATTGAGAAAAAATTCTCATAGAAGAATGGATGTCAAAATCTCTTTTGCATGCTCAAAAATCATGCATTATATTTTCATGCATATGAGATACCATGCACTTTCATAAGAAGTACATGTCTCTCTGTTAACCACCAATTCCAAATTTCCAAGGTTAATAAGACATAGGATAACCATAAAGCAAGGTTTAATAAGATTAAGGTTAAAGAACCGATGGGAGTAATAAAATGCTAAAATACAGAATAATTGGCTAGCCCCCTTTTGTTCCCTTCTCGTGGGATCATAGTCCCCCCACTGTTTTTCCTTTCTCCTTCTGCAGTCTGTGATGTGTTAGTATTATGATTCAATGTACCACTTTACATATTCAATTGTTCGGCTTTTTAGCCATTTATCATGTAGGCATATACATTACTATTCTAGGTATCAGAAGTGGGGGTATTACATATATAGCATTATCACTCAACTCCAATTGGATGTCTTCTTTTTCTCTTGAAACATGCTGGATATATCACAGTTGAATGTCATGTTCTTTGATCCCCCACTGTATACATGCTGATCAACAATAAAGTGGTACTGGTTGAGAAACAAGAAATTGTGGAGAAGGATGTCTCTAGCTTGGATGCCAACTCATCCACTTCAGCTTCAACACTCATCTCAAACTGCTTTTGTAGGTGCTTCCCTTTTTTGTATATTTTCTTGCATAATGTACCTTCTTACAACATTTGAAACATGTCACATGGATCATAGCCTCCTCCTTAGAATGAGATGAACAAACCTTTTTTTCCTTGGCCTTCTTGGGTCCTCTTTTAGTCATCCTCCAAATGAGTGGAATATTTGGAGTCTCTTCCACTCTGACTGACAAATTATCCTCTTGGACAAAGTCATCCCACAATGTTTCAAAAGTGGAAAACTTCACACATTCCCATTTTCCTTGCACAAATGTAAGTCAAGATACTGGGAATCCATTTACAGTTATCTGAACTAACTCATCTTCATAAACTTTGTTTCTTATGTTTGTAAGTTGATCTCTCAACTTAGTGATCTTCATTGGATAGATTTTCATAGTATTACTATTGCTCATGTGGTTACTAATGAGCTTTTTCTTCAAAATCATCTTGTGGGATATGTTCAAACTTCACACTTTGATACAAAGTGATTGAGGCATGATACAAATTCTTCCCTCTCTTCTTCTATGTGATGTGAGGGATCAAGTGGTCCTTGAATGAATCAAGGACAATTTGCTTCTTTTTGGCCACCTTCTTATTGTGCTCAACCAAATGAACGGATGGGCATCTCACCCTCGAACCTTGTACAGGTCCAAATGCCTATCTTGGGGGCGGATCAGCTTTAGGCACAAAAATAAGGGCATTGCACACATTGAAAGCTTTTGATATCTCTGTCTCACAGAAATCAGTCCCATTCATATGTGGATTTGCTGAGAGATTTCATATGTACAGCTCTGATAGTCAGTTTTCTACACCATGTTTCAAATCTTTACCCAAAGACTGAATTTTACAGCCCCTAAAACATTAAAATTTAGAATATAGATTTCACCTATCAAAACTTTAGATGAGTGTATACTAAAATAACGTAAGGAAATATTTAGGAGTGAAAAGACTGCATTTCATGAGCCAATTTACAACAGAAGATAAATAATATCTACTTGACATAAAATTTGCAATTTGAAAAATATGACAGCAAGCTATACCAGCTAAATAGGGCCTGATATACATCAGAATGAATCTGCAATTTACCCAAAGAATGAATTTTACAGCTCCTAAAACATTAAAATTTAGAATATAGATTGCACCTATCAAAACTTTAGACGAGTATATACTAAAATAACGTAAGGAAATATTTAGGAGTGCAAAGAATGCATTTCATGAGCCAATTTACAACATAAGATAAATAATGTCTACTTGACATAAAATCTGCAATTTGAAAATTATGACAGCAAGCCATACCAGCTAAATAGGGCCTGATATACATCATGCAACAATCAGAAATGTTCTGGATGGCAAGGACAGGCTCCAACAACAATCACATGGTTTATGTATTACTCAGAAATAAAGTATTATAGCAGTTTTGCATCATGCTCAAGCTCTACACGTCTGAAAGATACAACACATACAACTTTATTGTCTAAAATATGAATGTGCCCTCTAGCCTTTTATAAGCCAAGAGGAGGGGGTTACAAACTGGCCATTAATGGGCTCAAGGAGTGCACCGTTCTTGGCTAATTAAATCCCTCAAGGAGTGTAACTCCCAAAGTAAATGCAGCCACCTGCTCAGCAATAAATGCTCCTTGGTAAGTGCAGCCCTACACAACAATTGTAACTTCCAAGCATAAATGTGCCACAGAGGGATTTATGCCCCACAATATTACAAGAGAAGATGCTCTATGGTATGTTCCCTACTTCATGAATGCACAATAACCCCTGCAAATCCAAAATCAAAGGGAGGGCCCATAAGTAAAATCGAACTCATGAGGACCAACCTTACAAGTGTGCCATGTCTCTTGAATTTTTGTTGTTGTTTGCCAACGTGGAAATGATCTCCTGCTAACCTAAATCAAAATATCAAAGCATGCAAGTAGAAAGTGGATATGGGAATAGTTTTTTTCTATAAAATAGTTGCCAGTAACGCATGGTGACAACTGCAACCTTTGTCACATTTCTCTTACAAAATGCATTCCACATACCTCCAATATATAGATTTAGATTACAACTGATAGGAAAGGTAAGCAAGGTAGTTGGGAAAATAAAAAAATTATAAGTTCCTAGAAGATAATTACATATGGATAAATAAGTTTGACTACATGTGATTATATCATTATTGACATGTGGATAAATACATGTGATTATTCACATGTGCATAAATTCATGTGACTACATATATAGAACCATGTTATGTGTACCTAATGGACAAGTAAAAATTACACACAATATACACACATGTCTAAACTTATGTCCTAACAATAGCCATCCCTCATCAAATTTTCAGCATGAAGACAATCCAACACCTTTTTTCTCTTGAGCTCTCTCCCAAGGTGTCAAGTTCTATTCCCTTGATGGTTGAGTGAGTTATGCATTCAGATCAAGTTCGCCAGTGGAAAAGCCTTGGTTGCAGTAGGAAGTTTGCAAGAGGGAAATCCTTTTAATTCCCAGGATTGGTTTGTTGCTTTCATGACTCAGCATGAGCATTCAGTCTAGGATAATTGTCCCCATAGCTGTAACAGAGTTTCTCCAACAAAATAAATTTGGCTGAACTCCATCAGATGAAAGCTTTTACCATGGAGTGCGAGGAAATGGCAGCTCAATAGTGTATAGTTTTTTAATAGAAAACCATTTGTCTCTTGGAATTTATTGTTTATGTTATCAAAAGCTTGGATTGCAGCCAAAAAAAATACGAAGACTTTAAAAGTAGAGTTCTCAGTAGTTTGGAAACGTTGTTTGATGATATGTACAAGTGTCACCCTGAAAAAGAGCTTCTATGAAAACCTAAGGAGCTATACAAAAATTGCAAACTTCATCAGCCACTGAAGCATCAAAACTCAAAGGTTTTGACATCTGCTTGGATGAAATTGTGTATGGAACCAACTCTATATTTGGATTTTCTGATGTCTTGTTAAGGAGATTTTTTGTAGTTTTGTTTTTGGATATTAGAAATTATTGGAAAATCTTTTGTATGCTCTGTAGGAAGGATTAGAAAACTCACATGCTCTGATCCCAGAGTGCTTGTAAATTTTTTTTCGATAGTAATTTGGGTTATGTAGGGTCTATGCTACAACTTACAAGTAAATACCTCTGTTTTTTGGAAACTGTCCTGCTATTTGGTTGTACTTATATCTCTTCTTCAGAAGAGATCTTATATATAATATTTTTTTTTCTCTTATATAGGAGTCAACCTATATTTGTCTTTTATAGAATTTTATAGAAATCCAATATGCACTAAACTCATTGGTGTTGGTTATTTGTTCTAATTGTCCACATTAGATTGAGTTCTATGGAGACTTTGATGGATGGTTTCACAAAAGCTTGGAGTTAGATTTCGATTTATCTGCTGCTTTTCTTGGCCATTGCTTACAAAGGTACTTTATAAATTCTAGAACCATGTTTAATTTTTCATATCCTCATTAGTACTCTATTGAATAGTTTAGACCATTGGTCTAACTAGTATTCATTTGCTTGTCCAAAAGGTTTCCTCTTCTGCCCCCAGGTGGGCCAGGCATGGGCTATTATATTCAAGTAAATTGTAGTAAGAATGTTTGAGATGAATATTATTTAACTTAATCATGATCACAATGAAACAAATCAACTTGATGGTAAGTCAAAAAAGGTTCCATATTTGAAGTGTTCAAGGAGAATTGCATGTTGATTTTTGCATATCTAGTGTATTAGTTAGATTTGGATTTATCTTCTGCTTTTCTTGGCCATCACACACTAAGGTGCTATATAAATGCTAGAACCATGTTTAATTTTTCATGCCCTTTTTCGTACTCTATAGAATAGACTATTGTTTGAACTACTATTCTATCACTTCTATCAAAAAGGGTTCCTTTTCTGTCCTAATGTGGGTCAGGTATGGACTCTTATATTTAAGTAAAATTTAATAAGAATGCTTGAGATGAATTTTATTTAACTTAAAGACCACACTGACATAAATCGACTTGATGATAAGTGGAAAATGTTTCCATATTTGATGTCCAAGGAGAATTGCTTCCAAATTTCAACATTTCTAGTGTATTAGTGAAGTAGTTTGTAGTATGTGACACCAAATCCCCATGCCCAACATAAGAAACATTCCTGGCATATACATTAATGAAATATTTCAATTGGGAAACCTTTGTAATGTTTATGTACATTTCATGAGTGTAAAATTGAGTGGGGTATTTTCAAGTTTGAGCCAATGATTTACCCCTCAAACCGAGCCTCAATAGAATTTTACCACTAGTAAATAGCATTTTCAACGCTACATTCAAGTTAATAATGGCTTGACACGCCTTCACAATTTCCTCCATGAGCATATAATGAAGATTGAAAACCTGGTCATGACCCCTTTTTCTCTAATGACGACAGTCTGGTTAGGGAAAAACCTTGTTCAACTAAACCAAAATATGTCTGCAAAACAAATACACTACAGATTGTCACTGCTATACTCCATTAAATGATTTCATCAAACAATTTGAAAACATTATAATAGTTTGTCTTTGTTGTTTATCTTAAACACATGCATGTCCGATGTTCCATATTGCTGAGAACAATTGCAGGTCCACTGACATTCACCACCACATCTAACACCATCAATTTTGTAAGGTTATGTAACTTGCAAGGGAACACCCCACTCAATCCCTACACATACTAAGCTCTACTCCCATTTTCCCTCGCCAGTCATTGTTTTAATCAAGGCTAAACATCTTCATAAAATTATAAATTGTCTCGAGATAAATGGGTTCTTTTAGTGGTCAACATAACTATAAACTGCAGATCTTTAAAGATGATAAGGCATGTTCTCTACCTATAATATGGGAAGTATTCTTCTGGTCCTATAATATGCTAGAGCTTTAAAGATAGTAATATATTTACACAAGGGACATTCAAAGATAGGTTATGTAGAAATTGTGCCCCAAAAGTCATAGAAATAACTTCCTCTTGTTGATTTTGTCTTTGACATGTATATTACTTTGCATTTGGCTAACACTACCTATTCCATATTGGTGCAGGATACAAATCTTCATAGCACAAATATACATTTAGCAGTCTTGATTTATTCATTGGATCATATGCATATTTTACACAGAATAGTTAACTTAGTTCATATAGATTACAATATTAAAGTTTTTCTAAGACTTCTTATAGAATTGAATAAATGTATTCTACTTGTATGTTTGGTACTTCCCAACACTTCATTTACACCTCCACTCGATTTTCATAACTTCCATAACCGTTAGGTAAACACTTGCAACTTCGATGTTATTTTTCTTGTTTAGTAAATATTTTCCAAGACTTTACAAAGTTTATAATTTCTCAAAAGTTGTATAAATTAGAATTTATAAAGTTTCAAGGTTTAATTTTATAAAGTCTAGATCTTTAAAGGGTGCTAGCTCAATGGAAGAGCACCTGCTTTACAAGCAGGAGGTTGGTGGTTCGATTCGATCGTGCCCTGATATTAATATGGAATGGCGACAAAGGCTCTTTTTACCATCACCAATGAACTTATGGTGACATTTTTCAACCCTCACGAATGATCTTATGGTGACTTTTTTTGACCCTCACCAAATATGAAATGGTGAGGATCAACGAACGTCACCATATATATGCACCAATAGTGACGGTCGTGAAAGGTCCATCACAAAAAATCATTATTGTTCATATGAAATGGTGACGGTCACTATCCGCCATTATAATCAATATTCGTGACGGACCTTGAATGTCACTACAACACATACTTTCGGCGACGCCACCTTTGGTGACATTCAGTTTTTTGGTGACGGAGGCTATTGTCCGTCACCATTGCTCATATGAAATGGTGACGGTCACTATTTGTCACTGTAAATCATTATTGGTGACAAACCTTGAATGTCACCAAAACACCTATACTTTCGGCGACGCCACCTTTGGTGACGTTCAGTTTTTGGTGACAAAGACTCTTTCGACCGTCACCAATGAGCTTATGGTGACATTTTTCGCCCCTCACCAATGTCCTTTTTTCTTGTAGTGACATAGTGATCATATTTCAGAAGTTGCAGGATGCTATTTGTGGATGGTTGATCAAGTTGTAAAAATAGATGAAATTCTATTTTTATAATATTGGGTGAATTCTATTTATAGATTGTTGATCTAAAAATAGATGCATGTCAATTATTATTAGCTCCTAATAATAATCAGAGTCTAAACAGCAACTTATTCTCTTGGAGCACTTTGTTTCAGTGCACAGGGTTGGCACATCAATGGACTGAGGGAATTACACAATTACCAAGGGTTTAGTGGAGCTAATGCATGGAGGACTCAATTAGAACTCAAGTGGCAGAGTTATGACACAGTTGGAAGAAGTTGTTATGGAGATGTATTCAGTTTAACTCAGTTAGACTCAGTTGAGCTAGTTGTATCTAGTCTAACTGATTGATACACTAGTGAGAGTGGAGTGAATTCATTAGTTAATTAATTCACAAATAATAACTCATTAATCAACTGGACAATACAACAGTAAACTACAGTGCATGGCAGTTTCAGTGGAGACCCAGTGGAGAGGTAGGTGAAAGGGAAAGATAGACTATCTGTTGTGACTAGAGTGATGCATTGATTGCATCACACACACATTGGAGTTGCCAATAAGGATTGCGCAGTCAAGGAAAGAGTAATTTGAATTCATTCAAAGCTATTCTTTAGCATGGATTTCACAATGGAGGCAGGCTAGCAGGAGGGCAAAGATCGGTGCATGGATTTGCAAGATTGTTCCTGATTAGTGTATGATGATTGTATTGTACTGAGAGCTTGATAAGCTTTGTATGAGGATTGTCATATGATTCCATGATACATAATATATAGTTTGGGTTTTCAGCTTCAAGCTTTCCCGGTTAAAACCAACTGTGTTATGTGTGATTATTTTTATTTATGCTTTACATGTGTGTGCAATTAATTTTTCCGCAAAAGATTAACAAGTGGAATAGATTCAGTATCTTGCATAAAGTTAAATAGTGTGAGATTAGGTGGATCTAGGACATATGCATGCTTAGTGCATATAATTTCTACACGGTATCAAAGCATTTTTTATTTAATATTGCAATTTTAAAGTGAGTTTGTGCTGGTGGACAATTCGAATTTCCTACAGAAGATTCTTGGTGCAGAAGTTGAGTATACATTGAAATGGCTTTCAATGGGTTGCGAGTGGAGTATGCCCTTGATGGGAGATAGAATTACATAGCCTGGAAGCACAGGATGGAGGCAGTGCTGGAGGATAATGGACTGAAAGAGTTCATCGATAGCGATGTTCCTAAGCCGGGATCTAGCGATGCTGCATTACTTGACGCATGGCAAAAGAAGACAACAAAGACGAGGAGAATTCTGTTGGAAGGTGTGAAGGACCATATTGTGTCCAGCCTTCATAGGAAAGCCACTCCATTATTAATGTGGAAGGATTTGACAGACTTTTTCCAAAGAAAAAGTGACCGGAGGAAGTTGGCGCTTAAAGACAAGCTCAGAAAAATAAAAATGGAGAAAGGCGACAGTATTCCAAAATACCTCACAAGGTTTGTCCACTGCAAGGATGAACTGGGAAGTGTGGGGGTTACTGTTGATGATAAAGACTTGGTGAGCTTGGCTCTCCTTGGGCTTCCGAAGAGTTGGCATAGCTATGAAGACTCTGTCAATGGACGGGAGAAACTGTCAGGATGGGAGCGACTTTGGTCAGATCTTGTGCAGGAGGAGATAAGGTGGGGTACCAAGGATGAATCTTCATCGAATAATGAAGATGAAGAGAATTTTTCTTTGGCTGCCAAAGCAAGGAAATGGAAGGGGAAGAAACATCCTGCAAAATCCGATGCTAAAGGCAAGAAGCAGGATTTTTCCAAAGTGAAGTGTTTTCACTGTCACGAACATGGACATTTCGCCACTAACTGTCCACAGAAGAAGAAGAACAAGAAGGTTTTTGGATCTGCAGCTGGAGAGGCCTTAGCCTCGTAATTTTAACTTGATTTCTCCTTGATCGCATGCTTGGTTTCAAGCTGTATGGGATCGGTGTGGTATCCTAATAGTGGTGCGTCTTTCCATATGACGGGAGACAAAGAGTTGTTTAGTGACTTGGAGGAGAAGGACCTCCAGATGCATATAGAGATGAGTGACGATGGTCGATACAGTGCAACTGGCATTGGGACCATTACCTTTGAGAGGGAGTCCGATAATCCATTCTTGTTGAAGAATTTTATGCATGTTCCAGGTCTGAAGCAGAACTTGGTCTCAGTCGCAATGCTAGAAGACAATGGTTATGATGTTGTTTTCAGTGAGGGAAAAGCCTTCCTTCGACATAAAACAACGGTTCAAACCAAGAAGATAGGGGTTCAAATTAAGAATCTCTACAAGCTGGAGGTAGATGGCTACGTTGCAATGGTGGGCAAACCATAAGAAGTGGTGAGCCAGGATGAGGGCGAATTATGGTACAGGAGATTGGGCCATCTTCACCATGGTGCTTTGAATATTTTGCAGCAAATTTCTACTGGACTTCCCAAGGGTACTCTTGCGCAGTCATATTAGTGCAAGGGATGTACTATGGGTAAATTTGTGAAGACCACCTTTCATGAGAAGGAGAACCGTGCTTCGGTTTTCCTGGAGAGAATTCACACAGACGTGTGTGGACCTTTCTCGGTTGCTTCAACAACAAAACACAGGTATTATGTTATATTTTTTGATGACTATTCTCGTAGATGTTGGATCTTCTTAATGCAGAAGAAGAGTGAAACGTTCTCAAAGTTCCGTGAGTTCAAGGCATTGGTTGAGAAGGAGTCAGGGAAGCAAGTGAAAGCTCTACAGAGCGATAATGGTGGTGAATACATCTCGGGTGAATTCAAAGACTTTTGTAGCAAAGAATGAATTTGAAGAGAACTCATAGTGCCTCATAACCGACAGCAGAATGGGGTCGCGGAGAGGAAGAACAAAACGATCGTGGGTGTTGCACAAGCGATGTTGCATGACCAGGGCCTACCGATGCACTTGTGGGCAGAAGCATGCAACACTGTGGTTTATGTGCAAAACCATTGTCCTCATAGAGTACTTGGCATGAGTACACCTGAAGAAGCTTTTACTGGTAAGAAGCCTGATATTTCTCATTTGAATATTTTTGGCTCACCTATTTACATTTATGTGATGAAGGACACCAGGAAGAAGCTGGAGCTGACTGTAGAAGTTGGGATATTTATGGGGTACACAGAAACACCCCATAATTATCGTGCGTATTTTCTAGACAGTCGGATGATTGTTTTGCGACGAGATATAAAATTCAATGAGGTGAAAGCCATGAAGTTGTCGCTTGAGAGGGAGCTACACTTGCATTGTGAGGAGGAACTTCTTGTTCCCAAAGATGAGCCTTTGGATGTGGATCAGACACAGGAGGAGATTCATGGAGTGGAGGAGTCCACTCATGCAGAACCAAATATCAGATAAGGCAGAAAGCGTACCACAGAAGCTGAGAGACTAAAGCTTGATGCGGCACAGAATGTAGGAGTCCCTACATCACAGTGCAGACAAAGACAGTCACCTGACCAATTTACAGGATACATGGCTCTTATGAGCAAGTGTATCATGACAGAGCCATCTTATTTCGAAGAAGTAGTGCAGGAGCCCACATGGGTAGATGCCATGGTGGAGGAGTATGACTCCATTGTCAGAAACAGTGCTTGGGAGATTGTTCCAAGGCTGGTGGGAAAATCAGTTGTAGGATCAAGATGGATCTACAAGGTAAAGCAAGCTACTGATGGGAGTGTCGATAATTATAAGGAAATATTTGTTGCTCGAGGCTTCTCACAGATTGAGGGGATTGACTATGAAGAAACCTTTGCACCTGTCGCACGGTATTCTTCCATACGGACAATCCTTACTCTCTCAGCGTAGATGGGTTGGCACATTCATCAGATGGATGTGAAGACTGTGTTCCTTAATGGGAACATTGAGGAAGAGGTGTACATTGAGCAGCCTGAAGGATTTGAGATATTTAGCAGCGAGTCGCATGTGTGCAAGCTCAAAAGAGCATTTTATGGGTTGAAACAAGCACCCCGTGCTTGGTACACTCGGATCGACAGTTATTTCATTGGACTTGGCTTCACCAAGAGTGAGGCAGATGAAAACATGTACCAGATTGTGGTGGAGGGTAAGCTTTTAATCATTGTACTTTATGTTGATGATTTAATACTAATAGGTGATGAGCATTTGATACACTAATGCAAGGAAGATCTTGCGAAGGAGTTTGAGATGAAGGATTTGGGCCTCCTTCATTATTTCCTTGGATTGGAAATATGGCAGCGGGAAGGTGAATTGTTTGTGTCTCAAGGCAAGTATGCCCAGGAGATACTCAAGAAGTTTCACATGCAAGGCTGCAAGCCTATCGACACTCCTCTTCCAGGAAATTGGAAGAAAGAGGATGCTACATCGGTAGAGGTAGTGGATCCCACTGTTTATCGACAGTTGGTGGGTTCACTCATGTATTTAGTCAATACAAGACCGGACATATGCTATGCAGTGAACCAGCTTTCACAAGCGATGGTTAAGCCTACCAAGCTCTTTTGGAAGGCAGAAAAGCATGTCCTGAGATATCTCAGGGGCACATATGAGTATGGTTTATGGTACAGACAGATGGATGAGTTGAAGCTGCATCGCTTCACGGATGCAGATTGGGCAGGAAACCCAACAGTCAGAAAGAGCACATCAGGAGGGATTTTCAGTATCGGATCTATGGCAGTTTCTTCGTACAACAGAAAACAAAGATCCATGGCACTCAATTCAGCGGAAGCAGAATACATGGTAGCAAGTCAAGCTGCATGTGAGGCTATCTGGATGAGGAAGATCTTGGTTGGTTTGTTCGGGTCACATTTAGATCCCATAGTGATACATTGTGATAATCAGAGTTGCATTAAAATCTCGGTTAATCATGTGTTTCATGATAGATCTAAACATATTGATATCCAGTATCATCATATCAGAGATTGTGTGCAGCGAAAGATCATGTTGCTTTAGTACATTCCTATGGAGGATCAGGATGCAGATATTTTGACGAAGGTGCTCACTAGGAGCAAATTCGAATACCATAGAGGTAGGATCGAGGTGAAGGATAATCCCTATCTTGTTGAGAAGGAGTGTTGAGATTCAACAAGATGATGAGCTTAGTGAAAAGAGTTGCCTTCACTAAGTGGGCTCGCAGGCTGTTTTTGGCGCAAGTCTATTTTTAGACATGTTGATCATATTTCAGAAGTTGCAGGATGCTATTTGTGGATGGTTGATCAAGTTGGAAAAATAGATGAAATTCTATTTTTAGAATATTGGGCGAAGTCTATTTATAGATCGCTAATCTAAAAATAGATGCATGTTGATTATTATTAGCTCTTAATAATAATTAGACTCTAAACTGCAACTTATTCTCTTGGAGCACTTTGTTTCAGTGCACAGATGTGGCACATCAGTGGACTGATGGAATTACGCAATTCCCAAGGGTTTACTAGAGCTAATGCATGGAGGACTCAGTTAGAACTCAAGTGGCAGAGTTATGACACAGTTGGAAGAAGTAGTTATGGAGTTGTATTCAGTTTAACTCAGTTAGACTCAGTTGAGCTAGTTGTATCTAGTCTAACTGATTGATACACTAGTGAGAGTGGAGTGAATTAATTATTTAATTAATTCAAAAATAATAACTCATTAATCAACTGAAAAATACAACAGTAAAATACAGTGCATGGCAGTTTCAATGGAGACCCAGTGGAGAGGTAGGTAAAAGGGAAAGATAGACTATCTGTTGTGACTATAGTGAGGCATTGATTGCATCACACACACATTGGAGTTTCCAATTAGTATTTCGCAGTCAAGGCAAGAGTAATTCGAATTCATTCAGAGCTATTATTCAGCAAGGATTGTGCAGTGGAGGCAGGCTAGCAGGAGGGCAAAGATCGGTGCATGGATTTGCAAGATTGTTCCTGATTAGTGTATGACGATTGTACTATACTGAGAGCTTGATAAGCTTTGTATGAGGATTGTCATATGATTCCATGACACATAATATATAGTTGGGGTTTTCGGCTTCAGGCTTTCTCGGTCAAAAACAATTGTGTTATGTGTGATTATTTTTATTTATGCTTTACATGTGTGTGCAATTAATTTTTCCGCAAAATATTAACAAGTGGAATAGATTTAGTATCTTGCATAAAGTTAAATAGTGTGAGATCAGGTGGATCTAGGACATATGCATGCTTAGTGCATATAATTTCTACACAACATGCATAAGGCTTGTTCATACGAACAACCTTGTTCTACTTGGGCTGATCACCCTGTTGTTGGGTTGTGGTATTAGGCCAGTTCCCCTGGGTTGCATTTGGTTGAGTACCTTGGCAACCCTGGTTACCCTACGGTTGTTGGTTCTGGTTTCCTTTCCCCTTATTATTTTTCTTGGAATTAGGGGTATTATTCGTACTCTGTTAATCATACACTTGACCTTGAGGAGGAGGTGGTTATTGTCGCAGAGGTTGAGAAGGCGTGGGAGGCAGGGGCGCTATTTCCAGAGGGGCTACGGTGTTGGGATGTTCATAGCGATATAATGGATATGGGGAAACATTCTAGTAAATAGGTTGAGCAACAACTGGCCTTCACATCCGTTGATGTGGTTGGGAAAATGCATAAGACATGCTTTGATCGGGATACAAGTTTCCTAGAGGGGGATAAGTGTTAGAGGAACTGGTCCCCCCCTACAGATGACCATAACTCATCTGAGGAGGATCATATGGTGATGGGTGTGAAATGGATCCAACGATACTGTCAGTGGCGTGAGATGCCCCCAGTGCAGTGGCACCACCAGGTCTAGGAAGGTCTGGTAAAACGGTGTAAACATAACGTGACTGGGTGTAGATCAAGTCATATTTTAAAGAAATTTGGAGAGCTTCTTCCTCTGTATGAGGAAAATGAGATGCAACATCTTTACCTATGGGGGCTAAGATCGTTCTAAGAAACCAATCCATATAGACATGGTCATAGAATGTAGGAGCTCTATACATGCTCCTTATTCTACACCATCTTGGACATGGTCAGAAAGGCAGGTGGCAGAAGTCTAACGAAATGCGGTCAACAACTCAGTACCGGTATCATAATGGAGGGGTAGCTATAAATATGACATAAACACTTTAACAAGAGTTGAAAAAGCGGTATGAGATGTAGTGGGCTGGTCAACATACCACTTTGCAGCTTCTCTAGTGAGTGTGCATTGGAACAACCGAAGACGAATGGAGTCATTGGTGATGGAATTAGAAGAACACCACATATGAAAGGAGCATACATTATTAGTGGGGTCCTCTCCATTGTTTCCTTCAAACTTAGGGACGTCAAAAGGAATTTTAGTTGGCATAGTTGTCCAACCTGCATCGTGGAGTATGGGGTCATTGATTAACTGGCTAAAATTGGGAAGGCTTAAACCTGCCATTGAAGGTAGAAAAGGAGTAGCTCAAACGGTTCCTGTAGCAGTTCTGCTAGAAGTGACTCCATGATTAGGGCCAGAGCCACTGCTGGGTTGGCTTCCCACACCTACATTGACACCTGACATGGTGACTATATGAGGTTGAGAAGAAGCGGAATCAGAAGAATAACCCAATGAACCAGAAGAACTAGAGTCAGAATGGGGACTCGAGGGAGGAATAACTCCACTACAAGGAAAAGATCCTCTAGCGGAGATTATAAAGGAGGTTTTTAGTGTTATAAAATTTTCCAAAATTGTCAAAAAAACATTTTCTACAACATTCGTTTTTGGTAACGGAGGTTTTGACAGAGCTTCTAACGGAACTTCAACATAACTAAAAAAAACTGGGCGGCCGGAGGTTTTTACGGATGTTTTTCTCATCGGTGCGCATATCATGTGTGAACGCATCGATGTATTTTAACATGTACGCACTGGTACTGTAAACATACCAGGCACTGAGATGGAAAACAAATTTCGGAAGCCCTAGGATGTTTAGCAATGTCTAGGTTTGTGTCACACACAAATACCCACTGGGCTGATAGAAAGTGCATGGACTTGCATCGTTAAGGTGTAAAAATGAATTGAGTTGTTAAGGTGTTAAAACACATTGGGTCATTAAGTTATAAAAACACATAGGTGCGTTAAAGGCAAACCATACCGGTGCATGCAACACCTATCCACCCGCGTTATGGTCGTCGATAATGCACACTGGGCGTTCTAATTGGTATTGGTATTTGGTGCGGTGCTCATAGGTCGTATAAATGCACTGGTGCGCAATATCATACAGACGCATCGGTGCGCAATATCATACACATGCACCAGTGTTCATTTTCTATTTTTTAGAAACGTCAACGTGTGACAATGCAATTATTGTGATTTTTTAAATTCATTATTCATAAAAAGTCGACCCATATCTTATAACAATATTCATATCAATTAAATTTTTATTAGTGAATTTGAATGTGATGTTTGGATGAATTTGTTATATCATACACTACAAGGAAAAGACCCTCTAGCAGAGGTTATAAAGGAGGTTTTTAGTGTTATTAAATTGGTCAAAATTGTTAAAAAAACATATGCTACCACATCCGTTTATGGTTATGGAGGTTTTGAAGGAGCTTTTAACGGAAATTCAACACAACTAAAAAAAAAGGGGCGGCCGGAGGTTATTACGGATGTTTTTTTCTTCGGTGCACTAATCAGGATTTAACGCACCGGTGCGTACCAGTAGTTGGAGCCCCGGGGTGGTCGAAGGAGAATGCACCGAGCCATTAAGGTATAAAACAGCACTGGGTGTAGTGTTGGTGATACAACACACGGGGCCATTCTAATTGGTCTTGGGATTTGAGTAGTGCCCATAGGTCGTATCAACACGTCGGTGCGTAGACTTATAGAAACGCACTGGTGCACCCTTTCACACAAATGCACCAAGATTTATAATTTTTATCGGTATTCATGCGGTGCAAATATTTCATACAAATACACCGGTGCGTATAGACACATAAATGCCCCAGTGCGCAGTATATCACAAATGCACCTATATTTATAATCGGTATCGCTATTCGTGTTGTGCTTATAGGTCGTCCAAATGCACCGGTGCATATAGACACAAAAACGCCCCGGTGCATAGTATCACACAAACGCACCAAGATTTATAATTGGTATCGGAATTCATGCGGTGCTAATAGGTAATAAAACGACACTGGCGCGTATATAGACATAAATGCACTGGAGCATCGTACCGCACAAACGCCTTGATATTTTTAACCGGTTTTGGTATTTGTGCGGTGCCCATAAGTCGTAAAAACGCACCGGTGCGCTTAAGAAAACACACACCAGTTTTTATTTTGTATTTTTTAGAAACATCGACCTTTGAAAGTGAAATTATTGTGATTGTTTTAAATTCATTATTCATCAAAAGTCGACACATCTTATAACAATATTCATATTAATTAAATTTTTATTAATGCATTTGAATATGATGTTTGGATTAATTTGTTTTATCATATCATAATTATTGTGGTTTTTTAAAATTCATTATTCATCAAAAGTCGACACATATATATCTTATAACAATATTCATATGAATTAAATTTTCATTAGTGCATTTGAGAACGACAATGGAGAATGCAATAGTGACAATAGAGAATGCAATATAATAAATTAAAACATTTTTTATTATATATATATATATATATATATATATATATGAATAAGACATTCTTTGTCATACAAAATGGGACAGTATATATATATATATATATATATATATATATATATATATATATATATATATATATATATATAAAAGACATTCTTTGTCATACAAAATGGACAGTTATTGGTATCCCTTTATCTTTCAATTGGGACACTATGTCCATTACATTAAAGAAAATGTCTGATTTCACAGACATTTTAAAAAAAATACAACGCCTTGATTTGATATTCAAACATAGTGATCATCATTCTTCGCTTGAACTGTTGTCACTACTAGAGCTACTTCCATGAATTGGGTTATTTTCAGGAATGTTTTGTTCACGGTGTTGATTGTTTTCTTCTTCTTCACCTTCCATCTGCAAACATAAAGATAAACTGTAATGAGTGTATATAC
Source organism: Pinus albicaulis (assembly GCA_034641835.2). Lineage (NCBI taxonomy): Eukaryota > Viridiplantae > Streptophyta > Pinopsida > Pinales > Pinaceae > Pinus > Pinus albicaulis. The sequence continues at coordinate 1,268,985,855 of CM076581.1, forward strand.
ATTGGTGAGAATAATGAAATTTGCAATATTAAATAATATACATAAATATAAATCGAAAAGAAATGACGTACCAATGCAACAATTGACTCATAAAATATACACATTCTTTCAAAACCATGTAACATGCCATCTTTCAAGATTTGATCTGTTGGCGCAGTGCCATACTTTGTTTCCTGCAACTTTTATACTCCATAAAAAATCATATATTTAATATAAAAGATTTTTTTTTCTATTAATTATAAACGGAGCTAAGTAAAACAAGATCAATAGATACTTACAAATTCCACAATTAAGTTCTGATATGCCAACATATACTCACAACCCATATTTAACCCAATTTCAATCAATTCCTCTGATGGTTATTCTTTGTATGTTAGCACCTGTTTGAAGACATTCAATGATTATTTTTGTAAAACAACTTAAAAAATACAAAAATGAAATCTAGTTAAATTGTTATAACGAAGTAACAATTACTCACAAACTTAGATATCAATCCTTTTCTTCCTTGTCTTCTTGTTTTATGTGCTTGATGGGTTTCATTTTCTTTTCTTTTCTGCAAGAAAATACTTGAAAATTAATATTTAATGCTAAATTGTTTATTTATTTTACCTAATGATCGAAAAATTCAATGATTACATATTACATTTGAAGCACGTTGTTGTTGAGATGGCTCCTCTCGCGATGCAATTTTGTCCATTTCTTTGACCATCTCCTTGTACACCTTTTTGGACATTCGTACTGGCATATTTATGATATCAGTTCGTTCATCATTTGAGATTTTCATAATCTTCTTGAAAATGTAACATGACAATAAACTATTTATTTTTTATATTGATATATGAAAATTAAGTATAACAAAAGTGATATTTATAAATAATTCTAGATAAACATCTAAAAGAATGTTATGTTTTCATTCCTTTTTTTTTTATACATGTTTGCTATTAAAATTCTGACATGTCTCATTAACCAATTCTCTGGAAACTTTTCCTGTAGTTTAGATAAAATTTGGTTCTTGGAATCATTGGATTGGTTTTTGTATTGTAAGTGGAAATAACGTCTATACATTCATTTCACTAGATCCCTCAAACTTTTGTAAAAAAATTTCCCCCTTTCGTTAACCTCCAGCACCACTCTAGATGATCTAAGGAGCAATTCATTTTCATTTGCATGTTCTATTTTTTTTTCTTTTCTTAGAACAACATTCATTTTCTGAGTTGTTGGTCCCTATAGAACATTAAACAGATGTGAATTAATATAATGTTTCACACATGTTATCTAATAATTTTAATTATATTATTAATGAAAACCAAAAAAAGAAACTCATATTGGATCGATAGTATTTTTTCATTCACCTGATTCATCATTTTGCATTAATTTTTCCATCAAGGTTTTACGCTCTTCTGTTCCTAGATCAGAAATAATCTTATCGAGCTTCGTCATTTTGTGGCTCTACATGATACACATTAAACAATACATATTAGTTAAACTTACATATAGTTCAAAAATAATATTTTTTGTAAAAAATTTACAAAGAACTTGCATTTTTTGTTTTTCTTGATGTGTTATCAGTATTTCTTTTATTTGATCTCTTGTCAGTCATTTATTTATCAATCTCAAACCTGTACTATATCATTCATTAATATATTTATAAAAAAATTGTCAACTTTTCAAGTAAAAAAAAAAATCTTAAGAAACTGGTGCGCCATTCATGGTGTACGCACCGACGTCGGTGCGTGTTTGTCTTCCAAACACACCACACAAACAGTGTAATAGACCAAACGGTGCTCTATGTCAACAAGGAGCATCGGTGCATTACGAGTCAATCACTGCACCAGTTAACCATGATAAAATAATAAAAATCGTCCAGTGTTAATTTTTTTAGCATAAACCGGTGCCATATTTTACATATGGCGCACCAATAAAAAAAATTTGTTTATTAATTTTTTATCACATTACTTATGCGGTGCGCTTGTACAATAAAGAGCACCGGTGCAGTATGTTATGCCTGAAGCACCAATAAAAAAATCTTTTTTTTTTTAAATTCATGCAAGGGCCCACATGGATTGGGATCCGACTATGCTAATCGCCTCGTCGATTGGATGTCTTAGGTCTATATTTAGCAATACAAACCCTATAAATCTAAATTGAAAAGCCCTAATTCTAAAATCACAGAAAGAGGGAGAAGAAAAGGCAGAAAAAAAAAATAATGCAAGGTTTGTATTTTTTGAAAAAAAAAAAAAAAAAAAATTCGAAACAGAACGTTCGTAGTCTGCCATAATGAAATAGTGCATCGGCTGCATATTTTACAAATGGTGCACTAGGAAAAAATATTTCATTTTTCTAATTTTTTATCACAGTACTTGCACAATGCGCTGGGATAATAGAGCGCACCAGTGCAATCCGGTACACAAGGCGCACTGATTTTTTTATTTTTTATTTTTTTACTTTATGCAAGAGCCGACATGGATTGGGATCCGACTATGCAGGTCCTCCCGTGGGTTGGATGTCTTAGGCTTATATTTAGCAATACAAACCTTATAAATATAAATTGAAAAACCCTAATTCTGAAATCATAGAAAGAGAGAGAAGAAAGGGCATAAACAAAAAAAATGTAGGGTTTGTTTCTAAAATGGTTTTTTTTGTAAAACAACACATTTTCGGTGCGCCATAATAAAATAGTGCATCGGTGCCATATGTTACATATGGCGCACTAATAAAAACATATTTTGTTTTTTTATTTTTTATCACTGTACTTTCACGGTGCGCTGGTATAACACAACGCACCGGTGCACTATGTTACGCAGGTGCAACGACGAAAAAAATCTATTTTTTTTTTAGATTGACGCAAGGGCCAACATGGATTGAGATCCGACTATGCAAGTTTTCCCGTGGGTTGGATGTATTATGACTATATAAACCCTATAAATCTAAACTGAAAAACCCTAATTCTGAAATTACAGAAAGAGGGAGAAGAAAGGGCAGAAACAAAAAGAATCTAGAGTTTTGTTTCAAAAAATGGATTTTTTTTTTTATTTTGTTTATGAAAACTGCAGAAAAGGTAAAAAAAAACTACAGAAAAAAAATAAAAAAATAATAAACTTTAATTTTATTATTTTAATTCATCAAAAAAACTACAAAAAAAGTGAAACAAAACAATAGACTTTGATTTTTTCTTTTACTGCATAAAAAAACTACAGTAAAAAGTACAAAAAAACAATAAATTTTACTCACATCATTTGAAATTCTATGGTACAAGGTGTGAATCACTAGAGGTTTGGAATTCTAATCGTCTGAATACTTTTGTTCGAACGTATTTCCCTGCTCCACAGTGCTCTCGTGCTCTGTTTGCTCCAGGTATGTTTCCTGCAAATCTCTAGCTGAAATTTTTTGCAAAAATAGTGAAATAATGAAGTGTTTAGTATTTAAAGAAATGTTTTATGAAATTAGATTTTCGAAAATATTTTTCCGTCCATTTTTCAATTTACGATTTTTTTTTCACTTAAAGAAAATAGGGTTGCACTTTTTTTATTTGCGGTTATTCGTTTATCGATGTGTCCTTTAATTGAACCGCACTGGTGTGTTAGGTTATAAAACGGCACCGATGCACAATACCAAAAATGCACCATTGCGGTTATCTGTACATTACGCACCAAAATTACATTTAGGTTTGTGCACCAAAATTTATTGTTGTTTTTCTCAAATGCAGGGAGAAAATATCATATATTATATAGAATGGAAAATTCTTCAAAATCCAGTTCGTTCCATAATATTTCTCAAATTTTATCGCGAAGTTCTCCCTATCCATCTGGAGACGTAATATTTACTTCAGATTTGTTTTATTTTTTCACTATCTAATTGAATTTATGTTTTTTATCCATGCAGTCAATCATTCACAACTTAATTAAATTTATATTGTATACAAATTTGCAGGTTCATGCAGATTCAACATCGAGTTCAGATGCACAAAATATTCAAACTGCTCCAAAACTTTGGAAATTCTTATCAGGAGCTGCATACCGCAAGGCGCATTTTGTAGATGAAAATGGATAGCCGCTTCACCCTGCCAATTGTAACAATATTTCATCTTCTAGCCACAATCCCAGGACAATGATGGTAATTACAACTATAATTGTTTGGTATATATATTGATTAATATGTAATTATTTCAACGTCAAACCAATTTATAATCATGCAATATTGTCAACGTGGTTACTAATTGATATAATATATTTTGAACTAATCATATTTAATTTTTTTTTTAATTATTAGGATTCTAGTGATGATGAATGACCTACCTACCATCTTCTGTTGCACCCCACGACAATTTCAAATCGAGAAAAGACTGAATTAAGAGAAAAAAGAGGAACAATACCAAGAATGGTTGAATCAAATACCGATTCAATTTCTGCTACGTCCAAATTCACCAATTAGGAATGACTACAGCGATAGTAGTTCTTCACAAGTTGGCAATGGAGGCAATCAAATAGAGGTTGGTATGGATGATTACTTGAGGGATATGACTGCCATGGAGACAATGTTGTTAGATGCATTCCAAAATGATGATCAGCTAAGGGATGATGCTCATATCGCTGACACCTTTTTCAAAAGCCTTAAATTTTCTTCCACCTCCCCTCTCTTTGGACCTGGTGGTCAGTCAAATTCTACTCAGTTGGGGACAACAATGTTACTGTACAACTTGAAAGAAAATTTTGGCTTGTCGAATGCATGTTTCTCGGAATTTTTGAGGTAAGTTACCATAAAGTACTCCCCTTATATAAATTTGAAATATAATTAGTACACTGCAATTAACATTACAAATGGTAAATTTTATGAAGTATGTTAATAATTATATCGACATTAATGTACGTTTATTAATATATTTTTCCATGATCACCAACTATAGGTTATTCAAAGATAAGGTTCTTCTGAGTGATAATGTCTTGCCCGGTAGCTGTGAAGAGGCAAAGAAATTGTTCAAAATGTTTGGTGTTGAGTACATATCATATCATGCATGTCCAAATGATTGTATTCTATATAGAGGAGAATATGCAGACAGAGATGTGTTTGAAATGTGGGCATGACAGGTATGATAAATAAAAAAATAAGGGTAAATCACATACTGGTCCTCCTTTTAAGATATTGAGGCACATGCTTATAATCCTAAGGATTCAAAGGCTCTTTCGTTGCAAATAATTAGCTATGTTGCAGGGATGGCATGCCTCACACAGAAGTGAATTGGGATTTATGCGAATCCCAATTGATTCAATAGCCATGAAGCATATAGAGGATACATGGCCCAAAAAATTCAAGGATGAAGTACGAAGTCTACGACTCATCATAGCCATGGATGGCGTCAACCCATATTCCCTCCAAAACACCAACTATTCTATTTGGCCTATAGTAGTGATCAATAACAATATCCCCCCATGGTTGTCCATGAAGAATGAACATCTTATGTTGGCTCTCATAGTCCCTGGTAGAAGACAAGTGAAGAATATGGATGTCTACTTACAACCACTGGTAGATGAATTGAAGGAATTATGGGATGGGGTAAATGTATACTATATATCAAGACCCATTGCAGCAGAGAGGAGTTTTACGTTGTATGGAATATTTTCTTACACGACACATGATTATCCAGGCTTAGGATTTTGCTCTGGTGAATTACATGTTTAAATTATTGATTTGTTTATACATGTAACAATATTCTTTCACATATTAGTTATTTAATTTGTTGTAATATTTGTTATGATCTTCGTGATATTCTTTAACGTGCCTATATTAATTAATGTATACAAATATAATCTCGCAGGTCTTGTAACCAAAGGGTATTTTGGATGTAAATGTTGTGGACCTTCTCTGAAAGCTAGATGGTCCAAGGACCTACGAAAGCTAGTGTATGATTGCTCCAGGGTATTCCTACCAGAAGAACACCCTTACAGAAGAGCAACATCCTCTTTCAATGGTAAATGAGAGAGAACCCAAAGGCCTCCAATAATTACACCAACTGAATGGCTTAGAGCAAATGAGACAGATAAGGAGAAGGAGTTCATAGAAATGTTTGATTCAAATGGGGAGCCTATGTTCGATGATCCAGATTTCTTCGACACCTATGTTGATAAATTGCCCATTGGGATGAAAAGGAAACCTATCTTTTATGACCTCCCATATTGGGAGCATCTTAAGATTGCCCACTTATTAGATCCCATGCATATATTTAAAAATGTTTCATCTTCTTTATGGAGGCACATATCATCAAAAAAAATTGAAAAATTGGCTGTTAGGAAAGATTTTATTACTTCAAAAACTAAAAATAAACATTGGCTAAGACGATTAGAAAGTACGGGATCAGAGGCAGGCGCTGGTCCCTCTAATTCATGGTTTTTCAAAGAAGGTGATGTCCCATGGATTTAAAAAAAAGATGATATATCTTTGGCAAAGGAAGTTATAATGGATGTCAAGGTGCCAACTTCATACGGGTCTTCACTATGACGCTGCTTCAACGTGGATGACCATTTGTCAGGGTTGAAATCACATGACCATTTGAATCTTCTAAGAGTATGTATAATGTCAAAAGCATGATTTTATTATTTTTTATAATAATAAATTTTATCCCATGCGGGGATCATAAAACATAACTAATTTTGTATATTATTGCATGTGTTTATAAATTTGTACTGTCATTATCCTTTGTTTGTGCGTGGGTGTGTGAAACATGAATTCCCTCAAGAGCTAGGACGTGCCATATCTAAATTATCTGCATTTTCACATTGGATCATGTCAAAGGAGATTCATGTGGCTAGCATTCCACGGTGGTGTCAAGAGATAGTTGAGATTGTTTGTATGTTTGAGAAGGAACTGTCGACGAGTTTCGTGGATTACAGGTTCATCTTCTAATTCGCCTGGTAGATGAGGTTGAATTATTTGGGGTTGTTTCTTGTTGTTGGATATTATTCTTATAGAGGTACATGAAGAAATTGAAAGGTTTTGTTCGACAAAGGGAAAAACTCGAGGGGTCTATGGAAGAGGGGTACATATCGTATGAGTCTTTATATTATGCCAATGAGTACATCAAGCAGATCGACAACAAACCAGGTGCGGTGATTTGGGACGATGAAATGGATAAAGACAAAAGAGAAGGAGAGTTGCTCCAAATGAGTGGAAAAAAGTGCTTGATAAAGAGTAAGCGACTTATAATTTTTCAAATTTACAAAAATTAATTAATATTCATGTTAAACTTCGATATAATGTATATTTTTATCTCTAAGTACTATATAATGTTGGTTTGATTTCATCAGCGAATGTAGAAATTTAAGTAATCAATAAATTCGTTCTTTACAATTCTGAAGCGACACAACCGTGGGTCGCATTGTACGAACAAAACAGGATGAAATGGGATAGTGATAGGAAAGAATTCAGATAGTTGAATGGTAGAAGTGTGTCTTATCCCGATCATTTAATAGAAAATATGCCAAAAATATGCCCCAACAGTTGGGTTGTTGACCAAGTCAGAGAGAAATATGGTGTTATTGGTCGTTACCCGCGTGCTGAAGAGGATGTGCTAAACGTAGGGATTGGGTGCAGCAACTCAGTAATAATATTTTTAATTTATATGTAAATTTGAAACATATATTAAGACATCTACATTTCATATTTTAACTATTGGATTATTATTTATAAGACACATGACACTATGATTTTTTTAACTTTTTTATAATAGGTGCATTTGTTCCCATCTATGTGGGGATATGGACACCATTTTCGTACAGAAAATGCCGATGCTGGAAACATCACACAAGACTGTGGAGTGGAAGTTGAGTTTGATCAATCTAGTCGTTCTAGCCACCGTGATCAAAACCTAGTATGAAGGACTTTAGGTTACGTCGGAAAGATACAAGAGATCATCGAAGTGGATTTTTCTTCTTTCCAATGTGTTATTTTTAGGTGCAAGTGGTGGGACACCTTTGATCGGAATAATGTAAAGGAAGATCACGATAGTAGGCTGATATGTATCAACTCTAGAAAGATGTGGGATGAAGCTAAGGAGCCCTATGTGTAGAAATTACTATACACTAAGCATGCATACATCCAGATTCCCTTGATCTCACAATATTTAACTTCTTGCAAAATACAGAATCATTCCCCTGTTAATATTTTGCAGAAAATTAATTGCAAATACATGTGAAGCATAAATAAAAACAATCGCACATAACACAGTTGTTTAACGGGAAAGCCTGAAGCTGAAAACCCCAACTATCATATATTATGTATCATGGAGATCATGTAACAATATCATATAAAGCTTAGTACATCAAGTTCTCAGTACAATCAATCCTCACACACTAACATAGAAGAAATCTGCAAATCCATGCATCGATGTTTGCTCTCCTGCTAGCCTGCCTCCACTGCGCAATCCCTGCTAAAGAATAACTCTGAATGAATTTGAATTACCCTTGCCTTGACTGTGCAATCCTCATTGGAAACTCCAATGTGTGTGTGGTGCAATCAATGCATTACTATAGTCACAATAGATAGTCCATCTTGCCCTTTCACCTATCTCTCCACTGGGTCTCCACTGGAACTAACATGCACTGTAGTTAACTGTTGTATTGTTCAGTTGATTAATGATTTATTATTTGTGAATTAATTCACTCCACTCTCACTAGTGTATCATTCAGTTAGACTAGATACAACTAGCTCAACTGAGTCTAATTGAGTTAAACTGAATACAACTCCACGAACTACTCTTCCAACTCTGTCATAACTTTGCCACTTCAGTTCTAACTGAGTCCTCCATGCATGAACAACCAGTAAACCCTAGGAATTGTGTAATTCCTTCAGCCCATTGATTTTCCAAATCTGTGCACTGAAATTAAGTGCTCCAATATAATAAGTTGATGTTTATTGTCGGATTATTATTAAGAGCTAATAATAATCGACACTTCTATTTTTAGATCGACGATCTATAAATAGACTTCGCCCAATATTCTAAAATTAGAATTTCATCTATTTTTCCAACTTGACCAACCATCCACAAGTAGCATCCTGCAACTTCTGAAATATGATCACCATGTCTAAAAATAGACTTGCACCAAAAATAGCCTGTGGGCCCACTTAGTGAAGGCAACTCTTTTCACTAAGTTCATCATCTTGTTGAATCTCAACACTCCCTCTCAATAAGATAGGGATTATCTTTCACCCCGATCCTGCCTCTATGGTATTTGAATTTGCTCCTGGTGAGTGCCTTTGTCAGAATATCTGCATCCTGATCCTCCGTAGGAATGTACTGAAGCAACATGATCTTCTGCTGCACACAATCTCTGAGATGATGATACCGGATATCAATATGTTTAGATCTATCATGAAACACAAGATTAACCAAGAGTTTAATGCAACTCTGATTATAATGTATCCCAGTAGGATCTAAATGTGAACCGAACAAACCAACCAGGATCTTCCTCATCCAGATAGCCTCACATGCTGCTTGACTTGTTGCCATTCTGCTTCCACTGAACTGAGTGCCACGGATCTTTGTTTCCTGCTGTACCAAGAAACTGTCATAGATCCGATACAGAAAATCCCTCCTGATGTGCTCTTTATGTCTGTTAGGTTGCCTGCCCAATCTGCATCCGTGAAGCCATGCAACTTCACCTCATCCGTCTGTTTTTACCATAAACCATACTCAGATGTGCCCTTGAGATATCTCAGGACATGCTTTCCTTCCTTCCAAAAGAGCTTGGTAGGCTTAACCATCGCTTGTGAAAGCTGGTTCACCGCATAGCATATATCTTGTCTTGTATTAACTAAATACATGAGCGAACCCACCAACTATCGATAGACAGTGGCATCCACTACCTCTGCCGATGTAGCATCCTCTTTCCTAGAAGAGGAGTGTCGATAGGCTTGCAGCCTTGCATGTGAAACTTCTCCAGTATCTCTCGGGCATCCTTGCCTTGAAACACAAACAGTTCACCTTCCCGCTGCCATATTTCCAATCCAAGGAAATAATGAAGGAGGCCCAAATCCTTCATCTCAAACTCCTTTGCAAGATCTGCCTTGCATGAGTGTATCAACTGCTCATCACCCGTTAGTATTAAATCATCAACATAAACAACAATGATTAAAAGCTTACCCTCCACCACAATTTGGTACAGGTTTTCATCCGCCTCACTCTTGGTGAAGCCAAGTCCAGTGAAATAGTTGTCGATCCGAGTGTACCAAGCACGAGGTGCTTGTTTCAGCCCATACAATGCTCTTTTGAGCCTGCACACATGCAACTCGTTGCTGAAGATCTCAAATCCTTCAGGCTGCTCAATGTACACCTTTTCCTCAATGATCCCATTAAGGAACACAGTCTTCACATCCATCTGATGAATGTGCCAACCCATCTGCACTGAGAGAGCAAGGATGGTCCTTATGGAATAATACCATGCAACAGGTGCAAAGGTTTCTTCATAATCAATCCCCTAGATCTGTGAGAAGCCCCGGGCAAAAAATATTGCCTTATACTTCTCGACGCTCCCATCAGCAGCTTTCTTTACCTTGTAGATCCATCTTGATCCTACAACTGATTTTCCCACCGGCCTTGGAACAATCTCCCAAGCATTGTTTTTGACAATGGAGTCATACTTCTCCACCATGGCATCTACCCATGTGGGATCCTGCACTACTTCTTCAAAAGAATATGGCTCTGTCACGATACACTTTCTCATAAGAGCCATGTATCTAGTAAATTGGTTAGGTGATTGCCTCTCTGTGTGCTGTGATGTAGGGACTCCTACATTCTGTGCCGCATCAAGATTCAATCTCTCAACTTCTGTGGTACACTCTCTGCCTTGTTTGATGTCTGGTTCTACATGAGTGCACTCCTCCACTCCATGAATCTCCTCCTGTGGCTGATCCACATCTAGAGGCTCATATTTGGGAACAAGAAGTTCCTCCTCTGCATGCAAGTGTAGCTCCCTCTCAAGCGACAACTTCATGGCTTTCACCTCATTGAATTTTATATCTCGTCGCACCACAATCATCTGACTATCTGGCAAATACACACAATGATTATGGGGTGTTTCTGTGTACCCCAAAAATATCCCAACTTCTGCAGTCAGCTCCAGCTTCCTCCTGGCATCCTTTGTCACATGAATGTAAATAGATGAGCCAAAAATCTTCAAATGAGAAATATCAGGCTTCTTACCAGTAAAATCTTCTTCAGGTGTACTCATTCCAAGTACTCTATGAGGACAACGATTTTACACATAAACCGCAGTGTTGCATGCTTCCGCCCACAAGTGCATCGGTAGGCCCTGGTCATGCAGCATAGCTCGTGCAGCACCCATGATCATTCTGTTCTTTCTCTCCATGACCCCATTTTGCTATGGGTTATGAGGCGCTATGAGTTCTCTTCAAATTCTTTCTTTGCTACAGAAGTCTTTGAATTCATCCGAGATGTATTCACCACCATTATCGCTCCGTAGATCTTTCACTTGCTTCCTTGACTCCTTCTCCACCAATGCTTTAAACTCACAGAACTTTGAGAATGTTTCGCTCTTCTTCTACATGAAGAAGATCCAGCATCTACGAGAATAGTCATCAACAAATATAACATAATACCTGTGTTTTGTTGTTGAAGCAACCGAGAAAGGTCCACACACGTCTGTGTGAACTCCTTCAGATCACCGAAGCACGGTTCTCCTTCTCATGAAAGGTGGTCTTCACAAACTTACCCATAGTACATCCCTTGCACTGATATGACTGTGCAAGAGTACCCTTGGGAAGTCCAGTAGAAATCTGCTGCAAAATCTTTAAAGTGCCATGGTGAAGATGGCCCAATCTCCTGTGCCATAATTCGCCCTCATCCCGGCACACCACTTCTTCTGCTTTGCCCACCATTTCAGCGCAGCCATCTACCTCCAGATTGTAGAGATTCTTAACTCGAATCCCCATCTTCTTCATCTTCTTGGTTTGACCCGTTGTTTTATGTCGAAGGAAGGCTTTTCCCTCACTGAAAACAACATCATAACCTTTGTCTTCCAACATTATGACCGAGACCAAGTTCTTCTTCAGACCTGGAACATGCATAGCATCCCTCAACAAGAATGGATTACTGGACTCCCTCTCAAAGGTAATGGTCCTAATTCCGGTCGCACTGTATCGACCATCGTCGCCTATCTCTATATGCATCTGGAGGTCCTTCTCCTCCAAGTCACTAAACAACTCATTGTCTCCCGTCATATGGAAAGACACACCACTATCAAAATACCATACCGATCCCATATAGCTTGAAACCAAGCATGCGATCAAAGAGAAATCAAGCTCAAATTGCGAGGCTAAGGCCTCTCCAGCTGCAGCTCTAGTAGCCTTCTTGTTCTTCTTCTTCTGTGGGCAGTTAGTGGCGAAATTCCCATGTTCGTGATAGTGAAAACACTTCACATTGGACAAATCCTGCTTCTTTCCTTTAGCTTCTGATTTTGAAGGAAATGTATTCCCCTTCCCTTTCCTTGCTTTGGCAGCCAAAGCGCAATTCTGTTCATCTTCATTCTTTGATGAAGAGCCATCCTTGGTACCTCGCCTTATCTCCTCCTGCACAAGATCCAACCAAAGTCGCTCCCATCCTGATAGTTTATCCCGTCCATTGATAGAGTCTTTGTAGCTATGCCAACTCTTCAGAAGCCCAATGAGAGCCAAGCTCACCAAGTCTTCATCATCAACAGTAACCCCCACACTTCCCAGTTCATCCTTGCAGTGGACAAACTTCGTGAGGTATTTTGGAATACTGTTGCCCTTCTCCATTTTTATTTTTCTAAGCTTGTCTTTAAGCGCCAACTTCCTCTGGTCTCTTCTGCTTTGGAACAAATATGTCAAAGCCTTCCACATTAAGAATGGAGTGGCTTTCTCATGAAGGTTGGACACAATATGGTCCTTACACCTTCCAACAAAATTCTTCTTGTCTTTGCTATCTTATTTTTCCATGCATCAAGTAATGTAGCATCACTAGATCCCGGCTTAGGAACATTGTTATCGATGAAATCCTTCAATCCATTGTCCTCCAGCACCGCCTCCATCCTATCCTTCCAGGATATGTAATTCGAGCTCCCATCAAGGGCATACTCCAATCGCAACCCATTGAAAGACATTTCAATGTATACTCAACTTCTGCACCAAGAATTTTTTGTAGCAAATTCGAATTGTCCACCAACACAAACTCAAAAATTCTTCACTATTGCAATCTTCAAGAATTAACACTGTTCTGATACCATGTATAAATTAGTATACACTAAGCATGCATACATTCAGATTCCCCTAATCTCACAATATTTAACTTCTTGCGAAATACAGAATCGTTCCACTATTAATCTTTTGCGGAAAATTAATTGCAAACACATGTGAAGCATAAATAAAAACAATAAAACATAACACAGTTGTTTAACGGGAAATCCTGAAGCTGAAAACCCCAACTATCATATATTATGTATCATGGAGATCATGTAACAATATCATACAAAGCTTAGTACATCAAGCTCTCAGTACAATCAATCGTCACACACTAACATAGAAGAAATCTGCAAATCCATGCACCGATCTCTGCCCTCCTTCTAGCCTGCCTCCACTGTGCAATCCCTACTGAAGAATAGCTATGAATGAATTTGAATTACCCTTGCCTTGACTGCGTAAGCCTCATTGGCAACTCCAATGTGTGTGTGGTGCAATAAATGCATCACTATAGTCACAACAGATAGTCCATCTTTCCCTTTCACCTATCTCTCCACAGGGTCTCCACTGGAATTGACATGCACTGTAGTTAACTGTTGTATTTTTCAGTTGATTAATGAGTTATTATTTGTGAATTAATTAGCTAATTATTTCACTCCACTCTCACTAGTGTATCATTAAGTTAGATTATATACAACTAGCTCAACTAAGTCTAACTGAGTTAAACTGAATAAAACTCCATGAACTACTCTTCCAACTCTGTCATAACTTTGCCACTTCAGTTCTAACTGAGTCCTCCATGCATGAACCACCAGTAAACCCTAGGAATTGCGTAATTCCTTCAGCCCACTGATTTTCCAAATCAGTAATCGTAATTGCGTTCCAAGAGAATAAGTTGTTGTTTAGAGTCTGATTATTATTAAGAGCTAATAATAATCGACATGCATCTATTTTTAGATTGACGATCTATAAATAGACTTCGCCCAATATTCTAAAAATAGAATTTCATCTATTTTTCCAACTTGATCAACCATCCACAAATAGCGTCCTGCAACTTCTGAAATATGATCACCATGTCTAAAAATAGACATAGTCTAAAAATAGACTTGCACCAAAAATAGCCTGCGGGCCCACTTAGTGAAGGTGACTCTTTTCACTAAGCTCATCATCTTGTTGAATCTCAACACTATGTTTTCCCTAAACACTGCAACCAGATTTTTTTTTACCCAGATGTGTTGGATAGGGATTGGTGGTTTGTATTGACACATGACCCTAGATCAAAACATATTTTTGAGAACGATATTGTTATCATGCCATGCGAGCTAGAAGATAATGAGGGTGATCATGAGAACCGAGAGTGATATGGTACATGTGTTATTTCATCAATATTTATACTTTTTAAGATGGTTTTTTCGAAATATTAATATAATATGTAGTTTGAATTAATTGGTAATTTGCATTGTGCTAATGTTAAAATCAATAATTCACTTGATAATTTGCAATTATGTTGATCTCAAAAACAATGGCTTACTGTATAATTTTTTTATTTTATTTTATTTTTTTATTTTTATTTTTTTTATCAAAGATCATAATAAAATAATGATAATTCTAAAGTACATGAATGTATTTGCATTATTTTCCAAACTTTATTATGTTACAATAAATCATATTATTCTAGATTTATTATTTTACAATTATTTAAAATTTACAAATTTACAAATTTAAAAATTTTAATAAATTCATTTCACATTAATATAATTAAAATTTTACAAATATTTTACATACAATTACAATTACAATTAGAATTAGAATTAGAATTAGAATTACAATTTTACAATTTCACGTACAATTACAATTACAATTACAATTTTAGAATTTTACATATATATAATTACAATTTTACAAATTACAAAATTACAAAAAACCATCGTACAAACATCAAATTTGAATAAAAAACACATTCTGCAAAATCGCTAACTGCATTATCGTAATCATGATCATCTAACAAAACACAATTAACATTATATATTAACATCATCACAACACAAACATAAAATATACATCTCATGTCAAATAACTCATGCTATCACATACACATCTATCTGCAAGCTGCACATTAAATGAACATATCTAACATGACTTAACAACATACACATAATGATGATCACCAACATGTAAATTAAGTACAACTGCAACATGAACATAAAATACATGGACCATATATATATATATATATATATATATATATATATATATATATATATATATAACTAAATAATGTTAAAAATATACAATTGTAATATAAATTTCATGGATCAGCTGGTGGTAGTACAACATCAATATCAATACTAGTGGCCGATGGTCCAGCCTCATCTCCATGATGACTTTTACTAGATGCTAGTGGAGGCTCATGCTCATCTGGAGCGGTGCGAGGTGAATGACCATGAGATGATGGTACGCTGCACCTCGCAGATTATGCATCATGTACTGCTGCTTGATCGTAATGTGCAACAGTCCTCGTCAGTCACATAAAAGTTGTCGTAACTTCTACGACATGTCGCATCAAGCTGTACATGTCACGTGGCATGCCTCTCCACATCCGTAATAGCTTATAATCGGCATCTATATCTCTATAATGAGCGGGCCTGATGCCCGCCTCAACAATCGATGTAATGAGTTGGCCGCCCAACTCCATCCTGTATCTAGCATCACCAAGTTGACCGCGCACTAACGCACCAACAGGAGCAGGTATCTGATCTGTAACAGCCTCCTGAAAATCCTCGGCATCTGGCATGCCCTCATCATCATCAGGATCCACACCTGGATCAGGTGGTGGTGGCAGCATCTCCTCACCATCAAAAGAGCCAATGTCTGCAAAATATATACAAGTACACAACAATAATTAGACAATTTCATTACACAATTTAATAAAAACGAGTTAAAGAACATGTTAGAATAAATTTAAATAAAATAGTAATATTACCTCTATCATCTGGTGGCTCATCATTTGTGAAGAGGATGTTGGCACACCCTCGCCAATCCAACCCCACATAAGGACAGGGGACCATAATGAAGGGATGTTCATCAACACTGGCTAGCAACTCCAGTGCATCATCTGATATCCTCACTGGAAAAAGAGTCTCCTCCCACTTGGGCATCATTTGCCCCCACATGTGCATACGTGCCTCAGTAACTGGCCTACGAGGTTGCCGAAGAAAACTAGGTCTCGTCTTTGGAAACCTCTCAAAAAATAAACAAAAAAGCTCTGAAGCAAAAGGGAAGTTGACCCTCCCTTGTGCATGAGCACAACATCTATCTAATGTTGTACAGAATTGCCGCAAAAAAATGGCAGACCACCTGACAAGTCGTGGCTGTTGTAGTAAAGAATCAACATAATATAAAAGCGAGCAAATAATGCATTGCCTGTCACTAGTGTTGTGCGAAATGGTCGAAATGATAAGTGAGAGACACTGGACCTCCTCATGACCAAATGCACCAATACGTAGCTGCCCTCCAACGATCTGAAAATATGCAGGAGATACGAAATGTGCTCCAATGTATCTCTGGGAGTAAACTAAGTGACTCCCTGCCACACAACAAGTTGGAACCTCGAGGAACGAGGGAAAATCCACCCCTCTCCTCGATAGCCCTGTAATAAAATATACATCCTCCTCAGTGGGCATGTACCACTGGTTGATACCAACCCAGAAATCCTATCGCTAGGCATTCCACCTTCGGATAAGACGTCTCAAAAACAAACTATGGGACTTTAGGGAAGTATCCTCCTCATAGAACTTGAGGAGGCCTACCTACCTTAGGAGTCCCTACGTCGTTGCTATAATAGGGCGAGGGTACGCATCTCTCTCCCTCTTTCTTGTCTCCCATAGGCGAACCATGTTATATTGTTCCGCCTGTTGTTGTTGTTGTTGCCCCTCTTCTCTCCTTTCATGTCTCTGAATGATTGACATATTAAACATAATTTTTTTATTAAATGACACATGTACTTAGAAATATATGTATATAATTTTATTTTTTTAAATAAATAAAACAACAGTCAGTACGCAAAAAACACAATCAT
Organism: Pinus albicaulis; assembly: GCA_034641835.2. Classification (NCBI taxonomy): domain Eukaryota; kingdom Viridiplantae; phylum Streptophyta; class Pinopsida; order Pinales; family Pinaceae; genus Pinus; species Pinus albicaulis. The sequence continues at coordinate 1,269,003,139 of CM076581.1, forward strand.
GCATCGGTCCCAGTGTGTCTTTCAACAGAGTGCACTGGATACGGTGAACCCAATTATATTCAGCGCACCGGGGGCGGTGCTCCAGAAAATGTTTTTAGCGCACTACTTAGTACGTGCAGTGTCAGGAGGGCGGTGCGATGACTACATTATACGCCCCGAGGCATATATCTATGTCAGCACACTGCCCTCCTACCACCGTACATAGTCGTCGGTGCAATATTTTAAAAGGCTGCACCGTTGACATAGGCCAAATACAGTAAGTCATGCACTGACAAAAATACCCATCCCGGGGTGGTTATTTTGGTCAACACACCGCATCCCCACTATTCAACTAGGTCAACGATGCGGCCAAGTAACCGACTGCACCGCTCTTTATAAATAAAATTAAAATAACACGGTGCGCCTTTGGTACCGCCCCGTAACCGGTGTGGATACCCTTAGCACCAGTTTACCGGGCTGAACCGTTGACAATGTTGAATTGTGATATGCGGTGCACTGACCACATTACGTGCCCCAGGACGAATAATTCCATCAACGCACCAAGTTTCCGCGATACCACATTGTCAACGGTGCAGCCTAGTAAACAACCGCACCACAGTTTTTAAAAAAAATTAAAATAATAGGTGTGCCTCACGGTACCACCCCAGAACTGGTGTGGATATCGTTAGCACTAGTTGCAGTGCGGCTTGTACATTTACAATCAGCACCGCAAACCAGTGCGAGCCGAATGGCTAGAGCGCACCGTGCGACAATTTTTTTTTATTTTTTTTAATGGTTAATTTTAAGGTTTTTGAAATCCTAATCTGCTAAAAGGTTTAATTATGGAAAAATAAGAAAAATACTTGTACATTTACCCGTCGAGGAGGCATATTGGCTGTATAATTTTCAAAAGAAAATTTTTCCACTGTTTTATAAAATTCAAGTTGGAGATTGGTGGCAATGCACAGCAGCAGTGCGTGCAATAAGTGTAATGGGAGCATGGATTTCAGGGCAGCTCAAACAAGGATAACTTGCACTGGTGCTTGAGAGCTCTGTAGCACTGACAAAAGTAAAAAATGCGGTTTTTTTGCCATAATTTTTTTTATTTATTTAACCGTGTTCCGGTGCGCGGGGTTTTTACTAACATACCGGTGCGTTTGTAGTATGCCGCCCCGAGCTGTTTCTATTTTCGCGCACTTTTATGAGGTAGCGGGGTAGCATATCTGTAACGCACTGGTGCTCTACAGTAATATAACGCACCGGGCACGGTGTCCGGTGAGCCAATGATTTATCCAGTTTTTCGGCTGCAATTTTTCTTTTATTCAACCCTTTTCTGGTGCACGATGTTTATGGGGAACCCGATGCATTTTCGTCATTCTGCCCCGGGCGATTTCTATTCCGTGCGTTTTTTATCAGGCACCGGTGCTAACGATTTTACACACACTGGTGTTGTGCCTTAATTAAAGGCACCGGGTGGGTGTGTATGGAGTGCATGGTTTCCAGTGTGCCAATGTTTTGTGTTGTTTTTTGGTCGTAATTTTTTTATTTAACCATCTGCCAGTGCGTAGGGTTTATGGGCGCCCCGGTGTGTTTTATTTATTCCACACCGGTTGGTATATGTTTTCGCGCACGTTTTCGAAAGCACCGGTGCGGTAGAGATGTAAGGAACCGGTGTTGTACAGGAATAGGACACACTGGGTGGGTGTGTTAGGAGCACACAGTTCCCGGTATTCCTATGTTTTGTGCAGTATTTTGGCTAATTTTTTTTATTTATTTAACCCTGTGCCAGTGTGCGGGGATTTCAGGGCGGCTCATTGCGTTTAAGGACGACTTGGGCGGTTTCAGTTTTCGTGCATTTTTTATGAGGCGCCAGTGCGCAAGTTATGTAAAGTACCGATGCTCTATATAAATACAACGCACCTGGCGGGTGTGTACGGAGCACACGATGTCCAATGTGCCAATTGTTTAACCACACTGGTGCGTTTTACGGTGATAAGATCATCGGACGAAATACATCCGCAAAAACCTCTGCCCACCAACCTCCTCTAGGAACCTCCACTAGAAACGGATGTCTGGGGTATTTTTATAATGGGTTCCTCAAAAACATTCACTAGAGGGTCTTTTCCTTGTAGTGATATCATCAGATTTCACATCTCTTCATTATAATATTTAATCATCCATATATTTAATCAGTGGTGTAACATTTCACAACAACAATGGAGAACACAATAGAATAAATTAAAATGTATTTTATTATATATATATATGAATAAGACACTTTTTGTCATACAAAATGGGACAATTATTGATATCCCTTTGTCTTTCAATTGGGACACTAGGTCCATTACATTAAACAAAATGTCTGATTTCACAGACATATATTTAAGTACAGTGCCTTGGTTTGATATCCAAACATGTTGATCATCATTCTTCGTTGGAATTGCTGTCACTGCTCGAGCTAAGTAAAACAAGATAGATACTTACAAATTCCACAATTAATTTCTGATATGCCAACATATACTGACAACCCATATTTAATTCAATGTCAATCAATTCTTCCGATGGTTCTTCTTTGTATGTTAGCACCTATTTGAAGACATTCAATGATGATTGTTGTAAAACAACTTAAAATATACAAAAATTAAATCTAGTTAAATTGTTATAAGGAAGTAACAATTACTCATAAACATAGACATCAACCTTTTTCTTCCTTGTCATCCTGTTTTATGTGTTGAATGGGTTTCATTTTCTTTTCTTTTCTGCAAGAAAATACTTGAAAATTAATATTTAATGCTAAATTATTTATTTATCGTACATAATAAAAAATTCAATGATTACATATTACATTTGAAGCATGTTGTTGTTGAGATGGCTCATCCTGCGATGCAATTATGTCCATTTCTTTGACCATCTCCTTGTACACCTTTTTGGACATTCCTACTAGCATATTTTTGATATCGACTCATTCATCCTTTGAGATTTTCATAATCTTCCTGAAAAAGTAATATGACAATAAACTATTTAATTTTTATATTGATATATGAAAACAAAATATAACAAAAGTGATATTTATAAATGATTTCTTTGTAGTAATATATACATATAATTCTAGAAAAACATTCAAAGGAATATTACTTTTTCAATCCTTCTTTTTTGTTGTTGTAGGTTTTTTCTATTAAAAGTCTAACATGTCTCATTGACCAATTCTCTGGAAACTCTTCCTCTAGTTTAAATAAAATTTGGTTCTTGGAATCATTGGATTGATTTTTGTATTGTAAATGGAAATAACGTCTATACATTCATTCCAATAGATCCCTCAAAGTTTCGTAAAAAAATATCCCCTTTTTGTTAACCTCCAGCACCACTTCAGATGAGCTAAGGAGCAATTCATTTTCATTTGCATGTTCTATTTTTTTTTCTCGTCTTATAATAACATTCATTTTCCTCGTTGTTGGTCCCTATATAACATTAAACATATATGAATTAATAGATTGTTTGAAACATGTTATCTAATATTTTTAAGTATATTATCAATGAAAATTCATAAAAGAAACTCATATTATATCGATAGTATTTTTTCATTCACCTTATTCATCCTTCTACAATTATTTCATCAAGATTTTACACTCTTCTTGTCTTAGATCAAAAAGAATCTTATCGAGCTTCATCATTTTGTGGCTCTGCATGATACGCACTAAACAATACATATTAGTTAAACTTACATATAGTTCAAAAATAATAATTTTTGTAAAAAATTTACAAAGAACTTGCCTTGTTTGATTTTCTGGATGTGCTATCAGTATTTTTGTTACTTGAACTCTTGTCAGCCATTTCTTTATCAATATAAAACCTGTACCATTCATTAATATATTCTATAAATAAATCACATACTTTTCAACTAAAAGAAAAAAAAATCAAGAAAACGGTGCGTCTATCTAAATTAGACGCCCGGTGCGACTTTCAAAACTTACACACTGAAAATAGCGTGGTAGGTTCTTATAAATGCTCTGCTAATACAATAGAAACACCTCACAGTGCTCTTTGTCAATATCAGACCCGGTGTTATATTAATACTAAAGCACTGATTAACATAAACATAAATTAATAAAAAATTATTTTTATCAAACAGTGTTTTTTGTCAATACGTGCTCAATGCACTTTACTACAATCGTGCACTAGTGCGCTATTTTAAACAGGGCACACCAATTAAAATAAAAATAAAAATTTTAAATCGTGCAAGGGCCGACAAGGATTGGGATCCGACTCTGCGAGTGGTCCCACAGGTTAGATGTCATACGCCTATATATATAGTAATACAAACCCTATAAATTTAAAATGAAAATCCATAATTGTGAAGTCACATAAACAAGAAGAATCAAGGGTTTAACGTAAGAATGAATTGTTTTTGTTTTTTTCTAAATTTTAATTAAATTTAAATAGAAATAGAGATTGTAAATGATTTAATTAGTGAAATGCGCAGTAAAATTTAAATTTTTTACTATGCATGTATTAAATCTAACAGAAACTATAAAAAAAACAATTATTAGAGTAAAATTTAACAATTTTACTATACTACAGGGTTTTTGTGTGAATCACCAAATGTTTCAAATTTTGATTATCTGAATAGTGTTATAATTCGAAAGCATTTTGTTGCTCTACAGTGCTCTTGTGCTGTCTTCCTCTAGGTATGTCTCTTGTGCAAATCCCTGCCTGAAATTTTTTGCAAAAATAATGAAATAATGAATAGATTTTACTATTTAAAGAATTTTTTTATGAAATTAGATTTCCGAAAATCATTTTCCACTCTTTTTTTAGTTTACCACTTTTTTTCACTTCAAAAAAATAAAGTTTCACTTTTTTTTCCTGATATGTGGTGCGGTTGTTAACTACCAGCACCGGTGCGTTCGGTAATAAAACTTCATCGGTGTGGTTAACAGTACATTAGCACCAATAACAATAACTCTTTTTTTAAGGCACCAAAATTAATTTTAGGTATGTACACCAAAGTTTATTGTTGATTTTTCTCAAATGCAGGGAGAAAATCTCATAATTATATCAAATAGAAAATTCTTCAAAATCCATCTCTTTCCATAATATTTCTCAAAGTCCACTGCAGAGTTCTCCCTATCCATCTCCAGACGTAGTTACTTCAGATTTTATTTATATTTTCATTATCTAATCGAATTTATTTATTTTCTCCATGTCAATCAGCTGAATAAAATTAATGTATACAAATTTACAGGTTCATGCAGATTCAAAATCGAGTTCAAATGCACAAAATATTTAAACAGTTCCAAAACGTCGGAAACTCTTATCAGGAGCAACATACCGCAAGGCGTGGTTGTTAGATGAAAATGGACAACTGCTTCACCCTGCCAATTGTAACATGTTATCTTCTAGCCACAATCCTGGGACAATGATGGTAATAATTGTTTGGTATAATGTAATTATTTCAATGTCAAACCAATTAATCATGCATTGAAGTGCTTATTAATTGATATCATCGATTTTGTACTAATCATGTTCAAATATATTTTTTGAAATTATTAGGATTCTAGTGATGATGAACGACCTACCTACCATCTTCTGTTGCACCCCACAACAATATCAAATCGAGAGAAGGCTGAACTAAGAGAAAAATCAGAGAGGAACGATACCAAGAATGGTTGAATCAACCACCTATTCAATTCCCACTACGTCAAGATTCATTAATTAGGAATGACTACAACAATAGTAGTTCTTCACAAGCTGAAAATGGAGGCAATCAAATAGAGGATGGTATGGATGATTACCTAAGGGATATGATTGCCATGGAGACAATGTTGTTAGATGCATTCTAGAATGATGATAAGCTAGGGGATGATGCTCATATCACTGATACCTTTTTCGAAAGCCTTAAATTTTCTTCCACCACCCCTCTCTTTGGACCCGGAGGTCAGTCAAAGTCTACCCAATTGGGGACAATGATGTTACTATAAAAATTGAAAGCAAAGTTTGGCTTGTCAAATGCATGTTTCTCGGAAATTTTGAGGTAACAGACCATCAAGTCCTCCCTTATATATTGAGAAATATAATCACACAATGAACATTACAAATGGTCAAAGTCTACCCAGTTGGGGACAACGATGTTACCGTACAACTTGAAAGCAAATTCTGGCTTGTTGAATACATGTTTCTCAAAAATTTTGAGGTAATTGACCATCAATTCCCTTGTATTTTGAGAAATATTGTCACACAATCAACATTACAAAAGGTCAATTTTATGAACGTTAATAATTATTGGCATTGTACATTTAATATTGTCCATGACCAACTACATGTTATTCAAAGATAAGGTTATTATGAGTGATAATGTCTTTCCCGGTAGCTGCGAAGAGGCAAACAAATTGTTGAAAATGTTGGGTAAAAATACGTAACAAAATTATTTTGCATATTAATTATTTAATTCATTGTAATTATTCTGATCTTCATGGTATTATTTAACGTTCCATGCATATTGTATACAATAATTTTATAGGTCTTGTAACAAAATGGTATTATGGATGTAAATGTTGTGGAACTTCTCTGAAAGCTAGATAGTCCAACGACCTATGAAATCCAGTGTATGACTGCTCCAGGATCTTCCTCCCAGAAGAACACCCTTACAGAAGAGCAACATCTGCTTTTAATGGTAAATGAGAGAGAACCCAAAGGCCTGCAATAAAGACACCAGTTGAATGGCATAGAGCATATGAGAGAGAGAAGGATAAGGAGTTCATAGAAATTTTCAATTCAAATGGGGAGCCTATGTTTGATGATCCATAATTCTTCGACACCTATGTCGAGAAATTTCCCATTGGGATGAAAAGGAAATCTATCTCTTATAACCTCCCCATATTGGGAACATCTTAAGATTGCCCACTTAATAGATCCCATGAATATATTTAAAAATGTTTCATCTTCTTTATGGAGGCACATATCATCGAAACAAAGTGACACATTGGTTGTTAGGAAAGATCTTATTACTTCAAAAACAAAAAAGAAACATTGGCCAAGACAATTAGAAAGTACAGGATCAGAGGCTCGTCCCTCTAATTAGTATTTCAAAGAAGGTGATGTCCCATGGATTTTTAAAAAAGATGATCTTTATTTGGAAAAGGAAGTTATAATGGGTGTGAGGGTGCCAACTTCATATGGGTCTTCACTACGGCGCTGCTTCACCGTGGAATACCATTTGTTGGGATTGAAATCACATGACCATTTTAATCTTCTAAGAGTACATATAATGTCAAATGCATGATTTTATTATTTGTTATATTAATAAATTTTATCTCATGGGAACATAAAACATAACTAATTTTGTATATTATTGCATGTGTTTATAGCTTTGCAGTGTCATTATCCTTTGTTTGTGTGTGGGTGTGTGAAACATGACTTCCCCCAAGACCTAGGAGATGCCATATCTAAATTATATGCATTTTTTACGTTGGATCATGTCAAAGGAGATTCGTGTGGCTAGCATTCCATGGTGGCGTCAAGAGATAGTTGAGATTGTTTGTATGTTTGAGAAGGAATTGCCGACGAGTTTCACGGACTTGTAGGTTCATCTTCTAATCCACCTAGTAGATGAGGTTGAATTAGTTGGGGTGGTTTCTTGTCGTTGGATGTTCTTCTTAGAGAGGTACATGAAGAAATTGAAAGGTTTTGTTTGACAAAGGAAAAAACCTGAGGGGTCTATGGCAGAGGGGTACATATCGTATGAGTCTTTCTATTATGCCAGTGAGTACATCAAGCAGATCGACAACACACCAGGTGCGGTGATTTGGGACGATGAAAGGGACGAAGACAAAGGAGAAGGGGAGCTTCTCCAAACGAATGGAAAAAGACGTTTGATAAAAAGTAAGCGACTTATAATTTTTCAAATTTAAACAAAGTAAATATTCACGTTGAAATTCGATATAATGTATATTTTGATCTCATATGTACTATATGTCGGTTTGATTTCATCAATGAATGCAGAAATTGAAGCAATCAATCAATTCATTCTTTACAATTCCGAAGTGACACAACCGTGGGTCGCATTGTACGAACAAAAGAGAATGGAATGGGATAGTGACAGGAAATAATTCAGACAGTTGAATGGTAGAAGTGTGCCTTATCCTGATCATTTAAAAGAAAATATGCCAAATATATGCCCCAACAGGTGGCTTGTTGACCAAGACAGTGATAAATATAGTGCAATCGGTCGTTACTGGCATGCTGAAGAGGATGCGCTAAACGTAGGGATTGGGTGCAACAACTCGGTAATAATCTATTTATGTACATATTAAACTTAGTAATGCACATTTGAAATGTAACATCTATATTTTATAATTTAACAGTTGGGTTATTAGACACATGACACTATGATTTTTTAAATTTTTATTAGGTGCATTTGTTCTCATCTATGTGGGCATATGGACATCATTTTTGCACAGAAAATTTCAATGATTGACACATGACACAAGACTGTGGAGTAGAAGTCGAGTTCGATCAATCTAGTTGAGCTAGCCACTGTGATCAAAACCTAGTACGAGGGACGTTGTGTTACGTTGGAAATATACAAGATATCATTGAAGTGGACTTCTCTTCTTTCCAATGTGTTGTTTTTAGGTGCAAGTGGTGGGACACCTTTGATCGTAATAATGTAAAGGAAGATCGCAATAGTAGGTTGATATGTATTAACTCTAGAAAGATGTGGGATGAAGCTAAGGAGCCTTATGTTTTCCCAAACATTGGAACCAAGTGTTTTTTTACCAAGATGTGTCGGATAGGGATTGGTGGTTCATATTGAGACATGACCCTAGATCAAAACATATTTTTGATAACAATAGTGTTATCATGACAAGCGAGCTAGAAGATAATGAGGGTAATCATGAGAACGAAGAGTGATATAATACATGCGTTGTTTCATCATTTATACTATTTAAGATGGGATTTTATAAAGAAGAGGACTTAACCTTATAACTAAGATTCTTTTTTTCCAAACATTATAATATGTATTTTGAATTAATTGGTTTGCATTGTGTTAATGTTAAAATCATTTCACTTGATAATTTGCAATTATGTTGATCTCGAAGGCAATGCACTATATCAAGTTTTTTTTTCTATGTCAATTCCTAAAATAATACAGCTACTTGATTGCTTTAAATGGTTTTCACTATATCATTACTTAAATAAATGCACCCTATTATGTGTGTGTGTGTGTGTGTGATATCTTCAAAATTTAAAAATTTGTATTAATATATACTGTTATTTTTGGTATGTAAGATCATAATAAAATAATGATAATTCTAAACATGAATTTATTCGCATTATTTTCTAAACTTTATTATGTTACAAAAATTCATATTATTCTAGATTTATTATTTTACAATTATTTATATTCATACAAATTTACAATTTTACATTTATGGTAATTTAACAATATGTAAGGTATACATTTTACTTACCATAGTTATGGTTCAAAATTGACAATTAATTTATAATTTTAGAAATTTAGAAATTTAGAAATTTTACAATTTTAATAAAATTGAATCATGACAATATATACAATTACAATTACAATTTTACAATTTCACAATACAATTACAATAGTACAAATATTTTACATACAATTGCAATTACAATTACAATTGAAATTTTACATACAATTACAATTACAATTTTACAATTTTACATACAATTACAATTACAATCACGATACATACAATTACAATAACAATTTTACAAAAAAAAAAAAAAATCAGTTGAAAAAAACTCCTGGTTTATATAATGTACCAGCACAAAAATCTTTTAGATAATTCATTTATTACATTCAGAAATATGTTGACTGTAGATAAACTTTGGTCTGAAATCATCATATTGAAAAAATCATGTATAAACTTTGATCAGAAAACATATTAACATCTAGTATATCTAAGAGTGATGCAAAAAGTCTTTCAAAAAAGTAACCAAAAATTGTTGTTTCTCCACTCTATCTCCTCGGGCCAACTGGAGATTCCCTCGATGTCTCACTGCCTTGTATCTGTGTGCATACATCGTATTTTTTGTGTCTGAGAGCATAATTCTAGTGAGACACAACATTCCCATGTTGTATGTTGACCCCCCTACTTTAAGCACAAAAATTTATTGCCCCCTTATCATTTAAAAAAAATTGACAACACCACTCGCCCCATTACCTGATGCATCATAAAGTTCATAATGCATCTCACCAAATATCCCATTCAAACCTTTATTTTCTAGTTGATCCGCTTGAGTATTCTTTTCCCGGTAAATGTGTTTAAAAGAAATGGAGGAAAATGTTCTATTCAAATCTTTAACTCTTTCAAGTCAATCAGTTATATGACCAGGGTTTGGAGAGGTTCCCTTATTCATGTGGTCCATTAGGACATGGGAGTCCCCAAATACCCACAACTTGTCCAAATATAGTTGATTCAAGAACCAAAGCAGACCCCATAACGCCAACATCTCGACCCTCATATTAGTTCCCAATCCACCATACCAGTATATTTTGTAATTACAATTTGGGAAAATCATGAGCCATGCTCCACAACCATATCTTAAATTTTGAGATGCCCCATCAAAAAAGCCAGTAAGATAGTGAATTTCAAAAGGCATCATTCTTTTTCATAAATCCGTTGGAGGCTTTTGTTGAATTCTTAGTTTCCCCCAAGTCTAAATAATCTGGAAACAGATTTTTTCCGATGTGCTTACCTGTTCTTCTAATATCCATCTGTTTCTGCAACACCGTAAGCACCAATGAAAGAGAATGGGGATGTTCCTAAAAGATTTACCTTTGTGAAACCACCATTTGATGTAGTCCTCTGAATTCTCATAATTTGGTGTCAGAAAACTGAAATGTTTACTCAACAAGTTGTGTATCTCCCATGCAAAAGGGCAGAGGTAAAAAAGGTGAAGGTTATCTTTACTCTCCCTCATGCAAAGTTTGCAAATCCCAGGACCAAACTTTCATTTTTTCTAAATATTTGACCAAGTGAGATTCTAGTCCTGCCATACTAGCCATAAAAAAATCATCATCTTTAACTGTGCATTTACCTTCCACATTTCCATAAACCAACTATTATGTTCAGTCCTGAGCTTTACATTTATGAGTTCTTTGTATATTTCACTTGTAATAACTTGGCCATTTTTTAATATACCTCCCCATGTGACCTGATATCCCAAATTATGTCTCCTCATTCCCAGGCATCGTAAAGATTCAGTATATTTCAACCACTCAAATTCCATAGTTCCGTGTAGGTCCAAGTCCCCAGTCGACATCCATCTCAGATCATCACCCACCCATTCCTTAACAGTCTGTCCCATGTAGAAGAAACCTTTGTTATTAAGATTGGTCACCGTTTCCGCACTAAGAGTTTGTGTGTGTGCTAAACCTCGAATACCCGGATGACCAATAAGGACTTTGTTTCCGTCACCAGAAGTCCAACACATTTTTTCAATAAATTGAGGCCAAATTTCCATGAAGCCATTCCAAATGGTAGACCCCCTAGAAACTATATCCCATCCATTTATAAAGAGCTCTTCCACACCCATCTGACTAAGGCTTTTATGTTTTATAATGTCGTTCCATATACCAGGGAATGTAAACATCTCCATATATATTTGATGAGCAACACCTTGCCAAAACTTTCCAGGTCCATTATGCCCCATCCTACTTTTTCATTTGGCATTTCTAAGCATATCCCATCGAGCCAAATGATATTTCCCATTCTCTCTTCCCCCACCCCAAATGAAGCTTACCACGACCCTTTGGATTCCATCAATGATTTTCTTTGGTAGAATAAAGAGGTGTGCCCAGTACACGGTAAATTGTTGGAGAACCGTCTGGGCCAACACTAGTCTCCCTCCCTTCGAAATCCATTTCAATTACCAACCACTGATCCTTCTTTGATATTTATTCAGCAACCACATCCAGTCAACCACATAGTATCTTATAGGCGTCATGTGAAAGCCAAGATATGTAAAACCATCAATGAGAGGTGGCATTCTGAAATTAAATAGAAATCCATTTTCATCATATAACACCTGATCACCCTCAGCATAGTAGATACAATACTTACCACCATTTTCCATCATCTTGGATGCGATACTGAATCTTTTAAAAATGTCATGAAGGAATACCCAACAGCTTCTCAACAACAGCCCAAAGATCAACACGTCGTCAACAAACAAGCTGTGGGTAATCTCCCTTTGGGAAGTAACCTTCATGCCCCTGAAATCTCCCAAGTTCACAGCCCTCCTGATCTTAAGGTTGAAAGTGTCCATCACTAATATAAATAGGAGTGGCGAAAGGGCACATCCCTGACGCAGCCCTCATGATCTTAAGGTTGAAAGCGTCCATCACTAATATAAATAGGATTGGTGAAAGGGCACATCCCTGAAGCAGCCCTCTCCCTGGTTTGAAAAACCTAGACATTGAACCATTTATGATAATTGCCATAGATTTATTACACACGCACCCCATAATCCAAGCAACAACTTCTCTATACATTCCAATCTTGTAGAGGATAAGTCTCAGGAATCCCCAGTCCACCCTATCATAAGCTTTGCTTAAGTCCACCTTCATAATTGTTGTGCTCTAAGGACCCTATCAATGGCCTGGGACACTGGGACGTCTCTGAAATTCCAAGATAGTAAATTAGGTTCTTGTCCCGACACGGATACAGCCTTTTTCTTCAACCTGGGCCTCCCTTTCCTCTTCCGTATGGTGACATTAGATTTCGACGATGGGCTGATGTTAATGGTCAGAGATGACGACAAGCTAGTGTCAACCCTCAAAGGGGAAAGTTGGGCATCAGGGTCCAAAAGCAGCAATTCCAAATCACTCCCAATGGAGTTCCAGGGTGAAAGAGGAGCATCATCATTCGCGGCAGAGGGAGGAGGGCTAGAATTCAAAATTACAAAGGATGATGGAGACTTGAACAGATTACGGGAAGGTGACATAGGATGACAGTTTACATCCCAGGGTATGTCAGGTAGGACCAGAGGAATCCGACCAATCATCACCATCTTCCCAGAACAGTGGTTCGGTAGACCTATCCCCTCCCACCGCTTGAGTGTCAGAGGCACCAAACACCGACCCTCATAAAAAATAGGCTTATCCTTCCCATCCAACAATTTTCATGTGCGATAGAGGGTAAAGGATGTAATGAAACCGACTTACCCGGAGAGAGAGGCAGAGACAACAATCCATTCAGTTGATTTTGTGGAGAGGCATTGCGATCAACTTCATCAGCTAGACCACATCCATAATTCGTGTACTTGGCGGTATATTCCTATTTCCACTGGTGGAATTTGCGTATCAAGTGTTCCGTCTCATGGAAAAGATGACACCGGAAGGGGACTTCCCAGTAGTCCAATAACTGTTGATAAACCACCTCATCCCATTTTAGATCAATGTGTACAGGTAACCCCCTGAAGAAAGGAACCTTGACCAACAGCCACACCACTCTCTTGTCAAACACGCCAATGCATTTTGGATCAACAAAGAGACATGACTTGATGCAATTCCAAATTTCCATCAAAACCTGTATAGACCAGAATTGCAAAGGCAGTCCAGGCAGCTTAACCCAAATGAGGTGGTTTTTAGGTGCTTTCATGGTGGGATGAAAACCTGCATCCCATCTGTGGAGTGCCCAGAAGCATCTTCCATGACCCCATGTCCTTCACAAAACCTCTCCCACATCTTCAGATTTTATGAAGTGGAAACAAAACCCCTCGTTCTCTAACTTGCTAACCTGTGGCAAGTATCCCAAAAGCTTCTTCCAGGCTTCCATCACCCAATTCAGCATGTTCAATTTACTGATTTTTTTTAATTACCACCTTCCCACAAGTGCTCAACATGACAAACTCTCAACCCTCTTCCACATGACGTCGCTACCAAAGCTTAGTATTTAACATACCTCAACCAGCTTGAAAGGCTTGGTAGCATGATGAGGTTTAACACTGTCGCAAACAGGTTTTAGTTGAGGTCCAGGTTCTGAAGAAGTTCCACCAGGAGGAAGAAAGGCAGCATCCCGAGAAGCATACACAATAGTATGAGGATTTTGTTCATTAAGGTCACCACATGGAGAGTGAATTCCGCCACCCTCTGCCAGCTCAACCTCGTACATGAAAGCCTCATTGAAACATTCTGACTCATATTTTACAATTAATTTTCCCAGCTCCGTCATTGCAAGTACCCAGGTTCATAAATGAACGATAGGATGGATAGGGAATGTGGTATACGATCCGATCTTGTACAGATATATAAACAAGATCACAGCCCAGTGAAAAGAATCAAATATACCATATAGTAGGTATAATTTAAGACCCTCAACAAATAAAAGTTGTCTGCCATCCCCAAACATACCACTACCCAAACAACATAAAAGCATAGGACGCTACCTCATAAATAAATTAGCACATCTGAAATAAATAAGGATGGCGAGGAAAAATAATAGTGTAACGTCAACGTCCACCGCCCCTGTTAGCCATAAACACCCGACCGAAAAAATATTTAAAAAATAAAACCGGTGATCTCATTCCGATATCCTCGCTAGAAAAACTAGAGATAGTCCCCACAAAGTAAAACCAGTTCCAGAGTTGGTGAGCCCGAGCGCACAGGGATAGTATGTGACCAAGCACCCAAAAAAATAATCCAAGGACCCTACAGCCTAATAACCCCTGTCATAGCAATTCAAGGTATTAATGATTCTCACTGGGCACAACAGCAGAAGAAGCATCGTCCAGCATTCCACCATCTCTCACATAGTTGGACTTTCATGCTCTTGCATGGTCTGTTGATAATAAAAAAATGACACCATTTATTTGACTGAGAAGGAGTTTCATAAATGCTGATCTCTAGCCTTTCATGTTCGCTATGTAGATGAGGGATTCTTATCAGCACATCCCATAGCCAGTTTAACATGATTAGCTTACCATGCACTCAGTACATATGAACAACAAAGAATTATCACCATACCCAAATGGGAAAACCATTTCAAACATCCAAGATTTATCAAGCCATAGACAGGGGTTTTCTAAAACATGTAGACTATGTTCATACACACCCGTCTCTTTGAAATCTAAAAAAAACCATTCTTGTTGAAAAAATGTACCTGGTTCGAGTTTCACCCAAATATTATATATAGAATTTTTCTGTGGATTCTGCTGAACTGGCATTATCCTCATCGATAACAACCGATGAATGCCCATGTTACTGAGAAACAATATCCAAGGAAGTTCAAGCCTGTGACACATTTTGAAATTTGACTGATCTGTGCAGAGTTGTTCTAGACGAAGAAGGTAGACATTAATGGAGCATTCAGCAAATAAAATCTTAAACATCTGAAATATTTCAAAAGAGGAAGGGATTGTCGGTGATTAATTTGTTCTCTTTGTTGGTGATAGATCCGTTATTTTGACAGAATTGGTCCATCATTAACATTGTTATTTCTTTCTGTGATCTGCTATGCTCTGTTTTTTTTCTTTTTTTCCGGCGACTTCTTTATTTAAAATACATTTTATGTGATATCTCAGTCTTCTCCATGATATTTTTCTACAATTTTACAATTTGTAAATTTGTAAAATTGTACAATTTACAATTTTAAAAATTTACAGATTTACAGATTTTACAATTTTAATAAAATTGAATCATGACAATACATACAATTACAATTTTACAATTGTACAATTTCACAATACAAATACAATTTTACAATTTTGCATCCAATAAAATTTTTACATACAATTACAATTACGATTACGATACATGCAATTACAATTACAATTACACAATTTTACAATTACCAATACATAATATTTAATAAATATCACGATTTAATATTAAAAATAAACATCACGATCATGATAACCATCGTACAAAAATCATATTCTAAAATACACATTTAAATTTTCTAACATCATCTAATCATCGTGATCATGATCATCTAACAAAACACAAACATTCTATAACATCATCATAACACAAACATCAAATATACATCTCATGTCAAATAACTGTTATCACATACACATCTATCTACAAGCACATTAAATGAACATGTCTAACATGACCTAACAATATACACATCATGATGAACACCAACATGTAAATTAAGTACATCGACATGAACATAAAATACATGCACTATATATATATATATATATATATATATATATATGATGTCAAAAATATAAAACTGTAATAGAAATGCATATAAATGTCAAATATCTGGTGGTACAACATCAATACTATAAATAGTACTCAAGGCTTGCTCAGTTGATGGTGCCTCATGCTCAGATGGATGTGCCTGCTCAACTAGAGTTTCCTGCTCAGTCAATAGTACCTGTTGATCATATGGGTGTGCCTGCTCAAGAGGTGCCTGCTCAACTAGAGTTGCCTGCTTTGGAGGTGCTTGCCAATGAGATGGTGCCTACTCAGATGGACCTGCCTGCTCAGTTGATGGTGTCTTCTCAGGACTAGGTGCCTACTTAGATGTGCCTACTCAGAATATGCCTACTCAGGAATAGATTTTGGTTGCTCATCTATGACGCAAGGTGTAGGAGGAGGAGGTGGAGTACTAGAATGATGATCACTCCCCTCGTGATCATGATCACCCAATGAGCTGCTTTGTTGTGCATCTCCATGGTGCTTATCCCTTCTAGCTGATATTAGCTTGGAAGCTCTGAATATATGACGCATAAGGCTCATCATATTGCGGGGCATGTCCCTTCAGAGCTCTGTGAGCATATGATTAGCCTGGATCTCTTTGATCGTTGTAGGGAGGCCTCCCTCATCAACCAAGAGTTGACATAGTCAGCCACCCAACTCCATCCTGAATCAGATGTCCGCCCTACGCCCCATGCCCGCAGGTATCTACACCCGAGGTTAAGGTCTGCCACCCTAATCTGCGGGCTCCGCCATCTCCTCGTCATGATATACAAGATCATCCGGTGGGGGTGGAATCATGTCCCCAATGAATGTGCCAATATCTACAAAATATATAGTACACAACAATAATTAGACAATTTCATTAAACAATTTAATAAAACATCTTAAAGAACGTGTTAGAATAAATTTTATTCTAATTAATTAAGACAATAAAATGAAAATATATTAATTTAAATAAAAAACTAATATTACCTCTAGCATCCGGTGGCTCATCCTGTGTGAAGAGGATGTTGGTATTCCCTCGCCAATCCAAACCCGCGTATGGACACGACACCATCACGAACATGTGATCATCAACATTGGCTAGAAGCACTAGTGCATCACTAGATATCCTAGCCGTGTAGTCGGATGGGCCCCTCTCGGGCATCATCTGGCCCCACATCTACATTCATACATGTAATATCGGCCTACGAGGCTGGCAAACAAAAGTAGGCCTCATCTCCATAAGCCTCTCAAAAAATAAACAAAATAACTCTGAAGCAAAATGGAAGGTCAACCTCCCACGTGCTTGAGAATGGCATCTATCTAATGCTATACAAAACTGCTGCAAAAAAATGGGAGACCATCTCACAAGTCATGGCGTCTAGAAAAAATAACTAACATAAAATAAAAGAGGGAAACTAATGTGTTGCCCGTCACTAGTATAGTGTGCAATGGTTGTCAGTAGTAGTGAGAGGCACCTCACCTCCTTTGGACCAAATGAAGAAATACGTAACGAACCACCAGACACCTAAAAATCTGCAGGAGATAGTATATCGTCCCTAATGTATCTCTGGGAGTACGCCAACTGACTCCCTGCTCCATAACCGACGGGGACATCTGGGAACTGGGGAAAATCCTACCCTCTCCTAGATAGGCCAGTAATAAAATAAATTTCCTCGTTAGTGGGCTCATACCACTGGCTAGGACCGACCTAGAAAGCCTGTCAGTGGGCATCCCACCTGTAGATCAATTGTCCTAATAACCCATTGTGCCCCTTAAGGGATGTATCCTCCTCGTAGAACTTAAGGAGGCCTACCTCCCTTAAGAGCAACTGGGTGGGTGTCGTAATAGGGAGAGGGTACAAAAGTCTCACCCTCTCCCATGCTTCCCACTATTGTATCATGTTATAATGGTCCTCCATATGCTCTTGTTGTTGCCTTTCCTCTCTCCATTGACGTCGTTGAATGATTCACATATTAAATACATTAGCCTCCCTCATACCTCAGACATAAAACCTAATTTTTTTATTAAATGACAAATGTATTTACAAATATATATATATATATATATATATATATATATATATATATATATATATATATATATATATATATATATATATATATATATATATATATATATATATATATATTATCGAAGAAAAAAAACATTCAGTGCGCCCAAAAAAATAGTCACGCACCGCTACCAGTGCGCACCTGTTTATCACACACCGCCCACGGTGTGCATGAAAAAACTACACCCACCCCGAAAACATAATTTTATTTATTTATTTATTTATTTATTTTTTATTTTTTTTTGTGGTGCATTGACCAAACTATCCACCCTGGGGTGGTTGTTATAGCGCAACGCACTGCCCGACAACCATACATAATTCCTGGTGCGTTCTGATAAACGGTCGCACCATCGTACAACCGTACATAGAGTTATATTTTTAAAAAATTTAAATTGTCAGTGTAGCCAACAACCAACACGCACCACACTATTTTAGTGTTAAAGCAGTGTGCTTTTCCTCGGTACTGCACCGGAACCTAGTGTGATTTTCGTTAAAACCATTCGCGGTGTGGCCTGTAAATTTACAGGCAACACCGCAAAGGGTGCAAGCCAAATGGCTCAAACGCACCACGCAGTTTTTTTTTTTTTTTAAACGATAAATTTTAACTCAATTTGAGAAATTAATCAGCCAAAAGGTTAAGTTGGTGAGAAACAAGTAGATTACCTGCACATTTGCGCGTTGAGGAGGCATCATTGTCGAGGAATACTAAAAATCAAATTTTCCCACCGTTTTGGAAAATTCGAACTCCACACAGTGAGCAATGGACGGAAGCAATGCAGGAAATGGGAGTTGTTGTCACTCCTAGAGACAACCCTGAGTTGCTAAAGACTAGTGCCTAGGACATATTAAAATCAAAGGGTTTAAATGTATTTATCTTGAGTGTCCTCCAAATGTATCTTCATTTAGGATTCATGGGACTATGGTTCAGGACAAATGAGGAATCTCGGTACTAAGCTTCATGCTAACTAATCAATGCTCG
Source organism: Pinus albicaulis (assembly GCA_034641835.2). NCBI lineage: Eukaryota > Viridiplantae > Streptophyta > Pinopsida > Pinales > Pinaceae > Pinus > Pinus albicaulis. The sequence goes on from CM076581.1 coordinate 1,269,022,348, forward strand.
AAATGGGCTCGAGGGCTGCATGCGTCTAAGATGCTTCAAATGGGCCAAGTGAAGGACTAATGAAAAAACCTTTGAATATAATGTCACGATGATATGGAGGAATCATGAGAATCAATTCCGAAGGGGTGGGCTTATCTTATGATAAGAATCCAACCATCCGGGAATTTGGAAGAAAGGTGGTAGATGATAGGTAGATGAATATGGAGTCTCACAGAGAGAAATATTAAGGCTGTAGAGTAACTTAACACATGAGTGTATTCTTTCCTCAATGAGAATGTATATAAATTCATGAATCAAATCATTTACAACCAGCATTTTGCACATGAGACATTGGAAGATCAAATCATAAAATGGAAAATCTTAAACAAACAGAATATGAAAACATACATATTTCTCATTAACCCAATTGGAATCCATTCGTAGGCAAAGTAATTTTATATTAGCCTTCAAAAACAACTCTCCAGAATATGCATTTTAGAGCTCAAAATAGCATTAGAGGAAAGACTACAAAATATTCAGTTTGAGGGGCTGCGCCACTGCTTTTTGAGCCACGTGATCACCGTGAGCTGCGCGGTGCGAAACACACCACCTGGGCTACATGGACCTCTCCTTGACTGTTATTTTTATCACTTGACCTACTCCTGCTTATGGCTCTGTGCACCCACAAAGACCTTAGCTTATACACTCACATGCCAACAGGAGCACTGATGGCAGGGCAACTCAGAGAAGAAAAACCCACACTGGTGCTTGAGAGCTCTAGAGCATTGTAACAAGTAAAAATGAAGTTTTTTACAGCCGATATTTTTTTTGAATTAACCCTTTTTCGGTGCGCTCGATTATGAGATGCACCGGGCGGTTGTATCAATGGCACATGGCACTTCTTTACGATGTGTTGGATTACTGAGACGCACCAGGCCGGTTTGTACAGAGAACATTGTGTCTCGGTGTGCCATTTGATAGTACGCACTGGTGCGTTATGTTAGCACTGAAAATGTTAATGGTGTAATCACCATCGTGTCACTGTTCTCAAATTTTTATTATGTCTTAGTCCATGTCCAAATTTTGAGTCATTTCCAATTAAAGTTAAAAAATAGTCCTAGCATCAAGGTATTTTTAAGTGAATAGGTTCCATAGTGTTTTAGAGTCCTAAAATAATTTAAAATCTTTGTTTTGGCTTATTTAAGTGTTGAAAGTTAGTCAATGTTTGGGTAATAAAATTGCAGTCATCTAGTCTGGAATAATAACTACTTTTGTTGTAAATTTATTATCAAAACAGTAAATGGCAGCTATTTCTCAGAAATTGAAGTCATATATTCCACACAGTGAAAAGTGCAACTATTTCACTGAGATTTTGGTTATCTCATAAAAGAGGCTATGGGTAAATAGGTAATTAGTTTTTGAAGAAAGAAAATTAAGGCTTCGTGGCAACAAGAGTTCTTTAAAATCAAAGCGCAGCCGGAAGAAAACATCTTAACCAATAGAGTGGGAGATCCGGAGAAGAGTAGTAGACAATATTTAAAGGAAGCTGGCCGGGAAATAGACTAAGGAATGAAGCAATGGAGAAGAACCACGTGCAAAAGGAACGGATGGCCATGATCTAATCACAGATCCAAACAGGAGCAGACCAATGGCTGAGATTAAGAGATTTTCAATGCGATGAGGTGAGAGGAATGTGTCGGCGTAGTGCACCAGTGGGATTTTGAAAATCACAGAATTTAAGGTTTATCCATTATCAGTGTAGAATTAAACTTGCGGGCGGTCGATTTGTGATGGCTTCCTATTGGTCAACTAGTTGTGGGGTCCTAGAACCGAAATTCCGCGTGTATGCATATTGTTTGGGAGTAATTGCGGTTTTGTCTAAAGTTCCTATAAAGTGATCATTGTTGATAGCATGCTTATTTATGTTTATAAAAATTCCATGCATGATCTGCGAACGGTCCCATTTCTCTCCCACGTCACCTCCGCTCCCATCGCACATCGCACTTTGCCATTTTCAACATTTAACTCCCGCATTTCACAATAAAACTTCCGATGCGCGATCTGCAATCGGTCCCACTTATTCACCACATCACCACCCCCCCTCGCTTATCATTTATTCCGCTCCATGTCTCCTCTATCAATTAAACTTGTTTCAAAGGATTTTCTTTGTAATTTCTCATAAAATGAAACTCCGTCATTCTATCCAAAAGTTTCGATTTTTCTTCCATTACAAAGGGTTTTCAACCAAAAAAAAAGAGAAAGGAACAACGGAACAATGAAAAAATTTCTATCATACAATTTTCTACCACTACTCTTAGTACCAGCACGCTTTTACCAGACACTGGGCAACATTCAAGGAACAACCACACACCATTTTCACTTTTGTTTGCACTTTTTATGGAGTTGGTTGAACCAGAATGGAAGAGGAGTCTTCCCATAAAACTTCCACATCATACAAACCACTTCAAACTGTTAGCCTTAATGTTGTTATTTTCATTATGTCATAACACTTTGTATTAAATTTTTAGATAAGCCTCAACTCTTGCACGAGGTTGTAATGACTTTTGAAACAGATTTACTTTTTTCTGTGGAAGATGACAGTATCATATTTTGTATATATATGCCAAACTGATATGAAGTCAGGGTTGGTTGGTGGTTATATAATTTTGACTTATATGAACTGTAATTTTTTTTGTGAACAAAATGGAATAATACTATTGAGGACTTATTACCAATTTGTTGTGTGTATTGTCTACTTTACTTGTGTTTCCATATCTGCTTTCTTCCAGTTCTAGTTTGCAAATCATCGTACTGTTATGTGTTTTTATTAGTCTCTTAAGCTTGTTATGTGTTTTATTGGTTTTTGTTAGTCTCACACAGTGAGCATTCCTGATAAAATATATATTATAACAGTGGAAGAGCATCAATCATGATAATTAATATTCATGATATTTCAGTGAGAATATTGTCAGACTAGAAATATATTTCTCTCAATGGAATATTGTCAAACTACTACTTTTGTGAATCTATACTAAATCAGTAGATTTATGTTTTATAGACTTGCTGATTCTTCTCTCATCTTATAGTTTCCTCTCCTCGTAGACTACAACTTGCACCTTGCTAGCACATCAAGTTACAATACCTCATTAGTAGAATTGTGGATTTGACTGAAATCTCTTTTCAGTGAATCAAAGTTTGTACCACCTACCATTAATCTCACAAAACAAATCATTAAATTGATTTATAGTTTAATATGTGTCTGGTCAGACGCTTGCTGCAGTCCAAGTGTTGATTCCAGTGCCAACATCTTTTGGTGCGTCTGTCGGGAGACGAAGGCCTTGTAACGAAGTATTCTGCCGAGTCTATTGTTATGAATTGTTGATAATCAGTTCTTGATGGTGAACAAGAATTGGTGACTTGAAGAAGACTGCAATTAGTTCACTTGGAGACTCCACAAATAGGAAGAGGGGTTTCAAGACCTCCTTATACAAGGAGGAATCAGAGATCTCCAACTGTGACCCCAGTTTTTGACCCAGACAAAATCATCAAAGATGCTAAAGGAAAAAAAATATCAGTTGAAGCCACATCTTAGTCAGTGAATAAGGTACACAAAAAGTACGCTCCAAAGAAAAAGGCACTTTCATCTACTTTAGAATCTAAAAAGGTTTTAGTTTCAAAAGATTTTGCTGAAAAATATCAAGTTGAAGCTACTCCCCTAGAAAATAAAGTGGATGTTGTTAACCTAGGCTCAGCTGAAATTTTTTCTTACTCATCACCCAGTAAATCTGAAATAAGTATTGTTCTATTCAAAGAAGGAGAAATTGATTTTCTAAGTGTTGATAAAAAATCAGAAGAGTTTGTGCTGACTGAAGGGGAATTAGAACAAGTATTAGCTATTGCACCTTTTCTTGATAGGGATATTTTGACTGAAGAAGACTTCAAGACTATTTTGAATTTCCTTCAGACCTATCCTGAATACCAGTCCCTTGTCACCCCTCAGCAAGAATATTTTCTTTTCTCTCAAAATCCAGTTGTTGGGTCATCTTCCTCTCATCCACTTCAAGAGAATGTACCTGAAGGTCCTACTTTTAACTTACCTAATTTCCTTGCTCAACAAAATAAAGTTGAATTAACTCCATCCCCTCAAGAGACAACTTTAGATTCTGACTCTTCTGTTGAAGGAGAATTCAAGACATCCTCTGTTCATCTTTTTAAAAACCCACTCTTCTTAGTTCCAAAGCCTGAAAAATCATCTCAAGGCCCTCAATTTTTTGTTGTCCTAAATCAGAATTAGAATTTTCCACTTGTAATTCCTATTTCCAAAACAACTACATCAACTTTACATCAACACAATATGGCTCAACCTTCCCTTACAAGGATGCAACAGATAGTGGATGCAAGATATGCACCACTTGTTCTCCCTCAACACTTACATCTACTTCCTTTAGGATATTACTTGAAATATCTTCCAAAATACATTGGGGAGGGAGAAGGAGTTTCTACTGAGGAACATTTAGTGGATTTCTATAGTTATGCTGACAATCAGAATAATGAACATGAAGATGTCTGGTCAAGATTTTTTGTTCAGAGTTTTGATGGTGAAGCTCGAAAATGGTTTAGAATTTTGGCTCCATATTCAATAACAGGAATTGATGAATTAGAAGAGATATTTGTGAAGCATTGGGGTGATAGGAAAGACTATGTCTATTATCTTACAGAATTTGGAACTCTGAAGAAGAAGGAAGATGAGTCATTAGCTGATTTTACTAAGAGGTTTAATAAGATTTATCAAAAAATTCCTGAAGAAATTAAACCTACTGAAACCACAACTATGATAAATTTTGCAAATGCTTTAGATTTTGAGTTTGCTTTATGGTTGAGGGATGAAAAAGCACAGACACTGAAAAGTATGCAAGAGGCTGCAATTGGAGTACATTCTAATCTCATGGCTTCTAATAAATTAAAAATGGAGGAAGAAAAGGAAAAGGACAAAAAGAATATGAAAGAAGAAAAGCCTTCTTCTTCTAAGTCTCTTACAGCGGAAGAAAATATTGGTCCAAAATAGAGTGTCAGTAGATCGGTCCATTGGGAAGCAATGTACCTGGGGTCAGATCGATGGAGTGCTTGGACTGAAAATTTAGGGGTACCCTTGTGGGTGAGGTGAAGATGTCCATATACTCCTCCATGACCTTGTCCATCTGCTGCTGGTGTGTGGAGGAGCTCGTTCTGGAGGCTGTGTAGGTGGCCATAATATTCTTCCTTCCCTGAGGGTGAATCATAAGAAAGAAAAAATTCCAAGTTGGGGAAATTATCTTACCGCATTACTTCGCATAGATCAAAGAGATGGCGGTAAGCGATGCTACCTCTGGTATCTAGTATAACTTATTGCCCAAAGTAATAATAATAGTGTGAGGCCTAGATGCATACACATCATGATGCTTCCATAAGTATGGTTGGCCTAATAATAAATCACAAACTTCAAGAGGATAAACATCACACATTACCTCATCTGTGAAGGGCTTAATGTTGTAGGTAAGGCAACATGGCTGGCTGACGCAAAGATCTCACCCTTGGTGAAGCCACCCGATGGTGTATCATTGCAAGAATGGTATAGTCAGTAGGCCCAACTTCTTCACGACCTCTACTGAGATGAGGTTTTGTTGGCTCCCACTATTGAAAATGAACTGCATTGGAGAACCCTTCACCCACATCTATGAGTGGAAGAGACACTCCTTCTCCTCTGATTCGTCGGGCTCACCTTTTGGACCTTGGTGGTGGTAAAGGTGGCACTGGGTTTCACATCAATAATTTTCTTCCATTTTTCATTCCCATTTTCATGTTCTAACTCAGAGTCAGAACATGCATATGACTCAAAAGCCTTCAATGCATCCACCAGTGACTGCTCGGCTTGACACTTGCTTGTGTTGTGAGTGGGGCTCTTATGGAACTCACACCATTTTCTTAAGTCCTTCTTTACCTTCGTGGTGTTTTTCCTTGCCTAAGGCTTCGATGGGTTGTATTGGGTCACCCTGCCTTGGCTTTGTCCTTTCTTCAACGATTTGGGGGCGCCTTCCCTTAATTCACATTCGCAGATCCAAAGTCTCGCTTCTTATGTTTAAATTTTTTCTCAATATTGGTAGCATATCGGTATGTTGCACCAAGCGAGGAGATGTCCAAGAACTCTGTTTCCTCCTGAATGTATTTTTGCAAACAATTGTAGTAATTTAACACCAAATGTTTCTCAGAATATTTGATACCCAACTTTGTGCGAAGGGTATGGAAAATATTCATCAGATCATGCACATCTTAATATCTTTGTTGTTGTAGCTTAGTCCAATATTGTATGTACATATCTTCATAGCTACCCACGGGGTAATATTATTCCTTGATGGCATATTGGAAAGAATTACAAGTGGTTGTGACTAAAAACAGTGAGGGTTATCTCTCGTCCTTCTATTCACAGTAGGTTTCCCACTAGTCCTTGACATGGGGGGCAGCCTTGAGGAGTGAAAAAGTAATATTTTCCCTATTGGGAAAATCATACCGAAAAATATCCGTCCAAAAAATTTAACCATATATCTACATCATTTGCATCTATATAGCCTTCAAGAATGGGAATGTAAAAGTTGACTCGCCTCTTGAAGGGAGTGGTGCCTCCAGAGTGGTTGTCAGAAGAAGATGCGTCGCATATGGGAATTTGCCGAAGGATATGGGAAAAGTTATCCATCATCGCATTCCTTTGTCGCTAGAGGGCTTCTTCGAGCAATATTTTGAAAGGATATTCTACTCCCTCATCTTTATTTTCTTCTTCCATGGGATTTCATCGAGGTTTGCGAGGTTGGTCTTGCAAAGGTTCAACCAGTACGAGCCCTAGCTTCTTATACCCCGACCTCGTTGGGGACATGCAAAGAAAAAATAGAGAAAGAGATAATCGTTCTGATAACACTAATCCAAACTTATGCATGAATGAAACAAAATACAGATATAAACATAAACACAAAGATGCATTAGAAATAAATCTTCATTTCATTACTATCAAAGAACTAAAAAGTGCTTACATACAAAACGGAAATAAACTAGCTCATGTAATGGTAGCTTATCTCTGAGAAGAGATTTGGCAGATACATGCCTTTGAATTGTGTTACTATGACGCTCAATGGCCTTTTTATTATTGAACAACAAATGGAAACCCTAAAAAACCAAAACCCTAACCCTTGGAGACGGAATTCCAAGAGTTTGTGGGCCATGTTGGGGTTAGTTGGGCAGGCAACTTCTCGGGGTCGTAAATTGGTCATATGGTCTTTGTTTGGCCCGTATGTTAACTCGTTATAAAGGTCTCTCCTAGTACTACAAAAATTTTAATAAGCCCATAATTATGGTTATGGGCCTATTGCATACCTCAAAAAAACTTCATTTAGGGGGTCAAAATAACTTCGGAAGTTCGAGGTCCGAAAAACTACTAAAAATATTAAATTTTGCTATAATCAAGGAAACTAATGAAACCGACTGGAGGTTTAGGTGGAATAGGTAGGTGGCCAACAATATCCACCTGGATCAAGCATGAGCATTTCATTTTCCAAAAGGTAATACTTTGTAAGCATATGGTCTTGATCTAGGAGGATCCAGAAATACAAGTGGCCTTGAAAATGGCTCAGAAATCAAAGTCATTAGATGGAAGTGAAACTAGGACCAGATCGTAGTGCTCTTCACCTTAATTCCAATGATGCAAATGACACTCAAATCTGAGTTTGTATGCTCAAGTTATAGCTAGTCAAAGTTCTGGTCAAACTTGGCCAAGTGGTAGTCTTAACGAGGCAACAATTTGACAGTGACCCGACACACAAAATTTGACCACTGGACGGGCGAATTTTTCGCCTAATTAATTTTACTGATATCCCTTATTTTCCAGTGGGGTAAAATTAACCACTGTGGTATAAAAAATAAAAATATTTTTGGAGTGACAAGCCACCAAACCCACCACCCCACATGACATTGTTATATAATATTTAAAAAATAATAATAATAATGGGCAGGTGGCCAACCCTTGGTGTACCTGCCCTACCTACACGCCATATTACATAACGACGGCTGTTGGGTGGTCAAACCCCGCCACCGTGTCCTATCTTAAAAGCCTGAAGGCTATTGAAATGACATCGTAATCAATGGGTACGCAGGGCTTGAACCCGCGCTAGCTAGGAAGGTCGGCCCGCCCATGAAAAAACCCAACAAACACCACCAAAAAAAATTATAATACAACTATATCAAATCAAAAAAATTAAACTGTATGCCATAGTTGTGTGGGTAGGGGTTGGAACCGTCGACCTTCGCCCACCTAATTTCGGTCTTTGCCAACTGTCCAAATGCAATATGTTGTATATCTGACCAAATTCAATATATATAAACCAAGTTTCCCATTCAAATCGGGAGATTGATAGAGGAATGGCGCAAAACCCTAAGCGAAGGAGGCAGCAGAACCATTAGCAAGGGATCTGCAAAGATGCCAAAAAGGTTCCCTTAGAGGGCTAGAGGTGCCAGTGTCAGAATTTGACAAATTTATAGTTGATTTTGCACGATTTCACGACACAAATCTAGTGGCGACATATGTTTCTCCAACTTAGCTCTCTATTTTTAGTCCATCATCTGGATTGGAGGTATAAATTCATTTTTGTAAAGTTTCTTGTAACTCTTTTCTTTGATGCCACTTAATAAAAGAAGGCCTCCCCACTGTTGAGAAGGGCTCAAAGACGTAGCACACATTGGGTGAACTCCGTAATCAAACTGTTGTGTCTTTTATCTCATGTTTTCTTATGTTCTTTCACTTCTTTTCATGTGGTTTAAGTTACTTGGTTAATATGTTATGTTATGTGAAATTTTGAATGCATTCTTGAAGTTAAAAGATCTTGGATCAAGTTTGGTATCATATCAGGTCTTCTTGATGAAAATTTCATGAGTGAATGCTAACCAGGAACAAGCCCCAAAAATGTGAAGGAAAACTCAAATCCTTTGATCTCGAAGAAAGGTGTGCACCACGAAGACAGAACATGGCAGATGATGATGCACGAGACAAAGAAGAGAAATTTTTTCGCAAGATCTTTTCAGAATATGAGAAGATAGTCAAGCATGAGAAGAAAGAGCCCAAGGATCGTGCATTTGTACACCATGAAGGTGGAGGAGGAGATCCTCCTCCCTCTCCATCCTCTAGTAAAATATATTATTTTTCCTCTTCTCTTCATTCTAACAGGAATCAGAGGAAAGCATCTAGAAATCCATTTTTCAAGTTGGATGTAAAGTTTGATTTACTTGTATTTAGTGGAGAATATAATGCAGAAAATATAGATTACTAGATAAGGCAGGTTGAAGTGTATTTTCGCATACAACAAATCAAAGAGGATGAAGCCAAGATCCAGTTAGCATCCCTTTGATTGAGTGACAATGCTCTCGTCTGGTGGGAATGCAAGTTGTAGCAAGGTGGTAAGAATAGTTATAAACTTCTTTAATATTAGTCTGATTTCATTTTTGCTTTAAGGGGACAGTTTTACCCATTGGGTTATAGACAAAAAGCCATGATGGAATGGAAACATTTGAAACAAATTAAAGGTTAAAATGTTGATAATTTTACAGAGGAGTTTAGGAAACAAGAACTAGAATTGAATGTTCCACTAGATACTCCTGAGACCTTGATGAAATGTATTTTCTCTTTGCATATTTATTTGTGTCATTCATTATTATTATTTGAACCTAAAAATATTGATGAAGCTAGTGTGAAGGTTGTGCATCTTGAAAGAAGGGGAAGCATGAACAAGATGGCCACCCAAAGAGGGCAGTGACAGCTAAGAGAAGAGGAGTAAAGCCCTCTTGTACTCATTGTGAGAAAGAAGGGCATGATGAGGAGAATTATTGGAAACTATATCCAAAATTGAGACCTAAGAGGAACGACAGAAAATAGAAGTAGAATACAGTTGCAACTATGCAAAAAGGCCAAGAGTTTGAAGCATAGGAGGATGAGAAGATCATAGCTGCGATATTTGCATGCAGTGGACCAATTGACCTAGGGTAAGATTCAGGTGGAAAAATGAATATTGCAACTCTTGGTATTGCAGCAGATGGACCCATCAACTTGGGTTATTATTCGGGCAATGAGACAAATATTTCAGCAGATGTTGCACCAAAGGTGAAAAGGTCACCAAATGCAGCATAATTCCAAGAACTCGAAGAAATCAACCAAAGCATTCAGACGGATAATGTTGAACTAAGGAGACTCATACAAGAAGCAGAGAAGGAGAAACAAAGCCTGCAACATCAGTTACAATCCAAGGAGGAGGCCTTGGAAATGTTGCAGCATAACAATCATGAGGTAAAAAGTTATTCTTAAATTTCATGTACTTTTTATGATGATTTTATCGTTGTTTTTTAGATACATACTATAGGAATTGGATCAAAATTGTTGAAGAGAATGGGGTATCAAGGAAAGGGCCTCTGCATTAATGTCCAAGGCATTGTGAATCCCATCAAAGTGGAGGAATTGCCTCATTATGCAGGGCTTGGATATGTCAAGAAGGAACTTGGGGAATGCTCCAAGACAGCCAGTGACCAATCAATGACATATGGTGAAAGTACCTCATCACATTCCAGTGATAGTGAGGATTCCATGGGCACTTAATAGAGGCATACCATGAGAAAGTGTTCCAATATGACCCGGAAATTTTGGAGGAGAAAGAATCATTATAGTTACTAGAACAAGGATGGACACCATAAATTTGTGTGTCAGACACTCCAGGCCCAGAAAGAACCTATGAAGAAACCATTTGGTGAAGATATTCAACAATTGAATCCACCATAGGGAGATGACCCATTCACTCTGTTAAGCAAGAGATGGTTTTACTTAGTATAGTCGCTTGTCATGGCCACAGTTTGTAAATCATGCGTTGTGATATAAATGTACAAGTGATGATGTGTTTTCCATCGCTTATTAAAGAATCGATGATGTTTTTGCCTTTGATTGATAGCTAGGGTACTTATTTCTATTATGATGTAAACTTGAACAAAGAGTGGGTGTTATAAACTCTTGGAAAGTATAGGGTTGTTTGAGTCATGTGTGGTTTTGTATGCGATTGCAAAGAATGTACCAGATTCGCAAGAAAGGAAGATGTTGAAAGTGTGGCTTGATGAGGACACAGGCAGTGTGCAGGATGTGGTCATGCTTTTGGAGGACCAAAATCACCTCAGTGGGCAAGAATGATCCAAGAAGATCCAAAAATACAAGTGGCCTTGAAATAGCTCAGAAATCAAATTCATCATGTGGAAGTGAAACTATGACCAAATTGTAGTGCTCGTTGCCATGATTCTAACAGTGTGAACGACACTCAAATTTGAGTTCGTATGCTTAAGTTATAGTTGGTCAAAGTTCTAGTCAAACTTGTCCAAGTGGCAATCTTAACGAGGCAAAAATTTGGCAGCGACCCGACACACAGAATCTGGCCACAGTACAGGTGAATTTTTCACCTACTTAATTTTCATAATATCTCTTATTTCCCGGTGGAAGGAAATTAACCACTGTGTTATAAAAAAATAATAAAAAAATAGTTTTGGGGTGGCGAGACACCAACCCCACCACCCCACACAACATTGTTATATTATATATTAAAAAAAAGATAATAATGGGCAGGCGGGCCACCCTCGACAGACCCGCTCGATCTACACACCATATTACATAACAACGAGTGGTGGGTGGTCAAACCTCGCTACCCTGTCCCATCTCCAAAGCCCGAAGGCCATGACAATGACACCATAATCAATGGGGGGGCGGGGCTTGAACTCGCACCGACCAGAAAGGTCGATCTGCCCACGCGAAAACCCAAAAAAGATCACCCAAAAAAAATATAATACAACTATATCAAATAAAAAAAATTAAATTGAATGCCATAGTTGGTTAGGTCGGGGTTGGAACTGTCGACCTTTGCCCACCTAATTTTGGTCTTTGCCAATGGGCCAAACAACCTATGGTCTAATATCCACCCAACTTCAATATATAAAAACAAAGTTTCCAATTCGAACCAGGAGGCCGGGGAGGATGTGCGCAAAACCCTTTGCAAAGGAGGCAATGAACCATGAGAAAGGGATCTGCAAAGATTCCAAAAATATTCCCTTAGAGTCAGAGGTGCTAGTGTCATAATTCGACAAATTTATAGTCGATTTTGCACAATTTTGCGACACGAATCCAGTGGTGATGTAGGTTTCTCTAGCCGAGGTCTCCATTTTTAGGCCATCATCCAGATTGGAGGTATAAGGGTCATTTTTGTAAATTTGATTGTAACTGATTTCTTTGATGCCACTTAATAAAATAAGGCCTTTCCACTGTTGAGCAGAGCTCGGAGACATAACCCAAATTGGGTGAATTCCGTAATCAAATCATTGTATCTTTTATCTCATGTTTTCTTATATTTTTCTGCGTCTTTTCATGTGGTTTAAGTTCCTTGGTTAATATGATATGTTATATGAAATTTTGAATGCATCCTTGAAGTTAAAATACCTTGGATCAGTTCCCATGGACACATAAATCTAGTCTTGTCTTGATCTTTCGGTAATTTGTATTTGACTATAGCCACTAAAACCATCAAGAAATGAAAAATATTTATAGCCTACTAATGTATCCAATACTTAATCAATGAAAGGAAGTGGAAAATGATCTTTTAAGGTAGCCTTATTTAAATCTCTATAGTCTATACAGACTCACTACTTACAAATTTTCTTTGGTACAAATACTAATGGTGAAACCCACTTGCTGTTAGAAATTAGATAAATGAAACTTACATTTAACATCTTTTGAAATTATTCCTTTACAATTTCCCTCAAATTAGGATTCATCCTTCTCTAAGTCTTTCTAATTGGTCTAACATTTTCTTGTATATATATGTGATGCATACATGTATTAGGATTAATACCTATCATATCTATATATTCCCATGCAAAGACATAGACATGTTTTTGTAGCATATTCATTAATTAATATTTTTGAGATTCTTCAGGTTAAAGTTAATATTTAGAATTTTTCTAGGATTAATCTTTATAGGGTTACTACCAAATATGTTCATAAAATTCAATAATAACATACAATTATATGACAACAAGTCTTCTACATTACAATTTTCTTGAAAATATTTATTTAACATACCCATATAACAATTATATATTTATTCACTAAGATAGTGAGGAAAATCATAATTGTTCATAAAATTTATTATTTGACATTCTTCAACATCTTTGTTTAAAAGACATTGCTAGTGGAATTGTTAGAACATGTATTATTTCATCATCAATCCATTCATTGTTTTTCTAATTCAGCAATTGTTTTCACAGGGGGATAAAGTGTAAACTTCTTTGTTGCATTTCCATTAAAAATTGTAATGTATCTATATCTACAATTAATAAATGTATCAATCGTGGCTAACGAGGGCCTTCGTAATATTAATAGATGTCCTCCTAGATTGGTTTTATGTGTAAGAACCATAAATAAATTAGGTATTTCTAAGAGTCCAAAGATACAATAATATCTTCTAATACACCTTTTTGATTTTATAGTGGATCTATCTACTAATTGTAAAACAATTGGTGTATATCAAAGATTTCTCAATTGTAACTCATCCATTATATTCTTTGTCATTGCATTCATAAATGCTCCTAGATCAATAAATGTGTTTGGAATTGAAATATTATGAATGTGAATTTTTACAATTGGACTTCTTGGATCTAAATATTTTTCTATATAAGTTCTTCCCATCATTATATTTGCTAACTTTCAGATGAGATGTACTTTGTGTGTTTCCTTCCTTTTTCTTCCTCGTTTTTTTTATACATAATTCCTTTATTGTTTTAGCATCTATAGGAATATTTTTTATTGCTTGCAATAAGGTATTTCAAATACAAATGTTTCTTAATTCATCCAACATATCATAAGTTGATGGTATTAATTAATTTTCTCCATTCTTATCTATATTTAACCTTTCTGGAACAGGAGGGTTTTGAGAAGATGTAGAAGGTTGATCTAATGGATGAATACGAGATTTTATTATTGTATCATCTATTGTCTTAAGAATTTCTTCCTCATTTTCTTCTTCCATGATTATTAGAGAATATTTATGAAGTAATCTTCCTAGCCTAAGATGGATATCATTAAGATTAAGAGGAGTAATAATATAGGTTTGGAAATTTGGAGGCTCAACATTGTAAACGAGTTGAGCTACTTTATTGTTGGGTTTGGAAGTAGTTGTGCATGTAGCTAGGCAGGTCTTTCTGGAGGTACTGTTAATGGTAATTAAAGAGGTTGGCTAGAATTCAATTGTGGGCATGGATTTAACTATGAAGGATTTTGATATTGTTGATACTGGGAATATGATGGATAATATTGTTGAGAGTATTGAGGATTATTTGCTCCATATGCTCTTCAGCAACCTTGTTGCCAAGGTTGATTTTGAGCTTGAGGTGGCCATGGCTGCCAAGGAAAAGATGTATTCCAACTACTTTGTAGATATTTTTTATAAGAATAAAATTATTGAGTAGTATGTTGCATGGTATCATATTTTCAACCTTGTCAAGGTCTTCATGTTGCTACAAAACAAAAATTTTCAAGGCTTCATTTGCTCCATTATCCTCTTTATAAACTTCTTTAAGTCTAGGTAGAGATGGGAAATGCTTTGTCACATGGTTTTTTGCATAGATAACACATAATTTTATGTTATTCAAAGGACATTTTTTCAAAGGATGTTTTCTTTACATCTAGGATATAATATTGATCACGTGATCAATTTTTAGCTAAAAAACTGAAAGTGCCCGGAAATTCTTGAAACTAGTGCCAAATCAAAGTGCTCATCGTTCTGAATCCAATGACGTTCATTTCACCTCAATCTAACACTGTATTCTCAAGTTATCATGTCCTGAACATATGGCCAAATAGTTAAAATTTGAGCAGTTTTGTTGACTGGGTTGGCCATACTGTTGAGTCAGCAGGGTGACCGTGCAGGGTATGACCCAATGACGGGTTGACACTTGGCATCCTCTTGTTTGTTGGTAGCTGGCCAATTTTGATTGGTCGGTACAGGTTTATGTGATCCAATGAAGTGGTGCCACATGGCCTAGTCATGGGCTACCACATGGCACCCCAAAAAAGGCCAAAATTTTTGTATGGACCGAACGGGCCTCCGAGGGTTCAAACACAGGACTTCATGCCCACAATACCAATGTCATACCAATGGGTCACACTATGGTTCTTATTAAACCATGGGCACAAACTTGTATATAAGGTCTAAGTCGCGCCCATTTGGAGGAAGGGGTCTAGGCTAAGCCCTTGGCCCTCGTTCATGCCATTTAATATGACCATGACCCCACGTTTAGGGGCTAAACCAATAGGGGCAGGCGTTAAGGCTCAACCCTCGGCCCCATGTGGCCCGTATGGCTATGATTTTTAGAGTTAAGGGATCATAGGCAAAATTAATGATCGTACAAAATGCACCAGGGAGAAGCGAATTTGTCGCTCAATCTGTGGAATTTGGGGTGGAATTGTAGGACCTTTAGAAAAATGGTTGGATTTGTAGGATGATTAATAATCAAATTCATGGGAGAGATTTGGAGCTCATATATTTGTGAATTTTTTACCAAATTAAGCTCAGAAAGAGTCCAATTAGTGGTTTTTGAATGTTCTGAATCCAATGGTGACCTTTAATTTATTATTTTAGCACATATAAGGATTATTTTTGTAGGTTTGATTCAAAAGGTGTATGGATCAATAAAGGTTTGGACACAGTTTTGGAAGGTGTTTGGGCATGGAGAAAACCTTGTAGGGGTATTCTCACCTTCAGAAGTCTACTTCAACAGATGTAACTTGCAGGGTTCAACTCAGGTTCACCTTTCTCATTATGTTATGTTGAGGAAAGTTTTGTTTATGTGCTTAAATGTGGAATTGAAGTGTTGACATGCTCATTTTAACTCATTTCAGTTGGAGTATGACATCTTTTTAGGAGATTCTTTGTGTTGTTGTTGTTTGTGAGAGTTCTTTGCAGGAGAACATTACGTTGTAGGGGTAATAGTCACATGCTTCCATCAGCAAATGTTTGTGTACTTCATTTCACTACTGAATATATGAGTGGTATAGCTATGTTGGTAGACCCGGAGATGTAGCCCAGGAGGGGTGAATTCCTTCAACAAATATTTTGTTGTGCTCTTCATTATGCTTGCATGAGTTATGTGATTTTATCTTGCTTATGTCAAGTTTACATGTGAAGACTAATTCATGACTTGAAGAGACATTGAAAAACCTATTTGTTTCAAGACCCATTTTTACCCTAGAAAGCATTAGAACGATCCTTTGTTTGTTTATGCTTCTGAGGAAGAGGAAAGAGAACACCTCCTCCATTTTTAGGTCAGGTAGTATCAGAGCTATATCTAACCAAGTTGCAAGAATGGGTAGCAAAAACAATCTCCAATAGTTAGAGGAGAAAAATTTGAGTTGAGAAGGATGATAGAGATGGATGAAGAGGAGAAGAGTCACACATGCTTCGTATTGTAGCAAGTGCTTGATGAACAAGTTGTTGAAATTTATACTCCGATAACAGCAAAAGACACCTCAAAAAGGAAACCAACATGTGTTCATGGTTCAAATAGTGGTCATGGACCATATGAGGAAGATGATGCATGTGCATTTTGCAAGCATATACAAGATTCACACCATATTCCAGTTGGTAAGAGTGGGTGGATGGATTCATCGACAAGTTGGTCATCATCATCATCAGAAGTTGAAAAGACAAATGGAAAGTTTAAGGAGGTAATAAGCATTTCAAGTACACTTCCATCTATTTATGTCAATAACAATTCTTTTGCAACATTTGAGCAACATACCAAAGGCATAGGTATGAAGCTACTTTCCAAGATGGGTTATGGAGGTGGAGGCCTCAGCATAAATGGCCAAGGTATCACCAATCCAATCATGGTTGAGGAGAGACCAAAGTATTAGGGATTGGGATATGGACAAAAGGAGTTCGGAGAATGCTCTAAATGGCTTGAGGCACATCAACCATTTGAGGATGAGGTGCCACCACCTTGTGACAATTCTCATTTGTCTCCCAAGCGAGATGAGTGCTTAAAGGGACCTTGCATTTAATCATCCACTCCACTCTGTCAAAGCTGCAACCCTAGAGACATGTATAATTCTCATGGGTGTTTTTCAATGCATGGTAATTTTAACTACTTGTGGAATACATACCCTTGTACTTATTGTGATGCACTTGACCATTACATGGCTATATGTGAGAAACGTATGATAATGGTTAAAATAATAGATAATATTCTAGGAATCAAGCATAATGATTCTCCTTCGCATGAGAGGACTTATTTGTTGGCAAACAAGAGAAAGTTATTTTATACTCATTGCAAGATGCATGGGCATAGCAATGAATGATGTTGGAAGTTGCATTCAAAGCTTCATTCTAAGAAAGGAAAATATATTGTGCAATCTAATGCAAGGGAAGCAAGAGGTGGTAAAGAGGACTCACAACAATCCTAAGTGACCTTAAAGGCAAAGATGATGCAAAAAGTGAACCCATAAGCTTAGGAGAGGAAAAGTTGGGGTATACTTATATAAAGTTGCTTTCTAAATTTTGTAATTACTTCTTGTTATTTACCTGTTTAGGTAATTTTGTAAAGTGAACAATCATTGCCACTATGTTCAACAAGTATATGTGCTTTTCACTAATGTATGTATTGGCTTGTTTATAAGTCCACATGTTCAAGGAATTTTGTGAATTTACAATATTTATGTTCAATTTTGTCTACAAGATTGCCATATGTTCATCGATACAAGTATTCAATATGAAACTTATGTGAATAGAATCTTGTTTTTAAGATTGTACAAGATGACTATGTTTTGTAGGCAAGGCCAATTATATGATTGAAATTTTGTAGCAATGTACTTTCTAAGTATAAGTTTAGCTTGAGGGCAGTAAAGCAAGATTATGTTGCTTTTGAATTCCAAGATGGAGTCAAGTTTGTCTTCAACATATTAACTTCAAGATGAAATTTCTCTTGAGCCGTGCAAATATGAGAGTAAAGAGAATGTTCAGATTCCACTCATCAGTATTTTGTTCCTGCAATAACGATAATAATATTGCCTCAATTCTTAACAGGACAATAGGTCTTCATAAAGAAGATAAGTGAAGTGCCTTGATTGGGGCTTGAAGGGAACCAATTGAAAAGATAACATTTTGGATTGATTTTTTGGGTGTTTTTGTGTTTTAGCCTCATTATATTAGCTAGGGAAGTAAACTTTTAGAGTCCAAGAGTTCCTAATGGGGAGTTGTGACCACGTGATCAATTTTTAGCTTGAAAATGAAAGTGCCCAGAAAGTCTTGAAACCAACGAAAAATTTAAGTTTCTTTTGTTCTGAATCCAACGATGTTCATTTCACCTCAGTCTGACACCGTATGCTCAAGTTATCGTGTGCTGACCATTTGGACAAATAGTTAAACCTTGAGTAGGCTTGTTGATTGGGTTGACAGTACTACTAAGTGGGATGCCACGTGGCACCCCAACAGAGGCAAAAATAAATTTATGGGCCGAACGGGGCTCCGGGGGTTCGAACACAGGACCTCATGCCCACAATACCAATGTCTTACCAATGGGCCACACTATGGTTCTTATTAAACCATGGGCACAAACTTGTATATAAGGTTTAAGTCACACCCATTTGGGGGAAGGGGTCAGGGCTAAGCCCCTGGCCCCCGATCACGCAATTTAATATGACCACAACCCCACGTTTAGGGGCTAAACTGGTGGGGGCATGCGTTAAGGCCCAACCCTCAGCCCCATGTGTCCCATATGGCCATAATTTTCAGAGTTAAGGGGTCAGAGGCAAAATTAATGATCCTACAAAATGCACTGACGAATAGAGAATTTGTCGCTTAGTTAACGGAATTCGGGGTGGAATTGTAGGACCGTTAGATAGATGGTCTGATTTGTAGGATGATTAACAATCAAATTCATGGGAGAGCTTCGAAGCTCATATCATTGTGAGTTTTTGACCAATTTGAGCTCAAAAAGAATCCACTTAGGGTTTTTTGGATGTTCTAAATCCAATGGTGACCTCTAATTTCTGATTTGAGCACATCTAAGGAGTATTTTTGCAGGTTTGAGACAAAATGTGGGTGGATCAATCAGGGTTTGGAAGTAGTTCTGGAAGGTGTTTGGGCATGGAGAAGACCTTGTAGGGGTATTCTCACCTTTAGAAGTCTACTACAACATCTGTAACTTGCAGGGTTCAACTCAGGTTCAATTTTCTCATTATGTTATTTTGAGGAAAGTTTTGTTTATATGCTTCAATGTGGAATTGAAGTGCTCACATGCTCATTTTAGCTCATTTCAGTAGGAGTATGACATCTTTGTAGGAGATTCTTTGTGTTGTTGTTGTTTGTGAGAGTTCTTTGCAAGGGAACATTACCTTGTAGGGGTAATAGCCACATGTTTCCATCAGAAAACGTTTATGTACTTAATTTCACTACTAAATATATGAGTGGTCTAGCTATGTTGGTAGGCCTGGAGATGTAGCACAAATATTTTGTTATGCTCTTCATTATGCTTGCATGAGTTATGTGCTTTTATGTTGCTTATGTCAAGTTGAAATGTGAAGACTAATTCATGACTTGAAGAGACCTTGAAAAACCTATTTGTTTCAAGACCCATTTTTACCTTACAAAGCGTCAGAACAATCCTTTGTTTGTTTATGAGATTCTGAGGAAGAGGAAAGAGAACACCTCCTCCATTTTCATATCAAATATGGATAATGTTGCATTTTTGGCCTTTTGTTTGTTTTGAACTCTTAGCATATCAATTATGTTCACTTAAATTTCCAATAATATTAGTTTTAAAATTTTCTAATAAATGACCAAGTTCAACTCTACTTACCATACCAGATGCAAAGTTACTTACTCCAGCCATAGTTGGGTCTTGATGATGTTTACCATATTTTGCTTTGTCTCGTGATATATTCTTGCATAATTCACGAATTTCTTCAAAAGTAAGCTGAGATCCATCTCCTTTACCCATCAAATTCAAGAGATAAATCCATTCATCTCTAATTCCTTAGAGCAAAAGAGTTTTGAGAGCATTAAATACTAATTTATATTTGTTTTGCTCTCTTGACATTGTAGACAAATATTTCTACAAAAACTTCAAGATTTCCATCCTCTTTTTGACTCGTTTTGAGGATTTCTTCCTTAAGATCATGTTCAATATAATAATATTTATATTTTTTATAGAAAAAGTTATTTCATTACATCCCAAGATATTACATAATTTGTTCCTAAACCTATGAACCATCTTAAGGCCCCATATTTTAATGTAGCTAGAAATCATTTTAATTTTTGAGCATACTGCAAATAACATAACTTCTACAAGGCACTTCAAACTCAAAAGAAAAGTATATGGGTCCTTAGTTTGCATACCATGGAAATTTGGAAGTATTGATGGAGAAATGTTCTTCATGTTGACATTAGTATATGTGTCTTCAATAGGAAAACCAAATGCATCTTCTTCACTATCATTATCTCCATCTTCTCCTCTTCCTCCTCCAGGTGGAGGTCTTCTATTTCCTCCCCCCCCACCTCCTAAAAGTATTTGTGTTTCATTTCCAGTTCCATTAAGAGATATTATCTCTCCTTCTCCTTCAACCATTGATTCTTTAGAACGAGGGGAATATGGTTATTCTATTTGATTTTCATCAATTAGTTCTTCAATTGTTGGTTCTCCAAATAAGCTTTCTTCTTCTTCTTCTTCAATAGGTATTTCAAGCTCTTGTGTAGTGAATCATTCTCCTGTTGAACAAGTGATAAAGATAACTGCTTCTGTTGAAGATGATGGTTCTTCTTTAGCTCTGAATTTAGAACTTTGTACTTCAAGATACCTTCTTCAACCTACAAAAGTGGGAATGTGTGATGTGGATGTTGATGTGGTTCTTGCTACACCATGTGAACTAGTGGGGGTGGTAGGTGGACATGTTAAAGTGGTTCTACCTCTAGAATCTTTTTCTCTATACATGCATTCTACTCATGCAACTAATTGTATCAAAATGCAATAACCAAGGCTTTGGAGAAACCTCACTATAGTGATGTGTAGGTTCTTACCTCTCATATTACCATTTCTCCTCCCAAAATTTGTGTAATTTAAAATAAAAAACCTAAATTAAAAAATAAATAATATGTACACTTCCCTAACAATGATTCCAAAAATGTCGTAAATTCAATTGCGCTAGAATTCCATTACATTTAATTCATCAATCTGAGTTGGTAAACTTGTAAAGTGTAAGGCACAATAAATGCTAGGACTTAGTTTCTAACTTTCTAATCTCTGCAAAATTTACATAAAATAATTTTGAGACAAGTGCCATAGATTGCATAAGGTTTTGCTTAAACAGGTTACACAAGGCTCTGTCCTTCTGATTCAACTTAGCTAATATATCTTATTGAAAGATTGATCATAAAATTGAGACAAGTGTTGCGGGGTACTTGGGATTCTGCATAAGTAGGTAACACAAGGTTCTGTTTGCATTTCAATTAAAACATATATTCTAATTAAAAACAGAGATATAATCACTGCAAACTAAACACAAGCACTTGTAATTAGGAAATGGTATGTCAAACTGTAATAAAATATACCATGTTCATGAAAATTAAATAAAACATAAAGGGATTAACCATGCAAAGAATGATGGCAACATGCACCCTCGCAGGGGGGCGGGGCCGTTCTTGGTTGTGTCGCGTGCTGCGTGAATAAAACTCAGAGCAGATAAAACAAGTATAACCACAATTCTAAACAAGGTCATAGATGGTGTATCATATGTACATAACAAGAAAACTATATTAAATTGGAATTGTTTCAATATATTCGACCTTTTTTTCATAAACATGAACATAAGTATTTATACTATAAGATATATAACTATCTCAAGAGTTTTGTTGCTTAACTTCAAGAAGAAATAACAACTTTCAGATCATCTGGAAATAAAGGATCGATTTGATGATCTAAGATATTCATGATAGGAGCATGAATATCTCTTAAAGATTTTGTATCTCGCTTCTGTAGGATCTTTATCCATCACAAATTGTAAGCAAATGTGAACAAAATCAAACTTTTCCATGTTACTCTATCCATAGCCTGAATTGTTGATCGAGATGTTTGACCGAGCTCTGCTGGTGACATGTATGTCTTCTTGCTATGACCATAGGTGGAAAATTGTCTCCTTACTTTTTGCCACATTCCTCAGCTTATGATTTTGCTAAATCAGGTTTGGAGATATGATAACTTGTCATTTGACTTTATAAAGGAGGACTGGTTGCAGAATATGTGAGTTTTTGTAGTCATAACATTTAAAACTATTTTTATAATGAAACATACAAAACATATAGAATATGGACATTATTACCTTAAGATTATTTTGTTGTAGCCATGGTAGCTCAAGCATCGTATTTTTGCATAAATGATAGCATAGTTTTATGTAATGATAATTATGATAGGCTTCTAAGAGTAGAGGTAGGAAAAAACTAAGGATAACAAAATGACAAAAAGAGCTTATTTTCAAACCTCAACATATGTTTGGGTTCATTTTGGGTTACCATAGACCATTATCTAAGATCAAGTTAAGATTAAGTCAATAGGTTCTTTAGTACCTTTTGGTCCAATCTATGGGCTCTGATAGACACCTAGCTGACCAAATTGACTGCCTTCCACCCTTGAACAAATGGACAAATAGAAATGGTCAATAAGATGATTGTGCATATCCTACACATGTACAAATCGATTGTGTATATCCTACACATATACAATTCCAAGTATTCATGTACACTATATTAGAGCCTCTTATACATTCAACATAGATACAATTGAGTCATCCATACTTCTATTGGCCACAACCATTTTTATGTGTGTTTGGGGTTCCATCCATTAGCCCCCATTCATGTACATTTTCCTATTACTTCTTCGTAGGAAGAGTCCTCCCATGCTCAAATTGAGGTAGATAAAGTGACCAAATTTGTTGGATGGATTCAAAACCTTTAACAACAAGTTCATGATATCCTACAGAAAGGCAATGCCAAGTTTGAAGTGACATTATTAGCATCATACTCCACATAAGTTTTAGGTTGGTGATAAGGTGTATTTGCATTTGTAGAAAGAGTACCTCAGAGGTTCCCACAAGAAAATTAGGCCACTTTGATATGAGCCTTACACCATGATGAAGAATCTGAGGGAAAATGTCTGTGAATTGAGTATTCTACCCTTTCCTTAGCTTGCACCCAATATTTAATGTGGAGTTGCTTCAATCATATTTCCCAACTCTACTGAACACCTTAGAGGTTGTTGACTGCATTGAACATCCTATAATGGATTAGATCATGGACACCACGATAAAGGACAAGTAGGAAACTTCTCCTCCAAGGCAAGTGGTTCACTAAGAGTCAATTTCAACAAAATTTTCCCTAGCTAATGAGAGATTTTGATGCAATGAGTACTATTGCTTCATAAGGGGGGGAGGATTGATCTGGATGGAAATTGGTGGCTAACCACCTATTCTACTTACTCAACATGGTTGTCCATATTGGTTATTTTTTGGGTCCCAAACTTTTGGGGCTATTGTGAGAAGTAAATACTGTTTTTAGCCATTTAGAGGCCCATAATTGTTATATAACTAACCAGACTTGCCAAAAGTTGTACTTTTCATTTAGATATTTTCAATGAACTAATGCACACCCCAAACAAAGGTCATATGCAAATTTTGTACCATTGAGAAATTGATGTATCAACTAACCACTTCGATGCATGCAATCCTTTTGGCACTTCATTTCCTATGGTTAGGATTTTTTCTTCTTAGGGTTAGTACTTTATGCTAAAAGACCACACTCAACCTCTTGCAATGTCATCTTGTGAATGAGCATGACCAACACCTCTCTCTTTAGAGATAAGCTATTGCCATTCTAGCTAGTTTGTATTGATGTGGATTTTATAGTATTTCCCCATTTCTTTCATTAATAGAATCCAGGTTTCACTATATTACTATACTTCTACAATATTTTCGTGTGTGTATTTCCATTCATATTTTTGCCTTTCATTTTTTTCTCTATACAAATTGGATCAGAGAGTTTGCACATATGAGTTTGGATTTCATATAAAGCATTCTAGCAATGAAGAGGTTAGTGGCAATACCATTGAAGAGAGCACATTTTTTAAATGTAGCCTTCTTCATGACCATACTAACCATAATTCATGGAAAATAACCATGCGGCTCTAACTAGTGCCACAAATACATTAATACATGTACAATCTAATGTTTTAGTACAACTTCTTAAGGATTCTTCCATAAATGAATTCATTAGATGCTACTTCTTGGACTTGGACATTACAGAGAATTCACATAATGGGTTAATGAGCAAATCATATGGATATCACTATGCTACATGAACATGGCCTGATGTAGTTCCTAGCAAAGGCACATTAAGAATAATTAGCTAACTATAAAATTAATGGGGGCATAAGAAGTCAAGAACAAGCATAGAGCTAGATAAAGACCATATTTCATGTTTCCCTTATTGCATTATGAGCACCGTATAGCCAATCATAATACTGAAAAACAATCTTGGTTGATTCGGGCAATGTCATAATGTGAACACATGATGCATGAAATTTCCCCCCTTGCTGAAGTCTTGGAGAAATTCAATACACTCTTTCCAATGTTATTGGTTGGCATGTGGTTGGTTAGCATCCCATATTAAATCCCTACACACTTATGCATCTTTCCGATTAATCATGGTGTGTTTTTATTACATTCTCTCATCCTTGTTCTAAGAGAATAACATATCTACAAACCCCATCAAAATTGGGACTACCCCTATTACCTTTTTCTTGAATGAATACTCATATGCCAATCAACTTAAGTCTATCTTAAATAAAGAGGAGCCAACTAAAATCATTACCCACTTAAATAGAAAACATATTTAAAAAACCAAAACATTTAAAAAATAAATAAAAATAAATAATTAAATAAGATATAAAAATAAATAAGTAAATAAGATAGTCAATAAAAATAACAAAATTAATAAAAAAATATAAAATTCAAATAAATATATTACATGTTTAGAATTAAAAGTCATCAAATTTCTAAGGAAAATATTACTTTATATATATATATATATATGGTTGGTCAAACATATTCTATTAATTTTTCAATTTATTACAAGAGATATACTTGAATTCCACTTCTCTCTCAACCTCACTCTTACCAGATTTGTTGGCCAAGAGAAAGATACAAAAAGTAATAGCAAAATGCCAAAATTTACACTGTATCTAGAAACAAAATATACAAAGCACCTAAAACACAAGGAGAATACAAATGCAACCCACCACCATCAAGTATTTTGAGAATGTACAGGTGCTTGGTTAGCACTAAGAATGTTTGGAGGTCTAGGGTCCCCGTTAGCATGAAACTCCAAGTGATCAATCCGGCCCTCAATATGAGCTAGTTGTTCATTTTTTTCATCTCTGGATCCATCTAAGTGAGGCCACCCTGTCAAGAATTTCCAGTGATTGTGTTGTAATCATTCATGAACGCTATCACTTCATTCCAATCCTCATGCCTATGTTGCCCATTTCGACCAGGAGTGCATTAAAAATCTAAATTTACATGTCCAAAGAGTCTAGAGAAGGTGGCACATCCACACGGCCGGGTGATAGAACACGGTCATGGGCCAATTCTTCCTCGAATGTAGCCGCAACACCTCCATCACCATCCACTTCCCTTGTCTGTCCTTCATGTCCTGCCATATATCCACGAGGTCCCCCACCATGCCGAGCACGTCGTCGATGCCTGAGCATTTCTCCAATTGGTACAAACCACCAAGACCAACTATGGACACCCACCCAAGGGTCGTGAATCGACAAAAGAACCATGCGACCAAGCTTGGTGTTGGAAATGCCACCAAGCACCGCATAAAAATCCACCAGGTTCTTAATAATAACGCCCCCTGGAACCCAAGGGTGCCCCTTGGACACTATGCCCTAAGTAGCCAAATAACTCGA
Source organism: Pinus albicaulis (assembly GCA_034641835.2). Classification (NCBI taxonomy): domain Eukaryota; kingdom Viridiplantae; phylum Streptophyta; class Pinopsida; order Pinales; family Pinaceae; genus Pinus; species Pinus albicaulis. The sequence goes on from CM076581.1 coordinate 1,269,048,430, forward strand.
CACCCTAGAGTAGAGGCAGAGGGCCCAGTGCTCCGAGATCATACCCCCAGTCCCGAAGCAACCAGGAAACATAATTACACAATTAAAATCCTCAAAGGTTGAAAGAGCCCCATTGAATTCCACAAGGTTTGAAATGGAAAAAACACATATCGAATAGAGTCCCACCACACCTAAACTTTCAAATGCAACGATGCTCCTCGGGACAAGATGCAAGACCAAAGTACTTACCAGAATAGTAGAAGAAAAATCCCACTCCCTCTTGGTTTCCACGGCGAGGCAATGCAAAAGAGCTCTCTTCCTCTCCACTTCATACCAACAATAGAGTAATTTGTCACCTTCCAATGTACCAGGGTCCCAAACCCTGCGAACTAGTGCCCCAGAGCAACTGCGGCACAAGTCCCTCTAGCTTGCTATGTCCTTATTCTCAAGAATGACCAATATAGTGAGCATGCACAAGTTGTTAGCCTGTGCATACTCAACATTACACTTGCCACCTTCTCTTTCGCCCATGTTGAGGAGGTAAATCCCCTCTGCGGACAGAGGCGATCCCTACTAGCCCAGATCGGGTCTAGCAACAATCAAACACGCTACAGTGCAGGTTCCTAATCGTAAATAAACCGACTTGCAAGGAAGGCTTACCTGGAATCCAACGCTGTCGTTTGTAGAAGAGGTGGTGCTCCCGTTCCTTTGCCCTGGCAGATCACAATCCTCACGATCTTCGTGATCGGACACCTGCACATGCAAGAAACAACACAAACGCAAGCATAAAATCCAGTATATACAACTATATGTCAGTTGAAGAGGACATAAATCATGAACATGATCAAGAACAAGAGTGGAACCATAACAAATAGTCGCTTAACATTAATGAGTCAAAAGAAGAATACAACCAAAGCTTCGACGTCGAATTCTCCTTTGGCGGGTCGTCAGCAGAACATGTGTCGATAAAGCCTGTCAAGGATGGGACAAGCTTCTCTCTCCGGATATTTGGCAATAGTCTCCTTGCTTGGATTTGGCCTTAAGGGAATCAAGAAGGCTCTTGCAGCATAAGGATATGAAAGCTCTTGGGAACTTGGAGATTCTGGAACTAGCTTTCAAGGGAAATGGGCAAGCTTTTATAGAAGGAGGAAGGGAATTTGTGATCTCTATAATTATGGGATTGGCCCTATCATCAAGGAAGCTTCCATGAGAGGTGGCAAACCACTTCCTCTCTATGGAAGTCCGTAGCCAAACCACCCAACTCAAGATAGATATCAGTCCAGGAATTTGTTAGGACGAAACTTCCGCCTTTTATTTTTAAAAAACACCTCTTAATATGGTTGGCGCGGGTGCGGATCTATGACAGAGCGCCAATTGGCGCGCCCTCTTTTGAGTATTTTCCCCCTTGGCGCGAGGGCTGAACTGTGGAACCGCGCCAATGGAAAAAGAGCTACTTTTAGGGTTTTTTGTGTTAGAGATGTCTTAGTGCACCAAAGCTCATCTTCGTAGGATGCAATGAAAGTAGAGATAATTTTCAAGTCTTGTCTCTCGCTCACGTCACGTAATGAGCCTCCAATGCATGTGATGGGGATTGGCCAGGGACGGTGACAATTGCTGTGCAACAGATGTTAAAGGGCGCAGCCATCCATGACAGGGTATACAATAACCTAGATCCAAGGCATGGACGCGGCCATCCAGAGAGGATCAATAAATAGACTCAGGTATGGTCACAGCCATCCAATCAGTGAGTCATGTAAATAATCCACAATATCGCAGCCTGGATTACAACAGACACAATCCAAGGTCTTGCGCTCCATCTCAACCCAAACAAAGTACAAGTTCAAGCATGCGAATATGTGAGCTGAAGTCGAACATGCAAGAACATCGTCTGATTACCAGCCAATGATGAAAGCTGTTAACAGACGCGAGAAGAACCACCAATAATGACAATGGCCCTCAAGGTACTACAGGTACAATCTACGGCGTGTGAATCAATGAGCTGGCATCGAACACCCGTAGAATCACTCGATCGGAGGCCAATGATGAAAACCTCACGTCGAATGCGACGAACCTGCCATTGAGGCATGCAGGCTCCAAGGTACCATAAGGGAGTCTCTAGATCAGCTTCCTGGATAATGAGCTGAAGTCGACAGGAAGCGACCTTGATCGAAGGTGGGCCATAATGTTTCCCACATCATCGACACGAGACAGAGGAACATGATGTTTTGTTGTGAATCAGGATCGTATGAGAATCAGAGGAAGGTTGATATTTGCAGAGGCCAACTTCTCTTGAACATATAAACAACACGACAGTGGACTTGGCAGTATTTGACATCAATGGATCAGAGGTCATGGTGACGAGGCAATGAGCAGATGAGAGGTCAAAAGGGATTATCCAAACCCACAGAGGCAAGTGAAGAACGAGATGAGATGTCCCCAACCCGACACGAATGCAGACAAGTGCCATGTTCAAGAGCGACATACTGCCGACATGACAATGATGCTGGTTCCATTTTCCCCCACCATTTCTGGCGAGTACCCCAATTATTTTTGATAACAAGCTTGAAGGGGATAGCATATGCTTGTAATATAAGTCCGCCCTTCGGGCGAATCCATCCTAGTACATTTAACGAGTCCTAGGAAGGAGAAACTCGGATAACGTCATTTCGACTAAATCCAATATCATCAGGGTTTAACGAGTCTGGCAAAGAAAGAACTCAGCGTCTTTTCATATTTAGAGAGTTTGAAAAGACAACAGAAAAGTAAACTCCAGCGGTCCCTTTTCGTAAATAGTTCCTCGGACCCAAAAAGGTAGAAAAAAATATCCGAGAAAACCTCCTAGTCGTGATAGGCTAGGGTATTCCTTTTTTGTAAATAATCCATCCTAGCCCGAAAAAGGGGTAAACGTATACTAGGTAGATGTTGATTCGCGTCCACTTTAACGAGATCGAAACGACAAAGGCCTCGGCGATATTTTCATGTTTAGAGAGTCAGAAAAGAGCTGAAAGATGACTCTAAAGTGACTTTTTCGTGTATTTACTGAGTCCGAAAAATTATAAAATACAACTCGTTTCACCGTTTAAGTCGCGTAAAAAACCTGTCGCTGCACAAAAAGCAAGTGTAAAACCCATTTTTGACAGAATATATTAAAACATTCAAAAAATCACTTTCAAAACCTATTTTAAGTTCAAAAAGTTATAAATATGTCAAATGGTAAAAATAAAATTACTTTTTACTATTTACCTCACCGAAGAGCAGCAGTGGTCCATTTTGTGTGCGAACTTCTGACGGTGATTGCGACCGATCCGGGCTACCATTCAGATTCCCGTCTATTCTAGGTAAGAGGCGCTTCTTTGCACTCCATTTCAATCCATTTTCCATGAATTTTTATTGTATATTAGACTTTGTGAGGATTTTTTTAATTTTTAGGGCTCCGCCCATTGGCGCGGGTATCCGGCACGGACCCACGCCAATGGAATTTTATTTCCAAAGGGCCCGCGCCAACTGGCGTGACTGTTAGGAAAACAGTCGCGCCAGCGGTGCAATCTAATTTTCTGCTTGAAATTTCCACACAATGAATGAATTGCATGAATTTTTAAGGATAGCAGAGGTCTAATTGAAGTTTATTGACCATGTGAATGCAGGAAACTGATCAAAATGGTCATTGAGTGGAAAGAGAGGGAGCACGGGGAAGAGGATGAACAGGCCATGGAGAATGAAACTTGCATGAATGCCCTCAAGAACTGCGAGCTTAAAAAGTTCTTCCTGACACCTTGTTTACGAGCTCATCCTAAGCTCCTACAGTACCTGATCAGCATATGGGACGAACATGAACAAGTGTTCAAGTTACGGGACCAAGTATTAGAACTCGAGGTCTCTGACGTATACTTCATAACTAGATTATCGCGCAGAGGTCCGGTGCCCATATTGACAGGGAGCAGATCGTCTGGTGAGAAGATGGAGCAAGTGATGGCACGAGTGTGCCGAGGGGCATGACTGGGATCAGGAAGTGGAAAGGTGGACATCCATACTATTCTTGATCTAGCACTCAGGGTAGTGCTTCATACCATCACGCAGGCCGCGGGATCGCAGGCACCGCACGAGGCAAAAAAGGCCCAAATCTTACTGGCCTCAGAGTGCATGAGTCCCCTATTGTTTGACTGGGCTACAACAGTGACAATAAATATCAAGAGACAGCTCACGAAGTGTAAGCAGGCCAAACTGAAACAGTTTGGCTATGGTTCTATCCTGGTATCGTTCATTCTGGAACGATTACCAATCTTCCAAGGCCAAGGGGCCATAGTAGCTGAGCCGATTCCACGAGAGCCAAGAATGGCTCGCTGGGCAGCACTGATGCCCAGAGCTGGAGGAGGCCAACAGATGTCCTGGAGGCCGGAGTTTTTTGGGTCGTTGCGGCATTAGTTGATCGTAGTGGAAGACTGGCCATATGCAGGAACCGATTTCACTGGAGACCCAGATCTCCCACTGCCGGAGGGAGATGATTGGGACGAGGAGTTGGGTATGACCTCTTCTCTTTTTTGATTTTTTATGTTTTATAATTTTTTGGTGATACATGTTCTTCCTGACGCATTTTATATGTATGCAGACGTGGGCCCAGAGAGACCAGCCGGTATGTCTCCTATCGCGCGGAGGACTCTTCCCACACCTGATCCCCAAGGAGAGGGTACAGAGGGGGGGGAGTTAATCCAGAATCTCGAGGGCATTGCCCGAGGGATCCCAGACTATGCCCGGCTGGCGGAAGTACCGATGGCATACCAGAGACATACGGTGGGAGTGCCTAGTCGCCTCCACCGAATTTTGAGACGCTTAGTGCGTGCAGTCACTTGTTATCATGAGCACCATGCGGATTAGACTCCTAGGGCTTTTATCATGCATATTTTTTGAGAGACATGTCGTCTCTGGATGTATTAAGGCGAACATGTATATTTTTTGATTTAATGTGATGCACACTATGCAAACATTCGATATCTATATATATACATATCTATTTCTGGATGGATTTTCCTTTTACATGTGATGATGATTTACAAATTGCGCAAATGTCTATCTAAAACCAAATTAGCTACTGCATCAGTTAATGTATTCATATGACTGGGTATATGTTGATATGTAATATAGTCAAAATTTCTCTCCAGTAAACGAATACGTAGATACAGACGTAAAATGGATGGGTTTCTGACTGAATAATGACCATTAAGCTGTAATACTACAAGTTGTGAGTCTAGATACACAAGTAATTCATGGATACCAAGGTTGACAGCCTCAGTTAATAATTCTAACACAGCACTATATTCCGCGATGTTATTTGTAGTACGTCCCAGACACACACCTTGCAGGTTGACCAACTCACCAGATCATAGATTACCCGTGTCGCCCGTTGTAGACAATTTTGTCACTCCTAGGAGAACGCCAAGAGTTGCCATGTACTCAGTAGCATTGCCTAGAGATCTTATCATTGCAAGGGAGCATGAAATATAGCTTGGGTGTCAATCCAAATGCTCTCCTGCTATCTCTTGTTAAACAAGGAAATTAGTTTAAATGGAACCAAACTCTCTCAGAAGCTGATACAAAGATAAGAATAATGTAGGAACATCATGCAAAACTCCAATACAAACGCATCAGACAGTTAAGAGACAACTTAATGCAAAGAGGGCCAGTTCAAATAGTATGCCATAGAAATCAAGTATCAGAAAGTGGATGCAGTGAGGAAAATGTGAAGGAGATACTAGTTAACATGAGGCTGATACCCAGATACACAATAGAACCACATATGGGCTTATCCAACTAAGAATCCATACATGACAATGGCGTTTTAAAAGCACCCTCCTCAAGTAACTAATATAGCAGAAAATATGAATGACATGAACATGGAACAATATATCATGACTAGGCCTATTTAAAGCGCTTGACTAATCCAAGTATGGGCACCAACTAGGATGAATCCTTACTTAAGATCAGTGAGCCACTTGCATTCTAGAACATGATACAAGAAGATAAATGCAATGAAATGAGATATTATATTAACACATAAGAAAAGATTACATACTGTGGGATACCAAAGACCAGAATCCTCATTACATTTATAACTCCTCCTCACTGAGACCCTACGGGCTCTGAGCCTTCATACAGAAACTTTACAAGATGTATACAAAGCCTTTCACTGCACAGTTTGCTGATAGAAATATGGAACCCCTACAATGTCTTTCTTTCTCGTTTTTATAGAAGAAACATAAAGCTCTAGAGAATGAGGTAGGTGATATATATTTAATGATCTAATTTAAAACAAATTTGAAAGAAAAACCCGCTTATGCTGCTTGGCGGTGTTGAACTAGTGTAAGTAATCTGCTACTGTTTATGAAATAAATGCTGAAGATGAAAGTCTCCTTATAATCAATACATAAAGAATAAAATATACAAATGTTCTTTACTTGGCTGGAGGAGGAAAATCTGCTACAATAAAACCTTGAGGTTGCTTGTTTTTGCGCATGGTACTTTCAGCCCTCTAACCTTGAATTAAAATGCCAGATCTTTAATGCAGGGCGAGGCATTTCTCAATCTTTCACTGATTTTCGTAGGCTGCCCCATTAATATTTCTTGCTGTGTAATCTTTCCCTCTGCAGGCATATTTAGGGTTCAATGGATTTTATCTATATTTCCATTAATGAGGTCATGTCAAAACAACTACCCTCGGCTTCCCTCCTAAATTTCTTCCTTGGAAACTGTCGAGGGCGGTGCTCTTAACTTCTGTGAACAAAGCAGTGAATCATGATGATTTTTCTACCGCGAAAAACCTGCAAAACCACAAACCCGTTAAGGAAAACCAGACAGGGATGGAGATGAAGACGATGGTGACATCGAAAACATGGCCATATGGCAAGCACATGCAGGGTGGCGGAGAAAATACAGTGGAGATATTGATAAACAGATGGAATGCAGGTTTTCCACGTAAAACACAACGTATGAACGAAAATTGATGAATAAGAATGCAATATATACATATACAGATGGCGGGGATGATAATACAATGGGTACGCGGGGTGATGACACATAGGCGTACACAAAGCTAGAAGGAACAAATGACGTGGCGGAGGACAGAGTCAAACGGGAGAATGCGAGTGATTATGGGCCACACGATCACTGAATGAGATCGACGGTTCTAAGTGCATCGTGGAGCAACAAAATGGTGGACCAGGGGCGTAATGAGCATGGGTTAAAACGCATGCAACTCTGGAGCATAACCACCGTTGGATGGAGGGCGCAGGATCGGACGACCACAATACATTCCACTGCCTGACCTTTAACCAAACTTTAATGCGCGAAATGGGCGGTATGGGAGTCGTACATAAGGACACTTGTCAATCGGCGTATGGAATCGCTGGGCCTTTGAGGAAAACTGCCAGCCTGGGGTAAGCGGTGCGGAATGAAATTACCGGTTTCTGAGCGGGTGCGGGGACCACCACGGTAAGCAAACTCCGCTCCGTCGATTTGCTTCTGATCGGACGGCCACGGGTGCCCCCGAAACTTTGAACGATTAGCTCCTTTTCGCTTGGCGCCCGGTCTTGCGCCCGAGTCACATGGGGGGATGAAACAAAGGGGGCTAAGGCTGAGGGGCTAGGCCCAATAATATTTCCGAATATGGATTTTAGCCTTTATGTAGTGTATTTTGCGGGCGGAAAGGGGCACAATGTGTAGGATATGGGGGTTTTTGGCCACGGTAGCAGGTTTGAAAGGTTTATATGGGGCGGTAGGCCAAAAATTTGAATGGGGGGGTTGACATGCACAACATCGGCTCCATCTGGGGACGGCATGTTCATCCTTGGACATGTCGAGAACCTGCAGACCATCTGATCATGCTCTAGGTGGATTCTGCTCTTCAGCACCTCTAGTTTTCACTTCATAATTAATCGACACCCACACATTATTAAAAGAATGATGAAACAAAAATAAAACTAATGTACAATATAATACACCAGGTTGTCTTTGCCTCCTGGGTCCCATACTTTGCTTTGCTGGTATCCATTAGTTGCTTTATTCTTCAACTGTACCCTTCTATGTTTCCATATTTTGTTCTGCAACTTGCCTCCAGCTATGCTTTCACTTTCTGTTCTTGTTCTTCCATTGCAAAATTTTCTCTGCTTTCTCGTTGCCATCTGCTGTTTCTGAGACACCTTCATCATCAGTCTTCTGATGCTGTCAATTTCCATGTCCAGCTTTTCTTTTGTCTGGAACTTACTTTGCCCACTGCTGTCTTCAATATGGCTCTTGAAAGCTTGATCGCCTTCTTCTTGTATTTTGAAAGGCAGTGGGATCTCTTCTTTTTGTTCCACAATAGCAACTTTGAAAAAATTTCTCTCTACTGGCAACATGCTGCTAGAAAGGACCCTTGATCCTTCTTCAAATGTTTGCAGGAAATGCACATAAGGATCATGAAATGATACCTGGTTAAGAGTATCTGGCAGGCAGGCTTCAACCAGGATTTTATCTCCTTTCATTGGATCGAGAAGAAGACTCTCTTGAGAGAGAGAATCTCCTTCATTCTCTAAACTGGAGGACTCATCGTATACTGGAGCTGAGTCCTTTTGGAGCTCTGGTATATTCTGCTCTACTGTGCTGAGCTCTGTGAAAAGATCCATGAATTCTTGAGCAGGGGCTTGCTCCATTATTTCCTCTTTTTCAAGAGAAAGCTCGTTGTTTTCATCTTTCTCAAGAATCTCTTCTTTGCTCTCCTCCTCTTCTTCCTGTATTGAATCATATTTATTCAACATAATCTCCAACAACCTGATTTCTTCATTCCATGGGTTAAAATCTTCCACCGAATTTCCTTCCTCCTTTCTTTGACTATCAAATGGTGTCAAATTTCTTTCATCAGCATCAATCTCTATGTTGGAGAATTCACCTTCTATTTCTAGGAATCCCGTCATCTTCTCTTCATCCTCAAAGACCTGGCAGTGCTTGATATTATCTGGGGTGAGTGGTGCTTCTGGAGGAAGTATGAAAGAGGTGACCTGAGATTGATATGCTGGTTGTTTCAACAATTCAGTCAAGGGGACTGGAATTTTGATCTTCTCAAGTTCTTTTTGCAAATTAAAAGCAAAAGGGGACTTTTCTATTGAGACTTCTTTGGACTCTTCATTTCGATCTTGAGTTCTGGTCCGCTTCCTTGAAGATTTCAGATCGTATCTTCTATTGAAATGTGCTTGCATGAAATCATTAAATTGTTTACAATAATGGTCAATTTCTGCTTCTTCTTCTTCTTCTTGCAATGGGCATTTCATTTCATCATGGTTTGAGAAAGCAAGATTTGAATCTTCCAGTTCATAGGCAGCATCTTCAGTGGAGTCATCTACTAGACCTTCCAGGTATAATGGGTGTGATACCTGATCTTGCTGTTCTTTTGGATCCCTTGGCAATATCTGCAGGGGTGGTCTCTTGTACTGGGGATTGTAACCTCTGTTTGGAGCATTGTAGAAATTCTTGGGGGCTGAATTCTTGGCCTCCAATTCAAGCTTGACCATCTTCTTAATCATTTTTCTTATTTCATCCATCTTGTCAAAATCCTTGTCTTGATTTGAGGTAGACACCTCCTCTTTACCTCTCCTCCTAGTATCATGTTCAACTTTTCCTTTTAATTTCCCAGTGGAGGCAAAGTTTGCTTCTAATTCAAGAGCATCTGACTGAGCATCATCTAAAGTAGCAGGTTTCCTTTCCCTCAGAGAGAAGCCAAAATCTGAATCAAAGGCTGCTATGAAAACCACCTTAGCAGCAGTCTGGTGAGGCTTCATCACAGGAGGCAGGCTCAAATATAAATTATCAAATCTTTGGATAAACTCTGCCACTCCCTCATTATGTTTCTTCTTTAGAGTATTGAATTCAGTGAGGCACATTCCATGATCTTTCTTTTCTTCCCATTTCCTGAGAAAAGCATTCTCCATGTCATCCCAGGTGGTCACTGAACGGTTTCCCAAGGTCTTGAACCATTTTCTGGCCTCACCATCCAAATATTGCACAAATAATCTTAAGACCACATCTAAATGTTCAACATTAAGGTTCTCTGCAAAGGAGCAGAAAGTCTCAAGATGTTTCTGAGCATCAATTTCATTTTCTCCATTAAATCTAGGCAGAATCTTCAAATAATCCTGTGGCATATCATTTAGCACTTGGGGTAAGGCCAGTGGAGCATATTTTTTCAATAGAAAAGCAGGAACATTAGCCATTGGAGGAGGTGGGGGTTGTGCAACAATTTGATGTACAAATGAAGGAAGAGGAGGAGGTGGAAGTGGGGTATGAATAACAATAGGAAGATATTGTATAGCTACCTGAGGTGTAGATGGAAACAATTCACGGTTAACAGCAGCTACTTCTGTGATTTCTTTGACTTCTTCGGCCTCAGGGGTGAGATGAAGGTTTTCTTTGGTTCTAGCACTTCCCCTGGGTGGGCTATCTGAGTAATATTCAGGATTTTCTTCTGGAATTTCTTGAGAAGAAGAGGATGGATAATCTTCTTGAGAAAACTCAGGGACTTCAGCACGGGCTAATTGTCTTTCTTTCCAACTTCTTCTTTGAATAATCTTCTCTGGGTCAGATACAGAGGATGTCTTTAACTTAGAGGAATATGACCTCAAATGTGGCTTTTGAGGAGCCAGGACTACCAATAGATTTATCAAATAAAGAACAGTGGAGTCGCCAAGGTGAGAGATACGCAACTCTTCAACTCTCTGTGCTCACCTGATTAGAGAGTGAATACAATTTGTCAAGGCCCAGGGAAAATGATTTTCTTGAATTCGTTCCCCGGCAACGGCACCAGAAAGATGTTGTAGACAATTTTGTCAGTCCTAGAGACAGCCTAGAGCTGCCATAGACCAGTGCCTAGGACATCTTATCATAGCAAGGGAGCATGAAATATAGCTTGGGTGTCAATCCAAATGCTCTCCTGCTATCTCTTGTTAAACAAGGAAATTAGTTTAAATGGAACCAAACTCTCTCATAAGCTGATACAAAGATAAGAATAATGTAGGAACAGCATGCAAAACTCCAATACAAACGCATCAGACAATTAAGAGACAGCTTAATGCAAAGAGGGCCAGTTGAAATAGTATGCCACAGAAATCAAGTATCAGAAAGTGGATGCAGTGAGGAAAACGTGAAGGAGATACTAGTTAACATGAGGCTGATACCTAGATACACAACAGAACCACATATGGGCTTATCTAACTAAGAATCCATACATGACAATGGCGTTTTAAAAGCACCCTCCTCAAGTAACTAATATAGAAGAAAATATGAATGACATGAACATGGAACAGTATATCATGACTAGGCCTATTTAAAGCGCTTGACTAATCCAAGTATGGGCACCAACTAGGATGAATCCTTACTTAAGATCAGTGAGCCACTCGCATTTTAGAACATGATACAAGAATATAAATGCAATGAAATGAGATATTATATTAACACATAAGAAAAGATTACATACTGTGGGATACCAAAGACCAGAATCCTCATTACAGTTATAACTCCTCCTCACTGAGACCCTACGGGCTCTGAGCCTTCATACAGAAACTTTACAAGATGTATACAAAGCCTTTCACTACACAGTTTGCTGATAGAAATCTGGAACCTTTTCAATGTCTTTCTTTCTCGTTTTTATAGAAGAAACAGAAAGCTCTAGAGAGTGAGGTAGGTGATATATATTTAATGATCTAATTTAAAACAAATTTGAAAGAAAAACCCACTTATGCTGCTTGGCGGTGTTGAACTAGTGTAAGTACTCTGCTACTGTTTGTGAAATAAATGCTGAAGATGAAAGTCTCCTTATAATCAAGACATAAAGAATAAAATATACAAATGTTCTGTACTTGGCTGGAGGAGGAAAATCTGCTACAATAAAACCTTGAGGTTGCTTGTTTTTGTGCATGGTACTTTCGGCCCTCTAACCTTGAATTAAAATGCCAGATCTTTAATGCCGAGTGAGGCATTCATCGATCTTTCACTGATTTTCGTAGGCTTTCCCATTAATATTTCTTGCTGTGTAATATTTCCCTCTGCAGGCATATTTAGGGTTTAATGGATTTTATCTATATTTCCATTAATGACGTCATGTCAAAACAACTACCCTCGGCTTCCCTCCTAAATTCTTTCTCGGAAACTGTCGAGGGCGGTGCTCTTAACTTCTGTGAACAAAGCAGTGAATCATGATGATTTTTCTACCGCGACAAACCTGCAAAACCACAAACCCGTTACGGAAAACCAAACAGGGATGGAGATGAAGACGATGGTGACGTCGAAAACATGGCCATATGGCAAGCACATGCAGGGTGGCGGAGAAAATACAGTGGAGATATTGATAAACAGACGGAATGCAGGTTTTCCACGTAAAACACAACGTATGAACGAAAATTGATGAATAAGAATGCAATATATACATATACAGATGGCGGGGATGATAATACAATGGATACGCGGGGTGATGACACATAGGTGTACACAAAGCTAGAAGGAACAAATGACGTGGCGGAGGACAGAGTCAAACAGGAGAATGCGAGTGATTATGGGCCACACGATCACTGAATGAGATCGACGGTTCTAAGTGCATCGTGGAGCAACAAAATGGTGGACCAGGGGCGTAATGAGCATGGGTTAAAACGCGTGCAGCTCTGGAGCATAACCACCGTTGGATGGAGGGCGCAGGATCGGACGACCACAATACATTCCGCTGCCCCACCTTTGACCAAACTTTAATGCGCGAAATGGGCGGTATGGGAGTCGTACATAAGGACACTTGTCAATCGGCGTATGGAATCACTGGGCCTTTGAGGAAAACCGCCAGCCTGGGGTAAGCGGTGCGGAATGAAACCACCGGTTTCTGAGCGGGTGCGGGGACCACCACGGTAAGCAAACTCCGCTCCGTCGATTTGCTTCTGATCGGACGGCCACGGGTGCCCCCGAAACTTTGAATGATTAGCTCCTTTCCGCTTGGCGCCCAGTCTTGCGCCCGAGTCACATGGGGGGATGAAACAAAGGGAGTTAAGGCTGAGGGGCTAGGCCCGATAATATTTCCGAATATGGATTTTAGCCTTTATGTAGTGTATTTTGCGGGTGGAAATGGGGACGATGTGTAGGATATGGGGGTTTTTGGCCACGGTAGTAGGTTTGAAAGGTTTATATGGGGCAGTAGGCCAAAAATTTGAATGGGGGGGTTGACATGTACAACACCGCCGAAGACAGATTCCTAGTACTGCGGGAGGCACCATCCGCGAAACCAACAAACGGATTGATGGACATCTACACAATCAGGAAGACCCGATCAGCAGAAAAATGTTTACATTACAAACCACACCACACATGCACACAAATGAAAAACACACACCTATGTACACTAAAGACGGGCATGCCCCCCAGCATGGTGTCTCAATTCGAGGTGCATGCCCCCCAAGCTTTAGTCCATAGGAAATGGAGTGAAGGTTGAAAACAAAGGAGACTTGAACTAAATCTATCAAAACTCGAATTGAAAATGCTCGTGTTTCATTATTTTAACGAGGTTGACACACTTAAAAGAACTATCCTCGTAGCAGCTTGTTTTATTATTTTAGGAGCTTAACACAAGTGGAAGAACTATGCTCCGACGAGCTCCAAGGAGGAGGCTCAGGAGGGAGATGATCATGTAGGTTCTCAATGATTCCCGGTTTAACGGAGATGTTGATCAGGATGGTTTGAGTGATATTACTTAGGTTTCCCTCTGACAGAACATCATGCGTCAAAATGGGCGTTTGGAGAGGAGGAGTAGGAACCTGAGATGCATAACGCTCTAGACAATCTGACATTTCCCCCAAGCTAGGCATGAAAGAGGAATGATGATGTCCATCGCTCCAAGGCAGCTCCTCAAGAGACATTGTTTCAACAATGGCTTCATCGGAAGGAAAAGTCTTTTTGAGAGGATCAAGCGAATCGGCCTTACCAAGCCAAGGGGATTGAGAGTAGACATCTAGAGCCATGCTCAAAGGAGCATGCTGAGGAGGCGGAGGATCAGATGCAGCAACAATTTCACAGTAGCTAATCTCTACTGGAGTCAAGGGCATTGATTCTCCAAACTCAAACACCTGCTCAGGCGTAGGGATGAGCCAGGGGTCATCAGACCTGGAAATCATGTTAACTTGAGTGGTGTGCGGTGGTGGTGCGGGAAAAATACCCATGAGGACGGGGTCTTTGAAGAGACCGGGCCCTACACTGTCAGGGGGATTCGAGATCTGATCCACGTACGGAACGTTGTTCTCGGAGGTGGAGGTGAAGAAGACAACTGATCCACCGTAACGATTTTGCCCTCGTGAGGGAACTTAAGAAGTCGAAAGACAGTGGACGACACACATAGCATGGCATGGGTCCAGCTGCGGCCGAGAAGTATATTGTAGTTGAGCCTGGCGTCAACCACTTCTACCTCTACGTTGACAGTCTTCCCCTGTAAAGTGATCGTTAAACTCTCGAGAACACCCAGGGGTTTGGATTCCCGACCATCAAATGCCTCTAGGGCATTGGGAGATGACGAAAGGGCTGGAGAGCCAATGGCCTTCCAGCAAGCGGACGACATAACGCAGGTAGAGGCACCTTCATCCACAACGGCCCTATGGATGTTAAGACCGTTAATCTCGACTTGAATAACAAGAGCAATCTGATGTGGAAGTCGGGGGGTGAAATTCTCTAAATCGAAGGTGAGAAGACTCGAATCAGCGGGATCAATGCCACCGATTGCAGACAATAAAGCCTTCCATTGTGAAGGACAACTTTGAAGAACTTCTAGTGCAGACATAGCAGAAGGCGCCTGTGCCAAATCCTCAACAATACTGTAGTGCTGAGCGGCACGAGCATTCGGATTATAAGAAGATCTTCGAAGAACACCTTTAGAAGGTGGCTTCACAGCAGGTTCAGGAGTAGGCTTCTCGATTTCCAATGAATCAGAGACAGGTGGGGGAGGTGGTCCATCCGCAACTGCCTTCCCGGGTGCCTGCCGCGATTCGTTGTAATCCTTCGAACGCGTAGCGATAGAGATAGGTGCAGCACCATTCATCATAAAAACTTGGGACCCAAATGGTGCAGATGGTGACGGCTATTCAACCATCTGGGCCTGCTGAGACGGGAATGGCTCTTTGAGAACTGCCGGAGTCCCTTTAGATCCCTTGAGAAGTTGACTAACCTCGGACCGTCGTGGAAAATCCTTGGTATAATGGTCTCCTTCACAAATGAGGCAGGGGTACTTCGGTTTACGTTGCGAACCATCCTCAGTACGAGATTTGGATTCTGGCTTTGGGGCGTCGGATTTGGATTTACCTTTGCCCTTCTTTTTCCCTTTGGAGGCTTTCTCCGCAGGATTGGCCTGAACGGCGTTAACCTCCGCGGTTTCTCCAGAATCTGACGGGGCGGGATGAGCAAGAGTATTGTTGGAAGAATTAGACTTATGCTTCCCATTCGAAGATTTCTTCGAATTCTGAGACACGGAACCAATGACACCATCCACTGCAGGGGTAGGTGGAGCCTTAGAGGTTCCGGAGCGTGGGGCATCAGGCAAGATATCATAAAGCGTGCCGGATTGAGAATATACAAGATCCAGATATTGGGCACGCGCAATGGATTGTTCTTCCGTTACACACGCTCCCATCGCAATATCTTGGGCGATTTTGTTCACGAAGGAGGTGGTGAACCAGTGAGTTAGTATCTGATCAGGTATGTGAAACTTGACCAGTCTACGACGGCGCCGCCACTCATGAATGTGATCAGAAATGTGAGTGGCTTTATCCTGCTTCAAAGAAGTCAGGAGGTGCGTCCCGGCTTCATAACGAACCGGTAACTGAAAGTGCGTGAGAAAAGCCATGGCTAAGGAATTGAAATCTTGGAAGATGCCACGGGATAACTCTATATACCACTTAGCAACAGCTCTAGTCAAAGTGCGCTGGAAGAGGTGTAGACGAATTGAATCATCAACCCAAGAGTTAGACGAACACCAAAGATGATACGTCATTACATGCGCTTGGGGGTCCTCCCTAGCTTTACCCTCAAACTTGGGGCAATCACCTGGTATCTTGGTAGGAACCGAAGGCCAATAAGGATTATGCAAAATCAGATCATTGGTCAGTTTTGAAACATTCGGCAATTCCAAGGTGGCCAGGAACAACAATGGCAGATTGACCGGCATGCCGGGCCCGGGATGAGGACCGGTACCTGTACTCCACGCTGGTTGGGAATATCCTTGCCCCCATGGGTTCTGTCCCGTAGGATTTTGACCATAGGGGGTGTAGGTCGTATAACCAGACTGATTTGGCTGCTGGTAACCAGTGTGTGGGGCTTGATAACCAGAGTACGGACCCTGATTATGTGTCGGCCCATTGTAAGCAACATTTGGATTTGGCTGCTGAGTATAGGTAGAACTGGGTGGAGGAGGATAATATTGAGAACCTCGGGGCTGGTTATAATTCGGCTGAGATTGACCATGAGGATAATAACCGCCCTGAGGATGAGTCGGCTGTCGATAAGTGGAACCCTGCAGAGCCTGATAACTAGGGCGCAGCTGTTGATTTGGCTGCGACATCGAATAAATCGGCTGCTGGGCAGGGTTAATGGGATGAGCGGGCTGCCCTGAGTGAACAGGTTGACCCGGCTGGACGGGCTGCCCTAAGTGAACAGGTTGACCCAGATAGACAGGTTGTGCCGGTTGCGCAGGCTGACCTGGCTGTAAAGGAGCCCCAGGTTGTGCCAGATGGGCCGGTTGGCGTGGAGGTGGAACACCAGGTTGTACCGGATGGGCCGGTTGGCCTGGTGGGGGAATAGGGCCAGGTGGTTGCTGGTAACTGGTTTGACCTGAAGCAGGACCATAGGATGGTCCCGACTGATATGCAACGTTGGAAACAACAGGATACTGCGGTTGCATAGGCTGAGAAGGCTGGATTTTCCCCCCAGGACCATAGACCAGTCCCGGTTGGTACCCCGGCTGAGGCTGCACAGGTTGACTGGAAGGGTTGTAATACTGTCCTTGCGGACCGTACGATGGCCCTTGCTGGCCCGCAGGATAGCCTTGCATGGGCTGCCCCTGTGGGTCATAAGGATAGCCAGGTTGGCCCAAAGGTTGGCCTTGGAAAGGTTGCCCTTGCGGGTTATAAGCCTGGTTATAAGGTAAACCTTGAGCATGGAGGTAAGCCTCAGGAGCGGGTAGACGTAAAATGTCCCCGTGCTCATCGTACTGATCTGGAAAAGCATACACGGGTGTACCATCCTGTGCATAGTGCGAAAAATAAGAGCGGTTGGGATCTTGGGAGGATGGTCCAACCTCGGGGTTCGGCTGTTGTAGGGACAACCGATACTCCTCCGGAGAGATGTTCTCTGGTATAGCAGTCGCTAAATAAATGTCTTCAGGAGTCGGCACAGCCCTCGCGGAGGGTGCCGTGACAACGGGTGTAGAGGCGGCCACACAAACAGTGGGTCGAACGGGTACAGAAGTAACGGGCGTCTGAGGAGACACCCCCGGTGAAGGAGAAGCTGGCCTCGGAGAAGGAGCTGACACTCACATAGAGGCAGCAGCGGAAATGATCTGACCCAAGGACCTGTACCCCAGTGGTAATGAGGGACTGTACGTTGACATGACAGCTGTTTCAGAGTTGTCTCCCGAAAATAATCTTCGTGGGAAGAGCTGATAGTATTCACTAGACGTTGGGATTTCCTCACCAGAATCACTCATGTTTGAGCCTGCCACTAGATCTTACAATAGACGGCGAGGACTAGGAGGAAAGACAGCAGCTATAAAAGGCGAACCCGATGTAAGAGAAAGGAAATCAGCTCCTAATCTCAATTCCGACACAGGGTCAGAAAAGGGCCAATTGAACTCAACTGGTCCCCCAAAGGGTTGCTCAGAAAGAACCGGTCCCCCGTAAGGAAACTCGGAAACAATGGGCTGCTGTGGTTCAGTAGAGGATTGGGAAACCTCTGATGAATCGTCCGTATAAGGACTACCAGTAGACGAAACTGAGGGTTCCGCCACTGTGGTAGTAACGACAAGAGAAAAAGATCAAACACACACACGGGCTGAAAAAGAGTCAAGACACACAATCAAACGGCCAACAAGCAGTAACTAACAAGGCATGTGATCGTGGGTGATTAATTTTTTACCACATTGAAAAATAGGAAACTTCACCGTTTCATGTTTTAAGAGTCGAGAAACGGTCGAAAAGGTGACTCTATCTCTTTCAGATTTGACACAAGCGTGAAAGGACAAGCGCTTGGTGATACTTTCAATTTTAGGGAGTCAGATAGGATCAAAATGACTACTCAGGAACACTAGGCAAAGGGTGTACCAAATAACCGTGAACTGCAATATACACATTGGTTTCAAATAATGAAAAAGAAATCAACCAAGGACTTTCCGTACGTGCAGGCAATCTCCCCGAATGCTGTGTTCGGTGTATCATGGGTATAGGGCGGCAGACTCGGCTTCCTATGGATAAAGGATTGAAACCTAGTGGGGTCTCCCTTTATATACGCGACGGTACGGGGAGCACAAGTCCGTACTAGTGCTGTCTAAAGCCAAGAGGCGAACGACAGCTACTAGGTTTTAAGACGTCGGAACACGTCTCTAGCCTAGACCTCTAAATGTGTTTCGTTAGATTTCAATGCTGCCTTAGTGTAAATTGAGTAAATTTTAAATTTTATCTTCAATTACATTTCAGTTTTCAGGCCCTAACGAATGTGATGTCTCAAAAATCTCCTAAATGCAAAACTACATGCCATAGTATATCATTTCGTTCAATGAAAGTTAGCTACAGAAGAGTTGAGAGCTTTTTACACAAAAAAAATGATCAGAAGACAATCAGTGATATCTCTAATGCAGCTAATGAAACTAAAAACTTTTCTTTCAAAGTCACTAATTGCTAATAACACCGAAAAGATTTTAATTTTCACTAATCAATCAAAAGCAAAAGAGATTTTTTTTATTTTCAATGTTTGATAGCTAGATGCACTAAACAAACCGAAAACAAATGAGAAGCAATTCGAGAAATGATAATAAGAGAGCAAAAACAAGCAGATTTCACTCAATGGCACAAACAATCAGATCTCAAATCGACCAAAAGTCTCTCAAAACCAAGAAAAGTCCCAAAGACACCAATGAGCCGTGTAATCTAGGCCCAGAATGAAACAAAGCGAAATTCGAATGAAAACGAAATCGGTCACTCAAAAAACGCAATAAGATGATAGACAACTGTCAAACGAATGTAAGGAAGCAATCCCAAAGTCGACTGAATGAATGAAAACCAAAAACTGCCAAGGGAGGCTCGACTCACAAAAGCACCTAGATGCCCTAGGTCTTGAATGCAAAATCGAAAGAAATAGGCAAACAACCAAAGGATGGAGGTTACAATCAGTCAAAATAGGCTCCAGTGCACTCAAACAGCCGAAAAAACAAGATCAAAATCACAAGTCAGTCCCAGAAAGCATGAAACACAACAAATCCTAATAGCTCACAGGATTGGCGCGACTGTGAGCTTGAAATTAGCGCTATAAAGGCAATGGCGCGGGTGATACACAGGAAACCTGCGCCAATGGGCGCGACTGTAACGCTGAAAAGCGCACCAGCCGAGTTTACTATGGGAAAATGAAAAACAAGCAATCTCAGACACAGAAAAGTGATGACAAGGCTAAAAAAAGCCAAACAAACAGGAACAACCAGTCCAAAGAGCTGACCAAGCAAGCAAGACCAAGAAGTTGACCGAAAAGAGAAGACAATACTCCAAGTTGTTCAGGCCGTAAACTAAACCGGAGATTGACTGAAGCAGCATTGATCTACTCCGCTAATGCAGAGAAAAAGCGTTTCGAAGGCTATCTGGCTGTGCTTCAGGCTCCGTCTATAGCTTACAAATCAAACAACAAGCTGATTCCCCAGGGGAGTCGCCAAATTGTTGAGGAGGTAAATCCCCCTGCGGACAGAGGCGATCCCTACTAGCCCAGATCGGGTCTAGCAACAATCAAACACGCTACAGTGCAGGTTCCTAATCGTAAATAAACCGACTTGCGAGGAAGGTTTACCTGGAATCCAACGCTGTCGTTTGTAGAAGAGGTGGTGCTCCCGTTCCTTTGCCCTGGCAGATCACAATCCTCACGATCTCCGTGATCGGACACCTGCACATGCAAGAAACAACACAAACGCAAGCATAAAATCTAGTATATACAACTATATGTTAGTCGAAGAGGACATAACTCATGAACATGATCAAGAACAAGAGTGGAACCATAACCAATAGTCGCTTAATATTAATGAGTCAAAAAGAAGAATACAACCAAAGCTTCGACGCCGAATTATCCTTTGGCGGGTCGTCAGCAGAACATGTCTCGATAAAGCCTGTCAAGGATGGGACAAGCCTCTCTCTCCAGATACTTGACAATAGTCTCCTTGCTTGGATTTGGCCTTAAGGGAATCAAGAAGGCTCTTGCAGCATAAGGATGTGAAAGCTCTTGGGAACTTGGAGATTAGCTTGCCATGGAGAAGAGCAAGCTTTTATAGGAGGAAGGGGAGTTGGGATCCCTATAATTATGGGATTGGCCCTATCATCAAGGAAGCTTCCATGAGAGGTGGCAAACCACTTCCTCTCTATGGAAACCCGTAGCCAAACCTCCCAACTCAAGATAGATATCAGTCCAGGAATTTGTTAGGACGAAACTTCCGCCTTTTATTTTTAAAAAACACCTCTTAATATGGTTGGCGTGGGTGTGGCTCTATGACAGAGCGCTAATTGGTGCGCCCTCTTTGGAGGATTTGCCCCCTTGGTGCGAGGGCTGAACTGTGGAACCGCGCCAATGGAAAAAGAGCTATTTTTAGGGGTTTTTGCAGGGAGATGTCTTCAGGGCAATTAAAGCTCATCTTCAGAGGGATGCAATGAAAGTATTTTCAAGTCTTGTCTCTGCTCACAGGTCACGGAATGAGCCCTCCAATGTGCAGGATGGGGATTGCAGGGACGGTGACAAATTGCTGTGTAACAGCCCATAACCAGAGATAACAACTGCCAGAGTCAGTCTGCCGTCCAGACTATAAACCAAGTGCCTTGTCTCTCAAACATTTCGAGCGTCCTACACCACTTGTTGGTGGTACACCTCATATGTTAGATCATAAACATGTGGGAGGATTAGGTCCATTCCCCACCCCATCAATGCCACCATGCTCATCCACCCCCATTAGGGTTTATTTATCACTATCGATTATATTTTTTAATTGGTCCAACCAACTGGAGGATATCGCAAGTGGCCAACCTTGAGAGATCGAGAGATTATGATCTTGACTCCCCTAATTAGCGAGCAAATCAAAAACCATATTCCCAGATCTTAGCAAGTGAGCTACGATAACATATGGACACAAGCACAACAAAAATTGGAATCCGTGGACCAGAAGATCAAGTCACCAACTCTATTACTTTCAACAATAGGGATCCATTGAATAGTTTCTGGACCACATTAATCGCCAACTGTGAGTCACCATCAATCTAGAGTCTAGTATAACGTTCCTCACATAAAACATATCTTAATATTTAAACACAAATTCTTTTATATATATATATATTTATCTCATTCTCTATTAAAAATATATGACAATAATTAAAAAAATGCATCATCTCTCGAACATTTAGGGCTTCCTACAACACTTATTGGTGGTATACCTCATATACTAGATCATAAACATGTGGGAGGATTATGTCTGTTCCCCACCCCATCAATGCTACCATGCTCATACACCCCCATCAGGGTTTCTTTATCACTATTGATTATATTTTTTAATTGGTCCAACCAACTGGAGGATATCGTAAGTGCCCAACCCTGAGAGATCGAGAGATTATGATCTTGACTCCCCCAATTAGCGAGCAAGTCAACAACCTTATTCCCATATCTTAGCGAGTGAGCAATGATTACATATGAAAACGAGCACAACAAAAATTGGAATTCGTGACCAGAAGATCAAGTCGCCAATTCTTTATTATTTTCAACACTATGATCCATTGAATAGTTTCTAGACCGCATTAATCACCAATTGTGAGGCACCATCAATTTAGAGTCTAGTATAGCCTTCCTCACGAAAAAACATATATTAATATTTAAACACAATTTTTTTTATATTAATTCTGTTTTATCTTATTCTCTATTAAAAATAGGAGTTGTCTTTAATGCGGCTTTTTGGAGTTCTAGATTTTTTGGCCGGAATTAAGCATAAAATTTTGAGTTAAAATCTTGATTTGTGTTATTTAAACTTGTTTTTTTTTTGACTTGCACCTTGGAAAACCTCTAAGGCACTTAGATTGTGCAGTACAATTTTACCGATCAAATTTGTGACTCCAATGAATTCCTCCAAACTTTTAAACAAATTAGATCTCAAAAATAAATCAAAAAACTTTTCAAAATTCACATTAAAGATCTCAAAAACTCAAAAATAAATCATATTTTTTTCAAAATTCACATTAAAGACAATATGGCAACAAAATTAATAACCATACGATGTTAGAAACGGTCTAGCTATCCAATACTCGTTAATACCATACGATGTTAGAAACGGTCTATCTATCCATCTAATACTCGTTAATCGCTATTTGATCGCTCTTTTGTGTTTTTCATTTTGAAGGGAACAAATTTTAGAACTTCGAATGGATATTTGATTGCAGAACACACGATGGACATATCCACAAATAGCACACAACAGTTATCGGCATTTACTAACATATTCGAGTAGATTTCCAACAAGTGATATTTTATCGGAGCTCTGTTCATGGCTACCTCTTTCCATCTAACATTTCAATGCATTCATGACAGACCTCCATTCTTTTCTCTTTCAGTCCCATCAAGCTCCCTTCGATTTCTGGATTCACCTCAAAACGTGTATTCATCCACGACGCAAACCCACAGAAATTTACCTATAAAATCCCAAATAGTCCCGGTTCCAGTCACAGGCTCAGCCCAACCGAAAACCCTCAAAGCCCCTGCAAACATTCTCAAATCCCACAGCCATTTGTACAGTGATAAAATTTCCTCAAAATCAGAACAATGCAAGTTTTTTGCGACCTGTGCTCCAGGTCTAGAACAGGTAGTTGCAGCGGAGTTAGCTTCTCCATTGATTGGAGCTACTGAAATCAAAGAAGGTTCAGGAGGGGTTTATTTTCAAGGCACAATTTCAACTGGGTATAGGGCAAATCTATGGTTGAGATGTGGGATACGAGTCTTATTGCAACTGGGTTATGCAGAAATGCCCAAAAAGGACAGGGATTGCGTGTATAACTTCGTAAGAAATGCCGTGGATTGGCCTCAATATCTCGCCACATCTACCTTGAAGAAATCGGGCTATAAGCGATGGAAATTCAGAACTTTTGCAGTTCAGAGCAGGGTTTGGGACTGTACTCAAGTCACAAATTCAATGTCTGCATCCATCAGAACCAAGGATGCAATCTGTGATGTAATCAGAGATGCTTGCAACAATAAAAGGCCTGACCCTCCAGAGGGAGGAGGGGCAAAGGCTGATGTCCCTCTGTTTCTGTCCCTGTATAGGGACAAGGCTGTTCTTTATAGAGACATGAGTGGTGCTAGCTTGCATAGAAGGGGCTACCGGACTGTAATGCACAGGGCTAGTTTGAGTGAAGCTGTGGCTGCTGGGATTCTCACACTTGCAGGATGGAATACTAGGGTTCAGGGTTTTGGTGTTGCGAATAAGAATGGGAGTTTCGAGCGCTTGGAAAATATGGTCCTTCTGGATCCAATGTGTGGTTCTGGCACATTTCTGATAGAGGCTGCATTGATGGCAGCTAACAGGGCCCCTGGACTTACGAGGAAAACTTGGCCGTTTCAGGTAAGCCATATTTTAACAAATCAGATGAACCTTGTAGTTTAGGAGCAATTATTTTCTCATCATTTGTTTACAGTAATAATCGACACAATTCAGGGAGCAATATCGACTACTATTCCTATATCATGATAAATTCCTCAATTTTTTAAGTTCTTCTGAGAGGGTGTCCTTGTTGTCCAAAGTTCTCGAGGGGAGAGGAGAGAGGATACCTTGTTCTCATGCTTATTGTTTCACTGATTATTATATTCTATGCATATCTTTTCACTTTAATATTCACACGCATACAGAAACTCTCTCTGTTACTGGTAAGACTTGCCCCTGTATTCAAGAAACTGTAGGTGTTTCTCGAGAAATGTAGACCATCTCCAGAGAAACAACAACAATAATGAAATAGTGAAAAAATAATAAAAAAAGAAAATCGCTACTGCAAGTTTGTATCTCTAAACCTAAATGCTAAAACAGTTTTATAAAGCCATGAAAAGTCATGGTTATCACACATTTTCTGAAAGAATACAAGAGATTGCCCCATTAGGAAAGTTGAAAGCCAACATAAGACTCTTGGACTCTTAGATCTTGGAAGAGAATTTGGATAATGGAGCTTCAACTTTGGAGACTTGAATAGAGGATCAGTTTCGGGCTTTCAGCTATATTTCATCCAATTTGAATCTGAACCACATAGTACTATATTGATTAATGAAAATCATGTTTACATAATGTGAACTATGTTCATCAAAAATAATATTTAAAACCCCACCGCCTATGATCAGATTGACAATAAAACCTCCCACAGTGGACCAATCTGGGACATGACTGGGAACCACATAGTACAGTTGCATGATGTTGATATCCATTTACTTTTAAATTTTTTGTTTTTTTAAAATTTCTATTTCTACTTTTACCTTTTTTTTTGTTTTCTTTCAAACAAAACCTTTTTTTGTGGGTGGAAATTTTTTTGTAGAGACCCAAGGAATGTTTCTCCGCATTCATAAATGACATTCCTAGTAAACCTATTGGTGTAAACTAGTGCGCCTGTTCCAGGAGATTCAAACTAGGCATTTGCAAATGCTTGACTAGCCAAATACTCAACAACAACAGCAACAATCAGTTGAGATTACACCATGGACTATCATTTGCTCTGTTCTGATCGCTCTTCATCAACGTTTGTGGGGTTTCATGCTTTGGTTTTCTGGAATCTGAAATATTTCTTGAGAACTTGTTCAAAATGAAACATAACCTAAATGTAACACGTCTTAAAACATTGTGGGCATTCTTCTTTCAATGTTAGAGGGGACAGATTCAAGTGCCAGGTTAAGCAACGAAGAGCATGAAAATGGTGGATTTCACATTGTGGGCATTCTTCTTTCAATGTTAGAGGGAACAGATTCAGGTGCAATGTTAAGCAACGAAGAGCATGAAAATGGTTGAGTTCTTAATTGTTGGAAGACTTTGGATTAAGTTATTATTTTCAAATGTATGTTAAAAAGTCTAACCAATTCCTGGAAACATTACTTGTACGGAATTTGAGAAATTTTGTTTCTTGTACCGTTCCTGTTTTGAGTTTCTTTTCTCCTGTAACACAGTTAGGCACTGTCCGGTAACTTCTATGCACTTTGAAGCTAACCGGAAATCTGCATTATAGGGATATTGTAAATTTTCATATTTTTTTTCCAATGAGAGAAAATCTGGGCAGATCAACCCGAAGGGATCACATCTCGCCAGCCTGACTAGCAGGGCATCGAGGAGAATTGACCCCGTAACCTCCCAATTGGCGAGGTACTTAGCAACAGAAACTTGACCAATTGAGCTAACCCTTAAAACTATTCTGAACTTTCATACTATTGAGAAATATTTTTTCATTCCCTAAATTTAGTGCAATTATTATTCTTTTAATATATTGTTAGTGAACTCTCAAGATTTCCTTCAGACTGAGTTAATTTTAAATCCTCGGCTTCACCGAGAAATTCTCCAAATAGAGTCTGGTAACATCACTATAACACGCACATACAAACACCTGACTTATCCTTCCACAACTGAACCAGAGAATAATTTTTATTTGTCAAGAACATCAATTTCTGTGAGGAAACATTCAAGCGGTCAAACAGAAAGTTTTGGGTGTAAATATTCAATACCAGATGAGCTGCCATTCTTGTATTCTAGTATATATATACATCATACTAAACTGGCACACACATACACATAGCAGTCTAGCATGAGTTGCTGAAATAAGTCAACTTGGCCTGCTTTTTTTGGGAGTCAAGGCGGCATTTCTATTTGAAGTCAGCAAGTTTACTAGATTCACTATTTGACTGAAATAGGCAAAGTTCAGCAAACTCGGTAAATCTGTACAGTGAGCTCGTCCTTTGGCACTATATAGATTATAACCCAATCCACATAGATTTGAGTCTTGACTAGAGAGTCATCATTACTACAGGCAACGCAGGCTCCACCGGTCGGGGCTTCTTAAGGTGATTCATGAAGCCTTTAATCTGGTCTCTGTTTTTGTAGAGAAATTCAGTGCTTTAAGTCATGTTTTAGTTTCCTTTCTGATTGCAAAGGTGCCACAGAATCCAGATCAATATAAGTCCAACCTCGAAAATTTCGAGGCCAGCATTTCCTGTGCTCATCAATATTCTCCTTCTCAGAAAAGTTACCTCCTCACTTTGGCATCTGAAATTCACTATATATTTCCTGAATCTCAGGGACAAGGAAATTTTGCTAACCCTCTGTTTTTTCTAAAGAAAGAAACCACATTGTAATCTTTTCCCAGTATACTGATAGATAAAATTACTTGGACGTTCTTCATTTTGTAGGGCTTAACAGGTTAGCATAAAAGGGGCAAAAAGGGATAAGGAAGCAATGATTATATTGTCGCTTCTTTTTTCTCATACTAACAGGAATTATTTATTATCCTGGCCTTTATAGACGAGGGCTTTTGCATTCAGTTTACAATTTAACTCTCTTTAATTGGGGAATTAACAATCAAATATTCAATTCTGTTTTTCTCTTATATGAAGATTACGTTGTGATATATTAACTTGCTGCTGTGTTATATCTGGAGGTAAACTGTGTGCAAGAAATAACCAATGTTTTGAGTGGAAATTCCACTCATCGTTAGGGACAAAAAAATTTGTAAAAACATCAAGTAGTTGTGAGAGAAGTAGGAGCAAAAAATTTGAAAAAATGACAAATAGCCATTGAGTAAATTAAATAAATGAGGAACTGTTGTAAAGTATATTATAAGGGACCTTTCTGTGAAAAATATAAAAATATGTTTGGACATACATAAAGTACAATAAATGAGATATAAAATATAATAACTTATATATAAAATAATATTAATAAACCAATGCAATTGAATAAAGAATAAAGGTGGAGATGAGAATAATATTAAACAGAAAAAGCCAGGAGAACGGGGATAATGAGAAGAGACGAAGCAAAATCTTAACATTCAAGGGGGTAAATGAAAATTATTAAATTAAAATGAAGGAAAAAAAGTAGGAAAATAAAGGAGTTACTAGGAAAACATAGAAGATAAACAAACGAAGCAGCAATTGAAGGTTTTTATTGACTGAGACCGTAAATAACAGGTTTCCAAGATTGACCGAGTTTATAGCCATTTTCTAGATTGAAATTATTAAGATGCTTTTCAATTTCAACTGTTTTCCAAATGGTACCAGCAGAGTAACTGCAGAAGCAAAAAATTTGGCTTAGTCAAAGCAAATAAGGTGTTTAGAGTTATTAGAGTGTTCTGCAATAGCTGATTTGGAAATACAGTTATGGCAAGTGTCTGCCAGTTTCCCTAATGTATATTTTGCCATAGGAGCATGAAATTTGGTGAACATCAGGGCCGGACATAGGGTTAGATTTATCTTTGGCCGTTCTGAATAGATGTTTAAGATGTAGGGTTTAAAGAAACTCTTGTTTTAGACAATCCGAGTAACTGTGATTTTTTCAATTAAAAAAATACTTTTAATATAATTGGCATATCAATTAATTATTAACTACGAAGCATAGAGGTCTTTTCAATTTTTTCTTTTTTGATGTAATGCAGAAAGAAGACACACTGCTCAAACATTCTAAGCAATTAATTGAGTACGGATTCTAGATTGAGATCCAATCTCATATTTGTCCAAGATATTAAGAGATTGGAGTAGTTAAAGAGGGAACGGAGTCAGCCAAACAAAAATAGAAAGGATTATCCGAGTTAGTACAAAGTTGATCCAGAATCCTTTATTGCAACAATTTTTATAAAATGCGGAGTGTCTTCAACCAATTGCAGGTTTTTCTTTTAACCTCTGCTGTTCTAAAGAGATAGGGACACATCAGAAATTCCGAAGACCCTTTTAATGTAAGATGTCCTCTCCTTTTAGGTGTTTTTGGCCTTACAAAATATATCACTTATATGTTTTAAAGGCTTGTTAAGGACAATCGTTTGGATTAACTATATGTTGACTATACTTCTTTTTTATCAAAAAAAAAATGTGAAATGACATGGAATATTTCAAACATGTAAGCATCATACATTGCACTGGAAGTTGGCCTTCTAGTTGAGCTCAAATGCAAACTCTATATTCTTGATAATCTTGGATGGCACTCTCATGTACTGTTATCTTTGCAACGATAGAAAATTGGATATTGAAATAAAGCTAATATTGTGATGTTTGCTACAGTCATGGCATGACTTTGATTCAGTATTGTGGAGAGATTGCTGGCAGAATGCATCCTTAGCAGCAACAGCAATACCCCCTGGGCTTAGGATATTGGGCAATGACAAACATGAGGGTGCTCTATCATTATGTGCCAGAGATGCGGAAGCTGCTGGTGTAAAGGAGGTCCTTGAATTAAGCTGCAAAGACTGTAGGGACTATACTCCAAGCGTCACTCCAAATCTTGTGGTGGTTAACCCTCCATGGGGTTTTCGGCTTGGCGATGAAGGGTAAAGTGCCATTTGTTGTTTCATAAATGATAAAATCTCTTTCATTATCCACAATCATAAAATTGCAAGTGTGTATTTTCATACAAAAGAAGGCCTCTGCAATAACTTGTGATGTTTTCTCTTGCAGGGAAAATGACCATGAAGGCGTGGAATCCGCATGGGAAGTCTTAGGACAATTCTCCAAACAACATTGCAACAATGCAGATATGTATATTTTAAGTGGCAAGTCAACTGCAACAAGAGAACTACGCATGAAGGCTGATAAAAAATGGCCTATTACAATGGGTGGTATAGAATGCCGGTTATTACATTATTATGTCTTGCCTCCAAAAGTTGGCACTGTTACAGATTATGCTCGAATCAGTAAGAAACATTCAATTACAGAATAAATTGCACATAAACTGTTAACTCTTGCAACAAACTTTGAGATGGTATGGATTTCCTGCCCTAAAAACAACAATGCACACTACATAGAAATCTATCAGTTTTGTAAGTAGCCATCACATACTTTACTCAAGTTTAATACGCAAACAAAAAGAAAAGCTGTAGCTTGATGTATACTTGCAAGAAAGCATTAATAGTTGGAGTTCAAAGTTTCAACTTCCTACCTGTAGTAGTATTTAAACATCATAGAGTAGCAAGAGACGCAAGACTGGTGTTACTTCTCGACAAACTCGAGTGTGGAACTTCTGGAAAGAGCATTAATAGGCAAGATATGGTCAGTCTTGTGAAAACAGACTGCCCTATGTTTTCAAGCTATGTTGCACGGGTTCGCGAACCTAGGGTGGGGTTCTTGAACCTGTCCCGGGTTCTCGTCCCCAAGTACTGGATTCGGGTAGGGGTGCTTCTTAGAAGAACTCATAAGAACCAGGGTCTTCTATAAAGAACTGGGTTCGCCATTAAAAAAAATTGGGTTCTTTTGTCTTGATTGGTACGACAAACCGTGATGATGGGTACCTGGAACCCCAAAATTGGGTTCTTTGGGGTTCTTTTTAGTTTTTATTTTTAAAATTTTAATTAATTTAATGGGCTTCCCTAATGTTCTAGGTAGCGTGTTCTTCATCTTGTGAGAGGAATTGGAGTACTTATACCTTTATCCATTCAATAAAGAGAAATAGGTTGGGCTCAAAGAATGCAGAGAACTTAGTGTACATTCATAGCACACTTTGTCTAATATCTCAAAAATACCTTGGGTACAAGGAAGGTCCTTTCAAGAGATGGGACCAATACATAGATGATGCTATGTGTGTGGACGAGGAGATACAACCAGATGGCCTTATTGAGTTACCTCCAATTGCTATGGATGAGCAGGAGCCTAAAGATGAGAGCAATTCCTACCTGAAAAACATGCTAACTGAAGATCTAAGTGATGCTGATGGCATGGCTTCATGAAGCCATTTTTCATTATTATCTATTTTTATTTTTGTATTTTAAAATTTCCTATTTCATGTTTGGAGACGCTTTAAGTCAAATTTTAAATGTAGAATGACAATGGACATGTATCATGATTCTTACTAATATGTAAGCTCAAATTTGTTCTTGATATCAAACTAGAAATTTTGAAATTTAAATGTGAATGTTGAATGTTTAGGAATGCGCATGTTTAAATCTTTAAAGTTTAAATCATAAATATTTTAAATTTCTTGTTTAAAGTTGAAAAATATACAACTTCATACATATTATAATTTATAAAATATAATATTTATACATTATATATATAAATTATAATATACCTCGACGACGAAATCACGCACCTTGTTTCAAAAAATGACGTCCCTGTTCTTGTCCCTCCCCTGAACCACATTTCCTAGCAACGTAGTTTTCAAGGTGAGCTTTCCCTGCATACATGGAACAAATATTGAGTCGATGAATACTATGATCGTTTATAATCAGAGTTTTTTTCTTGGAATATGTGTATAGGCCTGCCAAATTTTGGAGACCAGATAACTATCAATGTGGCTCTGAATTATTGGAAGATTGGTTATCCAATATTAAAACCTGTTGGGGCAATTAGTTAATTTTTGGAGCACGTAGCTCTTTCTTCACATAGTGATTCATGAGTAGGCCATGTTGACCACTCTTTTCAACGACTCCATAGCAGTACACCTCCATTTTTTCAAATGAGATTTATTATGTTCGAAGTGTTCACGTCATTCAGTTTTCATCGTCAAACGACAACTTTATAAATGATGTAAACCCATTCTGCATGTTTATGATGTAAATGATCTAAGTAAGACCACAATGTATGTAACAACTTAGGTAAGCCTAGTATTTTGGTGATGATTTATATTCTAGGAAGTTTTTTGTCTCACTGATTCTTTAATGTTTCTCGACACAAGTGATCGACAAAGTTTTCTCTTCCAGCTTCACTTCACAGCGAGAGTGGATTTTTTCATCAAGATGCTAAGTGAGTCTTAGTGTTTTTTATCGAGTTTTTGTAAAAGTAGTTTGAGAATAATCATAGCTAATTGACTAGATTATTTTATTACAAACTACTTGGTCTACTAGATCATGTTTTGAGTCGCAGAATTGGGTAGCTATTTGAGGGTCTATCACGAATGAGTATCCCCCTTATGTGTCTAAATGTATTTATCTTATGTAAAGAGGGTCGGAAAAATAATTAAATCTCCTCTTAGTCAATTAATTAAATTTTCTGGCGAAATTAAATTAAAAATCCTAAGCTAGAAATTTAATTAAGTTAAAGTCTTAGGTGAGTTAAAATTCTTCGAACGCAAAATTCGTGAGTCCTTAAAAATAAAATTTTAAAAGTCTTAGACCAATGAAATATTAAGGATTTCAAGAAATTTTGGACCCTTGGGCCTTGGTTCTTAAGTCAAAGTCAAAATTTTGAGGTAATTAACTCAAAAATATTATTTTTGAGTTAATTAAAATGAAATTAAATGATAAATTCGAATTTCCTCAAAATTATAATTTCGACGGTCCAGATTAAAAAATAATTAAATCTTTTTTGTCAGTGGAAATTATTTTGACAACGATCAACCAAAATAGCTGTTGGAAGTTTTATGTTATAAATTAGAGATCTTTGTATGTCATTTGCACCCAATCTTTGAATCGTGCACTTGTTCTCGAAAGCTTTTGTAATTTTTTTTGATAAATAAAGCATAAAGACTTTAGGGTTACAGACTTTAGTGTTCATTTTCCAGAGCTATGTGGTGATATTGCCTTTAAATTCTGCTATTTTTATTGGCATTTGATGGTTAATGGTCTTTATGGATTGATCCGCATACATGTATCTTGTGCAGTTTTTTGGGTTTCTAAAATTGCATTTTGATTTGACGAAAATATCAGTTATCTATTTTTCTGAAAGGTCTCATGGTTATTTTTTATATTTCTATCAATCTAAAATTCAGATTTAGGTGTGCAGAAATCATTATTCAAGATTTGAGCGTTTGGGGAAATTTTCAGTTAGATCAACCGACTCTTAGATTTCAAAAGATCTGAAAAAGCCCATTAATTTCTAATTTCTAAGGCTATTTTATGGAATAATTTTTTGCAGGGTCTTTTTGGGCTTGTGCCTCTCTTAATTTCGTTTTTATTAATTGTGCAAAATGGCTTTAAATTTGGCCATGAGGGCCTCTGATCTATAAAATATCATTGTAAATCTCGCTTATTTTTATTTTTTGTCGGGGTTTAGGGGTTTTTATTTTTTGTACATATACTGGGTTTTTGGGTCTTTCGTTTCTGGTTTTGTGCAGGTTGTACTGACATATTATTAGAGTTTTTTTTTTTTTGTTAATTTTATTTTATTTTTGTTCAGATTTGAACCAGATCTAGGCCCTAGAGGGTAAGATCTGGTCTTATGATCAGTTTGGTCTGTAGATCTCGACGTGATTTTGCTTCAAAGTGTAAATCGCAGGTGCATTTAAATCAATATTTTTCAGATCTGAATTATACTGGTAAAATTATTGACTGGGTGAAGAAAAATTTCATGTACATCAGTGGTGCCTGAATAATTTCATCCTTGCATTTTCCGTCCCTTCCTCTCCTTCGCTAGCCTGTATGTTGCCTGTGCATTTTGCTGGCTACGTTTTCCTTTCATCCCTATCCGTATGTAATCCCTCCCTCACGTTTTCTATTGTCTGAGCCCTCTTTTCCATTCGTTTATCCTCGCTATTGTCCACCCTGCATCTCTGCCCTTGCTGCCATTCTCACATTGTTCCCTCACATTTTCTTTAACGCTGCCGTCGGTCTTCCTCCGACATCCTTCCATCGAGCCTCCGTATGTTGTTCCTTCGACCTGCATAAAACTAAAACTTAACCCAAATCCAATTTTTTTTTTTTTTTTTTTGAAATTTTGGTTTCAGATTCTCATTTTCTACTTTTGTTTAGCTTAGGTTTTAAATTTTAGATTTTCAACTTCCTTTTAATTGACTTTAGTTTTAGGTTTAGATTTTAATTTTTCAATTTTTACTTGGTTTTAGTTTTAATCTTAATTTTTTTAAAATTTTCGATTTTGTTGACTTAGTGATTTAGATTTTAGGATTTGATTTTTATTTTTATTTTTTTATTTATAAAAAAACAAATTTATAAACATTTCATTTTTAGAATTTTAGATCCATTAACTTTAGATTTTTGAGAAATTTTTTTTTTTGAAAAGGCTCAAATTTTTAATGGAATTTCTTAACAAAACAAAGAAGAAATTTAGCTTTTAACATTAGGGATTTTTTATTTTAAAGTTTTTTTTTTTTTTTTTTCGAAGTGGTTTTGGATTTAAATTATTTCATAATCAAAGGAGAAATTTTAATTTTAATATCTAAAATTTGACTATAGGAAAATTTTAATTTCTGAATTGGAATTACTTAGAATATCATTTAAATTCGGAATTATTAGAAATGTTAAGCATTTAAATTCGATGGTTCTCTCATGATAATATTTTTGTTTCAAAATTTAAATGGTTGGTTCGAATTGTTTTCATGCTTAACTGTGGTTGATGGTCGTTAAACTATCTATAAATGTGGTTTTAAATTGCTTGAAATTGGTGATTAATTGTTTTAGTCAACTTTGAGAATATTTCAAGTGATGATAAATTGCATGTCTTTATTGAACATTGTTGATGCATGATTACAAAGGTGTTTTATCGAATGTTTGAAAATGGTTTATCTTCCAGTTTGATCAATTGAACATTTAATTGAGGAATTGAATATTATCGTGGTGGACTGATTTTTTCATAGCAAAATAATTGTCATTTTTTTAGCAGCAGTTACCTATCAATTACTTGATTTTAATTTCATAACGAGATATTTTGACTTCACAAGGCACTGGTTTTAAACTTTAAATCTAATTGAATCTATAAAATCTTGTTAAATCCTAACAAGTACTTGGTCGTTTCACTGTCTCCTGAATTGCTTGGTTCCCAAACAACGCTATTTCTTCCATCTTGTTTAGAGTCTACCTCCTTTAGTTTGCAAGGAGACAACTTGAATAGAGAGATTGAGGATCAGGGTGACAACCCCCGATCTGAGTTGTTGTTGCGGTGCCTGAACATTATGTGCGATAACAAGTCGTCCTGGCAACATTTATCAAGGTGCGTGCCTTTTGCTTGTCAAGCAAAAATTTCAAACAATGGAAGTGTAGTGGTAAATATTCCCCATTAAGGGACACGAGAGAGCTAAAATTTTTAATGCTCGAGGAAAAGATGTAGAAGTGTCACTATGCAATGCAAGAAACTTATTTTTCACAGATAATATTAGCACATGTCAAGGAAAGGAGATTTAATCTTACATAGTTTTGTATTTTGTTGATCCTTGTTTGTAGTGATAATTAGTTGTACGCTATTCTTTAAGCTGGACAAGGATATATTTGCAATATTTTTTTATTGGAAGTGGCTTCCAGAAACATGCCTCAAGGTTGGGGGTTGCACTGCATAGCACAAACTTTCTTTACTTTAGTCTTATTACTGGGATATTATTTAGTAGGAGGTTTACTTAAAAGTCAAAGGTGCTAAACCATGTGAAAAACATTATGTATATTTAGATTTCATTTTTGACTTCATTAATCGTGCTTGGTAAATTAGATTTAGATTTAGATTTAGGACTAAAAATGCCTTGGACGTTCCATTGAATGCTATGTAATGCTATGTAGTACTCGTTTATTGCATTTTGTTACATTTTTAATAGGATTATTGTTTCTTTGTTTTTTTGTAATTAAAGGAATCAACCATTGGGTCGGTTTTGTACAGGCGAGTACACAAGGTCGATTCCAACTAAAACCACTATAACTTCTAGATGCATACATATGCCTTTTTCGCAGACACTAATAAATTGGGGGATTTGAACTTGGACTCTCATGGTATATAATACTTTATTGTCATTGTGATTGCCAATTAAATTACCTCCAAAAACTCTAATAAAATTATGTTATTTTTGTATATACTGATGCAATCTTTTTTTTCTTGATAGGATTTTGTTATTTTTTTATCTATACTAATGTAATTATCTTTTTCTAAGCCTCACCCATTCTTGTTCAAAACTCGAGGAAAGGAAGTGTATTACTTACCTTTGTCCAATTAAATTCTAGGCCTCATCCATTCTTGTTCAAAAATAGGGGAAAGGAAGTGCATTACTTCCCTTTGTCCATTTAAAAGAAAGTGATGACATTTTCACTTTTCGAACACTTGGGAAAGGAAATTTATACTTGGCTTTGCTTGAGTAAAGAAAAGGGTGCATTGTTTCTTGTCTTAGCCTAAGTCTAAAAAAGAGCATGAGTTTTTATAAGATGCTTCTAATTATCACTATTCTCATTGTGGAAGTATTAAAATAAAATGGAGTTGAATTACAACATTTTAAGTTAATCTTTCAATTGAGATGTTGTGATTGGGGTTATTTATCTTGTGAAAGTCACCCAATGCTTTCCTTTACCATTAGCTGCATGAAATGATCCACTTACATGGGAGAGACAACTAGGTGTAGTAGAAATGTCTATAAGATTTGAACCTTGGTTTATGAAACAACCTCAATTTAGCAACAAATCAAGAATTTGTTGAAAAATGTTGATGTTTTGGGTAGCATCGAGAGTATTCTCATGTGTGGGGCAAGTGGGCTAGGTGATGGGGACCCATCGACTTGTGGTACTTTGATGATGTATAAAATCTAACCAAGAGATTCAATCTGACCTTGTAATGTAATAAAACAAAATACTGAGTCCTTTTACAATTTGCGGAAACCAAATACAACCGCACAATCACATAACAAGTAAGAGAAAGAAATCAATCGATCACACAACACAAGATGTATCTGGGGAAAGAAACTGCTCAAAACCCCTCTATCTGTATATTGCATAAATTCAAGACCATGAAAAAATACAATGCTTTTCTCTCATTGAGAAATTTCTGCACTCTGCTAACTGTCTCAAATACTTAACCAATTCTCAGCCTCTGTCTGACCATCCCTGCTCACGCATTCTTGGAGGAATTATCGCCCTATTAAATAGGAAATTTCCAAGAATTGATTGCGCAATTAATCCAAGGCTTCCTAATGACTCTATACATGGCTTGTATAATTTTCTTATTATACCATTGATAGTTATCATCCCTTTAACCTCAGTCTCAACTAGGCCTTTCTTAGAACTAACATGCAATAACAATTTATAGAAAATTATCAGTTAACTGATTGATCACTACTTGTAAATTAAATCAAATTTAATTTATTGGACCTCTCACTAGCTCATCTCTTAGTTAGAACTAGTTAAATTGATTTTAACTCAATTAATTGAGTTAACTAATTATAACTCCCAAATAATTGTAACTGGACTCCCTAAAATCATGGGGAAAATCTACATGCCTCCTCTCTGACCCTCAACTCGAATTTCCTAAGCTAACCAAGTCTTCTTGACTTAGTGAACTAATACAAAATGTCATCAGATGAAATTACAATTTCTCTTCCAATTTAATTTAGGGAAAATTAAATCAGAAGACCCCTTTGGGTGCCATTTCTTGATGCCATTTCAACACTTCCTCTCAACAAGAAAGAGATTATCTGCTACCTTGATCCTGTCTTTGGAATTCAAATTTGCTTATTCCCAGTGCCTTTGTCAAGATGTTTGCATCCTGCTCCTCCATGGGAATGTACTCTAATGACATAATCCTCCTCTGCACACAATCTCTAAGATGGTGATACCAAATATCAATATGCTTGGCCCTGTCATGAAAAATGGGACTAACTGAGAATTTGATGCAACTTTGGTTATCACAATGTATCACCGTCGGATCCATCTGTCGACCAAACAAACCAACAAATATCTTCCTCATCTAGATGGCCTCACATGCTTCCTGACTGGCCGCCATGTACTTTGCCTCTGCTAAACTTAGTGAAACTGATATATGTTTCCTGATGTATCAGGAAACTGCTATTGATCCTATGCTGAAGATGCCCCCTAATGTGTTCTTCCTGTCGGATGGACTCCCTGCCCAATCTGCATTAGTGAAGCCTTGAAGCTTCACTTCCTCTGTCCGTCTGTACCATAGCCCATACTCTGTAGTGCCTCTGAGGTATCTCAACACATGTTTTCATGCCTTCCAAAAGAGCTTGGTAGGCTTAACCATAGCTTGACTAAGCTTGTTAACTGCGTAGCATATGTCTTATTGTGTGGTCACCAAATACATGAGTGAACCCACAAGCTGCCTGTAAACAATAGCATCCACTACTTCGCCCGAAGTAACATCCTCCTTCCTCCAGTTTCCTACGAGAGGAGTCTCCATGGGTTTACTGCACTCCATGTGGAACTTCCTCAGAATCTCGTTGGCATACTTACCCTGAGATGCAAATAGCTCTCCATCTCTTTGCCATATTTCCAATCCCACGAAATAGTGCAAGAGCCCCACGTCCTTCATCTCAAATTCTCTTGTAAGATCCTCTTTGCAAGACTTGATGAATTTCTCATCACCTGTCAATATCAAATCATCGAAATAAAGTACAATAATCAAAAGATTACCATCAATCACAATATGATATAGGTTCGCATCTGCTTCACTCTTAGTGAAGTCAAACAAGGTGAAATAACTGTCGATCCTGGTGTACCAAGCATGAGGTGCTTGTTTCAACCCATACAATGCACTCTTGAGTTTTCACACATGCGACTCCCTATCTAAGGTCTCAACCTTTCGACTACTCAATATACACCTCTTCCTCAATAACTCCATTGAGAAAGACTATCTTTACATCCATCTGATGTATCTGCCATCCCATTTGCACTGAGAGTGTAAGGATGGATCTGATAGATGAGAAGTACCTTGCGACTGGTGCAAAAGTATCATCATAGTCAATCCCCTCCATATGAGAAAACCCTCTGGCCATAAATATGGCCTTGTGCTTCTCCACACTCCAATCTGTTGTCTGCTTCGCATTGTAGACCCACCTGGATCCTACAACTAACTTCCCCATTCGTCTTGGGCCAACTTCTCATGCACTGTTTCTGATAATGGGGTCGTACTCTTCAACCATGGCATCAACCCACACTAGCTGCTGCACTGCTTCCTCAAAAGAGGATGATTCTATCTCAATACCTTCACTCATAAGAGCCATGTATCCAGTGTACCACTTCGGGGACCTTCTTTGCCTGCGTTGTGATGTGGGTGCTCCTACATTCTCTCTTGCATCTAGCAACAATCTGTTAACCTCTCTGGTGCGCTTCCTTCCATCTCTGGTGGATGCCTCTGCATGAGTGGTTTATACCACTCTCTGTTTCTTTGCTTGTGGCTGCTCCACATCTTGAGGTTCTTCTTTTGGAGCCAAGAGCTCCTCAATTGCATGCAACTCAAGCTCCCTCTCAAGGGGAAATCACATGGCTTTCTCTTCATCGAATTTCACATATCTTCTAACCACTTTCATCTTGTGTGCTAGCAAATACACCTGATAGTTTTGAGGTGTATCAGTGTACCCCACAAATATCCCCAACTTTGTTGTTGGTTCTAACTTCTTCCTGACATCTTTGGTTACATGGCAATAAACAGATGAACCAAAAATTTTAAAATACGACACATATGATCTCTTACCTTAAAAAGCCTCCTCTGGTGTACTCATTCCAAGTATCTGATGGGGATTTCTGTTCTGCACAAATACTATTGTATTGCATGCTGTCACCCACAGATGCAACGGTAGGCTCTAATCATGCAACATAGCTCACGCTGCTCCAAACTTGTTTTGTTCTTCATTTCTGCAACCCCATTTTGTTGTGGGTTATCAGGTGCTATCAATTCTCTTCGAATTCCTTCTGAGGCACAAAAGTTCTTGAATTCGTTAGAGATGTATTCTCTGTTGAAGAATTTAACTAGGTTCGATCTTCATAAATTGTACTTGAGTTAATACTTATTGTACTTGTCAAAAGAATAAAATAATTTTATATTATTATTAAATGACTTACTAAAGCATGAGTTTCATCCTTAGGTCATATTTATTTCAGGTCAAAGTCCCTATTGTGGACTTCTAGGTTTTATTTTGAGTCTATAGGATTTTACAGATTTAAATTGATCCATATTGGTATTTTGAATCATGCAATTAGGTCAAATATTGAGTAAAATATGATTTTCAGAAGCCTCCACATCAAGTCAGCCTTAAGGTGATCAACTCGGCCTCAAATCCAGTAATTCAAATCCATCAAAAACATATATATATAATGGAATTGAACTCACTTGGAACCATAGCACTACAACGCAAAAATTCGATTTGGAAGCTGCAACAAGGAGAAATTGTGAAATTTTGGAGGAATTTCTGGATTCGGTTTTGGGCACACTTATAGTGTTGAAGAAAATCGAAATTTTGGCACTACTCTCTCTGCATTTCAAGTTATAGTTTGGGAGATCGAAGTTATCAAAGTTTTGCTGCACCAGTTGCTGCCAAGAGAGGAGGAAGTTGAAGTTTTTTTTGTTGAATGCTACTGCTTAGAGAAGTTGTATTGGGCCTAAATCGAAGTCTTTGATGCTAGATCGAAGTCTATACTGTGAAAATTTCTGAATTTACTAAACAGAAACACTACTATTAAATTATTGATTTACTTCTCCTACTTACATAAGCTATTAATCTGAAATCTTCAACATTAAAATCGAAGTAAATACATTAACAACCTACACATGCATATCTAAACTGAATAGCATGCTCAATGACAAAGTGACACACAAGGATTTTCTAGACAACTGTCCCCAGAAAAACCCAATGCGGGAAAACCGGTGCTACTAGCTTCTGGAGGGTTTTTAGTATTAAGAAGATTCTAAGTACAACAGATTTGGGCACCAAACTAGTTAACCAGACAGAGAAATATAAATGGCAGCAATACCTCTATCCCGGAGATAGAAAACTGTGACTGATTCACACCCTCAAACAGGATTTATAGAACTCAATCCTTTTCTAGCCTCTGGAACCCCAGCGCTGCTCTGAAGCCCTATGCATCAGCCTTCTTGGCCTGTGTCAGCCTCTGCGCTACCCAGGGAGGGCCCTC
The DNA here is from genome assembly GCA_034641835.2 of Pinus albicaulis. Lineage (NCBI taxonomy): Eukaryota > Viridiplantae > Streptophyta > Pinopsida > Pinales > Pinaceae > Pinus > Pinus albicaulis. The sequence goes on from CM076581.1 coordinate 1,269,088,656, forward strand.
GTCACCCTAGACTAGGTTACGTTGCCCCTACGCTGCCTTACCTGGGCCTGCATCAGCGCTCCTGGCCTCCTGCTGCCTCTGCGCTGCCCCTGCTGGGCTCTTGGCTGGACTGCATAGCTGCTGCTTCTGCGCTGCCATGGTATGCTCCTTCTCTGCTCTCGTTGTACTCTTAGCCTGGGACTAGACCATACCCCTTTTCAATACTGCCCCTCGTTGCAGCTGAAACACTTATGAAATTATTAGCAAACCATGCCCTAGAATTCCAGCTTAGCTTTAGTGCTCTGCTAGTGTGTGTGTTCTCCAACTGACTCCAAGCCATCTTCTTATACTTTTCTCGTTGAAACATCAATGACCGTGATCTAATCTTGAATCGGCGGCTAATATTAGAAGATGTTTGATCCGCGTCACTTAAGTCATTCTCATCACATGTTTAATTTAATTACCTTTAATCTTTTAATTTTTCTAAGTTAGACTTAGGGTCCTTAATTAAAAATATTAATTAATTAAATATCTTTTAAATCGGATGGAATTTCCCAAAATGCTTTTTGGGTCTTGGAGATCTTATGTACTCTAGTCCCTCCACAAATTTTTGGAGTTAGAGCACATTCGATGCTACCCAAACACCCCAAAATCTCAACATCTACCTCAAGATCGAAGTCTCAAGAAGCAAGGTCAAAGTTCTAAGTCATCATAGTGCTACTACTGCTGCCACATTCAGGAAGGATCACAAGGAAGACTGACTTGGTGTGGAGGAAGTACAGGTCAAGGTCTAAAGTCTCAAGCATCACTATTGAAGGAAGAATTTCTGACTGGGTTTTCCCCTCGAGGGAGGTTTTTACCTGGCTGCTGGCCTACATTTGGTGTCCTTGATTTATGTGTATTTGCTTTGATATTTTCTTGATGAACTAATAAGAAGAAATATAAGAAGAACATAATAAGAAATAAAGAAGATCACAAGTAAATAATCAAGAACAAGAGGATCTTTTTGCCTTTCTGATTCTCTAACATGGTGCCTTCTTGAGGACTACTTTGCTGCCTTCGATTGCATGTCTCACAAAGCGATACCTTACATCGATGTGCTTGGTCTTGCTGTGATAGGCTGGATTTGTAGCCAAATGAATAGCGCTCTGACTATCACAAAACACATTCACTTTCTCCTACGTCCTTCCAATCTCATCAAGCAGACTTTTTAACCAAATTGCCTCTTTACAGGAATTTGAAGCAGCTATATATTCTGCTTCAGTAGTGGACAAAGCAACTGTTTCTTGAAGCTTTGACATCCAAATGATTACTCCACCTGCAAGAGTAAAAACATAACCTGTAGTAGACCTCCTTTTGTCCAAATCACCTGCATAATCAACATCCACATATCCGTAGATTGTACCTTCACGACCATCAAAGCTGATGCAATGGTCACTTGTGCCTCTCAGATACCGAAGCACCCATTTCACTGCTCGCCAATGTTCTTCCCTTGGATTTTCCATGAACCTGCTGACAACTCCAACTGCATGTGAAATGTCAGGTCTTGTAGATACCATCGCATACATTAAGTTGCCTACCGCATTTGCATATGGTACACGAGACATATACTGCTTTTCTTCATTAGTTCTAGGACTTAAATATGAAGAAAGCTTAAAATGGGAAGCTAATGGAACATTAACAAGTTTCACATTGTTCATACCGAACTTTTGAAGTATTTTCTCCACATACTTCTGTTGTGATAACCAAAGCTTACCATTCTTCCTGTCTCTATGTATCTCCATGCCCAAGATATGTTTTGCCGCTCCAAGATCCTTCATTTCAAACGTCCTAGAGAGCTGAGCCTTTAACGTGTTGATTTCTTCCATGCTTTTGCTTGCAATAAGCATATCATCAACATACAACACCAAGATAATGAATATGCCATTGAAACTTTTGAAGTATAAACAATGATCATACTCACTTCTGATAAAATTCTGGCTCACCGTGAAGGAATCAAACTTCTTGTACCATTGCCTAGGTGACTGCCTCAGGCCATACAATGATTTCCTGAGCTTGAAAACTAATCTTCTGTTGCGACCTTGTGCAAAACCTTCTGGCTGATCCATATATATCTCTTCATCCAAATCACCATCAAGAAAGGCTATTTTAACATCTAACTGTTCTAACTCAAGGTCAAGTAAAGTAGTTAGTGCTAACACAGTACGAATAGAAACAAGTTTAACTACTGGTGAAAATATCTCATGAAAGTCAATACCTTCAACTTGAGAATACCCTTTTGCAACCAGTCTCGCCTTATACCTTTCGATACTTCCATCAACTTTTCTCTTCAACTTGAAGACCCATTTGCACCCAACAACGCTTCTCCCTTCAAGAAGTTCTACAAGATCCCAGATATTGTTCTTGGCTAAGGAGTCCATTTCTTCTTCCATAGCCTTTTTCCATATCTTGCTATCTGCATCTTCAACTGCTTCCTGATAACAAGATGGTTCCCCATCTTCAGTAATCAATGCAAACGATGAAGCAGAGTCTTCATACCTTTTTGGTGTTCTTCTTTCCCTTGTAGACCTTCTTAGAGTGACTAGTTGCTGACTGGATTCTGGAATTTCTCCAGTTTCCTTTGCTTCTCCACCTTTTTCAGAAGTCTCTCCTTCCTTTCGACTTTCTAGAAAAGGTACAGTCTCCAATTGAATCTGCTGACCTGGCGATACCTGCTTCTGTTTAACTTTTTCAACATTTGATTTTAAAAGAGATGATTTATCAAATGTTACATCTCTACTAATGACTATCTTCCGTGAAGTAGGATCCCACAACCTATATCCCTTCACTGAATAATCATATCCAACAAAGACACAACATTTTGATTATGGATCTAATTTTGAACACTGATTTCTAGGAATAAGAACATAGGCATCACAACCAAAAATCTTCAAATGCGAATAATCACAAGACTGACCCGACCAAACTTCTTCATGAATTTGACAGTTTATTGCAACCGAAGGTGATCTGTTAACTAAATAACGAGCAGTAGATACTGTTTCTTCCCACAACTCCTTTTGTAGATTAGCATTACTAATCATACTTCTGGCTCTTTCCATAAGAGTCCGATTCATCCGTTCAACAACACCATTCTGCGGAGGAGTATAAACAACAGTTTTATGTCTAACTATCCCTTCATCCTTACAAAAATTGTTCAAATTCTAAAGAGGTAAATTCACCGCCATTGTCAGTTCTTAAAAAATTAATTGATTTGCCTGTTTTCTTTTCCACCATTGTTTTAAATTGTTTAAACACATTAAACACATCAGCTTTCTTTTTCAACATATAAACCCAAAATTTTCGGGATAAATCATCAATAAACGTTAAAAAATATAAGGCACCTCCATAGGACACAGTAGGAGATGGTCCCCACAGATCAGAATGAATGTAGTCCAAAATCTGCTTACTATTATGATTGCTAGACTTGAATATTTGTTTACATTGTTTGCCAAACACAAAATATTTACAAAAATCCAACTTCAAGGATTTCAAATCAGGAAGTAGCTTGCGGTTCATCAGTACCTGAAGACCTTTCTCACTCATGTGACCCAACCGCTGATGCCATAGACAAGAACCTTCTTCTGCTTTATTTGACACGATCACTGCTTCACTAACTTGAGTGCTTCCCTTGAGTCTGTACAAGTTTCCGACCTTTTCAACCTTCATAACAACCAAGGCTCCTTTCGAGACTTTCAGCACTCCATTTTGACCTGTAAACTTATAACCATTCGAATCCAAAACTCCCAAGGAAATCAAGTTTTTCTTTAGATCAGGTACATGCCTAACATCAGATAAGGTTTTAATTGTACCATCATACATTTTAATTTTCACATTTCCAATCCCAACAATCTAACAAGATGCATTATTTCCCATGAATACAGAATTACCATCTACAGTTTCATATGATGAAAACCAATTTCGGTGTGAACTCATATGATGAGAAGCACCAGAGTCTAATAGCCAATAGTCAGCATCTTGTGAGATATTACAAATAGGGAGTGCTTCAGCAATTAAAACCTCATCATCCATACCTGATCGACCTGATTTGCTTCCTTGTTGTTGTTTTCCTCCTCCTTCTGTTTCTAGCAATCCTTTTTGAGATGTCCCAGTTTTTGCAGTACCAGCATTTTGCTTTATTCTTCTTGCCGCCCTTTGACTTCGATCTGGAAGAACCTCTTGTCTTTTTCCCCCTTTCCTTTGACCGACCTCTAGCTACCATGGCTTCAGGTGCAGAAGTCTCAATGCTAGATTGTCTTTGTACCTCTTCAGATAAGAGAGCACCCACGACAGATTCAAGTTTTAATGAATCGGCAGTGCTCAAACTGACTGAGGTCACGAAGTGATCCCATGACTCAGGCAGGGAACACAACAAGGTTATTGCCTTGTCTTCTTCCTCCATCTTTACTTCCATATCAGACAACTGACAAATAAGCGTATTAAAAGCATTTAAGTGATCTGCAATTTTCGTACCCTCCTTCATCCGAAGGCTGTACAGTTGTATTTTTAAATAGATTTTGTTAGTCAAAGATTTTGTCATATAGAGTGTTTCCAATTTCTTCCACAACCCTGAAGTTGTACTCTCTCCAAAAATATTGAAGAGTACTTCATCTTCTAAACATAACTGAACAATACTGAGAGCTCGGGCATCCAAGTCCTCCCAGTCCGAATTTGACATGCTTGCTGGTTTTTTAGCTACCCCGTCTAATGCCTTGTGCAACCCTTGTTGCCCCAGCAAATCCCTAACCTTCAGTTTCCACAGAGAAAAATTGTTTTTCCCAGTGAATTTCTCCACCTCAAATCTTGCGTTTGTCATTTTCGCCATTTCTCCCTCCTAGGGTTTCAAATTTCCCTTCTTCTATAAATAAAAAAATTTCCACTCTTCTTCTAGGGTTTATAAAGGTTTCAGATTTTCCTTCTTCTACTAGTTAAAGAAATACAATTTCCACCTCTTCAACTAAATCAATTCTTGAAAAAACTGAACCCCCTTTTAAAAAAAAATAAAAAAATTCCACAATTTCTTTAAGAAACAAACCCAACTATTACTTCAGAGAAATCTCACAAAATACTTCAAAACTCTATTGTCCCTTTTTTTCTTTTCTGAAACCCCACCAATTTCTGTAATCAACAGATTAAAAAAAATAGTAGCTTTCATCCACGGTTTCTTCTTAAAATATATATATATATATATATATATATATATATTCCCGCAGCACCAAAACAATAAATATATATTCCCGCAGCAAAAAAAAATTTCTTCCAATTTTCTTCGCACAACAAAAGAAAAACATGGTTTCTTAACACAGAAAGTTTTCAAGAATAAAAACAGTACCCGTTTTCTTAACAACAGGTTCAATGGCATTCGATTGCCCTCTGCATTCTCTTGGTTGACAGCGGCTGGGGCAATGGTTGGCTTCGACAATGCAAAGACTTCTTCAACCAGTGGCTTTCTTGACAGTCGGCCTTGTCCTCTCTCTGGCGGGCCTTCTTCTCACACGACAGGTCCAACGGCCTCCTCTTTGCAGCAGATGGTCTGGCGGACTCGAGCAAACCCTTCGAGTTCAATGCAGTAGTAGACTCCTCGTCTCTCACGGCTGATAACAGAACAAAACAAAACCGAAATCAAAAAACCAGTGAGGTTTCTCTTTCCACGCAGTGGCCTCCCTCTCTCACGATGGCTACAGGGTTGCTTCCCTCAGGATTTCTGCTCGACGGCTCCCAATAATTTAGTTCAGCCTCTCTTCTCAGCCGTGGATGGAAAAACCCCAGTTTAGTTCTCGAGTGAAATTTCAACTTTGTTTTAATATGGCTCCACTTCACCGCTTTTAACACACATTCATGCTCCTTGTTTTAGAATGGCTCCGACGGCCTCCTTTTTTTCAGACGGCTCCTCTCACGGGCTTCAGTCCTCTCAATGATGACCTTTCCTAATCTTTGCAGGTGGAAATCGATTATGGCTCTGATACCACTTGTTGTGGGGAAAAACAATAAACAAGAAAGGAAATAGGAGAAATGTAACTGAATTGGACAACTGAAGGATAAGACACTTTGAAACTTTTATTGATCAAATTTTCCATGCATACAAGCCTCTCGGGCCACCTCTTTTAACTTAGACATATTTCATTATCTCGTTATTCAACCTACATTTTGTTATTCTAACTACATAGGTAATAAGTAAATTTACATTTGTTGTCACATTTTTAACACTAAGTTCCTAGAAAAATGTTGAAGAGTACATCTCTCTTGTCTGGGTATCTGATATGTATAAAGTTGAAATGCTTCCGTAACTCTGATATGGCTAGCTTTATGCTTCTATGGCTTTGGTTATACTTGCTATCTAAATTTGTGTAGGTACATCATGAAGATGAGAAGATAATAAGTATGATGAAGATGATGGAAGCCATGAAATATTCTCCAACACCTAAAGAAGAAGTTAAGTCTCCCTACATTAAGAGGGAGACTGAATAGAAGTTGATCTCCCTAGATTAAGAGGGAGCCTGGATAAAAGAAGAAATGATTATGGTTCTCTACTTCATGTGTCATGCACTAGACCAGGACTAACAACCATAAGTCTTAGTGAGGACCATGAGTAAGAATCATAGTCATGGTTGGAGAATATACTATGAAAACATATGTTGCCACATGTAAAGTAAGAATATGAATCTTCTCCTGAAATATTCTATTGATAGTCCTACTGGAATTAGTTGAAGGGAGACATCGAAACCCCTAAGTTTGTTTTGGTTATATATTTCAAATTATTGATGATTGGGGTTTGTATTTTCACAAGTGAATCTCTCGAAGGACTTGATAGCATGATAGTTATCGATTGATTGGGAGATATTGGCTGTCCTTGATCTGCTGGATCAAGGTGTGATGAGGCTTTGTGAGTGAAACATTTCCTGGAAAGACATCGGGCCGACACTTTGTGTTGATGTATAGTTGGGAGGGTGGCATCAGGTGGATCTGCACCTAGTTCCCTGGGTTGATGGTTAGTAAGTAAGCCTGATGGTACCTATATAGGCTGAAAGATTTAGTCCATTTTAATCCCACTTGGATAGATTTCCTTGGTCAAGAATGTAGTCCATGGAATTGCAGTGCCTAAACAGTTGAGTGACCAATGGATAGAGTTCCTTGGTCAAGAATATATTTCATGACATTTAAGTGTCTAAAGATTATTCATAGTTCATATAGTTTAGATCTATCTTGTACTATTGAGTTATGAATACCTCCCTAATTAAGAGGGAGCGTTGAAGAATGTAACTAGGTTCGTGCTTCATAAATTGTACTTGAGTCCATACTTATTGTACTTGTCAAAAGAATAAATAAAATAATTTTATATTATTATTAAATGACTTATTAAAGCATGATTTTCATGCTTGGGTCATATTTATTTTAGGTCAAAATTCCTATTATGGACTTCTAGGTTTTATTACGAGTCTATAGGATTATTGCAGATTTAAATTGATCCATATTAGTCTTTTGAATCATGCAATTACGTCAAGTATTGAATAAAATATGATTTATTAAGCCTCCACATCAAGTCGGCCTCAAATCCAGTAATTTGAACCCATCATAAGCCTATATATACAGTTGAATCAAACTCACTTGGAACCATCTCACTGCAACTCAGAAATTCGATCTGGAAGCTGCAACAAGGAGGAATTGCAAAATTTTGGAGGACTTTCTGGATTCGGTTTTCAGCACACTTATAGAGTTGAAGAAAATCAAAATTTTTGCACTACTCTCTATGCATTTCGAGCTATAGTTTGGGAGATTGAAGTTCTCAATGTTTTGCTGCAACAATTGCTTCCAAGGTGTTGCTTCCAAGAGAAGAGAAAGTTGAAGTTTGTTTTTCTAAATGCTGCTACTTGGAGAAGTTGTATTGGGCCTAAATTGAAGCCTTTGAAGCTAGATCAAAGTATTCACTGTTAAAATTTAGGTACCAGAGGACAAGTGGTTCCCTAAGGTTTTGATCTTTGGCTTAGGGAAAAGTGTCCAAATGTATTTAAATTTTTCTCCTAAAGTGACTTTATAAGTGGTAAATTCAAATCTAATTTAAAAGTGACTTTATAAGTGATAAACTTACTAAGTCTAATTTTAAAGTGACTTTATTAAAGTCAATGTGAAATTAGAAAGTGAAAAGTGACTATAGGAATAAAAGGCTAAGAGGGCCTTTATTTAAGTGGGGTGAATTAAAAAATAGAAAGTGAGATTTAAATGCACATTTAATCTCAGCCCTAGATCTATAGCTATCTCAGCCATTGGATTTAGGGATTCCCCAAAAGTCACTTAGGGTTAGGTTAAAGGAGGAAAATAAGAGAAAAAGTCATTCAGTTTTTCATGAGCAAATTAAGAGAAGGAGCAAGAGAAATCTGAGCAGAGAAGTTGAAGGAGAGCAGAACCTTGGCACACATATCGAGGCAACATTCAGCGAATCCATACAACAAGGTTGGCACACAGTTCAAGGCAGTTTTGGGCACAATTTTCAAGGAAATTTCCGTACAGCAGTTTGGGCATGCATTCCTAGGCATCCGTACAACATTTTGGCACATATTTTGAGGTAAAGTTTCTGTTATTTTTGTGGCACAATTTTTGAGGTAAAGTTTCTGCTATTTTTATGGCACAGTTTTTGAGGAAAAGACATAGACCGCTTGTGTTGGGGGATGGCTCCAGCGCAGTAGGGGTACTACACACCAGACTAAATCTAGGCGTAGTCGGAGGTTACTATGCCAAGGGCAGTAGGACTTCGCTGAAGGGTTGAATCTCGCGAAGCTTGTCCAAAATATGACCGTTCGAACAGCTAAAGCTAATTGGAAAACGTCGTGGCCATTAAGAGGAGCGGGAGGAATGCAATTAATGGCAATATCTGAGCGGATCTATCGTCAAATCAACATTTATGGAGAGTATCTAGTGGAAATGACGCGCTTTGAATTCAAAACTTGCTATAAAGAAGGGATATTGCTCCCCATTCGTACACTTTATGTGCTAAGAGTTAGAAAAGATACTTGATATCTACAAGAAAGTCGAGCTAGCTATTACATGTCCGAGAAGAGTTTCGAAGAAATCGAGCGCAAATTTCTCTAGAGAGGTTTAGGGTCCATCATGATGCCTACACCACCAGTGATTTTCACAGGGCCAAGGTCGCCCAGACATCAGACCACAAATGCGGCTTCGTCTGCAAATCCTAAAAACCTAGCAGTGCGGTCCTCGTTTCGGAAGAAACCCTCAAAGGAACAACAAGCTAGGGCAGCCCAAGAACAACGAAAGGAGGTATCCATGGAAGTCAACTCAGAAGAGGACGAGGAGGCGGAAGAAGTCCTAGAAGAAATTGACGCTAAAGAGGTTGAGCCTCTCTCCAACATACTTCCCTATATTCCACCCTGGAAGGTAGCAGCTAGGAAGCCGGTTAAAGACCTTGACGAAGTGAAGTATAAGGTGTTTACTCAGTTGATTCCTAACGAAGTGGTAGTTGAAGGTGATCTACTGGCTAAGGTGCCCCAGTTGCGAATGGAGAACTTGGATTTCAATGATAGAATCAAGTACCCGCAGTTCGAACCTAGCCGATATTTGCACCCACAATACTATCCCAATGGCCTCAAGCGATTGGATCCAATGAAATGTGTAAAGGGTTTCCAGCAGGTAGGGATACTCAACTTGCTATATGTATCACACTTTGGGAAAAGTATCATTAATACTATTTGTTTGCGCCAATTGCTGGCCTTGGTGCACGACATTTGTTTATGGCTTGGGAATAAAATCCCCATTACTGAGATGTTGATAAGGATATTTACGGCCCTTCCCTATAAAGGATTTGACCCCGCAAAGGATTTTTTGGGATAAATCTAGGACAAGCCGCATGCAGACCAAATGAAGAACGAATATGAGCTTACAAAGGGACCTCGGGGGTACTTCATTATTTCTATCTCTGACAGAACTGTGTGCTTCACCGCACACATCTTCGCAGGAAAAATCATGAGGAAGAGTCGTAAAGAGGAGGCATTCACATTTGTAATTTCTCTAGCTGCAGGGTGAGCCAAGGGCGTGATATACAATTGGGCTGGTTATTTTTATTAGGAGTTCCTCAAAGATTTTCGGTCCGCATAGGAAGAAGGAAAGTAGTTCCACCATGCGTGGATCCTGCTTTTGATTGCCTTGATGGAATGGAGGGATCTGGACAAGTCGTAGTTCAATGTTGTGGACCCTGATCTCTGCGAAGCCGCTCAATATGCTTTGCTATGACATTCAACAGAATCGTCGAGGGTTATGTCTAACAAGTTTTTATGGGTCAGAGTAGAGGTGAGCTTATGAAAAGTGATCATCCAAAAGCCCCTACTGTCACCAAGCCTTGTCGAACAATATCGAAAAATTGTGGAGTTCAAAGCGGACTTCCACCATACCCACATACAAGCGAAGAAGGACCTCGCGGGGGTTTGGTAAAAGATCTTGTACCTGGTTAAAGAGGAATATGTAGAGGCCATCATCAGCGGATTCCCGAATGATTGGTTAACTCCGTTGCAGGAAGGCACAAAGAAGGCAACAATGAGTGGGGCAAAGCCCACAACGCCAATAGGGAAGAAGGATACTGAGGTAGAGATTCTAGTGACTAGGGGAGATGAATTTCTTGACAGAGATCTGGGTACAGATCTATCTAGAACCTCCTCCCCATTTATCACCAAGAGAAGGCAACCACATAAGGGTGGCGCACACAAGAAGGTCAAGTTCGACAGATCCGTTGGTTTAACAGAAATGGTCCTCACTAAGGGGGACATTGACGAGATCGAGGATGCGATGTGGTAGGTCAATGAGGACTTTTGGGGCAACATAGAAGAGTTGTACAAGAAATTACTTGAACATGTCCACAAAGGGTTGTAGGATTTGTAGGTGCAAGCGAGTGTAGTCCCACTGGAATAGGTACAACTGCACAGGAGTTGGCATTGTATGTAGATACCCACGCAGTGCCTATCCCTGAAGGCACGCTGCATTTTCATAGAGCTAAGCAGATGAAGCAGGCGGCCCGATGACATAACAAAACATTGAATCTTGTGGCGATGCCTTTACAGGCCTTGCATGAGTTCCATTAGGGCATCACATTGGAGTTAAAGATTCAGGAACAATGCGCTCTTCTGGTTATTTGGGACGCCCAGGAATAATTCCATATCATGGCTATAGAGAAACGAATAGTTATCTAGGAGCGTGAAGCTGAGGAAGCACAACGACATAAGTTAGAAGAATTCATCTTGAAGGCATGTAGTGAGCTACCAAAGCTCGAGTTTCAGGCTATAGTTGCGCCTAAGGATAAAGTGGAAAATCTGGCCACTGCAGTCAACGATTCAAAGATTAAAGTCAACGAAGTCCGCACAGAGATGGAGATGAAAATCATTGAGCTATAGATGCAATTACAACCTGCCACTTCGCTAGACATTAGAGAGCAGCGCACAGTGGAGCTAAAATCAACCACAGAGCATATCGAGTCTCGCATATAGGAGTGTGTGACTATCTTTGGGGAGGCTCTGGATTTATGGTCCTCGCTTCAAGAGGACCCTCAAGTGCAGAAGATAGAAGCCGAATTTTGTGAGAAGCTTGAGAAAATAGATCAGATTAAGGCCATTACAAAGACCTTAGCACCACTATAGAAGATTATCCATCTCAAAGAGGGCAAGTCTTTGCAGCAGCAAGTTGTTGCGATGCGCTGAAAGGAGGAGCTACTTATAGCCAGGATAAAGCCATGGGAAGCTGAGGCCGGTTAGCTTTCCAAAATTGCAGAGCTGAAGTTGAAAACCCTGCGTGAGGCATAGAGAGGAATGGAGAAAAAAGTAGTTAAGAAGGTCACAGAGACATTGCTCAGAGACATCAGTGAATTTTAGAATTAGTGCGTCAAAGTCGTTAACCCATTAAATTATGCCTTGAGTGGTATCAGATCAAATATAGAGGGTGCACCACCGTTGTGACTTAGGATGAATCACAGTTTTGTGTTGGGGGGTTGTTGGAGCGAGGATCCCCTGCGAAGTAAAGACTCTGCAGATCGAGGAGCGAAGCGCGCAACACGAAGCATATTTTTTGTCTTAGGGGCTTTGGGATAGGTCAAAGCCCCTTAATTATGTAACAAGATGGGATTTTTTAATTATGTGAACGTTGGACTCCGCCCATGGTTTTGGACCATGGTATTGTAAAAGATAAATCTATATAAGGAGTCTAGATAGAAGTAATAGGTAGGTTATGATTGATGATGTGAAATTCATTTGGATGTAAGACTGAGTTAAAGTCTGTGGTCTGGGTTAGAGGAAAAGACTTCAGCATCTATGTGCACAGAGACCTTAGGAAAGACTACAGTTATGTGTGTAGGCCCTTGTAGTTGTGTGCGTAGGGTGGAAAGAGATTGTATGAGATAGATCTAGATATGAATGAATGAATTGTTGAGAATATCTAAGTTATATTGATGTGTTTTCTTTTTACTCATTTTTTATGAATGACTATGTTGAATAAGGGTTTTGTTCTATAATTGAATAGCGCAGTTCGTTTTATGGTTATTCACTGTGTTTAATGCTTAATTAAATAAGATCATGCAGTCCTTGAGTAAGTCAACAATTGTGTTGAACAACGCTGGTAATATTGATAGATATGACCTGCAGAGCTATAATAAGAAGGACAAGCCCTAAATCCACTATCCTATATCCCTCTGGATGCAGAAACATGGTTCTAGCATCCCCCTATACTTCCTCGGGTGAGACTTCGGTCTACGCAAGCAGATCGTTTCCGAAAGGGACGGTAATAGTGGGTTTTGTTGGACTGCGCAGACTATCTGAACTTGGGTTAGGGCCCCATAAAGCCAACAGAAGGTGTCCAAGACACAAAGCTTGATGAGGTGGTGACCCATAACCCGGATCATTCACCTGGCCGTGCATTTCTTCTCGCCTCCTTAAACACTTTGGAAGCAAAATTGTGGCAAGTCACTGCGCTCCAGGAAAAACTAAGTCAAAATAGGCAAGATGATCATAATGAAATTATAAATTTGACAAACGATTTACAGTGCAATCAATGAAACATGCAAGACCACTTGGCATCACTCCGATGAAGCCAAATGCAACTAGCTGAGCATATGGAACAAATAGAGGAGCACCTACCACATGTAGAATTTCATGTTCACCGGGAACTCGACTTCCAGATCCTCTAGGTGATGACCAAGGAAATCCTCATGTCCACTGATGTTTGTAGGTTGTGTCTAGATATTAAGGGTCTTTTGGGCATATTGGTCTTTCCAGTTCTCAGTTTTAAGTAGCTCTTGGCATTTTGTAATAATCTTTTTTGTTGTTCTTTTGGCTAACAGATCTGATCGAAGTGAGGTTAAAAGAACATTGAATTTTGGAAAATCATATTGTAATCGTTTGATGAATTAATAGAAGCCTTTTATAAACAAAAAAATGAGGGAGGGACACAATGACAAAGAAAAAATATCGTAACATGTATTTTCTTGTTAGATTTTGGGCATAAGACTTAGTGCACACACAGACACACACACACACCAAATATGGTAACAATGTCATACTAACTTTATACAACTAATGAACTGAAACACATCGATGTGTCTAACCAGAAAAAAATTTGACATAGCGAAACTTACCAGACTAGATCCATCTAACTCTGGATCTACCAAGGAACGAGAGGGATCAAATCTCTTGAAATCCAAACCTATTTTAGAGTGAAAATATATTTGATCCCTCTCGGTGGATGGTATATCTATAGTTAAATAGATCTATGTTGGTTTAATTTACCCTTTTAAATAGGCTATGTTCCACATGAATACCATGGGTCAATACGATCGATTCTAGTAAAAAAACATTTGTAACTTGACCAAGTCAAGTTTACCTCAACTACCCAACAAAAATTAATAAAAATAACAATAATAATATGGAATTTTTATTTTTATTATTTTAGTTTGAAGCTATTTTTATTCTTATTTTTATCTTATTTTAGCAGAGTCAAAATATTTACAGGACATTACATTACAACATCTCTACCATGCTAAGTTGGAGAGTGTTTCTCGATCATAATAAAACCAACAATTAGATCATGCACGATAACACAAAAAAATCAGCCCCAATAGAATTCTTATTAGTCCTTCAACAATAATCTATGGCTCCTATACAAGTGTAAATGGTCCTTTTACAATGCTCAGTAAAATGCCAAATACAAGGGAAAACTTACACAAAAAATCCCTTGTCTTCACTAGTGGAACCTTTCTCGGTCACTGTTAGGTCCCTATAGTACTAGTGTAGTCCCTTATTATTGTTAGTGTAGTCCCCTTATTGTTATTGTTGTACCCCTATAGCCCCCATATTGTAATTATTATGCCCCATAAAAAGCCACTATTGTTATTGTTGTGCCCTTACATTATTATTGTTAGGTCGACTAGGATTATATTGTGACCCCATGGACTCATATATATACAAAGGAGGTTTTGTCATTTGTATCATCCAAGAATGTTTCATTTATCTAATGTAAAGGAGGTTTCCCCCTCGAAGTGGCTGATTTCTAAGGTGTTGATCTCTCATTTGTTCTTTGGATTCTAGGGTTTCATTGCTTCAAACAGGTCATCGTGGAATTTTGGCTATAATTTTTTTCTACGAAGGTTCTGAAGCTAAAAAAACTCATTTGCAAAGAAATACTGAAGAACTTTGTGTAAAAATTTCAGATCTTGGTTCGCAATATTTTCGTAGATATGATATGTGGAAGTTAAGGTTTTTTTTAGGCTCACGAACTATAGTTTCCTGTGCATCAATTTTAGAGCTGAAGGATGCAAAAGTGACACGTGGCACGCCATACAAGTTTTCTCTACTGAACCAATCCATAATTAGGTCATTGTGGGAGATTGGACATAACTTTGCTTTGAAGAATCCAAACTAGGTCAGACTTGTGGCATTGGAAAAAATAGTCAGAGGGCTACTAAAGGACTTAAGATAAAATATCAGGGATCCGAAATTACAAAGATACATCAATTTCAATATCAATCTCCTCAAAAGAAAGAAAAAGGTGTGTATTTTTTTTCAAATTGCATAAGTCTTGTTTGTAAAATTAGTTTGATGTGATTCCAGGGGCATATTGAAGCATAGATATCATTATTGGGTTCTAAAATTTCCCCTAAAAAGAGTTAAACACCCATTAAGCCCTCAAAAGGTTCTACTATGATTCATGAAGAGGAATAAGTGCAACATGATATATCAAAATTACAAGAACAAGTGCAACAACTTTCGGTCTCGCAAAGAGCAACAAAAAATGAAATGCAAGTTTTGAAGAAAGGCGTGGAAGCTAAGATGGATGGTTTGAAGAAAAGTGTGGAAGCTAAGATGGATGGTTTGAAGAATGGCATGGAAGACATGGAAGAAAAAATAAAAGACAACATGGAAGACATGAAGAATGATTTAAACGCAGACATGGAAGGTTTGACAAAGTTGATACAAGAAATGATTCCTAATGGCGAAAAGATAGTAGAGGAAAATCATGATCGTGATTTCATAAACTCTAATGTTGGATTGAAAATACACCATATTCCAAAGATCGATATGAGAAATTTTGATGGAAATGCTCTTGTAACATGGATACTACAGAGGGAGCAATATTTTGATCTCAATAATGTGCAAAACACACAAAAGGCACACATTGCAACTTTATATTTAGAACGAAATACATTTGTATGGTATCGATGGCTTTGCTTCTGTAAAAAAATTGTCACTTGGTTAATTTTTACGGAGTAATGATAGCACATTATGAGGATACAAAGAGCATGACAAAAATTCATAATGACCCTCATGAGTTTGAAATGTTTTTTTCGGAACATCTTTAGTCTTCATTCTAATTTGATTATATCATGAACGAAGATCCAACTTGGTAAAATAATTTGCTCCATGTAATTCATCCAATAATTCATCAATCACAGGAATGAGAAATTTATCTTTAATAGTGAGCTTATTGAGCTCCCTATAATCCGAACACATGCGCCATGATCCATCCTTCTTGTGTATCAATACTACTAGAGCAGAGAAAGAACTTTGACTAGGTTGAATTATACCAACCTCTAACATTTCTGCAATCATACGTTCAATTTTGCTCTTTTGGACATAAGGATATCTGTAAGGCCTGATGTTCAGAGGAACACTTCCTGGAATCAAATGAATAGCATGATCATGATCATGAATAGGTGGGAATCCTTTGGTTGTTTCAAACAACTTGGAATGATTGTCCAAGACATTTTGGAGACATGGAGAAATAGATGATTTTGATGTTGGAACTTCTAGTGAGCATAATTGTCTTGGAAAGCTGATATAGTGCCCAGATCTATATGTTTAGATTCTATTGGGGCATATATCAGTATTTTTACATCATTGTATCATCTCCAGCTATAAATATGCATAACATGACTGCGCTATAGCAGTTCTCCGACATTTTGTATTGTGACAACAATGCATTTTTTGGCAGTGATTGCTTATGGGACGCTTGTTCTTTCATTGTATATGATTTATGACTCACTATTTTGTATTGATTTTCTGATCTAATACATGATGTTATGGCTCCATATTGGTCTCCAATGTTAATGAGTTGATTTACACTGCTATTTTCAGTTTTGTGTTCATATATTTGTTGCATTCCCCATTTGAGAATATTCCCAAAATTTCACATCATATTTGGAATATTAGAGTCCTTGATTTTCTTAATAAATTAAGTAAATAAAAGGATGGAGGGACCCACAAACCTCAAAGATGAATAAAATCCAATTTTACTGTGTGTATGTGGATATTCTAGATTTAGATCGAAAATCATGGAGTAGTGGAGAAGCTCCATTAATGGGGATCATGTCTCATTTATGAGATAGATTATGGAGGATGAAACAGTCAAATAAGATCATGGATCTTAAATATAAAATCATGAGGATCTTTGATAAGGTCAACTGAGATCATGGTGCATTCAAAGAAGATCATGAAGCACTTATGAT
The DNA here is from genome assembly GCA_034641835.2 of Pinus albicaulis. Taxonomy (NCBI): domain Eukaryota; kingdom Viridiplantae; phylum Streptophyta; class Pinopsida; order Pinales; family Pinaceae; genus Pinus; species Pinus albicaulis. The sequence goes on from CM076581.1 coordinate 1,269,105,655, forward strand.
AAGATAGTGGAGGAAGTGATGCATTTAATGCACATATGATGGAGAGGGTGATCACCCCATGTGAACTTGATGGAGGACATGAGGCCACAATGCAGTCAAACATGGAGATTATGTCCACATGTACAACGCATATTTGGAGTGGGCCTAGGCCATGGAAGGCTCATGCATATAATGAAGGTGAAGGCACAATGGAAGACATGATTTGGATTATTCATTTCTTGATTTGTTTAGATCTAGATTTGTCTTAGGACATTTCTATGCAGACTTGAGATGTTTAGAAGAGTTTGTAGTGCTGTTTAGTATAGGGTGTTCTCGAGCAGGAATCCCACCTCTTTCTTTGAGTAGCTCTAGAAAGAGGATTGTTCTTCATTCCTTATCAGGCATTCGTGCCATATTCAGGAGGTTGTTTCAAGCATTCGGCTAGAATACTAGTGGAGTATTCATCCTACCACTTTTTTCTTCACATCCAGACTTTCAGGAGCAGCAAATCTACATCTGACATTCAGGCCATTGGGTTTTACCTCCATGCAGCAGTAGTCCCTTCAAGGATTGCGTAGTTCAGTCCTGTAGATCTATTGGAGGAAGGAAGTTTCCAGTATTTCAGCTGGAAATCTCGCGAGGAGCCATCTCCTCACATTGGATATATTGTTTCCATCACTCAGGAGCTAATTTGACACATCTAGTAGTAGGCTATTGAGCCTTCCTCTCTGACAACGTAGTTTTCTGAAGCTTCCATTCATCCAACAACTATTTTCAGTGGAGGAGATTGGAGGAGCTAGATCTTGAGCTTTTAGCCCAAGGATCTAGAGAAAGGGTTAGCCCTTCTTGCATAGATATTATTGTGCATCATTACAACCATCATATCATTAGATCTAGCTTTAGATCTGCATTCCCAGCATCATATATGTGAAGCCCTAAGAGGGTAGTTTTCTTAGACTTACAAATCTGAGAAACCCTTCCTGAGTTATCTTGGGAATCCATCATTGAGCCTAGATCTACAATTTCAGCATCATCAGAGCTCCCATTCTTCCTAGATCTGACTTCCTATATTTCAGGCAATTGTAGTCCCAACAGTTGTAGCAGGGACAACGCAATTTACCTTCCAGTAGTTCAGCAGTTATGCAGTCCCTCTTGGGAAATCATTGCAGGGTCATTCTAGGCCACCCTTGTGGCTTGAGTGTCTCACATTTTGAGCACTGTTATACTTACTTTTTCACCTCCTATATAATAAAATGACTCAACTAATTCTGTGCATTCTGATGTGTTTTTAGATTTATTGTTTACTTTTCTGTAGTTCTTATATTGTGTTTTAATATTACTGCATTCTCCCTTTTGGGATATTACAGTGGTATCAGAGCATGATCTTTGGCTCAACTTGTGGGCACTTCATCTTTTGCATCAAAATAAGAAGCAGATAGATGAGATCTATCATGAAGGAGGAAAATTATGCCACTCATTTCTTTAGATCCATGCAAGATCTTTCCAAGGAGGTCAATCAAATGAAGAAGGAAAGGCAGAAGATCCAAGAAGAAGATTTGATAAGGAAGGTCCAAGCACTTCCTATGAACAGAAAAGAAGATTGGAGAATCATAGATCTCCTCATAGATCCACTATGCCCACTTTCTTTGGAGAAGGTGAAAGGTGTAGAAATGAAGAAAGAAGAGAACTTGAGACTCATGAGACTCTCAGTATATATCTTGAAGAGTACAAAGCACAGTCTAGAGAATTCAAAGAGAGTCTAAATCTCCAAGAATTATTCCAAATCAAAGAAGAAAGAGGATCCTATAACAACAATAGAAGGAAGAGGCATAATAGATTGTATTTTCCTACATTTGATGGATCTTCCTCAAGAAATGTTAAGGCTTGGAGGAAAGAGTTAGATGCATTTTTCAGGCTACATCCTGTAGCTGAAGGAGAGGCTGTCCAAATTGCAGAACTTCATCTTTTAGGTGGAGCCAATGATTGGTGGTTTGGTCACATGGAGCATGCAAAGGTGACTAAGTATTCAGATTTCTTTCACATGTTGAGGAAGAAGTTTGATGTGAAGAAAAAAGAGATATGCCACAAAGAGACATTTCCTAAGGAAACAAAGGAGGATGCCAATCTTGTCACTCTTGACAAGAAGTCACTACATTCACCACCAGCTGCAGAAGTACTTTCATCTGGAGAAGAGACACTTGCAACTTTGCAAGATAGTCTTGAGCTCTTGACATATAGAGTCCAATGCATGACTCAGGATATGCATGAAGGAGAGGAGGAAGATTCCAGCGCTGGTACACTTGGGCAAGAGCACCATCACTCTTACCAGCAGTTGGAGACACTATTGTCCCGGTTGGAGGAACTCTTGTGTTCTGGAAAGAGGTTCCCACACATCATTTGATCCAAGGTATGCATGAAATTTCATCACATATTGTTTCAGTAGGACTTTTGAAACTTATGAGGACATGCCATCAGGGCCCATGCATAACCAAGGGTTAGAAAAAAATGTTGATTTGAAGAAGCAAACTATCATAGCACAGAGGACCCTTGATCTAATTAAGAAAGAGGTTAAGAACTATCCCAGTTCATCATTTTTGAGCTACATTCAACCCTTTGAGTTGAAGTGTAGAGTTTCAGAAAATGGGATGAGCATAATCCTATTTACAATAACTGGTTATGAGATTAGTATTGTGCCGTGCATTGAGAAAACACATGTATTACCATGCAGATCTACAATGCTTCCACTTAGTAGCTGTGAAAATGAAAATGCCCCATCATTCTTGGAGCATTCTGAAGGTAGCTTCAATCATGAAGAAATAGAGGTAAAGATGGTAGGTGGTAGACATCTTGAGATGAGGAATCTTTTCTCCTTTCTAGATGACACTTTCTCAATGAGCATCTCACTACTCAAAGAGAAGCTTCTACCTACAACAGATCCAAAAATTCTTTAGTTTTGGAGGGCCTTTGGTGAAAAGAGAATCTCATTGGAGGTGCACTTCAACATCTCATGAAGTGCAAAGTTCTTCATCAGTTTTGGGAGGATGGTATTCTACAAAGGGAGGATACCATGTTTATGTAGTACATCATTCATCATCCACATTGGGATGAGTGGATGAGCATGAGGAGAAAGGGGTTGTATGACCACTTGCATATATATGACATGGGCCAGCAAGCTTGGTTACATTGGTTGCTATTGGGAGAATTTTGTCACTACCCAAAGGCTCCTATTTCTTTGATCCATGCCTTGAAAAACACTTATGAAATGAAGAAGGAGGCATAGCTGTGCTGGCTGCTCTTGGGTGAGTATGGTTACCACCCAATAGCTCATATTTTTCTGATTCATGCCTTGTGTATCAATGATAGAATGCAGCAAAAGAAGGCATGTTCATTTTGGTTTCCCTTGAGAGAGTTTGGACACCACATGACATCTCCTATGTCTATGTGTTTTGTATTGGGTAAAACTTGGCATGATGCTCTCATGTTGTGTATTGATAGTGTTTATTTGTATTGGGCTGATGTGAAATTCCACATGTCTATTAGTGGAGGATATGGAGGATGAAAAAATCTCCATGATGCACATGAGGAGGAGAGAAAGAAACAAAATCTCTTGTTGCTTTGGTTGCTTTTGGGGGAGTTTGGCCTGTCCATCTTACATGGAGGATATGGAGGATGACAACAAAGGGCCTTACTCCGGTGGCTACTATTGGGAGAATATGGTTTGACATCTTTGTCTACCCATATATCTCCTTTTCTTCTTTTGCATAATTTTGGAATGATTCTTGGATCCAACAAGGCCAACAGGTCTAAGGATGAGAGCATGTCAATGCTCAATCAAATTCATAAAGCATGGGATTTAGAGATGTATTGTGAGATGGAGTTTTTCCTTTATGGAAAGAGCCACTTTATCTTATGTATCTCATGTATTAATGATGATGTTGGACATCATATGGTTCTCACTTGGTACTTCATGATGGAAGGAGGACATCCAACCATACAGTTGGAGGTCATTCTTTATATTTTTGAAAGACAACTTTGGAACCAAACATGCACAACACATTGTAGCAAATGGAGGAAGCCTTCCTTATGTGGATGCCATTTGGAGGGGAATATATGGCTTTGCATCTACCTTTGGAGTTGCTTGAGGAAAAGCAACATTTTGTTGGGAGGGATTGTAATATTTCCAAATTTTCACATCATATTTGGAATATTAGAGTCCTTGATTTTCTTAATAAATTAAGTAAATAAAAGGGTGGAGGGACCTACAAACCTCAAATCTGAATAAAATCCACTTTTACTGTGTGTATGTGGATATTCTAGATCTAGATTTAAAATCATGGAGTAGTGGAGCAACTCCATTAATGGGGATCATGTCTCATTTATGAGATAGATTATGGAGGATGAAACACTCAAATAAGATCATGGATCTTAAATATAAAGTCATGAGGATCTTTGATAAGGTCAACTGAGATCATAGTGCATTCAAAGAAGATCATGAAGCACTTATGATAATATAGTGGAGGAAGTGGTGCATTTAATGCACATATGATGGAGAGGGTGATCACCCCATGTGAACTTGATGGAGGACATGAGGCCATAGTGTTGTCAAACATGGAGATTATGTCCACATGTACAACGCAGATTTGGAGTGGGCCTAGGCCATGGAAGGCTCATGCATATAATGAAGGTGAAGGCACAATGGAAGGCATGATTTGGATTATTCATTTCTTGATCTATTTAGATCTAGATTTGTCTTAGGACATTTATATGCAAGCTTGGGCTGTTTAGCAGAGTTTGCAGTGCTGTTTAGCACAAGGTGTTCCCGAGCGAGAATCCCACCTCTTTCTTTGAGTAGCTCTGGAAAGAGGATTGTTCTTCATTAATTATTAGGCATTGGTGCCATCTTCAGGAGGTTGTTTCTAGCATTCAGCTAGGACACTGGTGGAGGATTCATCCTACCACTTTTTTATTCACATCCAGCCTTTCAGGAGCAACAGCTCTACATGTGGCATTCAGGCCATTGGGTTTTACCTCCATGCAGCATCAATCCCTTCAAGGATTGCACAGTTCAATCCTGTCGATCTATTGGAGGAAGGAAGCTTCCAGAATTTCAGCTGGAAATCCTGTGAGGAACCATCTCCTCACATTGGATCTATTGTTTCCATCACTCAGGAGCTGATTTGACACATTCAGTAGTAGGCTGTTGAGCCTCCATCTCTGATAGCACAATTTTCTAAAGCTGTTGTTCATCCAAAAACTATTTTCAGTGAAGGAGATTGGAGGAGCTAGATCTTGAGCTTTTAGCCCAAGGATCTAGAGAAAGGTTTAGCACTTCTTGCATAGATCTGATTGTGCATCATTACAGCCATCGTATCATCAGATCTGTATTCCCAACAACATATATGTGAAGCCCTAAGAGGGTGGTTTTCTTAGACTTACAGATCTGAGAAACCCTTCCTAGGTTATCTTGGGAATCCATCATTGAGCCCAGATCTACAATTTCAGCATCATCGGAGCTCCCATTCCACCTGGATCTGACTTTCTATATTTTAGGCAATTGTAGTCCCAATAGTTGCAGCAAGCACAATGCAATTTACCTTCCAGCAGTTCAGCAGTTACGCAGTCCCTCTTGGGAAATCATTGCAGGGTCATTCTAGGCCACCCTTGTGTCTTGAGTGTCTCACATTTTGAGCACTGTTGTACTTGATTTTTCACCTCCTATATAATTAAATGGCTCAGCTAATTCTGTGCATTCTGATGTGTATTTATATTTATTGTTTACTTTGTTGCAGTTCTTATATTGTGTTTTAGTATTATTGCGTTCTCCCTTTTGGGATATTACAACCTCGTTGTTCTTTCTTCATAAGGTTTTTCATGACATTAGAGCTTATTATATTTCCTTGATTCCTTGCAATACCCTGTAATTCAGCTTCCTTTCCTTCAGAAAAAATTTTCAAGAAAAGTTTTTGAAAATTAAAAGCTACCGTCCCCAAAAATTGTAACAATTGTACTCCTAGTATAACACCAACACCTCTCGTTGGAATGGAAAGCATTAGACTATTCAATACATATTCCCCCATGGTTAGCTTGATATTATAGAATTTTCCAAAGCAATATATAGTTCCTCCATTTTCAACCATCACTTGACACTCTAGTGCTGAAAACAGGACGCAATTCAATTCCTTAGCTACCTTACAATGAATAAAATTATGGGTACTACTTGAATTAATCAACACTATTACCTTTTTCTTATTGATATGTCCTTCTATCTTGAGAGTTTGAGGAGTGGTAATTCCTTCCAATGCATTATAGGATATGATTGGGCTCATTTCTTCTTTCTCTGGGGTTGGTTCCTAGTGTATATCCTCTTCTTTTGAAGTTTCTTGTTCATTTTCTTCCTCCTCTTCACAATCTATGTAAAATAATTTATTCTTAGTACACTTATAACATTTAGTGTATTTTCTATCACAACTATAGAAAAGCCTTTTTTCTCTTTTTTCTTCCAATTGTTGTGGTGTCAACCTTGTAAGTTGTGGAAGTCTAGGAGTAGCAACACTTCCATCTTTATAGATGTAAGTGGCAGGCTTCCTTGTCACCATAATTTTACATTCAATTTTTCTTGCCAACCTGAATGCCTTCTCGAATGAATCAGGTTCCCGAAGGCGAACCTCATGTTGGATGTTATCCTTTAAAGTCCCTATGAAGACATCAATCATGTGTTCCTCTAGAATATCAACTACCCTTATATTCAATTTTTGGAAGGCCTCAATGTGCTTCACCACTGAACCCTTCTGTTTGATATTTATCAATTGGATAAACAAGGTGTTTCAAAATATTGGTACTATGGCATACAAATTGGAGCTTCCTGATTCATCTCAAGTGCACCCAATTTTCCATGTTTTATGCTTAAAGAAGTTTATAGGTGACAAACTTCCAGTTCAAAAAATATTTCCAGAACTTGATGAGGAAGGAAAAATCATATTGGAACCTGAAGCAGTCACGAAAACAAGAACTCGACAGCTACGAAATCGGTCAATTTCAGAGTATCTCATAAAGCGGAAGAGCTTACCCAATGAATATTCCACATGGGAGGATGATAATTTTATACAGAAGCATCCAGAGCTACTCAAGCGTTGAGGACAACAATTTTTTGAAGGAGAGGGGCATGTTAGGTCCCTATATTACTAGTGTAGTATCTTATTGTTGTTAGTGTAGCCCCTTTATTGTTATTGTTGTACCCCTATAGCCCCCATATTGTTATTATTGTGCCCCATAAAAAACCACTATTGTTATTGTTGTGCCCTTACATTATTAATGTTAGGTCGGCTAGGATTTTATTGTGACCCCATGGACTCCTATATATAGAAAGGAGGTTTTTTCATTTGTATCATCCAATAATTGTTCCTTTATGTAATGTAAATGAGGATTCCCCCTCGAAGTGGCTGATTTCTAAGGAATTGATCTCTCTTTTCTTCTATTTTTGGAGCTGGTATCATAACAACCACCATGCCATAATTTGCTCACTATATTTTCCGCAGTTTCCTCACTATTGGTTTCTCTTGTAAATATCCAATCATTGGAAATCAAGTGAAAGTTCATCCCTGATCGATTTTCCAAACAAGAGAGAACATATCTATTCTCTATTGTCGAAACAGGGGAAAATTCATCCTTTCTTTGTTTTCCAACCAAGAGAAAATGCGTCCCTTATTTATTACCCAAATAAGGGAAAACTCAAACCTTCTTTGCTATCCAAACAGGGGAAATCTCAACAACATTACTTGATTTCCTAAGTCCTACTTGGCCTCCCCAAAATAGACCCTCTCGGCCCTCCACAGGTTTGAGGCCTACTTGCCCTTCTCCTCCACAAGATGTTATCTTGCCAACCACCTTCCAGGCCCTCTCGACCCTCCACAAGTCTGAGGCCTACTTGCCCTTCTCCTCCACAAGATACTCTCTTGACGACCACCTTCCACAGGCCCTATCGACACTCAATGGATTTAAATACTACTTGGTCTTCTCCTCCATAAGATTCTCTCTTGCCACCCATAAGAATAAATCACTCATGCTTGTACTTTTACAAAGGGTTCAATAGCATGGGTCATTAGAATACCATGGGTCTATGGATGCAAAGCCTCATCACTTAACCAAATTTCACCTTCCATGAGAATACTCCTAATGCTACCCAAAACATCAAAATTCCCTCTTAGCGAGGGATTTATTCTCACAACAACACTTGGAAGTGGCCCCGTCTTCAAATCTAGAACACATTTCCACCCTTGATCTGCTACCACAGTTGCTGCATATGAAATATAGGCAATTCTCGTTGCATGGAAGGGACCCTTCTTTGAAGACATCCTACTCATTGAAGCCTCTCGCTCATGAGCATCCTGCATGGCTAGTGTGTACCATAATTTTTTGAACCTGAAGTTTGTCTTCCTTTGAGTTGTTGACTCCCTCTAAAGATTAAATCCCTCCTAAGTATGCTCACTCCATCTAAATCCTAACTCCCTCTGACTCCAGATCGTAGGCCTTCTCAGCCATCAAGGTATCTTCTTAACCTTCACTCCAAGTTTCTCATTTGGATCTTCAATGGCTATCTCTTCACTTTGACCCTCTTCATCCTACCTTCTCGGCCCCTCTCTTATCATAAGAAAAAATTTAGCCCTTACTCGACCCCTCCAGGCTTAGGCATCTTCACAAGACCTTCACATCTAGATCATAATGAATTTCTCATTCTTCTGTGTTGATCTCCTCTTAATATCCTAGCACATCTGATGAATGAATATCTCATCCATTTCTTTTTGTCTACCCATTAGGCTACAATTGTCCACAACATCTTGTGTGACCAATCTTCTCCATGTCTCACTAGGTTTGTTGATTCAGGCCTTCATGGCCCATACAAGCACTCTACTATACTTAGCCAACTCTCTTGGCATGGTTCTTCAAAACATTGCTACTACTTTCAACAGTTCCTACTACTCTCTCTCAAAGTTTTCACCTTTGCAAATCTCAGATCCAACTACCCTTCTCAAAAACCAAGCTTTAATACCATGCTAGATTTTGGGCACTAAACTAAGTGAACACACACACACACACACACACCAAATTTGGTAAAAAATTCCTATTAAATTTATACAACTAATGAACTGAAATGCACTATTGTGTCTAACTGGAAACAAATTTAACACGGAGGAACTTATAAAACTAACAATTAGATCATGCACTATAACACAAAAACTTTAGCCCCAAAAACAAAATTCTTATTATTCCTTCAACAAGAATCTAGGGCTTTCGTAAAAGGGAAAATTTCCCTTTTAAAATGCTCAGTAAAGTACCAAATACAAGGGAAATCTTACACAAAAAAACCCTTGTATTTATTGTTGAAACCTTCCTCGGTCTCCATGCAATAGTCCGCTCACTGTACTTGCCACAATATACTCACGGCTGGTTTCTCTTGCAATTTTCCAATCATTATAAGTCAAGGGAAAACTCAACCCTTATTAGTTGTCCAAATAGGGGAATCTCAACCCTTATTTGTTGTTCAAATAGGGGAAAACATAGCCCTTCTATATTGTTCAACTAGGGGAAAAATCATCCCTTCTTTGTTATCCAACCAGGGACAAACTCAACCTTTCTATGATATTCAAATAAGAGAAAACTCAGCCCTTCTTTGTTGTCTAAAAAAGGGAAAACTAAACCCTTATTTGTTGTCTAAACAGGGGAAAACTCAACACTTATTTATTGTCCAAACAAGGGCAAACTCAACAGCCTTACTAGCCTACCTAAGGCCTACTCGGCCTCCTAAAAACAATCCCTCTTGGAACTCCACATATATGATTCCTACTCGATCTTCTCCTACACAAGATGCTCTCTTTCCAACCACCCTCCACATGCCCTCTCATCCCTCAAGGGTCTGAGGCCTACTCAACCTTGTCCTCCATAAGATACTCTCTTACCAAACACCTTCCATAGTACCTCTTGGCCCTCAAGGGGTGTGAGGCCTACTTATCCTTCTTATCTACAACATGCTCTCTTTCCGACTAGGAGAATGAATCACTCACCTTTATACTTATCCAAATGGTGTAATACCATAGGTTTGTACCATGGGTCATCAGAATACCATGGGTCTATGTTATGGGCCATTTGTTGAAATGGCACCCAAAGGGGGCTTCTGATTTAATTTCCCCTTAATTAAATTGGAAGAGAAATTGTAATTTCATCTCATGACAACTTGTATTAGTTAACTGAGTTAAGAAGACTTAGTTAGCTTAGGAAATTCGAGTTGAGGGTTAGAGAGGAGGCATGTAGATTTCTCCCAAGGTTTTAGGGGGTCTAGTTACATTTATTTGTGAGTTGTAATTAGTTAACTCAATTAATTGAGTTAATATTAGTTTAACTAGTTGTAACTGAGAGATAAGCTAGTAAGAGGTCCATCAAATTAAATATGATTTAATTAAAAAGTATTAATAAATCAGTTAACTCATAATTCACTATAAATATTTGTTTCATGTCAATTCAAATGAAGGCCCAGTTGAGACCGAGGTTAAAGGGATGATAACTATCAGTTGTATAATTAGAAAATTGTATAGGTCATGTATAGAGTCATCAAGAATTATTGGATGAATTGCGAAATAAATTCTTTGGAATTTCCTATTTAATAGGGAGAAAATTTCTCCACCAATGCGTGAGAAAGGTTGGTTAGATAAAGGTTGTGAATTGGTTAAGTATTTGACTGATTTTTCCTATATCAGAGTAAGACAGTTAGTAGAGAACATAATTTTCTCAGTGAGAGAAAAACATTGTATTGTTTCATGGTTTTGACTTTATGCAATATATAGATAGCAGGGTTTTGAGAAGTTGTTTTCCCCAGATACATCTTGTGTTGTGTGATCGATTGATTTCTTTCTCTTACTTGTTATGTGATTGTGCGATCGTATTTGGTTTCTGCAAATTGCAGAAGGATTCAATATTTTGTTTTAGTACATTACAAGATTAGATTGAATCTCTTGGTTATATTTTCTACATGGTATAAGAGCACCAGGAATCAAAATAGAAGAGAAGAACAAGAGTTTTCTTTGAACAGGTACATCAAATTTGCACATTTTTTCTTCAGGACTAGCAACAAATCAAGATGTCTTTCAATGGCTTGAGACTAAAATATTGTAAATTTCTGAAGATGTTCTATGCTAGATGCAAATTTACTTTAAACTTCCAGGGCTCAATCACATTAAAGTAAGATGCAGATAGAACATACCAATATATCAATGGAAGACAAACCAAAAATAGAGATAAAGAATGGTGGCGTTATGATGGTCAGCAGGATGCTTCAACTAGCAAAGTATCCATAAGGTCAGCCAACCCAATGTGTAACACACCCCAAGACATCTCATCAAGAACGCTCCATCAAGATGCTGCAACAAGAAGCCCTAACCACATCACCATGAGAATTACTAATTGCAACACCATCCGTGAGAGAAGAGAATGTCTCAAAAAATGTGTGTGTGTAATGAAATCCAAGTCTCTCCAATACATAGCCATCTCTGGGGGTGTGTGACATATCTCTTATGCATATGGGATAAATCAGGCTGACCTTGCACATGTGGAATAAATTCAAAATACATTTTGTGCTCATCTGATCAGGATGATCTTTAGATATATCTTGCACCTCTCCAAAAGAGGAATCCAATAAAAATATTGGCATCGTCATCTGAGCATCACAACATGGAGTTTGGACCTAGTTGCCCAAAATTAACACTCCCTCTCAACTAGGAAGAACTCCATCTACCAGTGCCATCTAAACATTGTGCGTCATCTCGCCGTAACTTGCTTTGCTGGCTATTTATTTCAGAAAAAAAGGTGAGTCACAAAGACATCAATCCCGACTGACAAAATCAGCTTAGAGGTCTGAAACCTCTATAGGACTCAAAGGAGTCTCGTACTAACCCGAAGTTTAGTTTAACTGACCCGCAGTCAGTTGGAGGTCTGAAACCTCACTTGACTTGATTCCAGATCAAGTGGTTGGACACATGCCATGCTAGACATAGAGAGTACGACAATCTACAATACGTCCATCGGTCTTGCTATTGGTCTCTATCCACATTTCCTACCTCATTGGCCAAATGTGAGGTACTTCCCATGAGTTTGGTACTCCATGGGTAGGATGCATATGGGGCATAGATCAAAGAGAGGTAAACCAAATCAATATCATCATGGTGGGGTGGAATCACACCAATAAGGTTTGACAAGCCTAGCCCTGTGGTTGCTTATAGCTCCAAGAAGCTATCCCCAAAGCCCCCCTGGAGCTCCCAGAGCTCATCATCCAACAAGATCCTCCAAATAAGGTTGTTCCACGATTCCAAGATTCTCACGAAAGGTTAGGAACATAACCTTCCCCAAGGGCTTTGTGAGAATATCTGCGACTTACTCATCAGTTCCTATATGATCAAGCCTTACGGTGCCTTGCTGTACCATATCCCGGATAAAATGGTACTAGATATCAATATGCTTGGATCGGTCCTGGAACACGGGATGCTCTGAAAAACGAATCCCCCTATGGTTATCACAAAGGATAACAGTGGAATCTAGCACATGCTCAACAACTCACTGAAGAGCTTTCACAACCAAGTGGCTTCACAACAGGCCATACATGTTGCAATGTATTCAGCCTTAGCGCTGCTAAAGGCTACCAACTTCTGCTTCCTGCTTGAAGCAAACCCAATTATGAAGCAGCATCCAGATGTGCTCTTGCGATCCACCACACTACCCGCCTAGTCAAAATCAATATATCCACGGAGTCTCAAACTCCTGGCTGTGTATCTCAACCCATAGTCTATCATTCCCAGAGATATCTCAAGAGTTTCTTGGCACCAACCCAGTGAATGTTACAAGGATCAACCATGTGTTGTCTCAAAGTGTTCATTGCACAACATACATCTGGATGGATGTTGCCTAAGAACATCAGGGCCCCTATGAGTTGTCGATACTCAGTAGGATTTGATAGCATGGGCCCAATAGTGTTTCCACTCAACTTCTTAAATTTAAGCTCTATCGGTGTTGACATGGACTTACCGTCCACCATTCCAAATATTTCCAGCAGTTTCATAATGTATTTTCCTTGAGAGATGAAAATCTCACGAGGTCTCTGCCAGACCTCCAGGCCTATGAAGTAATGCATCAATCCTAGGTCCTTCATCTCGAACTCAGAAGCGAGCTCCCTCTTACACTGATGAATGAGAGGGTCAAAACCTGTCAGGAAGAGATCGTCCACATAGAGAACCAAAATGAGAGGCTTGTTTCTATCAAACTTGAAGTAAAGGTTCGGATCAACATTACTTCGAGTGAAGCCCAACTTCATCAAGTAGCTATCAATCCTCTTGTACCAAGTCCTGGGTGCTTGCTTCAACCCATAGAGGGCTTTCTTCAACCTGCATACATGAGAGTCTCTATTCTGGACTTTGAACCCTAGAGGTCACTTCACATACACTTCTTCCTTTGTCGAACCATGTAGAAAAAATGATCTTCACATCCATCTGATGGAGACTCCATCCTTGCGTGGAAGAAAGGGAAATAATAGATCACAGGTGAAAATATATCATCATAATCTATGCTTCCTTTTGAGAGAAGCCTCTGACAACAAATCTTGCATTGTACTTTTCAACACTCCCATCAGATCCATGCTTGATCTTATAGAGCCATTTCAAGGTGACAACAGCTTTGTCCTCTAGTCTCGGGACCACATCCAAGACATCATTTTTCATAATGGACTCGTATTATTCGAGCATAGCATCCTTCCACATTTGATGCTTTACGACTTCTCTAGGCTCAGATTGTATGATTGTAATCATGGATGCTAGATACCCTTGGTATCTATTTGGATTTTTGCTTTACACGGAATGTCCCCCTTTGGGGCCATTTGACTCTCAGCATCCTTGAGAGTATCCCAGAGCCATGAGGGTCTTCTCTTATTTCTTCCAGCAATGCCATTTGCTTAGGAGCATGCATGGTTGTGGTCTCCCTCTGAATGCTAGCTCCTCTTGTAAGAGAAGTCATCTATAAAAGTCATGAAATAAGAACATCCTCCCAAGGATTTCTCAGGCAGTATATCAGATAAGTCAGAGTGTATCAGATGTCTTTGTGACACTTGAGGAATGAAGAAAAGTCCCCTATTATGCTCTCCTTCGGCACAACCCTGACATATGCCTTCATGATTATTTTAGAATTTGGGCATCCCAGACACCAACTTCCTTGCTTTGGAAAGGGCTTTGTAATCATAGGCCTGATTCTTACTCACCCACTGTCAAGTCCATACAAGAATCATAGCCATATACTGCCATACATCTGCCATACTAATTACAATGTTGCCATAATATTATCTTACACATCACTATCATCTTCATCATTGTCATACTGTCATATAGTACTAAAGATATTAGGTTTTATGGTCATATATATTTTTCCATATGCCACTGAAGATACCACAGATCAAGTTCATATATACTCTGCCATATGATATATAGTGAGGTCATATATACTCTGCCATATGTCACTATTCTGGTTAGGGCACCAACAGATTTTGTCACAGCCCTAAACACTCCAACAACAACCTAGAAAATTGCGGCTTCACCTCCACAAGAGCCTCCTTCCTTTGCTCTTATTCATTTATGCCATTTGCTTTAAGATGTCATCTAGGATGTCAAGGGCCTTATACAATTTTGGTAATCGAAATGTCTATTTATTCTTAATATTGATACAAATTTTTCTAAGATGGATAGACCTATTCTCTAGACCCACACCTGAAATAGATTGAACATGGCCACTATAATATGGCTAGTATATCCAGTATTATCAACATCAGCAAATAATAATTTAAGATTAAAATTCAGGCAGTGGTCAGATGATCTTCATATTCAGTGTCTCCATCTGCTTTAGCTCCTATTGAATTACATTGTAGCAGCAGGGGAAACCAATATTATTTATCCCGATGGAAGCCTTTTTTTTTTCTACAATCTCTTGGGACCTTTTCCATTTCTGGCATAAAATTTCCTATGGCTTGGCCATTACTTTACAATGTACATATATACGATACCTTTATGTCATTTTCCACCTTATATATTGAATTTATGCTCCAACAGACTTACTGAATCACTGATACCATTGTAGCAAACCAAAGGAGGGGACCACTATTTCTCCTTGTCATAGAATTAATCATCACCTTATATAGACAATGTTGTGTTAGGTCCCTATATTACTAGTATAGTCCCTTATTATTGTTAGTGTAACCCCCTTATTGTTATTATTGTACCCCTGTAACCCCCATATTGTTATTATTTTTCCCTTAAATTATTATTGTTAGGTCAGCTAGGATTACATTGTGGCCCCATGGACTCCTATATATAGAAAGGAGGTTTTGTAATTTGAATCATCCAAGAATTTTTCATTAATGTAATGTATTGTAGGTTTCCCCTCGAAGTGTCTTATTTCTAAGGCGTTGATATCTCTTTTCTTCTATTTTTGGAGTTGGTTTCACAACATTTGGTATCAGAGCTTTGAGATTCTAGGGTTTCACTGCTCCAAATAGGTTAGCGTGGAATTTTCGCTATAAATTTTTTTCTATGAAGGTTCAGAATCTGAAATTTTTAGAGTGCGAAGAAAAAATCCTGAGGAACATCGTCGTAAAATTTTAGATCTTGGTTCGTAATATTTTAGGATATCTGATCTGTGCAAGTTAGGTCATTTTGCAGGCTCCTGAATTTAACCTAAACATGTCATCGTGGTATTTTCATAATAATGTTTTTTCTACGAAGGTTCAAAAGCTAAAATTTTTAGAGTGCGAAGTTGCAATCCTGAGTAACATCGTCAAAAAATTTCAGATATTGGTTTGCAATATTTTCAGAGATATGATCTGTGGAAGTTAGGGCTTTTTGAGGCTTCCGAATTTCATCTCAAAGAGGTGATCGTAGGAAAATCTTCATAGCTATCTCTTTGAGCATCGGATTGGAATGCCGTAAAAAGTGGCCACAAGTACACAGACTGTAGTTTTTGGTCTATCAATTTTAGAGCCAAAGGAGGAAAAAGTGACACGTGGAAAGTCGTACAAGTTAGCTCTACTGAACCAGTCCAAAATTGGGTCATTGTGGGAGATTGGACATAACTTTGCCTTGAAGAATCCAAATTAGATCAGACCTATGGCATTTGAAAGAAGATTTAGAGGGCTACTACAGGGCTGAATTTCAGATATTGAGGATCCACAATTATAGATATAATTCAATTTCAATATCAAGCTCCTCAAAAGCAAGTAAAAGGTGTGTATTTTTTTTTCCGAATTGCATAAGTCTTGTTTGAAGAATCAAGTTGAATTGATTCCAAGGGCATATTGTAGAATAGATGTATTGGATTCTAAAATGGCCTCTAAAAATAATTCAACACCAATTAAGCCTTTAGAAAGCTCTACTATGACTCATGAAGATGAAGAATGGCAACATGACATATCAAAATTACAAGAGCAAGTGCAACAAATTTCGCTCTCGCAAAGAGCAACAAAAAAAGACATGGAAATTTTGAAGAAAGGCATGAAAACTAAGATGGATGGTTTGAAGAAAGGCATGGAATCTAAGATGGATGGTTTGAAGCATGGCATGGAATCTAAGATAGATGGCATGGAAGCTGACATGGAATCTAAGATGGATGGCATGGAATCTAAGATGGATGACATGGAAGCTAAAATGGAAAACATGTAGAATGATGTAAAAGCAGACATGGAAGATTTGACAAAGTTGATACAAGAAATGTTTCCTAATGGCGAAAAGATAGTAGAGAAAACTCATGATGAGAACAAAATAAATGTTAATCGTGATTTCATAAAATCTAATGTTGGCAGGAAGAACCACCATATTCCAAAAATGGATATGAGGAAGTTTGATGGAAAGGATCCTGTAACATGGATACTACAGATGGAGCAATATTTTGATCTCCATAACGTGCAAAACACACAAAAGGTACACATTGTAACTTTACATTTAGAACAAAATACATTTGTATGGTATCGATGGCTTTTCTCCCGTAAAAAAATTGTCACTTGGTCAATTTTTACGGAGGAAATGATAGCACATTATGAGGATACAAAGAGCAACACCTTCTTTAGCCAATTGATAAATCTCAAACAAAAGGGTTTAGTGGGGCAGCACATTGAGGACTTCCAAAAAATTGAATATAAGGGTAACTGATATTCCAGAGGAACACAGGATTGATCTCTTCATAGGCACTTTAAAGGATAACATCCAACATGAAGTTCGCGTTTTGGAACCTGATTCATTGGAGAAGGCATTTAGGTTGGCAAGAAAAATTTAATGTAAAATTATGGCGACAAGGAAGCCTACCACTCACTTCTATAAAGAAGGAAGTGTTGCTACGCCTAGATTTCCACAACCTACAAGGTTGACACCACAACAATTGGAAGAAAAAAGAGCAAAAGGGCTTTGCTACAGTTGTGATAGAAAATACATTAAAGGTCATAAGTGTGCTGAGAAGAAATTATTTTACATAGATTGTGAAGAGGAAGAAGAAAATGAACAAGAAGAGGATATACACCAGGAACCAACCCTAGAAGAGGAAGAAATTAGTCCGACCATATCGTGTAATGCATTGGCAGGAATTACCACTCCTCAAACTCTCAAGATAGAAGGACATATCAAGAAGAAAAAGGTAATAGTGTTGATTGATTCAGGTAGTAGCCATAATTTTATTCATTGTAAGGTAGCCAAGGAATTGAATTGTTTCCTATACCCAGCACCAGAATGTCAAGTGATGGTTGCAAATGGAGGAACTATAAATTTCTCTGGAAAATTCCATAATATCAAGCTAACCATGGGGGAATATGTATTGACTAGTCCAATGTTTTCCATTCCTATGGGAGGTGCTGATGTTGTACTAGGAGTACAATGGTTACAATCTTTGGGGACGGTAGCTTTTAATTTTCAAGAAATTTTCTTGAAATTTTTTTCAGAAGGAAAGGAAGTCGAATTACGGGGTATTGCAAGGAAAGCTTCTAAAGTAAGAGCAATGAGGCATAATTGCACAATTATGCTCACTAGAAGTTCCAACATCAAAATCATCTATTTCTGCAGATCTCCAAAAATTCTTGGACAATCATTCCAAGGTTTTTGAAACTCCAAAAGGACTCCCACCTATTCATGGTCATGATCATGCTATTCATTTGATTCCAGGAAGTGTTCCTCCAAACATCAGGCCTTATAGATACCCTTATGTCCAAAAGAGCGAAATTAAATGTATGATTGCAGAAATGATAGATGTTGGTATAATTCAACCTAGTCAAAGTTCTTTCTCTTCTCCTATAGTATTGGTACACAAGAAGGATGGATCATGGCGCATGTGTCTATATTATAGGGAGCTCAATAAGCTCACCATTAAAGATAAATTTCCCATTCCTGTGATTGATGGATTATTGGATGAATTACATGGAGCAATTTATTTTACCAAGTTGGATCTTCATTCAGGATATCATCAAATTAGAATGAAGACTGAAGATATTCCGAAAACAACATTTCGAACTCATGAGGGTCATTATGAATTTTTGGTCATGAATTTCGAACTCAAGGATTGATGAATTCCATTTTCAAACCCTTCCTTAGAAAATTTGTGTTTGTATTTTTTGATGATATACTAATATACAATAGGTCTTGGAAGGATCATGTTCAACATGTTGACAGGGTGCTCAAACTATTGTAGGAGAAACAATTGTATGCAAAAACATCCAAATGTTTCTTTGAAGTACAAGAGGTGGAATATCTGGGTCATATTGTATCTCACGAGGGTTTTAAGGTAGACCCTAACAAAATTAAAGCCATTAAGGAATGGAAAGTCCCCACAACCATTAAGCAGTTGCGAGGATTTCTCGGGTTAACAGGGTATTATCGCAAGTTTGTTAAAAATTATGGGAGAATAGCAGCACCTCTAACAACATTATTGAAGAAAGATCCATTTTCATGGACTCCCGAAGCAACTGAGGCCTTTGAACATCTTAAAGAGGCAATGTGCCTAGCACCGGTCTTAGCTACACCAGACTTCACAAAAACCTTTATTGTAGAGTGTGATGCCACAGGAAATGGAATTGGTGCTGTTTTAATGCAAGAAGGAAGACCCATTGCTTTTGAAAGTCGTCCAATCAAAGGAAATTATTTACATAAAGCTATTTATGAGAAGGAAATGTTAGCAATACTGCATGCACTAAAGAAATGACGACCTTACCTAATGGGAAGACACTTCAAGGTAAAAACTAATCATGATAGTCTTAAAAACTTTTTGGAACAAAGAATATCTTCAGAAGAGCAGCAAAAATGGGTCACAAAGATGTTGGGTTATGACTTTGAAATAATATGCAAAAAAGGGAAGCTAAATGTTGTTGATGATGCACTCTCAAGAAATAATTAAGAGGTGGAAGCATTGCTTTATGCCATTTCTATTATCCAACCAGATTGGATAACCGAAGCAAGGGATTAATGGAAGAAGGACAAAGAAGTGTGGACACTCATTCAAAATTTGCAACAAGATCCTAGTACATCTAATACATTTAGTTGGAAAAATGATTCCTTATGGTACAAAGATCGCTTATATCTTTGTAAGAATTCCCAACTAAAACAAAATATTCTTTTGGAATTGCACACTTCTCCACTCAGGATTTTTAAAATCTTACCACAGGGTGAAGAAAGAATTTTTTTGGGATGGCCTTAAATCTGATATTCAAAATTTTGTGGCGGAATGTTTGGTTTGCCAGTAGAATAAAGTTGAGACAATTAAGACCCCGGGTCTTCTACAACCTTTATCCATTCCAAGCCAACATTGGGAGGAGATTTCAATGGATTTTATCACAAGTTTACCTAAGTCCGAAGGAAAGAGTGTCATCATGGTGGTAGTTGATAGAATTACCAAGTATGCACACTTTTGTGCATTATCTCATCCATTTAAAGCTAGTACAGTTGCTACTACATTTATGGAAACAATTCAAAAGATACATGGAAACCCAAAGGTTATTGTGAGCGACAGAGATCCCATTTTTACTGGAAATTTTTTTGACGGAGTTATTTTCTTGTTTGGGTACTCAATTAGCTCATAGATCATCTTATCATCCTCAATCCGATGGTAAAACTGAGATAGTAAATAAATGTTTGGAAGGATATCTTCGTTGTTTTGTATCTTATAAACAAACACAATGGGTCAAGTGGTTAACTCTCGCTGAATGGTGGTATAACACTTCCTTCCATACTGCAGCAAAAATGACCCCATTTATGGCATTTTATGGATATCATCCACCGTCCATCACATCATCTTTAAGAGAAAATTCGAAGGTTCAAGCAGTGGAAGATCACATCGAGCATCAACAAAAATTTCTCCAACTCTTAAAGGATAACCTGAATTTGGCAGAAAATCGAATGAAACAACAGGCAGATCAACATCGCAGCGAGAGAAGTTTTGATGTAGGAGACTGGGTATTTTTACGGCTACAACCATATAAACAAATTTCTCTCAAGCAAGCTAAAAAGGATAATAAATTATCGCCAAAGTACTATGGTCCTTATAAGGTGTTGCAAAATATTGGTACTATGGATTACAAATTGGAGCTTCCTGTTTTTTCACGAGTGTATCCAATTTTCCCTGTTTCATGCTTAAATAAGGTTATAGGTGAAAACATTCCAGTTCAAACAATATTGCCCGAACTTGATGAGGAAGGAAAAATCATATTGGAACCTGAAGTAGTCACGGAAACAAGAACTTGATAACTACGAAATTGATCAATTTCAGAGTATCTCATCAAGTGGAAGAACTTATCCACTGAAGATTCTACATGGGAGGATGAAAATTTTATACAGAAGCACCCAGAGCTACTCAAGCATTGAGGACAACAATTTTTGAAGGTGAGGGGCATGTTAGGTCCCTATATTACTAGTATAGTCCCTTATTATTGTTAGTGTAACCCCCTTATTTTTATTATTGTACTCCTGTAACCCCCATATTTTTATTATTGTGCCCTTAAATTATTATTGTTAGGTCGGCCAGGATTACGTTGTGGCCCCATGGACTCCTATATATAGAAAGGAGGTTTTGTAATTTGAATCATCCAATAATTGTTCATTAATGTAATGTATTGGAGGTTTCCCCCTCAAAGTGGCTTATTTCTAAGGCTTTGATATCTCTTTTCTTCTATTTTTGGAGCTGGTTTCACAACATGTTTCCATTCCTTTATCTCCATAGCTGATGCAGAATGAGGAGGTGTGAAGTGGGTATTCTAGCATGTGGCAACTTCCATTGACAGTCAAACTTTCCCCTTCAGTTTAGTTGTCTTTGCGGCTTTATTTTGAAGCAGTTCCCTCATTTCAGACATTTCCTCTTCCATGCCTTTTAGATTCTCTATACTCAGATCTCCATTCACTCTTACAACCTCAAATATGCTTGCACAAACCTACTTCAAGGCATGAAAAACAAACAGAAACTCATCCTCTAATCTGGGAAAACTCGGTCTTCATACAGACATTGGAAGGACCATAAAAATGCTCCACTTCGATCCTCCTTAAGGTCTCAAGCTAGGAGAGAGACTCCTCCTTCACGCTAAGGGTAAGGGCTAAAAACAACCCTTAAAATAGCCCACACAAGCCTTTTTGTTGTGGTATGGCTTGCGACCTACCACACAACACTTATGATGCAACATGCTGCCCTCAAACACTATTGTGGCCCTTGTAATATCTACACAAGGCACCCTATAGGTTGCTGTCCCAGTCAGCAGAACAAACTGACCCTAAAATCAAGAAAGAAGGCCCTGATTGAGCTGCAGCCTCCTAGTGATGACAACGACTGAGTTGGAGGAGCCTTTCTCGCCTTCTCTTACCTCCAAACAACCCTCCACAAGCTACCGTAGCTTCAACTACCCCTGCGTCCAAAACAGAACATCAAACATGCACCAAAACAACATAAAATAGACCCCAAACTTACCTCTGAGATAGGCATCAAACTGCTGTCCAGGTCTGCGTCACTGCTATTATATTGTAACTAGTTAGGGCACATTTATAGCCCTCAATCAACCACCAAAACAACCCTCCTTGGCTGGGGCCTGGTCTTGGAGAAGTGTTGGCACCCTTGACTGTTGTCCTAGGCATAGAAAACCTCTAAACAACTCCACGCTGCCTTCCAAAGATGAGGTAGGGACTGCGGCCCACCTACAGCAACATATGCTGTCATTCCTTGCACCCAAGACACTTCCACGTAGGCTGAAACAACCTTTTATTGACTCAACCCTCTAGGGAGCTGCCTTGGCCTCCCCTCACAGTAATTCAGTTCTCAAAATAACCCTGAAACAGACCTCCAAAAACCCTTAAAACAGTCCCTCCATGTCTTGATTCCTTAGCCTCCTTGCTGCGTCCTTATTGGTTCTTCCACGCTGTTCTTTCAAGAGAGGCTAGTCCTCTTGATTTCCTTCTACGCAGCTCCAGCTGTGTGCTGCTTGCGGCCTAACACAACAACACTAATCTCGATGCCCTAGATTATCAACAAGATGGGATTTGTCTTCTCCTAGCTCTGATACCATTTAAATTTCTAAAAATGTTCTATGCTAGATGAAAATTTACTTTAAACTTATAGGGCTCAATCACATTAAAGTAAGATGCAGATAGAAAATACCAATAGATCGATGGAAGACAAGCCAAAAAAAGAGATAAAGAATGGCAGCGTTACGGCGGTCAGCAGGATGCTTCAACCAGCAAAGTCTCCATAAGATCAACCAACCCAATGTGTCACACACCCCAAGACATCTCATCAAGAATGATCCATCAAGACGTTGCACCAAGAAGCCCTAACTGCATCACCATGAGAAGCCCTAATTGTAGCACCATTCGTGAGAGAAGAGAATGTCTCCAAAAATGTGTGTGTGTAATGAAATCCAAGTATCTCCAATATATAGCCATTTGTGGGGGTGTGTGACACATCTCTTATGCATGTGGGATAAATCAGGCCGACCTTGCACATGTGGAATAAATTCAAAATACATGTTGTGCTCATTTGATCAGGATGATCTTTAGATCGATCTTGCACCTCTCCAAAAGAGGAATCCAATAAAAATATTGGCATTGTCATCTGAGCATTACAACATGGAGTTTGGACCTAGTTTCCCAAAATTAACAAATATTCCCTTGAGGGAAATTTTAATTACATAGCATGGAAGGACCGGATGGAGGCAATGCTCGAGGACAACAAACTGAAGGCATTCATAGACTATGATATTCCCCAACTTGCAACAACAGATGCTCAACTTCTTGATGCATGGAAGAAGAATGTAGCAAAGGCAAGAAGAATGTTGCCAGAGGGAGTTCAAGATCATATTGTCTCGAGTCTCCATAGAAAGGAGACTCCATATGATATGTGGAAGGCCTTGACAGATCTGTTTCAGAATAGTAGCGACCACAAGAAGTTGGTGCTGAAAGACAAGCTCAAAAAGATCAAGATGGAGAAGGACAACATGATCCAAAAATACTTATGAATTTCACTCAATGTCGAGATGAGCTTGGAAGTGTTGGGATAACAATTTCCCAGGATGATTTGGTGATTCTAGCTCTTATAGGCCTTCCCAAGAGCTGGAATAGCTACCAGGACTCTGTGAATGGGAGGTAGAAGCTACCAGACTAGGAGTGATTATGGTCCGACTTGGTACAAGAAGAGATTCAGCGGAGCACTAGAGATGGATCCTCATCAAAGACTAATGATGAGGAGAGCTGTGCCTTGGTTGGAAAGGTGAAGAAAGGGAAAGGGAAGGTATCCCATTCCAAACTGGAGTTCGGGAAGGCAGGAAAGAAGCAAGACTTGTCAAAGGTAAAATGTTTCAACTGTCATGAGCATGGAAACTATGCCACAAATTGTGCACAAAAGAAGGCCTCAGGAGGAGCAGCAGGTGAGGCACTTGCTTCACAGTTCGAGTTGGATTTCACTATCATTGCATGCATGGTGTCATCAGTGATGGGTTCTGTGTGGTACTTGGATAGTGGAGCTTCGTTCCATATGACCAGAAACAAAGAATTCTTCAATAGTTGGGAGGAGAAGGATCTATAGATGCACATCGAGATAGGTGACGACGAGAGGTATAGCGCTACCGATGTAGGTACAGTTACCTTTCAGAGGGAGTCAGGTAATCCACTCACATTAAAAGATGTCATGTATGTTCTTGGTTTAAAGAAGAATTTGGTTTTTGTTCTTATGTTGGAATATCATGGATATGATGTGATATTTAGTGAATGAAAGGCGTTCCTTCATCACAAAGCCATGATACAGGTGAAAACTATTGGTTTTCAAGTAAAGAATATATAAAAATTGGATGTAGAAGATTGTGCTGCTTTGAGCACAAAAGCAGAGAAGGTGGAGAGTCGAGACATCGGTGAGTTATGGCACAGGAGATTGGTCCATCTACACCACAACACTTTGAAGATCATGTAGTATACTTCTACAGGACTTCCAAAGGGTGCACTTGTGCATAGATATACAAGAAAAGGGTGTACATTGGGGAAGTATAATAAAGCCACCTTTAATGATAAGGAAAGCCGAACCAAGGAGATCCTTGAGATAGTTCACTCAAACATGTGTGGAACATTCTCAACAGCTTCCACAACAAAGCACAGGTATTATATGATTTTTCAAGAAAGTGTTGGATTTTCTTCATGCAGAAGAAAGATCATACGTTCTCCAAGTTTTGTGAGTTCAAGGAACTTGTCGAGAAAGATACAGGGAAAAAAGTAAAGGCTCTGAGGAGCGACAATGGTGGAGAATGCTATAGAATCAGAAAGGCAGAAATATCATCTTGTTATTGATTATTTACTTGTAATATTCTTTAGTTATTATTATGTTCTTCTTATATTTCTTCTTATTAGTTCATCAAGCAAATATCAAAGAAAATACACATAGATCAAGGACACCACATGAAGTTCAACAGCAAGGGAAAAAACCCCGTCGAGGGAAAAATCCAGTCAGTAATTCTTAATTCAATATTGATGCTTGAGACTTTAGACCTTGACATGGAATTCCTCCACACCAAGTCAACCTTCCTTGTGATCCTTCCTGAATTTGGCAGTAGCAGAAGTAGTAGCAGCACTATTGTAGAAATTTATAGTTTCCCACCCCGGTTTTCAGTTTTCACCTTATTACTCCAAAATAGTTAAATGCCCTTTCCCATAACCATACATTCAACAACTGGAAAAATAAATTTTGCTGAAAACACAAATTCTGGAAATTTTTCAGAATGCTGGAAAATGCAGAAATAAAAAACAGCAGTAACAAACAGCCATTCAACACATCATAACACAATAATTTTTGGTCAAGGTGACCCTGGAAAAACCCCCTACAACTCTTGGGGAAAACCAGTTTGAAAGCTCCTTCTTATTTCTGGAAAATGTCTTTTTTACAGTGAGAGAAATATTCAGCAAAATAAAAATCAGCAAACAGACTTTTACAACTTATCTCGGTTTCCGTGCTTAACCACCGCCTCGGAAAATGTACAAACAGCAAAAACAGAACAGCAATAAATGTTGTACGTTCTCCTCGATTTGCGTGCCCAGAAATCTGCAATAAATGCAGCTGTACGGCCTCCTCAAAATCTGTGCAAACAGCAATTAATGCTGTTGTCCAAAACCTCGATTTACGTGCCAAAACTACTGCAAAACTCTGTTGTACGATACAGCCCCTTGCTGCCTCGATTTTCGTGCCCAATACTGTTGTACGGCCTTGCTGTACGGCCTCCCTGCCTAGAAAACCATGCCAAAAATCTGCCTGTTGTTTGCTAAATCTGCTGCACTTGTCTTGCTGAAATGTCTTGCTGAAATGCTGCCTTGGAATGCGTGCCAAGCTGCTGCCTCCTTCTCCTCACTGCCCAGAAATCTCCCTTGCTCTCTTGCTCTCCTTCTCCCAATCTGCTCATGAAAGAATGAATGACCTTTTCTTCCTTTTCCTCCTTTAACCTAACCCTAAGTGACTTTTGGGGAATCCCTAAATCCAATGGCTGAGATAGATTGAGATCTAGGGCTGAGATTAAATGCTCATTTAAATCTCACTTTCTATTTTTTAATTCATCCCACTTTAATAAAGACCCACTTAGTCTTTTATTTCCAAAGTCACTTTTTCCTTTCTAATTTTATATTGACTTTATTAAAGTCACTTTAAAATTAGACTTTAGTAACTTTATCACTTAAAGTCACTTTTAAATTAGATTTGACTTTATAACTTTATAAAGTCACTTTAGTAACTTTATCACTTAAAGTCACTTTAAATTAGATTTGACTTTATAACTTTATAAAGTCACTTTAGGAGAAAAAATTAAATTCTTTTGGACACTTTTCCCTAGGCCAAAGATCAAAGCCTTAGGGAACCACCTGTCCTCCGGTACCAAATTTCAACACTCCCTCTTACCCAGGAAGGTGTTCCTCACCACACCCATCTTGTCTCTGAAGTAGACATGCTTGCCCCGTGGTAAGGCTTTGGTAAGAATATCTGCAACCTGCTCATCAGTGGGAATATACTCAAGCTTCACAACTCCTTTCTGAACATAGTCTCTGATGAAATGATATTTGATCCCGATATGCTTTGACCTGTCATGAAATACTAGATTCTCCGTGAGTTTAATGCAACTCTGATTATCACAGTAAATCACTGAAGGTCTCAACGGCTGACCAAATAAGCCAAACAACATCTTGCGAAGCCAGATGGCCTCACAACTAGCTATACTGGCTGCCATATACTCTGCTTCCGCTGAACTCAATGCTACTGACTGCTGCTTTCGGCTGAACCATGACACAACTGCCGAACCCAACCCAAAACAGCACCCTGAAGTGCTCTTCCTATCAGAAGCACAACCTGCCCAATCAGAATCAGTGTAACCTGCCAATCTCACTCCATCCCCTTGCCTGTAGTCCAGACCATAATCCACTGTCCCCTGCAAGTACCGCAAAATGTGTTTTGCAGCCACCCAGTGAACCTTCCTAGGCTCACACATAAAATGACTCATCGTGTTGACTGCAAAACAAATATCTGGTCTAGTGTTGACCAAATACATCAAGAAACCAATCAGCTGTCTGTACAATGTGGGATCCACCAACTCGGAATCCGAAGCATGAAGCTTCTTCCAGTTGGTGATCATCGGTGTCGACATGGGTCTACAATCCTCCATGTGTAATCTGCCAAGGATGTCCACAATATACTTCCCCTGCCCCAGGAAGAAATGTCCCTCCTCCTGCCACACCTCCAAACCCAAAAAGTAATGCATCAAGCCGATGTCCTTCATCTCAAACTCCGCCGCAAGATCTCTCTTGCAGTGCTCTATGAGTCTCTCTGCACCTGTAATGACTAAGTCATCCACATACAGCACCAGAATGAGAGGCCCTCACCTATCACAATATAGTAAAGGTTCGGATCTGCCTCACTCTTTGTGAAACCCATCTTCTGCAAGTAAGTATCTATCCTGGAGTACCAAGCTCTGGGAGCTTGCTTCAGGCCATAAAGGGCCTTCTTCAGTCTGCACACATGGGGCTCCTTCCCATGCACCTCAAAGCCCTGTGGCTGCTCAATGTACACCTCCTCCCGTATGAAGCCATTGAGAAATGCGGTCTTCACATCCATCTGGTGGATCTTCCAACCCATCTCTGCTGCTATCGATATAATGGAGCGGATCGAAGTATATCGAGCCACGGGATCGAAGGTCTCCTCATAATCAACTCCCTCTACCTGGGACAACCCTCCAGCCACAAACCTCGCTTTGAATTTCTCAATGCTGCCATCTGCAGCATGCTTTACCTTGTAAAGCCATCCGGAAGTAACCACGGATTCACCCTCAGGCCTCGGCACCACCTCCCAAACATCATTCTTCATGATAGAAGAATACTCCTCCTGCATGGCCTCTCTCCAGACCTGCTGGCTAGCTGCCTCCTCATAGCTAGAAGGCTCAGAGTCAAGGATGCCGGTAGCCATTGCCATATAGCTACAAAACCTCTCAGGTGGTCTGCTCTCTCTGACCGGCCTCTTAGGCTCAGCAACAGATGTGGCATCTCTCAAGGTGTCCTGAAGCCACTTGGGCCTTCTCTTCCCCGAGCACACCCCCCCCCTCCCGCCGGAGAATACTAAAACTCCTCCCTCCCCTCAACATCAGAGCCCGAACTCCCGACCGTCCGTCCCGCCGTCCCCTCCCCGCCCGCACCCGAACCCGTAGATGCCGAGGTACCGTGTGAATCGTCCACGTGGGAATCCCTGGAATCGCTCGTGGACGTTTCCGTGCCGCCATATACCACCCCTCTGACTCTGCGAGCCACTGCCCACTGACGGACCTGACATCGTCATCGATGTACCTCCGGATCCTCCTGATCCCTGCCCACTGGATCCCTGTGACTGACTCAACTGCTGCTGAGGGTCTGGCTGATCCAGATACTCTAACTCCCGTGACCTCCTGAAGGCCCTGTCCTCCTCGAACTTCACATCCCGCCCGACAACAACTTTCCTCTGTGCAGGAATGTAAATCCGAAAGGCCTTGGAGGTCTCACTGTAGCCCACAAAGATACCCTTCTCTGCGGTGGGCTCTAGTTTGGTCCTCTTCTCCTTGGGTATGTAGGAGTATGTGATGCACCCAAAGATACGAAGATGATCAATATCAGGCTTCTTCCCAGAAAAAGCCTCCTCCGGAGTCATGTGCCCCAAGGCACGATGCGAACTCCTGTTCTGCAAATAAACAGCTGTGTTGCAGGCCTCTGCCCACAAAAACAATGGCAACCCCTGATCATGTAACATGGCTTTGGCAGCCCCTCCGATGGATCTTTTCTTCCTCTCCGCAACCCCGTTCTGCTGGGGGTTGTAAGGAACAGTGAACTCCCTCCTAATGCCTGCCTCCGCACAATAGTCAACAAACTCTCCAAGGGTGTACTCTCCCCCATTGTCCGACCTCAGGGACTTGATCTTCCGACCTGTCTGTGTCTCCACAAGAGCTATGAACTCCTGAAACCGCTTGAAGACCTCACTCTTGGTCTTCAAGAAATAAATCCAGGTCCTCCTGGAGTGATCATCAATGAATAACACATAGTACTCATATCCACTCAAGGAAACATGAGACATCCAACCGCTCACATCGGAATGAATCAAATCAAGTATCCCAGTCGCTCTGCTGTCACTGCTAGGATAAGGGGATTTGGCAAACTTGCCCATCGCACATCCTCTGCAAGTATCAAAGTGATCAGTACTGAAATCTGGCACACCTGTAGTGATCTCCCGCAAAGTCCTCAAGGCTCCATGATACATGTGCCCCATCCTGCGGTGCCAAATCTCACACTGCTCAGAACTGCTAGCTCTGCTGTCGGTACTAATGCTCAATGCCAAAAGGGACTGAAATGCAAACTTGTACACCTTTGCATGGCGTACACCTATCACTCTAGCTGAATCAGCTGGAGTGCCCCTGGGATACATCAACACCTGTCCTCCCCTGAACAATATCTCATATCCTCTGTCCTCCAAAGCTGAGACGGATATGAGGTTCTTCCTCATCCCTGGCACATAAAGAACATCCGACACCTTCAAGGGAGGTTTGGACTCCCTCTGAAATGTCAATGTTCCCACACCGACTGCTCTAACAACTCTGTCATCACCGAGTACTACCTCTACATCAGTGCCACTCTCTGAAAGCTCTCAGAAGTACTCACGGACTCCTGTCATGTGACGTGAAGCCCCACTGTCCACATACCAGATACCCGAAGATGCTCCGCTAATCGAGGGAAATGCATGCTCCCTCTGAACCTCTATGGCAGATAATCCCGCACTAGAGGACTCACACGCAGTGAACCCAAACTCCTGGTCAAAACGATCCGCAAAGTCCTCAACCTCTGCTGAAACTGCCATGCTCTGGTTCTTCCCCTTCTTCTTCTTCTTCTCCGGACACACAACTGCATAGTGTCCCATCTTCTGACAATTCCAACACTTCACTTTGGAATAGTCCTTCTGTGTGTTATCCTGTTTACCTTTACCTTTGCCTTTGCCCCCACCATTGCTTGTGGAAGCCTGCTTTTTCCCTTTGCCTTTCTTGCGTCCTGCCAACAGTGCTACATCCTCATCCTACTCAACTGGCTTGGCTGCCCCAAGCTGACCTTTCCTGATCTCTGTCTGAATGCAATCATCCCCAAACCTCTCCCATGTGGGAAGGGTCTCACGTGCACAAACCCCATCAGCAAAGTTCATCCATGAACGGGGGAGGCCATTCACTGCAATCCGCACCAACTCAGTGGGTGGAATGGCCTCTCCAATCGCTGCCAACTCATTTCTCACATTAGTAATCTTTGTGAGATATCCAGCTGCACTATCATTGCCCATCTTAATGGTCCTCAGCTTCTCCTTCAGGACCATTTTCCGGTTCTCATTGGTACTCTGGTAGAGATTGGACAATGCTGTCCACATCTCATGAGCATTTCTCTTCCCTCTCACATGAGGAATACAATGGTCTTTGATTCCGTCTAGAATCAATATCTTACCCTTGTTGTTCTTTTTATTATATGCTGCCAACTGAGTAGCATCAGTGGGCACATTCACAGGGTTCTGTGTGGTATGCACCATAATGTCCCAGACTTCTGCCTCCTCAAAGATACTCTGCATTCTCTCCTTCCAAATGTTGTAATTGGAATGCCCATCGAACCTATCCTCCACCCTCAGTCCCAAAGACATCCTGCTGTCCTAAAACTGAAAAAATAGCACTGCTGTAGTAAAGATAAAACTGCTATTTTGTGAAAAATCAGCTTGCTGGAATTTTCTGAGTGAAAAATCAGCAGGCTGTAATTTTCCTCCTTGCTGTCCCAAACTGCCCTTCAGCACTCAAGCTCCGATACCAAGTAGAAATTTATAGTTTCCCACCCCGGTTTTTAGTTTTCACCTTATTACTCCAAAATAGTTAAATGCCCTTTCCCATAACCATACATTCAACAACTGGAAAAATAAATTTTGCTGAAAACACAAATTCTGGAAATTTTTCAGAATGCTGGAAAATGCAGAAATAAAAAAACAGTAGTAACAAACAGCCATTCAACACATCATAACATAGTAATTTTTGGTCAAGGTGACCCTGGAAAAACCCCCTACAACTCTTGGGGAAAACCAGTTCGAAAGCTCCTTCTTATTTCTGGAAAAATGCCTTTTATAGTGAGAGAAATATTTCAGCAAAATAAAAATCAGCAAACATACTTTTACAACTTATCTCTTTTCCGTGCTTAACCACCGCCTCGGAAAATGTACAAACAACAAAAACAGAACAGCAATAAATGCTGTACGTTCTCCTCGATTTGCGTGCCCAGAAATCTGCAATAAATGCAGCTGTACGGCCTCCTCAAAATCTGTGCAAATAGCGATTAATGCTGCTGTCCAAAACCTCGATTTGCGTGCCAAAACTGCTGCAAAACTCTGCTATACGGTACAGCCCCTTGCTGCCTCGATTTCCATGCCCAATATTGCTGTACGGCCTGCTGTACGGCCCTGCTGTATGGCCTTGTTGTACGGCCTCCCTGCCTAGAAAACCGTGCCAAAAATCTGCCTGCTGTTTGCTAAATCTGCTGTACTTGTCTTGCTGAAATGTCTTGCTGAAATGCTGCCTTGGAATGCGTGCCAAGCTGCTGCCTCCTTCTCCTCACTACCCAGAAATCTCCCTTGCTCTCTTGCTCTCCTTCTCCCAATCTGCTCATGAAAGAATGAATGACCTTTTCCTCCTTTTCCTCCTTTAACCTAACCCTAAGTGACTTTTGGGAAATCCCTAAATCCAATGGCTGAGATAGATTGAGATCTAGGGCTGAGATTAAATGCTCATTTAAATCTCACTTTCTATTTTTTAATTCACCCCACTTAATAAAGACCCACTTAGTCATTTATTTCCAAAGTCACTTTTCCTTTCTAATTTTACATTGACTTTATTAAAGTCACTTTAAAATTAGACTTTAGTAACTTTATCACTTAAAGTCACTTTTAAATTAGATTTGAATTTATAACTTTATAAAGTCACTTTAGTAACTTTATCACTTAAAGTCACTTTTAAATTAGATTTGACTTTATAACTTTATAAAGTCACTTTAGGAGAAAAATTAAATTCTTTTGGACACTTTTCCCTAGGCCAAAGATCAAAGCCTTAGGGAACCACCTGTCCTCCGGTACCAAATTTCAACAACTATGATAACTTGGAACTTCAACCTTGCTTCTTGAGACTTCGATCTTGAGGTAAATGTAGAAATTTTGAGCCCAACCCCGATTATCAGTTTTTACTTATTACTCCCATGTAGTTAAATGTCCATTCCCATAAACATACATTCAACAAGCTGGAAAAAATAAATATTTCTGAAAATACAAATTCTGGAAATTTCAAAGTGATGGAAAATGCAGAAATAAAGCTCATAAATTATTTCAGCCATACACACAGAAAATGACATGCTAATTTTTGGACAATATAACCCTGGAAAAACCCCCTACAACTCTTGGGGAAAACAAGTTCGAGAGCTCTTCTTTATTTCTGATAATTTTGCTTTTACAGTGAAACATAAATACACAGAAAATTCCAGCAACCAAACAAATACAACTTATCTCGTTTTCCGTGCTTAACCACTGCCTCGAAAATTGTATAAACTGTAAAACAGGAACAAAAATAAATGTTGTACAGACTCCTTGAATTTCCTGCCCAGAACCACATCAATAAATGTTGCTGTATGGCCTCCTCGATTTGCGTGTAGAACATCAATAAATGTTGTTGTACGACCTCCTCGATTTGCATGCAGAGGGACAACAATAAATTTTGTACGAATTCTGCCTCGATTTTTGTGCATAGGGATAGCAGAAAACTGTATGGACTACCTCAAAATGTATGCCACAAAAATAGTAGAAACTTTACCTCGAAATCTGTACCAGAATGCTGTATGACTGCCTAGTAATGCGTGCCCAAATTGCTGTACGAAAATTGCCTTGAAAACCATGCCCAAAACCGCCTTGACTATGTGCCAACCTTGCTATACAGATTTTATGAATGTTGCCTCGGTATGTGTGCCAAGGTTCTGCTCTCCTTCAACTTCTCTGCTCAGAAATCTCCTTGCTCTCTCTTACTCATTCTCTTAATCTGCTAATGAAAGACTGAATGACCTTTGCTCTTCTTTTCCTCCTTTAACCTAACCCTAAGTGACTTTTGTGGAATCCCTAAATCCAATGGCTGAGATAGCTTTAGATCTAGGGCTGAGATTAAATGTCCATTTAAATCTCACTTTCTATTTTTTAATTCACCCCACTTAAATAAATACCCTCTTAGCCTTTTATTCCTATAGTCACTTTTCACATGCTAATTTCACATTGACTTTAATAAAGTCACTTCAAAATTAGACTTAGTAACTTTATCACTTATAAAGTCACTTTTAAATTAGATTTAACTTTACCACTTATAAAGTCACTTTAGGAGAAAAAGTTAAATACATTTGGACACTTTTCCCTAAGCCAAAGATGAAAGCCTTAGGGAACCACTTGTCCTCTGGTACCCAAATTTTAACACTCCCTCTTATCGAGGAAAGTGTTCCTCACCACACCCATCTTGTCTCTGAAGTAGACATTATTGCCCCGTGGTAAGGATTTGGTGAATATGTCGGCTACCTGCTCATCTGTGGGAATATACTAAAGCTTCACAACTCCCTTCTAAACATATTCTCTGATGAAATGATATTTGATCTCCATATGATTTGACCTATCATGAAATACTGGATTCTCCATGAATTTAATGCAACTATGATTATCACAGTAAATCATTGAAGGCATCAACGCTTGACCAAATAAGCCAAACAACATCTTGCGAATCCATATGGCCTCACAACTAGCTAGACTGACTGCCATGTACTCTGCTTCTGCTGAAATCAATACTACAGACTGTTGCTTCTGGCTGAACCACGACACAAATGTCGAACCCAATCCAAAACAACACCCTGAAGTGCTCTTCCTATTAGAAGCACAGCCTGCCCAATCAGAATCAGTGTACCCTGCCAATCTCACTCCATATCCCTGTCTATAATCTAGACCATAATCCACTATCCCCTACAAGTAACACGAAATGTGTTTTGCAACAACCCAGTGCACTCTCCTGGGCTCACACATGAACTGGATCATCGTGATGACTGCAAAACATATATCTAGTCTAATGTTGACCAAATACATCAAGGAACCAATCATCTGTCTATACAATGTAGGATCCACCAACTCGGAATCAGAAGCGTGAAGCTTCTTCCAGTTATTGATCATAGGTGTCGACATGGGTTTGCAATCCTCCATGTGAAATCTGCTAAGAATTTCCACATTATACTTCCCTTGTCCCAAGAAGAAATGCCCCTCCTCCTGCCACACATCTAATCCCAAAAAGTAATGCATCAAGCCAGTGTCCTTCATCTCAAACTCCGAAGCAAGAATATCTTGCAGCACTCTATGAGTCTCTATGCATCCATAATGACCAAGTCATCCACATACAACACTAGAATGAGAGGCTTCTCACCTATCACAATAAAGTATAGATTCAGATCTGCATCACTCTTTGTAAAACCCATCTCTTGCAAGTACGTATCAATCCTAGAGTACCAAACTCTAGAAGCTTGATTTAGGCCATAAAGTTCCTTCTTCAGTCTGCATACATGGGACTCCTTCCCATGCACCTCAAAGCCCTGCAGCTACTCAATGTACACCTCCTCCTGTATGAAGCCATTGATAAATGCGATCTTCACATCCATTTGGTGGATCTTCCAACCCATCTCTTCTGCTATCGATATAATGGAGCGAATGGAAGTATATCAAGCCACGGGAGCGAAGGTATCCTCATAGTCTACTCCCTCTACTTGGGAGAACCCTCTAGCCACAAACCTTGCCTTGAACTTCTTGATGCTGCCATATGCATTGTGCTTTATCTTGTAAAGCCATCTGGAAGTAACCAAAAATTTTCCCTCAGGCCTTGGCACCACCTCCCAAAAATCATTCTTCATGATAGAAGAATACTCCTCCTGCATGGCCTCGCTCCAGACCTGCTAGCTAGCTTCCTCCTCATAGCTAGAAGGCTCAGAGTCAACGATGCTGGAA
Organism: Pinus albicaulis; assembly: GCA_034641835.2. Lineage (NCBI taxonomy): Eukaryota > Viridiplantae > Streptophyta > Pinopsida > Pinales > Pinaceae > Pinus > Pinus albicaulis. Next base: position 1,269,140,758 of record CM076581.1, read on the forward strand.
ACCATTTCCATATAGCTACAACCACTCAGGTGGTCTGCTCTCTATAACCTGTCTCTTCGGCCCAACAACAAATGTGGCCTCTCTCAAGGTTTCCCGAAGCCACTTGGGCTTCCTCTTCCCTGAGCACACTTCTCCCACTGGAGAGGGAGAACCCTCATCCTCATAATATGCCTGAACTCCTGAATTTCTATGTACTATCCTCCTGACTGAACCTATGCCTGTAGATGCTGAAGTACTGTGTGAACTGTCCATCAGTGGAATACCTAGTGAACTGCTCTGCATGCTGCTCGAAGCACCACCCCTCTGACTCTGCGAGCCACTGCTCATTAATGGACCTGACATCGTAATCAATGTACCTCCTGATCCCTGTCCACTAGATCCCTGTGACTGACTCAACTACTCCTGAGGGTCTGTTGAATCCAGATACTCTAACTCCCGTGACCTCCTGAAAGTCATGTCCTCCTCGAACTTCACATCCAGGCTGAAAAAAACTCTCCTCCGTGTAGGAATATAAATCCGAAAGGCTTTCTAGGTCTCACTGTAGCCCACAAAGATTCCCTTCTCTGTAGTGGGATCTATCTTGGTCCTCTTCTCCTTGAGTAGGTAGGAGCATGAAATACAGCCAAAGATACGAAAATGAACAACATTAGGCTTCTTCCCAGAAAAATCCTCCTCCGAAGTCACATTCCCCAAGGCACAATGTGGAATCCTATTCTGCAAATACATAACAGTGTTGCAGGCCTCTGCCCACAAAAAAAATGGTAACACCTGATAATGTAGCATGGCTTTGGCAGCCCTAACTATGGATCTGTTCTTCCTCCCTAAAACCTTGTTCTACTGGGGGTTTTAAGGAACTGTGAACTCCCTCCTGATGCTTGCCTCCACACAATAATCAACAAGCTCACCAAGGGTGTACTCCCCTCCATTGTATGACCTGAGGGACTTGATCTTACGACCTGTCTAAGTCTCCACAAGAGCTTTGAACTCTTAAAACTACTTGAAGACCTCACTCTTGGTCTTCAAGAAATAAATGCAGGTCTTCCTACAATGATCATCAATGAATAAAACATAGTACTCATATCCATTCAAGGAAACATGAGACATCTGACCGCTCACATCAGTATGAATCAAATCAAGAATCCCAGTCGATCTGCTGTCACTATTGGGAAAAGGGGATTTGGAAAACCTCCCCATAGCACATCCTCTGCATGTATCAATGTGATCAGAACTTAAATCTGGCACACCTGTGGTGATCTCCCGCAATGTCCTCAAGGCCCCATGATACATGTGCCCCATCCTGCGGTGCCAAATCTCGCACAACTCTGAACTGCTAGCTTTGCTGTCGGTACTACTGCTCAATGCCATAAGGGGCTAAAATGAAAACTTGTACACCTTGGCATGCCATACACAAATCACTCTAGCTGAATCAGCTGGAGCGCCCCTCGGATATATAAGCATCTGTCTTCTCCTGAACAATACCTCATACCCTCTGTCCTCCAATGCTGAAATGGATATAAGGTTCTTCTTCATCCCTGGCACATATAGAACATCCGACACTTTCAAGGGAGGTTTGGGTTCCCTATCAAATGTTAATGTCCCCACATCGAGTGCTCTAACAATGCTGTCATCTCTGAGTACTACCTCTATATCATTGCCACTCTCTGAAAGATTCGAGAAGTACTCACAAAATCCTGTCATATGACGGGAAGCCCCACTGTCAACATACCAAATACCTGAAGATTATCTAGTGGAGGGAAGTGCACACTCCCTCTCAACCTGTGTGGAAGATGCTCCTGCAATAGTGGAATCAAAAGAAATGAACCCAAACTCTCGGTTAAAGCTCTCCGAGAAGTCCTCTATCTCTGCTGATGTTGCCATGGTCTTGTCCTTTCCCTTCTTCTTCTTCTTCTCCGAACACACAAATGCATAGTGTCCCAACTTCTGAAAATTCCAACACTTGACTTTGGAAAAGTCCTTCTCCTTGTTCACCTACTGCTTACGTTTACCTTTGCCTTTTCCCCCACATGCACTTGTGGAAGCTTGCTTCTTTCCCTTGCCCTTCTTGCCCTTGCTCACAATGCTACATTGTCATCCTCCTCAACTATTTTGGCTGCCCCAAGCTGGTTCTTTCTGATTTCATTCTGAATGCAATCATCCCACAACCTCTTCCAAGTGGGAAGGTTCTCCTGTGCAACAATCCCATCCAAAAAACTTTCCCATGTATTGGGAAGACCATTCAATGTAATCTGCACCAACTCAGTGGGTGGAATGGTCTCTTCAACAACAGCCAACTCATCTCTCACACTAGTGATATTTGTGAGGTACATTGTAACACTATCAGTCTTAGCCATCTTAATGGCCTTCAACTTATCCCTAGGACAATTTTTCTATTTTCATTGGTACTCTGGTAGAGATTGGTCAAGGCTGTCCACATCTCATGTGCATATGTCTTTCCTCTCACATGAGGAATGAAATGGTCCTTAAAACCATCCAGAATCAGTCTTTTTCCCTTGGAATTATTCTTATTAAAATTTTCCACCTGAACAGGGTTAGCAGGCATTGCTACTGGGCGTTGTGCGGTGTGAACCATGATGCCCCAGACTTCTGCCTCCTCAAAGATGCTTTCGATTCTCTCCCTCCATGCACTGTAGTTGCTCTGCCCATCCAAATATCCTCCACCCTCAAGCCCAAAGACATGCTTTATGTCCTAACAAATTGAAAATTTCAATGTTGTGGTAAAGGTTCAGTTTTCCGTGTGAAAAATAAGCTTGCTGTAATTTTTCACCTGCTGTCCAAAACTGCACTTTTCAGCCACCAAACCTCTGATACCATGTAGAAATTTTGAGCCCAACCCCAGTTATCCGTTTCTCCTTATTAATCCTATGTAGTTAAATTCCCATTCCCATAAACATACATTCAACAAGCTGGACATAATAAATATTTCTGAAAACACAAATTCTGGAAATTCCCAAGTGCTGGAAAATGCAGAAATAAAACTCAGAAATTATTTCAGCTGCACACATAGAAAATGACACGCTGATTTTTGGTCAATATGACCCTGGAAAAACCCCCTAAAATCCTTGGGGAAAACCAGTTCGATAGCTCTTCTTTATTTATGATAATTTTTCTTTTACAGTGAAACAAAAATACACAGAAAATTCCAACAACCAAACAAATACAACTTATCTCATTTTTCGTGCTTAACCACCTCCTCGAAAATTGTGCAAACAGTAAAAAAGGAACATCAATAAATGTTGTATGGAATCCTTGAATTTCGTCCCTAGAAACACATCAATAAATGTTGCAGTACGACCTCCTTGATTTGCGTGCAGAACAACAATAAATACTACTATACGTCCTCCTTGATTTGCGTGCAGAGGGACAACAATAAATGATGTACGGATTCTACCTCGATTTTCATGCACAGGGACAACAATAAATTGTACAGTCTGCTCATGAAATCCATAAATCTCCTCCTCCAACACAAAGCTTGTTGGCCGAGTTTGTCCGATCTGTCTAAACGAACATGCTTGGTTCCCTAATAATGCGAAGTACTCCTGGTTTCCTTTCTTGAAGCGTCTCATTAATGCCCTCCCATCCATCCATGAAGCTATATGTCAATAAGAACCCTTCTACCATCTCATCCCAATCCGTTGTTCGATGGTGCAATTCGGTTTCAAGATACCATTTCTGAGGTATCATCTCCAAAGAATGAAAGAACATGTGCACCCATTCTCGCTGAGGTTTTTCTCCCCAATCTACGGTCCAATGAGCTAAATGCTCATGTGGATCCTTCTGGCCATCGTACTTCTTCGAAATTCTTGTGTCAACCTAATCAAACCTCAACCTTATTAGTTTGAAAATTCCGGCCGACCTCCTAGACCTTCTCTGTGCACGCCCCACCATCGGGCGAGAGTGGACCTTAATGCAAAGTCTAGAGCCTCATACGTTTGTTCCTCCGGCACTTTGCGCTCGAATTCCTCCAAGAACAAGACAAAATTCCCTGTTCCATCATAAAAGGGTAATTCATGCAGTTCTGACTTGACACAACGGAGAGATTTGGTAAACCTATTACATCACTTCGTGGTTACTTCATGCAATCTATTCTACTAGTGTTCCAAATCTTCGTCTGAATCAGACACACACAAACTATCACGCTCCCAAAATATTCTTCCATCTGTAGTAGGATTAATCCAATCTTCATCTCACGCAATCAACTAATAAATTCGATCAATCGAAACATCTCCATACACATGTTGGATAGGCTCTATATAGAACGCACCTTCAAAATGATCTAATGGAACAACAACTTAGGTACCATCCTTATCAAACACCATCTACCTATTCTTCAGGTTCATTATAACATCCATGTCATAAGCCCAATCAAATCCTAACAGAGCGGGGTAAGGATTACTATCGTCAACAACCTTGATGACCTCAAATTTGACCAACACACTTTCACCATAAATATCTATGCTGACTCGCTGCAAGCGCCCCATAGGAATGATCTTGAGCTGATTTTCCATCCTCAGCTGAAGAGATGACCATTGTAACTTCGACTTTCCCATCCGCTCCCATGTCTATTTTGGCAGAACATTAGCATCTGATCCTAGATCTAGAATGACTTGATCCATCTCATAGTATTTTAATCACATCTCCCCGCCAGTTCTCTTCTTATTTTTGTACACTTTATTGACTGTGCGCTACTCTAGTTGTAACTTTTCCTTACCATCGAAGTTATCAATAAGCTCCTATAATCCTTCTATAGCCCCCTAGACCCTTTGCAGCGTCATGCATGTCTGTAGGAAAGATGCTAGGATCGATGGATTAGCTTCCTTCATTTCAACATTCTTTTTAGGCCTTTTCACTACTGGGAACAATTGTCTCTGCATAGTCTATGTCGCATCATTAAGAGTCATAAAAAATTTATTCGTTGTCATGATTGTCTCCTTTTCACGCTAAACATAAAACCCAACAATCTTACTTCAACCTTTCGTACCAATGTCTTCGTCACAAACCTCTATCAATATGCACAGTTTCCTCCATTATCCATACCACTGCATATTACTATATTAGCACTTGGATCTCTTTGGTGAGGTTCAACCTTCATCATATGTATGTTCTGTGCTAGCTGCTGGTTGCGCTTCTCCTACATTTTAGTTAAAAAAATAGGACAATATTTTATTTCATGACTAAATTCCTGAAAATACTTACAAGACACAACAGTAGCATACTAGAAATCTCGAGAAAAGTGTCCAGGCTGTCCACAGTTGTAACCAATGATCTCACCTTGTCCTCGACCAATGCTTCCTCCTCAGTCTTGAAAACCTCCTCGTGTAGTTGGTGAACCCATAACTTCATGAGCTTATACTTGAATTCGATATGCACCCAGGCTGTTCTGCACCATTATATCATAGCTCCTACAATGTTGTTAATTGTGCCTAACTGAACTACAAAAGTTGCAGAATAGTTGCTTCGATGATCTCACAAAATTTTTCATTAATTGAAAAAAATCTGTGGAATGTTGTCCAACAACTTCACAGATACTACACCTACATTAGGCCTTGCATTTGGCCCTTTGCTCGATCCAGGTTTTAACGGATTTGGAATCCTAGTGCCCACACAGTCTCTAAAAACAAGACACTAGTCCTTGTAGTGACCCATTAGGGGAATTTTGAGGTCTAAAATGGGCCTCATAAGAAAAATGTAAAACAAAAATAAACTTTATAACAACCAATAGGATTCAAGATGATGATGTCATCCATAATGGATGATTCACCATTTTTGGAGTAAAAAAGTAAAAATATTAAAAAATAATAAAATAATAAAACTACTTTTTCAACTCGTATTTTAAACTTATCTCCCAAAATTTTTACTCAAATTTCGAGCGGGAGTACTCGTTGGATGCGGAATTTAATTCTTCATCCAAGGAGTACCCATGTTGCATACTTTCGATGAACTCTTCTACACGAAAAATGAGAAATACATAAAAAACGTGATTGTAATCACGTTTTTTTATGTATTTCTCATTTTTTGTGTAGTAGGACCCATCGAAAGTATGCAACATGGGTACTCCTTGGATGGGGAATTAAATTCCGCATCCAACGAGTACTCCCACTCGAAATTTGAGTAAAAACTTTGGGAGATACAATACGTCACTACAAGGACTAGTGTCTTGTCTTTGGGAGATACCCCATTTGCGTAGCTAGCCTTGAGATCCAGTTGTGCAACTCGCTTGAGGATGATGCAAAGAAAATCTCGTACTGATATGTATAGATATTATTTTGTAACCAATGTTCAATAGAGATATGCAAATTTCTGCTTTCTTGCGCAACAAACTCACGTTCTTTCAGATCTATCCAATCTTCGATCTCTTTCTTAGACATATGCCACATCCAGCTATCCCTCAGTAAGATCCCGGTCCCAAAAATAGAACCATTTGTTGGTTTTATGGGGACCTGACCCAGGTTCTGATAGTTTGCGCACTCCAACAAAACCCACTCTTACCGGCCCTTTTGGCAATAATATGCTTGCGCAAACCGAAGTCTCACCCGAGGCAATATAGGGGGATGATAGAACTAGGTTTCTACATCCAGAGGGATAGAGGGCAATGAATTTAGGGATTTTTCTTCTTACCAGAGCTCCGTAGGTCAAATCTATCAATATTACCAGTGCTGTTCAACACAATTGTTGACCTACTTATTAGGGGAATTTTGAGGTCTAAAATGGGCCTCCTAAGAAAAATTTACAACCAAAATAAAATTTATAAGAACCAATAGGATTCAAGATGATGATGTCAACCATGGGGGATGATTCACCATGTTTTAAGTAAAAGGGTAAAAAGATAAAAAAAATAAAATAATAAAACAACTTTTTCAACTCGTATTTTCAACTTATCTCCCAAAGTGTTTACTCAAATTTCGAGCGGGAGAACTCATTAGATGCAAAATTTAATTCCTAATCCAAGGAGTACTCATGTTGCATACTTTCGATGGACCTTCCTACACGAAAAATGAGAATTACATGAAAAAACGTGATTGCAAACACATTTTTCATGTATTTCTCATTTTTCGTGTAGTAGGGTCCATAGAAAGTATACAACATGGGTACTCCTTGGACGAAGAATTAAATTTTGCATCCAGTGATTACTCTCACTTGAAATTTGAGTAAAAAATTTGGATATAAGTTGAAAAAGTAGTTTTTTCTTTTTTCCCGTTAAAATTTGATGATGTAATCAAATTTTATTTTATTATTTCCATTATTATTTTATAATTCCTTAGGAGGCCCATTTTAGACCTGAAAATTCCCCTAATGCAAGGACTACGTGATATTACTTAATTAAGCATTAAACATAGTAAGTAACTATAAAATGAACTGCGCTATTCAGTTACAAAACAAAACCATTATTCAACATAGTCATTCATAAACGGTAAGTAAAAAGAAAACACATCAATATAAATCAGATATTCTCAACAATTCATTCTTCAGATTCATATCTGTCTCATACAATCTCTTTCCATTATCTGAAATGGGTGGATAACTTGTTATGATTTGCAAGCACCTCCCATTCAATTAAATAAATTAAGATCTAGCTTATACTTGACTGTGCGGAATTGAATTCTTGATTCAGGTGTATGTGTTTTTAATTGTTTTAAACCTTTAAGTGTGAGGAATTAAACAATTGTTTTTGATGATATAAAGCATGTACATTAATCATAAAGTGTAGCAAATCATCATCAACACATAACAACATATTTAATAAAGGAGTTCACCTGAATATTGTGGGCTACGTCTCCTTGAGCCTATGTCAACTGACTTGGCTCTTTGAGATTATGATAGAAAATTTCTTTTACAAGTTACTATGATGCAGGAGCATCAAGCTCAATTTTTATTAATTAATTGTGTGAGATAGGGGGTGAGACTTTTTAATTAATTTATTAATTTTCATAATTTAAGAGAGAAAAATGTAAAGGTGAGGATTAATGTATATATTCTTTTAATAATTAAAAGGATATGATTTAGTTAGCTAATTTAGGGAGTAGGAATTCTATGTATGGGACTTTGTTGAGTCCACACCTAAAATTAATCTAAATTATATTTAGTTGAGGATTGAGTGGAAAAATTTGTGGGGTGAAATAAATACATTATTTATGTATAAACATGAGTGTTTTTGTGAGGAAGAAAAAGAGCTGAGTGAGTGAGGAGTATAGGAAGAGTGAGGAGTGGTTTGAAGGGCCAAGGGCCAAGAGGTTGCCCAATGTAATATTTGGCCAGAGAAATTTTATATTTTATATCTGTAGTTGTTTGAATAGCTCTTTCTCGTTCATGTAAATTTTGAGCTGAATGTTTTCATGGTTTTATTTGAAGAAAATTGGAGCATTTTAAAATGGATTGAAGCAGTGAGTTTTTATATGCTAGGATCTACTTTCTAGCAGAATCCCTGCATCATACTAACTCAACTCAAATGGTTGTTTGGAATATACCATTGGGTTTAGAATACCATCATACCCTTGGAATGGCTGCTATCTCTCTGAAGATGGACCTAGGCTCCCTTGGACTTGACCTCTTCTATCGGTGCCCTTAAGCTTCCCTAAGCTCCTATGTGGCACTAAATCCTTAAGAAATCCTTTTCTATCCCTGAAACCTTTTCTACTGTCTCCAACATATATCATTCATCCAAAATAGACTGCTCATTTTCTCCAAATGAGCTTTGGCTTCCCAATCTAGGCCTCTAAAACCCGTTGGCCCTAGGCACCCTGAAACTTCCCTGTGGCTTCTTTGGCTCTAAAAGTCTCTAAATTGCTTTGAAAATCCCTCCATTGGATTCAAAATTTCAAAAATAGTTAGAATAGACTATTCACTTGTTGAGAAAGGCCTCTGGCTTCTCTGGTTACGCCCCCAACACCTGGTGGCACCCTTGGCTCTAGGTTCACTGAAAAATTCTCTGAAGCATCTCGACCTTCAGAAGTCTCCAAAATCTTATGCAAACCCTTCCATTGGATTTATAGAGTTCAATATAGTCAGAATAGACTATTGGTTCGCTGAGAATGCCGTCTAGCTGCCCTGGCTAAGCCTTATTCTCCTCGTGGCCCCTGATGGCCCTAGTGGCCCTTGAAATTTATCTAAAGAAAAATCCTACTCAGAAGTCCTCCGATGGCTTTGCAAACCTCACCAATGGCTCTAGAATGTCCAATATAGTCAAAATTGACTTTTCACACTCTCAGAATGGTTGAATAATACTCAAGATAGAGCATAATCAATTTTCTCCAGTGACCCCTAAGAAATCTCCACTAATTGTGGAGGACTTCAGTTTAGTTGTAGTTAAAATAACAAAAATATGCACATAAATTGTGCATCCAAATTTTCCGCTAGGACTGACCGTTGAGAAAACTGTGGCAATAAATTTTGGGCTGGTGGTTGGGCAGATTCACCAAATCCCGTGGTCGCATTGGAGGTTAGCGGAACCATAGGCTTGAACTGTGGTTGGATGGGTTTAAACTTTGGTTGTGGAGGAGTTAACGAAAACTGCACAGGGACCGTTGGCATTAAACCATGCCATGTGACAACTCCAAAAATTCTGAGGAGACTCTGGCGGTAAATTCGACGGTGGTTATTTTTATGATAATTGTTGCCATGTGACCAGCGTATGGGACCATTGGCGGTCCCCAACCCCAAAACGTCAAAACGTTAAACCATAAGATTAACCCGCAACACTATACAGTTAAAAACCATCTTGTAGAATAGATGGTGGAGAATTATGCATGCTATGCTGGAGGTCGCGGGGTCGACTCCTGTGGACCCACAAAAAATTTACATGGTAGTTCAAGGGCCATGTGGCAGCCTCAGGGCTGGCCATGTGGCACCTTCTGATTGGTCCAAAAATCCGTATGCCAATAATATCCTGCCACTTGTCACCATGCAACTGGCCCAAAAGGAATATTTCAGGGAATATTTTGAAGAATATTCTAGGAATATTCCCTGGAATATTCTTTTTGCTGACTGTACCTTTGACCAGTCAACCCTGGTCAAATGCCAAAATTTACAGTTTACTGGACTTTTCAAATCGCGATAACTTTTTCATACAGTGTCGGTTTTTGAAACCATTCACGGCGTCAGAATCAAGAAGGCGAGATCTATCTAGTTGCTCAGGTTCAACACACTTTCGAACAATTTGAAATTTGAGCTATCACTTAGGTCCTTGATCCAAATCTGATCATCCACCTTGTGCAATTTCCTACGCATACAACTGCAATATTTCCTAAGGTCTCCACGCACATAGCTGTAGGAGAATTTTCCTCTAACCCATACCACAGACTCTAACTCAGTCTTACATCCAAATGCATTGCATATCACCGATCATAACCTACCTACGACTTCTATCTAGACTCCTTATATAGATTTAGATTTTACAATACCATGGGAAGAGTCCAATGTTCACAAAAATCCCATCCCATTACATAATTAAGGGGATTTGACCCACCCCAATGCTCCTAAGACCAAAAGGATACATCACGCTGCACACTCCTCTCCTCGATCCACTGATTCTATACTTCACGGGGGATCTTGGTTCCAACGCCTTCTTCCTCCATGACCATGGATTGTCTTTTATGTTTTCCCCTCTGCCCTCATGGTCCTATCCCTCTCCTCGCTCTTCCCCTATGTCTAAACATCGTCACCACCCCTCTAGGATGATGTTCATAGTGCCAAGCCTATTTTTACATACCATGAGCCAAAGTATCCACCAACCCCCAACACCCAACTGCATAAATCCATGGATGCTGTTAGGACAATTCTTTGCCAAGTCATGATACCATTCCATAGTTTTATTTTTAGATTTAAACTTCAAAAAATTTCAAATTTTCAAATTTTTTTTGGTCACTACTGGAATTTCTGGAAGCACCAGTTTTAAGTCTTTTTAGACAATCTGTTATTTTCCTATTTCTATCTTTCTTATTTTTATTCGGATGCTACCGGAATTTGCAAAAGCATACTCTGTTTTAAAAAAAAAATCAACGAAAAAGTGCATCCACTTTAGTCAAGCCACATGTTATAGTATAAATACACCTCAAATATTTTTTAAATCTTTTCAGATCTCATGATAGGTGTCATATTTCAGTCAGTTAGTTTAAGTCAATTCGTAATATACATTGAACCCATGTGTCACCCACAGTTATGAACTGAACCGTTATCCCATCCTGCCTGTCAACCCTAAGTAAGTTATACTTATGTTTAGGTACGTCTTTTTATGAATGAATGAGATCGTGGTTATTACACTCAATGCTATAAGTGTTTGGCTAGCTGCACAACAATGCTGCCGGAAATTTCGGCCAATTAACAACAAAGACTATGGAGGTGACTTCTTGTCACAGATCTTCTTGTCTCAAGACATTTGGAGCACTCCATACAGAAAAACGTAGTCAATTGAAGGTGATGATAGATTATCACATGTTGCTCATCACGGTGAGGAGTATTTTCAATGATGAAGGATTATTTTCATGGGTTGATGAACCAAAGGTTGGTTTTAAAACCACCTAAAAAACAGGAACTCTGTCATTCTAAGTTTTAGCTGTTGGAGTTCAAATTGTTGAGAGTCATAGTTTGAAAAGGAGTCTAGATTTTAGACAATATTTTCAAAGTTGAATACATGCCACACTTGTAAGGTAAAACTCTTCCTACTCTACCACATGTCAATTTCAAGAGATAGAGTGATTTATTTTCTGAAGATGAGTAAAACATGTGGTAAAATAAATTGAATAGAGCCACAAGGTGCAGATCTGGTTGATGCCAATTCAAGGGTAAGAAGTTTTTTTATTCAGTCAGGGTGGTATTCTCTTTGTACCAGTTTAGGGATCTCTCACTCAGGAGTAGCTCAAGAGTTTTCTAATTCTTTTAATGGACATGAAGCTACAATTTATGGCCTCACCTTGCAGGTTTCTGAAGACTCCATTGCTGAAGCCTTTAACCTTCCCCAAGAAGGAGAATGGTGGTTCAAATTACAGGTCGTTATAGGAGGAGATCTCAATATCTTTCTCAAAGATGCTCACAGAGATCCAAATTGGGAAAAATTAATTCCAAGTAGCTATCTTAAGAATGATTGGGAAAAAGCTATCAAGCTTATCAAGATATACCTCACTTGTGAAAGGAGGTATATAGTTGTGTTTCTATATCACATGAGGTTTATTTTTCATATTGCAAGGATGGAGACATTAAATTTTCCATTTTTCTTGTTGAAAAGCATTACAAATATGTCAGCAAGGGTTCAGACTCACACTAATGTTTTTGAGTCACAGATTGTACTATCAAGCTTTGATCAAAGTTCTAGTTGAAGAAGAGTTGGGGAAGATAAACCAAACTTGGGACCACTTTTTATTATATAGGGTAGGCCAACTTGCACCTACACTTCCAGTCTCACAACCAAATCCTCAGCCTGCAAGAAGAATAACAAAGAGAAAGGCCAAAAAAGAAAACATTCATAAGAAGGACAAGGGAAAAAAAGAGAAGGTTTTTGCAGTCAAGGCTGAAAGAAGGTTGGAAAAAGGAGAGAGTTCCTTAGCAAGAAAACCCAAATCTATGAAAATAGTGCCCCCTGTTCCTCACTTTCCTAATGTCTACACTAGAGCCATAAGAGGATGGTATGCAACTGCAGATAAATAAAAAGTGCAGGTGCTATCAGAAATTCCAAATGCACATATTCAACAAAATTTGCAGAAAGAGTATCAACCTACACAATTATATGAAGAACTCCTCAAAGATGCTGGATATGACATCAACAGTAAGAAGAAGAAGGAAGAAGATAATCCTGTTGCTGGTACCGGAAAGAGGCATAACAGAGACAACAACAAGTTTAGGCTTAAGTCCAAGGCTTTACATAATCCAAGCCTAATGACAGAGGTCATTGATATTGAAGGCAGACCTGAAGGTTCAAAGGCAACGAAAACCATGAAGAAAAACAAGAACGCAACCACTTTAGAACAACGCTCAGAGCCCTCAAAGAGAAGAAAAACACAAAAGGGTTCTAAGGAGGAGAAATCTCCTGTTAAGGAACCAACCACAAGAGCAGCCAGATCCAAATTAGCTGCTGGTAGCAAAACATACTTGGATAAGCTGGCTAAAGTTGTAACACATATAGAGGGAAGGTAAAAAGGTTTTTGATACAAGTACCTTTTTTCTTATCAGTTACAATTTTGAACAACAGCTTAGGTGTCATGGAATATAAGCCTGCACAGAGTTTTCAACATTTTATGTGTATTTTTGAAAAAGAAATAGGGTGATACCATAATTTCCAATAGCATTCCAGATTTTGCGTAGTTACATATTTTTACCGGAATTTTCGGTAGCACCTGTTTTAACTGAATTTTGACACCTGTCAACAAATTTTTCCGAGCCAGTTAAGGATGGATAAGAACCCATAACCAAATGGATAATACAAGTAATGGTGAGAGGTGGTTATGAGGTTACTGGAGGTATTATTAAATGAAGCTACATGGTTATTAAAGATCCAAGACACAAGGAGATAAATCAACAGAAAAAGGGGCAACATGAAAACACACTCAACATTTCAGCCCATATTTCTTCTCTTCTTTCTTCTCCATCTGTCCTTTCTATTAAATTTCGATGAGATAAGGCTATAATGTATTTTGACAACTATATAATGTTATAATTAATGTTTCCTTACTTTAATAAGAGATGGAGTTGGTGCCTCTCTTGCTATATATACCACTTGTAAATACCATTTCCAGGTTGGATGTTGGTCCGCCTGAAGATTGAATATAATACAAAACCTTTTTTTTTCATGCTGGAGGATTTTGTGACTCAAGGAAAATATATTGTGTGGTGTGTCTCTTTTATTTGTTAATTTCTTCTAAAATATGAATTGCAACAACTAGTAAGGTGTGAGTGATAAGATGTTAAATGATTTAACAATAAATTATCTTCTTTCAGTTTTCGGCAAGTTATATGTGTGTTATAGAACATGTCAGTGAATATTTCATAAAGGATTTGTGGAATACTTTATACATGCAATATATTTTTTGAATGTTGTTTTCTTTGCATAAATAGTTTGTGTAAACAGGCATAATCATAGCTGTGTGACTGATTTAGGATAGGAATATTTTATGAAATAGGTACCAGCTATTCATCTTCTTCCACTTGTGCATTGTGCTCCCTATAATACCTTTTACACACACAATTTATACTTGCCACAACTTACCAAATACATGAAAGTATTAAAGAACACAAAATCATTTCAAAATATTTGAGAAACCATCCCACCACTCAAACAACCCTTTTAAAATTTTAAATGAACTATGATGTGTAAGGCTTACTCCTTATGAAATCAAGGAGTGACTCTTTCGATAACATCTTTGGCGCCGTTGCCAGGGAGGCAAATTGAAGTTGTACTCTGGGTGAATGACAAATTTATTTCTTGTTCTGAGGTGTAAAATTCCAGCTGTCTTTTTAGACTACTTTACACCTGGCGACTCCATTGTTGAATTTCTGGCTCCTATAAGGACTAGAACAAGGGATAATCCATATTCCCCTTTGAGAATCCTGGTTTATAACCCTGAAAAGCTAATTAAGAAAAAGAGTAAAAAAAAGTTTGCTACCTCTAATAGTGTTTTCTCAAAGGCTATCCCTAAATAAGTCCTGCAAACTTTATCCCCTGATTTTGCAGAAAATCCTTTACCTCCCTTGTTTTCCAACCAAAAAATAGTCTCCACATCAAAATTTGGTGCTTCATCATCTATTGTTCGTAATCCACCTATTTTTATTCCAGAAATCCTAACAACTAACACCATGGTAGGTCCAAACCCACCTCCTAACTGAATGGATGCAATTGTTGCTGCTAGGTATGCTCCTTTGCTTTTACCTCAGCCTATGAATGCATTACCTGTAGGAGATTATCTCAAGTACATGCCTAAGGTTAGTGGCGAGGGAGAAGTAGCAACTGAAGAACACCTTGCTGATTTTTATGCCTATGCTGACAATTTGAATATTGAGCATGAAGATGTCTGGATGAGAGTTTTTGTTCAAATTCTTGAGGGTGATGTAAGAAAATGGTTCAAATCCTTGACAACTGGTAGCATCACTGTAATTGAAACCCTATATGATACATTTTTAAGTAAATGGGGTGATAAGAAATATTTTCTGTATTATATCACTGAATTTGGTGCAATAAAAAGAAAAGAAGAAGAATTCGTTTCTAAGAGATTCAATAAGATGTATGGAAAAATACCTAGTGAAATCAAGCTGATGAAAGCTTCAGCCAAAATCAATTATGCTGGTGCCTTTGATCCTGATGTTTGTTTATTATTGAGAGAAAGAAGATCCACAACACTAACACAAATGCAGGACAATGAACTGGAGATATAATCTAATGTGTTAGCAGCTAATAGACTTAGAGGAGGGATTGACAGAGAAAAAGAAAGCAAAAAGTTGAAGTTTCAACTTCAGAAACTTCAGAAATAGATCCTAAGTTATACGAGCTAACCAAGATGGTCAAGTCATTGAATAATGAGATTTCCAAGCTCAATATGGAAGCAAGAACAACTATTACTAGAAATGTTTCATTTGATCAGCCTAATAGGCAGCAATTTATAAGACCTAATGTTCCTCATATTTTGCAACGACAGAGGAGAGATGTTGATGATTAAAATGTTCATCCTCCTTTGCAGAATGCTATATTTGAAGATGAAGAGGAAGCTGAAAGGTTGGAGAAAGCTGCTGATATCAATTTTCTGAGAGACAAAGAAATGCTGATTCATCTTACACAAGTAGAGTATGAAGATTTCATGTCACATACTTAGAATATTGAAGTGGTTCCTGATCATTCCATGATTGCAGCTGATCATCAAAGAAAATATAATCTTAGATCAATAAAGATTGATGATAATCCAAACCCTGTTAGACAACCCAAGAAGAATAAGTGCACAGTCAAAATTCCAATAGAAAAGAAAGTTGTTGAACATAAATTACCGGAATTTCCTGTAGCAGTTAATACTCCTTCACTTGAGGTAAAAATTGCTCACAAAATGCCCCTTGTTTTTAATTTTGAGAATTAAATAAAAAATACAAAGGTTCCTGTTCCTCTTATAGAGTTCATGAAAAATGATTATTTCAAAAAAACCTTTATGAAAGCTCTTCAACCCCCACCTACCAAATTAGCTTATGATTTTGTTAACCTTCAAGATGACAAGCACACTGTTATTTTAGGTCCATTGGTAGAATACAGAGATGACTCTTCCCCTCCTTTCTATCTATCTCTGAATATTCATGATAATCTATTACATAATTGCCTAATGGAATATGGAGCCTCACATAATTTAATGCCCAAGGTAGTCATGGATGAGCTAGGTCTTGAAGTAACTAGAGAATACCAAGATATATAATCCTTTGATTCACAGAAATTTCAATGCCTTGGTGTCATCAAAGACCTTGCAGTAAGCCTTTTCTCAGTTACCCATGAGAGGAACAGTGATGGATATTGTTGTAGCTAAATTTCCTCCTAGGTTTGGCATGTTACTTTCTAGTTCATGGATTAGAAGGTTGGGAGGAACCTTGAAAATGTATCTCACTTATGCTACTGTCCATGTTTTTGGAGGATAACAAAGAAGACTGTATAAAGAAGATCAATTGGCATGTATCATTAGTGATAGCAAATACCCCACTAATAATCCATTTTATTCTAGAACAAATGATGTTGGTTCAAGAATTTTACACATGGATAATGTTGTCCTATCTGCAAAAAAAATTCAGATTTTGAAGCTTGCTAAAAACCAGATTAGTCATGAAGGTTCCCAGCTATGGAAAATGTATTTTGATGGCTCATGTTCCAAACAAGGATCTGGTGCAGGGATAGTTCTCATTTCTCCTTTGAAATGTTGGAATACTGAGAGGGGGGTGAATCCATATTTCTTTTCAATTGTTAATTGTTGCTAGTTTAGATTCTTTACAATTAAAAAAAACAGAGAGATATATGTAATAATGATATTAAGGATTAAGAGAACTTCAATCCCCTTTTTAATAATAGTGTACAATAGATGAGAGAAGGGCACCAACCCTTTTAATGAAACAAGCACCAACCTGTTTGCCAAGCACCAACTTGGACTTTGATGAGGCTCCGAACTCTAGGGCTTCGACCTTATCTTCTCAAGGCACCAACCTTGTGTTTAGGAGCTCCTACTCCAAGGACGCCAATCCTTCTTTGCTTGGTTTAATAGAGAATGTGAATAGTGATTACTCGAATGTTCTTGACATATTAATCACTGTATTATTTCTTCAAAAGTTCTTGTCTGAATTCGCTGTTCACTTGTCTTCATTACCGGGCTTCAATTAATTCTTCAGCATTGTTGTCTTCATTGTCCAAAAACTTTTCACTTCACTGTTCATAGATTATTTAACATTTCATGTCTCCAACTCATCACTTTTCAAGCCTTCAATTCTTCATAATTTCTTTACTTCCTAGAGATTATAAGTCACCACAGGTCTGAGCTTTATAAGCACAGTCACAGGTTCAAGCCAAGTCATAGATCCGAATTATAAAAGGTGACAGTTCTTCTAAATTCCGAGCTTCAAAGAGACAGGTGAAAGGTAAAAAATTTGAGACAATACACCACAGGTCTGTGCTGTAGCCGAGCTCCAATTTTGGCCGTAATTCAAGGCATAGTTGTATGACTGCAGATGCAGAAGATCCGAACTGTTTATGCCATAGATATGTGACAAGAAAATCAGGCTGACTGTCTAACTGTCCTCCAAAACGAGCTACTTAACCTTCAATCCGAGCTGAATCTTTAACTTCAGAAAATCTGATAACTATGGTAGGTTATACCTTAGTTATACTTCTTATCACCGGCCTAAGACAGCTGCAGATCCGAGCTGTATAGTGGTATTGAAACAAATTTTAACCCAGACTAGTATTTCAAATCTTCTCGGTACTTTTAAGTTCATGAGTTGTGAACTTGAATTTCTGTGGTGTATATATGATGACTGAGTACTGTATTTTATCTCCAAAATATATGTGTTAAAAATGAGTACGAATGTGTGTATATATATATATATATATATATAGCCTTCTTATGACCTTGTTTGGAGGCCGACTAGTATCCCTGAGCATAGGTCGGCTAAAAAATAGAGACATATCCTTAATCTAAAAAAATTCATTTCTCCCAAACGACATGGAGTTTCGGGCCAAATAATAGCTCGTTAGAAAGCTAAAAATATGCTCTAAAAGGTAGTGTAGGTGTCATAGTGAAATTCTGCCTTCAAGATAGCAAAATTTATTTTTCTTTATAAGTGTTCTTGAATATTTATGTGCAGTAAGTAAAATTCTGTCTCCAAGGTCATCTTCATTGTTAGGCTTATCTATCAAGGGTTATAGTCTGGATTTTCCTTTATCAACTTGTTGCCATCAATGACAACTTAGATTAAAAATCTGCCCCTTTGTCATTGGATGGAAATATTTTCCTTTTCTCCCCCTTTGACATCAATGGCAATGGGGTGCCAAAGTACTCCCCCTAACATTCTGTACCCCTGACCTGCTGCTTAATGTGATGTAAGAGCAATGAACCCCATATTTTGGCGAAGATACTCAAATGCTTCTCGTGGAAGGGGTTTTGTAAAGATATCATCAATTTTCTCTTTTGTATTGATGTATTCCAACCTGATATTGTGTTAAATGACTTGTTCACAGAGGAAGTGGTATTTGATTGGAATATGTTTGGTTCTTGAGTGCATCACTGGATTTTTTGAAAGACTGATGGCGCTAGTATTGTCACAAAAGATAGTAATTGGTTTCTTAGTTTCTATGTTGACATCCTTCAAGGCTTCCTTCATCCATAGAATTTGTGTACAAAAATCAGCAACAACTATATATTCGGCTTCAGCTGTAGAAAGGGAAATAGATGATTGCTTTTTGCTGAGCCAAGATACAAGACAATCTCCCATAAATAATGCATTTTCACTGGTGCTTTTTCGATCATCCACGCTTCCGGCCCAATCAACATCAGAATAAGCTGTCACAATAAGAGTTGAACTCTTAGGATACCAAAGACCAAAATCAGTCATTCCTTTTAGATATCTGAGAATTCTTTTCATAGCTACTAGATGGGATTGTTTAGGACTTGACTGAAATCTTGCCACCATCCTACTACTTGCATAATATCTAGTCTTGCAGAAGTTTAAGTATAGGAGAGCTCCAATTATTGACCTGTAAAGAGTTGCATCTATTTTAGGGGTATCATCATCTTTGCTTAATTTACAATCTGTGGTCATTGGTGTGCTCATAGGTGCACAATCTTCCATCCCATATATTTTAAGCATTTATTTAAGATATTTTGCCTGAGATATAAACATGCCTACAGAAGTTTGAGATATTTGTAGCCCAAGAAAGTAAGACAACTCACCGATCATTGACATATCAAAATTTTTGGACATATTTAAAGCAAATTCATGGCTCATTTCTTCATCATTGCTAGCAAAGATTAGATCATCAACGTAAACAAGAGTGATCAGAAGTTTTCCCTTGTCCATCTTCATGTAGAGATTGCTACCTGCCACTCCCTTTTTAAAACCTTCTTGTTGCAGATAGTGATCCAACTTTGCATACCATGCTCTAGGGGCTTGTTTTAATCCATACAAGGCCTTTTTTAGTTTGTATACAAAGTCGTTTCCTTCAATAATATCAAATCCTTCTGGTTGCTCCATGTAAACTTCTTCCTTAAGATCTCCATTCAGGAATGCTGATTTTACATCCATTTGATAAACCTTGAATCCTCTTGGGCAAGTAAATGTCAAAAACATTCTTGTGGCTTCCATTCGAGCTACTAGTGCAAAGGTTTCTTCGAAGTCAATTCCTTCAATTTGCGAGTACCCTTTGCAGACAACTCTGGCTGAATTTCTAATGATTTTTCCATCTTCATTTATCTTGATTTGAATACCCATTTTGTTCCAATTATATTTTTATCTTTTGGGCGAGGTACTAGTTCCCAAGTCTCATTTTTTTCGATTTGACACATTTCTTCTTCCATGGCCTTTACCCAATAAGGATCTTTGCTTGCTTGAGAAAAATTTTCAGGTTTTATTAAAGATAATAGAGCCACATCATATTTTCTTGGGGTGCTAATCATTCTTCTTCGAGTTTGGATTCCTTCATCTATATTTCCGATGACCTGTTCTTCCCGATGATATCTTTGAAAAAACTTGATCTTGGAGGGAGTTTGTGAAGATTCATTTTGAGGTTTACTTTGTGGTTCTTCATTCTCCTCTTCTTTTTCAGATTCTTCTTCATCACCTTGTTCAAAGAAAGGCTCAACTTCATGATCTTCAATTATTTTTTCTGGAAAGCCTTCATCAATCTTTACATCAATGCTTTCCACTATTCTTCGTAGACGACTGTTGTAACATTTGTAAGCTTTACTCCTAGTGGAGTATCCAAGAAATATTCCTTCGTCAGTTCTAGAATCAAATTTACCTGGCGAGTTATCATTTATTTTTATGAAACATTTGCTTCTAAAAATTTTGAAATATTTTATTGAAGCAGGTCTTCCTTTCCATAATTCATAAGGAGTCTTTTCATTATTTGGTCTTTGTTGAGTTCGATTTAAGGTATAAACTGCGGTGCCAACTGCTTCTCTCCAAAATTTTGGTTGCAAATCAGCTGCTAGTAGCATTGTGCTAGCCATTTATTGAATGGTTCGGTTCCTTCTTTCAACTACTCCATTTTGCTGGGATGTCCTAGTAGTAGAGAGTTCTCTTTTGATTCCATGCTCTTGGAAAAATTTGTCAAATTCTTTTGAAGTGAATTCTCCTCCTCTATCCATTCTAATACATTTAATCTTAGAATCCTTCTCGTTTTCAATGAGAGCTTTAAGGTTCTTAAAACACTCAAGTGCTTTGGATTTATATTTTATGAAATATATCCACATCATCCTAGTATAATCATCAACAACTAGAGAAAAGTACCTTTCACCTTGAAGAGCTGGAGTTCTAGTTGGCCCACACAAATCTGCATGAATGATTTCTAGTGGTTTTTATGTTGAGTACTCCTTGATTTTGTGGCTAGTTCTGGTTTTCTTTCCATGTCGGCATGGGCCACACATAACTTGATTTGGTTTGCATATTTTTGGGATGTCCCTTACTGCATTATTCTTGCTGATCCTGACTAGGTTATCAAAACTAGTATGCCCCAATCGCTTGTGCCATAACCAAATTTCATCTGTTTGACTTCAACAACATTTATCTTCTTGGATTCTACTGAGAATGTAAACATTTTCTGGTGTTCTTACTGCTTTTGCCACAAGCTCTCCTGAGGACGAGTCTCTTATTTCACAATTTTTTGTACTAAAGACAACATTATGTCCTTGGTCACAAATCTGGCTAACACTTAAGAGATTGTGTTTGAGCCCTTCTACCAGCAAGGTATTTTGAGCCTTCCCTAGTCCATTGACAAGGGTAGAAGTCCCTTTTCCAGTGATTTTAGAAGATCCACTTCTAAAGGATACATTACCATTTTTCTTGTTCAATGAGATAAACTTATTGTAATATTCCCAATTAGCCTTGCTAATTGGAATATTTCATTTTTGTTTAATTTTGCCGCTTTAGCTAGAAATAATAAATAAAGTGAGAAATAAGAGGGGTCACCTCACTTTAGTCACCTCACTTTATAAAATGTTTCTAGTTACTTAACGTATAACTAGAGAGGGGTCAAACACATGGATATGAGGGAAGGCCTCACGCTGACCCAAGGGTAACTGCGCAGGCCAAGGAGAGTGAAGGACGCAGTCAAAGTTTTGGAGGGAGTTTAGCACTATAAAAGGTGGGGTTCTCACCTCATTTTGACATGCTTGATTTGATATTGATATTGAGAGCTAGACTTCTGTCTGCTTCAGCACGCCGGTTGTTTAGTCGGTCTGCAGCACTGTTTAGTGCAACCGAGTGTCTCCGTTCGGAGATCTCACCCTTAGCCTCGGGGGACTTCGAGTGCCTGCCCTGGTAAGGTTATCTTCTGTATCACCCTTAGCTTCGGGGGACTTCGAGTGCCTACCCTAGTAAGGTAATTTTCTGAGTAACATCCTTCAGTTTCAGTGGTAGTCAGCAGCAGTTTCTTGGTGGAGATTTGGAGAGAAGGAAGCCCTTCTTGAGACTGCGCAGATCCAGGAGGGAGGACACTGGTCTAGAGAAGGAAGGACGCAGATCCAGTTGGCTAAGGCAGAAAGGACGCAGATCTGGAAAGGCATTGGCAGAACCAGTCTTGGAGGACGCAGATCTGAGAGATTCGGCCTTGGAGAGTGCAGATCTGGAGGGATAGCATCAGATCCAGCCCTGGAGGATACAGATCTGAGGAGATATTGGCAGATCTAACCTCGGAGAGTGCAGATCTGGAGAGATAGCATCAGATCCAGCCTTGGAGGATACAGATCTGAGGAGATATTGTCAGATCCAGCCTAGATCTGAAGAAACAGCAGCAGATCTGGTCTTAGAGGACGCAGATCTGGAGTGATAGGACACAGATCTGGAAAGGAGGATTCAGATCTAGCAGATCTGAGGGAGAGAGAACGCAGATCCAGTCAGGAGGGACGCTGATCTGATGAGCAGAGTCTGGTGTGTGAGATTTGGCAGCGCTTTTTCAGTGGTTCCAGCCTTGAGGAGTTGATCTTGCCATCTGGAGGTTCTGTGGCCAGCATTTCATCTGTCTTCTGCGCTGTCACTAGCAGAGACATCGTTTTTATTGGTGAGGGTTTGGAGTTTGAGATCAGCTATTTCCCAGTCTTCAGCTCATAGTACCAGCGTAGTCTTCAGAGCAGCTAGGACGCTGTCCTTGTTGCAGCCATTATTTGTCTGAGAGGGTCTCCACTTGCCTAGGGCAAGGATAGGTGCACTTACTCTGATTTTCTTGTACTCCTCTCTATGTACTTTCAGATTAATAAAATGGCTCAGTTTTATGGCATCCTATGTGTAATTGTTCAGTGATCTGGTTCAGCATTGTATTTTCTATATCTGTCTGGCAAATTTCTGTTTATTACTGGTTATTTCCCTTTGGGGATATTACAGTGGTATCAAAGCATAGATCTGGCTCAGCCTGTGGTGCTACCAATCTATGACGCCCGGGGATAACCCCTACATTTACCAGAGAGAGCACAGAAGAGCAGAGAATAGGGGGAAATTTCCCTTCGGGGGAAGTGACTCTGATCAGGAATCACCTGGTACAGATCCGGAGACAGAACAGCGTAATCCAATGGCAGAGGATGATGTGAGGTTTAAAGAGGCGGTCCTCTGTCACATGCAGGAGACTTCTCAGAGGCTTTCCGCCATAGAGATCAGTCAGAGAGAGCTTCCGAGGGTTCTCCAGGTGGGAGAAGGATCGGGCATGTCTCGCTACATACCAGACGCTATCCCCATTGTAACAGCGCAGAAATCCACACGACCCACCATGCCTACCTTTCCGGTAGAGGAAGAGGGGTCAACAGCACCAAGAGATGGGGGTCCAGCTCAACATGCGGCCATTTTTGCAGACTGGCAGGGCCTTGGACAGGCGTTCATGGATGCTTTCCCCTTTGAGCGCTATATCCAGTTCCGATGTGGCGGCAAGACCCATGAGCAGGAGCAACACAAGGGACGTGGATCCCACCGTGATAGTCATCGTGCAGCCAGTAAATTCCATTTGCCGATGTTTGATGGTTCGCAGAAGACTACGGCAAAATCCTGGGTGGAGAAACTGGACATCTATTTTCAGCTTAACCAGATGCCAGAGCAGGAGGCCATTAAGATGGCTGCACTGCATTTGGAGGGTGAGGCCCAGGACTGGTGGTTTCATGGGATGAAAACACTGGGACATGCCACAGTGACGACATATGAGGAGTTCACCAGGAGAGTGGTGGAGCGTTTTGACAAGAAGGATCCGGAGCAGCCTTTCTTTGAGCTAACCAAGCTCAGACAGACGGAGACGTCACAGAGGCTCTTGGCCATGGAGATCCGTCAGAGACTCGTTGCGCTAGCGGTTAGGCAGCGGGAAACCCCAAGGGGTTTTCAGATTGATGAGAGACCGTGCACATCCCACCATTTGCCGGAGCATGTTGCCACTCAGCATATGGCATCACATACACCCACACGTCCTACCATGCCTACATTCTTGCCAGAGGACACAGGGACAGCAGTACAGCAAGAGATAGATCCGGGTCAGATGGCTGACATTCTTGCAGAGTACCAGGCTTTAGGACCAGCGTTCATGAAGGCTCTCTCGTTCAGAAAGTATATCTGGTTCCAGTATGGCATTAGACTCCGGGGGCACCGGCATCATCATGGTGGAGACTACCACCGCACAGCTAGTAGAGATTATGTTCAGCTCCAGCGTGATAGTAGACCTCACGACTTTCACAGAGGGAACAAGCCCTCACATGATAGGGGCTTACAGCGCACAGTGGATAGATTCCATCTACCGACATTTGACGGGTCATCCAGGTGCTCAGAAAGAGCTTGGGTGGACAAGTTGGATACCTCTTCCCAGCTTGACCGAGTATCGGAGAGGAAAACCATTAAAATGGTTACCTCGCACTTGGAGGATGAGGACACACAGGATTGCAGTTCTGAGGATACCCATGTACAGACTGACCATCATTAGAGTCCCTTGACCTACGTTGATATCGTAGTGGAGGAGGTAGAGCCGACCCCGGTAGAGCCATCCACTGAGGTGATGACTGAAGCCATGTCCGAGTCTTCGGGTGGTAGCAGCACACGACAGATGGGTGAGGTATCAGGAGATATATCCATTATCGATGAGGCACTAGGAGATACAGAGGTATCAGATGATGGTCGCAGACAGCGGTATCATCGGCTTCGGACGGACCTTCGAATTTTGAGGGAGAAGGCCGCGTCAGTACGGGAGACCATTTTGTTGCAGGATCAGGAGCTGGAGGGTATGAGAGCGACTTGTGCCAAGTCGGCGGCCAAGTTGGTCTTCATTGGGGAACAACTGGATTCCCTGATGGTACAACCCGAGAGCACATTGCAGCATCAGATCATTCCCCTTCAGGTATGCATGGATGGGACTAGCAGTGTTGTTGGGTCATCTCTTCCCGTTGGAGAAAGAGAGGCAGAGCCACCTAGTCAGGTCTCATATGTTGACGTGGATAGTGGTATGAGGCGATCAGAGTTGCACAGGGTACAGCAGCCAAGAGTTGAGGTTGGATGGCGAGAGATTTTGAGTTGGTACTCGGGGGAGCAGTCTATGGATGGAGGGGAGGTCTCAAGGAGAGATCTCACTAGAGATGCACTTCGACACACCATGGGGTGCGATGACTTTCTTCCCTTCTCACAAGAGCAGATAGAAGATGGGGGACATCTTCGGATGGATAACGTCTCTCATGCTTGTGTTGGACATTCCTTGAGCCACACACATCATGATGGGAGGTTTTTGCCTACCACCTATTTGATTCTTGATAGGGTCTCATTGATCCTTGAGAAGTTTATACTTCAAAATCCCATGAAGTGCAAAATCAGAAATTTGATTTGGGAGGACGGTAGCCCTCATGGGAGGAGTAACCGGATGAGGAGAAGGAGGCATCCACAAGTGATTGAGTGGATGGGGATGATGAGCAAGGAGCTAGGAGGCTACTTGCAGATCTGTGCTACCAGGCAGCAGGAGGCTTGGCTGCGCTGGTTACTCTCGAGGGAGTTTGGCCATCACTTGTACTTGCAGATCTATGATACCGGGCAGCAGGAGGCTTGGCTGCGCTGGTTACTCTTGAAAGAGTTTGGCCATCACTTGGCAAACACTCTTCCTAAGAGTAGGAGGTTGGGGAAGAGAAGGATGGATACTTGCATCATTGAGCAGCATAGAGTATGGATGCATGGTGTTGATGTGTTACTCATATCATTCATTGTGTCTTCGCCACATGAGTTGCATGATGGAGGTATGGGGAGGCAACACAATTTCTTGTTGCTTTGCTGGGGAGAGCAAGGGCAGATTTGCCCCCACACTTTGCATGATGTTGCAGGAGGAGGAGATGGCACTATCTCCATGGTCTTTGATGGGGAAGCACTTCCATCTTGGGAGGTATTCCATATTTATTGCAGCATTATTAGAGGAGTCTTTGACAAGGAGCATGTCAAAGAACAGAGTCTTGTACTGACAGGAACTCATTTGCATGAGCTCACAGCGTTGTCACCTTGGAGCAGAACATTATGGATGAAGTGTGCACAGCAAAGAAATGGTGGATCTATAACCCATAGGTCCCAGGATCACGTCATATTTGTTGCACAAAGAGGAGGGAATGATGATAGAGACATCTATGGCATGTTCTTCTTGACTTGGGTTTCCAAGCATGAGGAGGATTACCTTCTTGCACCACATGAGACCTTCAGCATTTCCTTTATTTTGCTCTTGATCATGTCTT
Source organism: Pinus albicaulis (assembly GCA_034641835.2). NCBI lineage: Eukaryota > Viridiplantae > Streptophyta > Pinopsida > Pinales > Pinaceae > Pinus > Pinus albicaulis. Next base: position 1,269,167,145 of record CM076581.1, read on the forward strand.
CATTTGCTGATATAGATCAGATCTGTATGGGAGGCTTGATTATGAGGGAGACACATGAGCTGAATGTGCCTTTGAGTATCTTCTGCACTTCATGTTCTAATAGGAGCATGGGAGGAGGCATGGCCACCACTACTACATATGTGTTCTCTTTTGAGGTGGGCCATGAGATTGATATTCATCCATTGTACAGCTATGGGCAAGTGTTTGGCCTTATGTTGTTGTCATATTCAGCCATTTACTATTCATTAGTAGATGTGATGAATCTTGTACATTGCTTGCCATGTAATTTTCTGAAGTTGCAGTGGATGAGACTACGTTGTATCCTTGTGAGAGATTGTTTGCATTATGTATCCTCATGTAGAACCTTCAACAAACATCTCATTAGGGTGATCCATGATGACCATGTCATATTCTTCATGGATGGTTTGTTTTGGGCCAGCTTGTTCTTCATTGATAGAGGAACCTTCTATGGTGGATTTTTTTTCACTTTGCCATTGGAGGGCAATGATTTTGCAGCCCAGGATCAGCATAGACTCTACACTTGTCATGAGTGGAGAGAAGGACAGCATGGGGTAAGCTATGATGCTTGCCAAATTCATATTTTCAGCCCACCTTCATTACCAGAGCTTGAGGTGGAAGGAGATTTTCAGGAGTTGCCTTGTTGGGAGGTGGCTCATTTTGTCTGGGTGATTGCTTGGAGATGGAGGATCCACAGGAGGGAGATATTCCTCATTATATTTTCGACACCATGCCTTGATTGGAGAGAGGTGACGAGTTGGTTCACAGTTGATGGGCCAGCTTACACAGTCATAGATGCAGAGCAGCAGCGGTCATGGTCTTTAGTCATAGCCAGAGGCAGTGAACAGTTCGAGTCACGGGACTTGTGCGATTATTGGCCACAGTGGCGATGGGATCCGGGAGGACTATTGATTGGCTGGTACCATGAGAGGCCAGTTTGGGATCCTGGCATTGAGATATCCCTTCATATCAGGGTGATGCATGAGACAGAGAGGTTTCAGTGGGACCCAGGCACATTTTGCAGTATCGGCAGGGAGCATCAGCTAGAGAGTAGGCTTGTTCAAGCATTGCTTGAGAACAAGCAATTTTTGACGGATGAGGATGCCACTTGGGAGAGCGAGCAGACTTTACAGCATCCATCACTTCAGTTGCTTGAGGACAAGCAACGTTTTGCCGGGGGAGACTGTAATATTCCCAATTAGCTTTGCTAATTGGAATATTTCATCTTTGTTTAATTTTGCCGCTTTAGCTAGAAATAATAAATAAAGTGAGAAATAAGAGGGGTTACCTCACTTTAGCCACCTCACTTTATAAAATAAAGTGTTTTTCCTAGTTGATTGTTCAAAAGAGGACCTAGAGGGGGCCTTGGGGGTCCACATGGATATGAGGGGAGGCCTCACGCTGACCCAAGGGTAACTGCGCAGGCCAAGGAGAGTGAAGGACGCAGTCAAAGTTTTGGAGGGAGTTTAGCACTATAAAAGGTGGGTTCTCACCTCATTTGGACATGCTTGATTTGATATTGATATTGAGAGCTAGACTTCTGTCTGCTTCAGCACGCCGGTTGTTTAGTCGGTCTGCAGCACTGTTTAGTGCAACCGAGTGTCTCCGGTCGGAGATCTCACCCTTAGCCTCGGGGGACTTCGAGTGCCTGCCCTGGTAAGGTTATTTTCTGGTTTCACCCTTAGCTTCGGGGGACTTCGAGTGCCTGCCCTAGTAAGGTAATTTTCTGAGTAACATCCTTCAGTTTCAGTGGGAGTCAGCAGCAGTTTCTTGGTGGAGATTTGGAGAGAAGGAAGCCCTTCTTGAGACTGCGCAGATCCAGGAGGGAGGACGCTGGTCTAGAGAAGGAAGGACGCAGATCCAGTTGGCTAAGGCAGAAGGACGCAAATCTGGGGAGGCATTGGCAGAACCAGTCTTGGAGGACGAAGATGCAGATCTGAGAGATTCGGCCTTGGAGAGTGCGGTCTGCCGGAGGGATAACGCCAGATCCCGGCCTTGGAGGATATGAATCGAGGAGATATTGGCGGTCCTTGGAGAGTGCGGATACGGAGAAATGTATGCATATCCCGGCCTTGGAGGATACGGATACGAGAGATATTGTCGAGATCAGCCTGAAGTACGAAGAAATAGCGACGGATACGGCCTTAGAGGACGGAATGCGGGTGATAGGACACGGATGCGAAGGAGGATTCGAGATCACAACGGATGCGAGGGAGAAAACGCGAGATCCGGTCGAGAGGGACGGCGATGCGATGAGCGAGTACGGTGTGTGTGAATTGGCGGCGCTTTTGATGGTTTACGACCTTGGCGGTTGATCTTGCCATGCGGAGGTTACCCGTAGCGACATTTCATACGTAGCCTGCTTGTTGTCACTAGCAGAGACATCGTTTTATTGGTGAGGGTTTGGAGTTTGAGATCAGCTATTTTCCAGTCTTCAGCTCATAGTACCAGCGCAGTCCAGCTTCAGTCTTCAGAGCAGCTAGGACGTTGTCCTTGTTGCAGCCATTATTTGTTTGAGAGGGTTTCCACTTGCCTAGGGCAAGGATAGGTGCACTTACTCTGATTTTCTTGTACTCCTCTCTATGTACTTTCAGATTAATAAAATGGCTCAGTTTTATGGCATCCTATGTGTAATTTTTCAGTGATCTGGTTCAGCATTGTATTTTCTATATCTGTCTGGCAAATTTCTGTTTATTACTGGTTATTTCCCTTTGGGGATATTACACTTATTTTGGTCGCCTGTCATATGTCTCGAGCATCCACTATCCACGAACCAATGATTTTCTTCACTATGAGCGCATAGAGCTAGGCCACATTTATCAGTTCTGAGACTTACGTTTTTATCTTTTTCCCTTTTGAGAGGGAAATTTTGTTCATTATGATCATAATCATCACATAATGGGCAAGATGGATCAAAATTAGCCAAAGGATCAAAGGAATTGTAAGTTTTGATTTGTTCTTTCTCCTTAGGACCATGCAGTTGGTTTGGTTGATTATTCAATCTTGGTGCTTCATTCTTATGAGCCTTGCAATGCTTAGCTTGATGCCAAAAGTTTTTACAATTGTAACAATGACCAAGGAAAATTGTTTGATACCTGATGTAGTATCCATAGCTTGAATCAACATTCTTTCTTGGAGTTGCTCTTTCTTCAAATCTTGGTTTTGAGATGCGACCTTTTTCTTGAGATGACTTTTCTTCTTTTGGATGGAAAGAGAGTACATCAACATAACTTCTGGAATTATTATTTGTACTTGATGATTCTCCTTTGAAACCAATTCCAGACTTGTCATGTTGAGGTCTTTGAGTATTAAGATTGTTGTCAAGAGTTAGAGAGCTTTTCCAACTTCTTTTGACTTGCTCCAATTCCTTCCTTAGGGATACTATTTCAGCTTCACATTTTTCACAGATATCATCCTTCTCTTTTAATTTGATGTTTAAGAAGTATTCCCTTCTTTTTGCTTCCTCTCTTTCTATTTTGAGAGAAATTATCTTCCTTTGTAGATTCTAATTTTCTTCGATGGCACTCATTAGAAAAATATATATGTTTTTTTCATCTTCTATTTCTGAGTCATCATCATTTGTAAATGCCATGAAAAGTGTTTCTTTGCTTCCAACATAATTACTTTCCTCATCTGATTCATCATCGCTTTGATGCACATTTCTAGTTGATTTCCTTTTTATGACTACGAATTCATCTTCATTAGACTCATCTTGTTTAGAGAAGAAATTTTTCTTATTAAACCCTTTCTTCTTGTACATTATTATTTTAGAGTCCTTTTCATCATCACTATCATGTTTATGAGGACATTTTGCAGCATAATGACCTATTCTTCCACAATTGAAGCAAATAAGAGGGTACTTACCTTTTATCTTGGATCCCCTCTTTAGTCTTCTTACGAATTGGGCTAAATCGTTTTTAGTATCAGATTCATCGTTGTTGCAATTCCATCCTTTTCCTTCTTTTGTAGATTTTGAGGCTTTGAAAGCTGCTTCTTTGAAATTTGGGATCCCTTTCCTCATCTTATAGGCAATAAGAATTCCATGAAGTTCATCCATCTTGAGAGTATCTAGGTCCTTCATTTCTTCTATGGCACTTACTTTGGAGTCGAATCTATCAGGAAGTGATCTCAAGATTTTTTGAACTATGGTGCTTTCTTCAATATTTTCCCCTAATCCTTTAAGAGAGTTAACCACTTCAGCTACTTTGAGGAAGAATGATGAAATATCTTCTTCATCATCCATTTTCATACTATCGAATTGTCTTCTATAGGTTTGAAGCTTTGCCTTCTTAACTTTGGAGTCCCCATCATATAATGAAACCAACTTATCCCATACTTCTTTGGCTGACTCACAGTTCATAACTTTCGTAAATTCGGAATCGGTGATTCTACTAGTGATGGAATTTAAAGCTTTAGCATTAGCAATGTAGGCTTTTATTTCATCTGGATTAGTTGGAAGACCAGTGGGAGCTTTGTATCCGTCCAAAACAGAGTGCCATACTTCAGGGCCAAGAGACATTAGATAGTAGAACATCCTCTTTTTCCAGAAACTAAAGTTTGTTCCATCAAAGATAGGTAGTTTCCCTGTTTCTTCCATGTTCTTCATTGTGCCTAAGAATCCTTCTTCCAGCTGTTAGGCTGATAATGAAGAAGCTGGATATGATACCAATTGTTGGAAATACTAAGAGGGGGGTGAATCAATATTTATTTTCAATTGTTAATTATTTTCAGTTTAGATTCTTCACAATTAAAAAAAACAGAGAGATATATGTAATAATGATATTAAGGATTAAGAGAACTTCAATCCCCTTTTTAATAATAGTGTACAATAGATGAGAGAAGGGTACCAACCCTTTTAATGAAATAGGCACCAATGTGTTTTCTAAGAACCAACTTGGACTTTGATGAGGCTCCGACCTCTAGGGCTTCGACCCTATCTTCTCAAGGCACCAACCTTGTGTTTAGGAGCTCCTACTCCAAGGACGCCAATCCTTCTTTGCTTGGTTTAATAGAGAATGTGAATAATGCTTACTAGAATGTTCTTGACATATTCATCACTATATTATTTCTTCAAAAGTTCTTCTCTGAATTCACTGTTCACTTGTCTTCATTACTGGGCTTCAATTAATTCATCAACACTATTGTCTTCATTGTCCAAAAATTTTTCACTTCACTGTTCATAGGTTATTTAACATTTCATGTCTCCAACTCATCACTTTTCAAGCCTTCAATTCTTCATAAGTTCTTTACTGTCCAGAGATTATAAGTCACCACAGGTTTGAGATTTATAAGCACAGTCACAGGTTCAAGCCAAGTCACAGATCCAAATTATAAAAGTTGATAGTTCTTCTAAAGTTCGAGCTTCAAAGAGACAGGTGAAAGGTAAAAAATTTGAGACAATACACCACAGGTCTATGCTGTAGCCGAGCTCCAATTTTGGCCCTAATTCAAGGCACATTTGTATGACCGTAGATGTAGAATATCCGAACTGTTGATGCCACAGATCTGTGACAAGCAATCCAGGCTGACTGTCTAACTGTCCTCCAAAACGAGCTACTTAACCTTCAATCCGAGCTGAGTCTTTAACTTCAGAAAATCCGATAACTATGGTAGGTTATACCTTAGTTATACTTCTTATCACCGGCCTGAGACAACTACAGATCTGAGCTATATAGTGGTATTGAAACAGATTTTAACCCAGACCAGTATTTCAAATCTTCTCGGTGCTTTTAAGTTCACGAGTTGTGAACTTGAATTTCTGTGGTGTAAATATGATGACCGAGTACTATGTTTTATCTCCAAAATATCTGTGTTAAAAATGAGTACGAATGTATATATATATATATATATATATATATATATATATAGCCTTATAATGACCTTGTTTGGAGGCTGACTAGTATCCCTGAGCATAGGTCGGCTAAAAAACAAAGATATATCCTTAATCTGAAAAAATTCATTTCTCCCAAACGGCATGGAGTTTCGGGCCAAGTAATAGCTCGTTAGAAAGCTAAAAATATGCTCTAAAAGGTAGTGTAGGTGTCATAGATTATCCCGAGAGATTATAAGTCACCACGGGTTTGAGATTTATAAGCAGGTCACGAGGTTCAAGCCAAGTCACGGATCCAAATTATAAGAAGTTGATAGTTCTTCTAAAGTTCGAGCTTCGAAACCGAATTGAAAGGTAAGAATTGAGACAATACACCACGAGGGTCTGTCTTGTGGCGAGCTCCAATTTGGCCCTAATTCAAGGCACATTTGTGTAATGGTAGATGTAGAATGTCAAGACGTGATGCCACGGATACTGACAAGCAATCCGGAAATTTGTTGTCTAACATCCTCAAAACGAGCTACTTAACCTTCAATCCGAGAACGGAGTCTCTTTAACTTCGGAGAAAATCAAGATAACTATGGTAGGTTATACCTTGGTCGTTATAACTATCCATAGGCAGTGAGACAGCTACGGATATGAGCTATATAGTGGTATTGAAACGATTTTAACTTGAGACCGGTATTTCAAATCTTCTCGGTGCTTTTAAGTTCACGAGTTGTGAACTTAATTTATTTACTTGAATTTCTGTGGTGTAAATATGATGACCGAGTACTATGTTTTATCTCCAAAATATCTGTGTTAAAAATGAGTACGAATGTATATATATATATATATATATATATATATATATATAGCCTTATAATGACCTTGTTTGGAGGCTGACTAGTATCCCTGAGCATAGGTCGGCTAAAAAACAAAGATATATCCTTAATCTGAAAAAATTCATTTCTCCCAAACGGCATGGAGTTTCGGGCCAAGTAATAGCTCGTTAGAAAGCTAAAAATATGCTCTAAAAGGTAGTGTAGGTGTCATAGTGAAATTCTGTCTTCAAGGTAGCAAAATTGATTTTTATTTATAGGTGTTCTTCAATATTTAAGTGCAGTAAGTAAAATTCTGTCTCCAAGGTCATCTTCATTGTTAGGCTTATCTATCAAGGGTTATAGTTTGGCTTTTCCTTTATCAACCTTTTTCCATCAATGACAAATTAGATTAACATGAAAGAGAGCTCGATTTTTTCTTTCAAACTTGAATTTGAAGCAACTAACAATGTGGCTGAGTATGAAGCTTTGTTGATTGGTTTAAAAACAACGAAGGACATGAATATTTCATAAATTTCTATTTTTGGAGATGCTGAACTGATCATTTAGAAAATCAAAAATGTTTATCAAACTAAGCAGCCTTGACTTAGAGATTACCATAATCCAGTATGGAGCAATGTAGAATACTTGTTCCCGGATTTTAACATTTCTTTTGTTCCAAGAGAAAGTAATATATTGGCTGATGCACTTTCTATTTCAGCAAGCTCATTCAAGATTCCAATACCTATGCAGCTGAAATATGAAGTGAAAGTTAGGTTCAAACCTAGCATTCTTGATAATGTCAAACATTGGAAAGTTTTTAAATATGATCAGGAGATCAAAAGATTCATTGAAGCTACTAAAGAGTTTGTTGTCTTAAACATTGATCAGGATGAATATTTCATGAAGAAAGATGCTGATTTGCAAGACACCAAAAATCTGCAAAAACAAATTGATGATCAACCTATCATTCATCTGCCTACCAATCAAATTCCCAAGGGGTTATTCCCACTTGAGAAGCTCTTTGATCGCAATGATTTCTCAGTCAAACCACAGTTGGTTGAAATAGAAGCAGAATTGGAATATTTCAATTTTGGCACAAAAAAGAACCGAGTTATGTGCAGTTGTTAAAAGCTTTATCAGAAGAAATAAAGGCTGAATACCATAAGATGTTTGTGAATTTGTTGATGATTTTTCCTGGATATATGAAGATCTTAAGACATATGATACATCTATCATTGAGCATAGGATACCATTGAAAGATGGTACTAAGCCATTTTGGTAGAAATTAAGGAAAATCAATCCACTATTGTTATCAGTGATGGAGAAGGAAGTGAAAAAACTTTTGGATGCTAAAATAATCATTCCATTGAGATACTTAGATTGGGTTGCTAATCTAGTTCCAGTAAGAAAGAAGAGTGGTGAAGTTAGAATATGTGTAGATTTCTGAAATACTAATAAATTTTCCAAGAAAGATAACTATTCTTTGCCAAAGATAGAGCATATTCTTCAAAAAGTAACTGGTTCAGAAAAAATTTCCATGTTAGATGATTTCTCCGGGTTTCATTCACTACTCCTTGGGGAACATTCATGTATGCAAAGTGTTAGCTCCCTGTAATCAACAAGATTGGCAAAAGTCGGATTGTGGGGAGAACATCTTTTCAACCACTTTGGGATTCTAGGATCTACCCCTCCTGAATTCGGAGAGAGATCTCTCCAATAAGTTGCAAAGATGGATTTGTCTTTGAAAGTTTATAGTAATGACATTAGGCTAGTTATGAAGTCCAAGGGTTTTGTTTGTTTTTGGATGGTTGAACATGATTATTATTTGAGGTGGAAAGTCATAAATGCAAAGAGTTTCAAAGGTGAGAAGTTGCAAGAAATCAGAAAAAGCTTTGGCCAAAAAGATAGATAATTGCAGGTTTTAGTCCATTGGGCTATGGAGTCATAATAGGGTTTAATTGAAACAACAAGAGGCAAGAGTGGTCCATGGGGCAAGTCATCTATGTCTAAGGATCTCTCTAAATTTTGATTTATGGAATGAAATGGTACAATAAGAAGGGGAATTTAAACAAATGAAGAACAAAGAGTAGCCCGGGATATGGTAAGTACTTTGAAACTAGCCAGCCTTTGACAAACACTTAAGAAAGACATAAAAGCAATCAAGGATCTGGTAAGTACTTCGAAACTAGCCAGCCTTTGATACACTTTCAATAGAAAACACTTAAAAACAGGGGGGAAACTTGAAGGCAACTGTTGGAGTAGAAACTAGCTTGCCGGGCTCACCACAAATCGTCTCCTAGCTCTTCTTTACTTGGGAACTTTCAAGACAAACACAAAGATAACAAAGAATGGTCTAAGATCTGGTAAGTACTTCGAAACTAGCCAGCTTTTAACACATTCCAAGGGAAAATTTCAGACAGTCTTTTGGGATAAAACTAGGACCAGGGCACACCATATCTTCCTTAGTTCATCTCTACTTGACATGAAATGAAAATAACATTCAAGAAAAATATTTAGCTAAGACAGGAGGACGAGGGAACGCCAACATTCCTACTACTTAAACTGAATTAAATCATTCCTAAATAACACAATTTGGAAGAAAACATACAAAGAAATATTTTCAGTCAGAGAAGGGTACTGATATACAGTAGGTCCTAACTCTACGCATGCTGTTCTTTATAAGAGAAGATGAACAAAGTGAAAACATAAGTAAAATAACAATTCAAAATAAGAAATAACATCACTGTCGACATATACCAGGATCCCATAAATCAACTTGTATTGATGCTCCAAACCAGTTATAGCTTTAAGTCCAATGCTTTAGTTTAGAAATCATCTACACTTCTGAGACTAACTTATCTATCACAAGCAGAGCTCCAAGAGCTAGTGAACACTATTTACAAGTAGAAGTCTCAAGCTCAAGTATATTTCAAATTTTAGCAACCAACACTTTCTCATCTTCTACAACAGTATTTATAGAAGGATGAGGAGGTGGGAGAGGATAAAAGATCTCCCAAGATAATTAATATAGATTAATGACTTCTTGGCCTTTGAGGGGCTCGATGGAGAAGTTTACAGGTGTTCTGTCTGTATTAATGTTTTAAATTTAAGATTCAAGCTCGGTGAGAGCTCTTATTGAATTTTGAGGCTCTCTGTCATGTTGGAGTAACTCTGCAGATATTTAGTCGTTAAGTTCTTTGGCAGAATTAACTCTCTGGCTACGCTGAGGCAAATATTTGATTTTGATCAATAACTCTGGCCTCCGTTTGAATGCTTGTGGCTACAGGTGGCTTTGTGGTAGCTGAGAGGAATCAATTTGCCTCAGATGTGGCGGTGGAGGCCTTTTTGTCTGATAGATATTTTGATTTACCTTTAATTCTGTTTTAATTTGGAAGATTAGGCTTTTGATAATGAATCTTAGCTGTAATCCCCAAATTGTCTTCAATCTTCTGTTCTACTGTGTTTTGTCTTCGAAACATAAAATCTTTTAATTATTTTATGCATTGCTGTGTGTCTTGTTGATGTGCAGGGCCGCACAGGGCTCATATGGCATCAATGCCCATGAAGCATTGACGAGATGTGGAGTAGAACCCTGTGAATGGTTCCCTTTTATGGATCGAAGGCATGAGAATTGTCATCCCCAGCCTTCGAATTTTCTTTAATATAACGGAAAAACCATTAAAAACCTGCAAAAATACATAAAAATATTATGAAATCCTGCGTTGTGAGGTAAACTGCTTCAGAGGTTGTGGGGAAGGAGTGTGGCCGTTGGATGGCATCATCCAACTGTGGAGAATAGTTAGAGGAGGTCAAAAGGAGAGCAGAGGGAGAAATACGTCAGGATCGTTGATCGCGCGGAGATCAGTGGTGGGGATCAGTTGTGCTCATACAAAGTGAATGAGTCACTTTATAAAGAAATGACAAAAATTTGATGAAATAAGATTAAAAGCCTTTGTTTCAGAAGAAAATATGGTGAAAACGGAGTTTGGGGTTCGGGATGATCGTGGGCCATCGGATGAGATCAGCCCACGAGATCAACGGTGGAGATTATATGTTAAAAACCCTTGGCAAGGGTGGAGGGTGACATGCAAATGGAGGTTTTAGATCCAACCCGTTGATCTACAGAGATCAACGGTGGAGGGCGCGCGCGATAACACAAAAATGGAAAGAGGGAAAGCAGTTTCGGGTTGCAAAACAGTGGTTTTCACGCGGAAAAAGGGCGGGTAGGGATTTTTGCATTTTGAAACGTGATATGCATCCCCGCCTGACACGTGGCCTCAGAAAAACACCCATATTGCGTGCCCTTCGGGAAGTTATCCTCCATGCTTAAAGTTACGCGACTTGTGATGTGGGCGAAGTGAATGCGATACGAGGTAGATGCGCGGCGGTAGCCGGGTGGGTGGATTTAATCCGAGCCGTAGGATCCAAGATTGAATGACGGAGATTGGACCTGGAGGAAGGCAGGACCCATAGGAGGCAGGCCTTGTCGGGTTAATAAGAACCGTTGGATTGAAAAGTTGAACGGCCGGGATCAGATTAGGGGGTTCAATGGAAATAATACACGGGCGGAAGATGGGTTAATGGGGGCCGTTGATCTGCAGAGATCAATGGTTGAGACTTGGCCATAAAACATTAGGAAGCGGGGTACATGAAGTTAACTCAAAGTCGCGAGATCCGATCTGGAAACGTGGACGGTCCAGATGCAATCGGAGCTTCGCGATCGGCGGGGCAAAGAACTTGGAGGCGCCGATGCGATTGAGTATGAACCATCGATCTGCAGATCAGATCGACAGTGGAGAGCTCATCAGGGGTGGAGGAACATTTGATGTGATACAGCGCTGGCCCTCAGATTGGCCAACAATCAACGGTGGAGATGGGTTCGGCCAATAGACGAGCGTCCCCCCTTATATTTATATGAAAACCCAAAAATAAAATAAAAACAAAATTTTTATGGTATGGGCGGGGTATATATATGATATGGTTAGGCGCTCGTCTGTGGGGCGTTCAGATGTATGGAGAGATAATAGGCCCGGGGCTTATGAAACGGAGGGCTAATCACATCGGAAAACTTGTGAGGAAAAAAGACTCGCGCACTGCGTATTGTTCTGATGCGATAAATGCCGAAAGGCTCTAGCACCTAGTTCTAGGGTGTGGGCACATGGAGGGGAAGTGGTTTAGGCTTAGCCCAAGGGGCTTAAGCCTTTATGTAAAAAATATGTATTTTTTATGAAAATTTTCAAGTTTCTCAATGGATTTGGGGGTTTCGGTATAGTTTAAAAATGATTTTTAAACTATGTAAAAATGATTTTCATCAGTGGAAGAAGGGGAGTCATGAAAAATAGAGGAATTTTATGGAGAAAAAGGGGAGAAAATGAAGGTTAGTTTTGAGTGGAGGAAGGGGAAAAATGATGATTTTGCAGCAGTCTTTTCTCATGAAATCAACAGAATTTTTGAGTAAAAAAGGGAACAGCAGCGAAGATTTGGATAGAGGCATGAGGCCTTCAAGAGTTTTCAAGAGATAACATCTTTTATCAATAAAACTTGTTTCTTGAAGAATCCAAAAATGTTTTAGCCAACATTTGATATAACAAATTTTATAGCTGGCTAACAGTGGCTCCACTTGGGGATGGTGCCTTCTTGAAGGCATCAAGAACTTCAGATTTTCATTCTCTGGGAGGCTGATCCGTGCCACATCCATTGGGCTGCCTTTCTTTCCTTGGATGATCTTCTTTTTCTCTGAAAACATATTAGCAGCCATAAAAAAAATGGATCTTTCATCTACAAGCTTTCTACCTACCCAATCCTACTGATCTAACATTTTTTCTTCTTTAGAGTGCACTTGGATTGGCAAACTCTTTTCACAACATTTTATTCTTTTAAAAGAAGAAAATCTAATCTATTTCTACTCCTTATTTCTCCATGGACTCAGTTTAAATAGTTGAGTCCATATGATTCTCTACCTAATCTACTAATCTGTTAGGATTAAACAGTCTAACAGATTTTTATTCTCTAAATTCTACAACAGAAATTTAAAAGCATACAAGTCAGGATTGAACAGTCCAACTTGATGCTAATCTATGGCATAAAAAACAAGCTACGCATAGATATTATATTGCAGAAAATTTAAAATAGAAATGGAAGGCTTAAGATCTGAAAGTTCAGAGCACTTCCTTCATCTTTTCTTCAGCTTTGTTTTGACTCTTGCTTGAGCTGTTTTTCTTTTATCAACTAGTCCACATTTTGAGCTAATTAGAACTAGTTTTGTCTCTGTTTTGACTCAGAATTTTAAACAGATTTGAGTCATTCTCTTTGGAAACTTAGGTTCATATTTTGAGCATGTTTGAACCTGTAATTTCTATCCTAATCTGTCTATTGATAAACCAAGATTAAACAGTTTGGAAAATCGAATTCACTATCCTATCAGCAGAAAATTTTAAGCTAATTAGTCAAGATTAGGCTGTATGACTAATTAGAAGTGTGTTTTTTCAGGAGTGGCATTTAAGCTTGCACACTTTCAGATTTGTTTCTCTTTTTTAGTATGGGGCTATACCTTTCTTGTTTTTATAATCTGCTCTCTTTTACTATTTTTGTATTTTTGATTTTTCTAACTTTGAATGCAATGGTGGATGAGATATTTATAATGAGAAAAAAAAGATAAAAAGGCTTTCAGAACATGACATGGATCAAGAGAAGTAATGTTTAAGCATCCTGCCATTGACAGGACCCCCAAACAATTTTGCTCCATTCAACTCTTGTAAGAAATAGGCATTGTTACCACCAGCTGAATGAATAGAGTAAGGGCGAAGCCATAACTTGTCAAATTTTCCATGCTTGCCCCTGTCTTCCCTCCTTGAGTCCCACTTTAAAAATTTGTTCCCAATTTTGAAATTGCTGGCCTTTGTTCTTCTGTCAAAAAACTTCTTGATGATGTTCTGCTTTTGTAATGCTTTGTTATAAACCTCTTCTCTGGTTTGCTGAAGATGAATTGTTTGATTGATCCTTTTGATCATGTCATTATATTCAGTTTGGAACTCTTGAATCAACTTCATAACTAGCACACCAAGGTTGGTTGGAAAAATTGCATCAGTGCCATACACAAGTTGGTAGGGTGACATTCCAATAGATTTCTTCAATGTCAATTTGTCAGCCCAAAGTGCATGCACAAGCTTTGCGTGCCAAGACTTCTTGTTTTCCTCCAATAGTTTCTTGATTATGTTCACTAAAATCTTGTTTGAGGATTCTGCAAGTCCATTACCTTGAGGGTAATAGGCTGTGGAATGCCCCAATGTTATCTGAAACTTGCGACATAACTCAACCATCTTCTTTGATCCAAATGCTGCTGCATTATCAGTGATGATCTTGGTAGGACAGCCAAATCTAGAGAGAATATTATTCTTTATAAATTTTATAATAACAGAATCATTGGCTTGCCTACAAGGGATGACTTCTATCCATTTAGTGAAGTAGTCTGTGGCAGTGAGAATCCATCTGTGCTGGGCAGAGGATGATGGATGGATTTCACCTATGAAGTCAAGTCCCCACTGTTGAAAATGGGCTTCAACAGTGATTGGATGCAGCGGCAGAGGTAGCAGCTTTCTTTTGCCTTCAAAAAGTTGGCACTTATGGCAGACAATGATCATTTTGTGTACATCATAAAAAAGAGTAGGCCAATAGTAACCAGCCCTCAAGATTTTGTTGGTCGTTGTTTTCCAGTATAGGTGGCCTCCACACTCCCCTTCATGGAACTCGTGCTTAACCTTCTCTGCATCAAACTCAGGAAAACATTTAAGAAATATACCACTTGCATTTTTCCAATAAAGACATCTATCTATAATGCAATAGTTTACAGCTTTTAACTTTAGGAACCTTGCCTTTGTTTTTTTCAAACCAGGAGGTGTATTCAAATTAAGCAAAACATAAAGAATATTAGCATACCAAGAGGAATTCATAAAATGATTTTCAACAATGGGAGTTGAAATTTCCTCTTGATCATCTAAAGCATTAATCATATTAATATCAAGAACTTCAAAATTTGATTCAGCGATCAACCTAGCTAGACCTTAGCCTTTGATAAGTTTAGTGGGTTTTATCTCTAAGTCATATTCAAGAATAACAACAATCCACCTACCTCTTTTACCATCTGGGTCCTGTGTTAGAATGTATTTCACAACTGAATTTGGGACAAAGGCAATGATGTGTGAGTGAAAGATGTATACTCTGAAGTCTTTCAAAGCCTTAACCAAAGCAAAGGATTGCTTTTCCATAATGTTATACTTCAAAGGAGCTTCTCTCAAAGCCTTGCTAAAGAATGCAATAGGCTGCTTTTGTCCTTGTGGATTTTTCTGTAAAAGGACAATAGCTATGGTATGTTATGATGCAAATGAAAAAATATAAAAATATTTTGAAAAATCAGGACTTATTAGAACCGGTGTTTTGGTTAACGCTTGTTTCACTAGCTCAAAGGATTTCTTTGCTTCCAAGGTACATTTTACCCCTTGCTCCTTCTTCAACATGTTTGTGATATTTCTAAGGAGCTCAACCAAGTTGGGGATGAACCTTCTCAAAAAGTTAATCTTTCCAATGAAATATTGCAACTCCTTGATGTTTCAAGGATGAGAGATTTGCAATATGGCCTCAATCCTCTTTGGATCTATCCTAATACCCTCTTCTAAAATAATGTGCCCAAGAAGTTTACCTTCTTGGAGACCGAATAGTGTCTTCTTAGAGTTTAAAGATATCCCAAACTTTCTGCATTTCTCGAAAACTCTTCTTAAATGTTCTAAGTGCTATTCATCCGTTTTTAAAAACACAGTGACATCATCAAGGTATATAATGATGAAGAAATCTAGTTCCTCCGAGAATGTCCATGGCTCTCTGGAAAGTTGCTCCAGCATTCATTAGACCAAAGGGCATTTTCACATACATGAAAGTGTCCCAAGGTGTAGTAAACACTGTCTTTAGTTGATCATCAGGGTGGACTAAGATCTGATTGTACCCTGAATAGCCATCAAGCAAAGAAATTCTTCTAGACCCTACTATCCTTTGTAAAATATGATCCATCTTGGGAAAAGGGTAGTTGTCTTTTAATGAAGCTTTGTTTAAGTCTCTAAAGTCTATATAAAGCCTGATCTCTCCAGTTTTCTTTCTAACTGACACCAGATTAGACACCCACTCATAATATCTAATAGGGACAATAATACCAGCTTCATACATTTTCTTAATCTCCTTCTCAACCAAAGGCAACTAAATAGGGTTAATTCTGCGCAACTTCTGTTTTAATGGTTTTTGGTTTTCCTTGAGAGGAATTTTGTGCTGTATTATTTCAGTGTCATAGGACTTAAGATCTTCGTAACTCCACACAAAAACATCAGAAAATTTCTTAAACAGCTCTATGTATTTGAGTTTAATGTGAGCTGGTAAGGTATTGGAAAGTTTAATCATCATAGGTTTAAGTTCACTTCCTATATTGCACTCTTCCACTTCAGTCTCTACAGGTTCCAGTTTTGGCTTCTTGGCCACATCGTTGAAATCAAACAACTCTTCTAAAGGGGCCAGACCTTTAGGCAAACTCTGATCTATGGACTGCAGAGTTTCTAACTCCTCTGTTCCTAATTCTGTAGTCAGTTTTGTTTTATTTTCAAGTTTTCCAGTCAGTAGATTAATATTAACAAGTTCATGAGACGATTCTTCTTCACCAAGAAAAATTTCTTCACTGCAGTCTAAATCATAATCTGAGTCCGAACTGTGTAGTTCGAATTCATTTCTGAATTGCATGAATTTTTCTATTTGTTGGTCCCCGTCGAACACTTGCCAGTATCTTTCGTTATCAGGTACAAATGGTCTGAATTTTATTTGAGTTGTGTAGTCTTTGGTTTCATATGGCGTTAAGCATGTTCTGGATGCAAAGGCTAAGTTGTGGGCCATAATGTTTCTTTTCCTTGGGACAAAAATTATCTGGCACTCCTCAAAAGTTTTTAAATGTCCACGACATCATTTCGGTAGGCCCTAAGTATGTGATGATTAGCATTATACTCCCCATTGACTTGTCTAATGATTAACTCGAAATACCCATGCACTTTGATTCTCTTGGCTCCTAAATTTTTCAACAAACGTAAGCCTAAAAGTAGGGATTCATATTTCGCTATGTTATTGGAACACTGAAAGTTTAATTTACAGGAAATGCTCTCTGTGTGATTATTTTCAGTGTTGCAAATCCAGTCACCTGCACCAGCATTAGTTCTAGTGCACAACCCGTCAAAAAGAATACTCCATAGAGGATTAGCTTCGGATTCCTTCGTTTGGTGTTTGTCCTCTTCAACTAAAGCGCTTTCGGGTTGTTGTGGAATATCAACACTTAGTTGTAATTGTTTTGATTCCTCAAGATTTTCGTTTATTTGAGGGATGCTTGCTCGACGGTCAAGGTTTAACAGTAAAGGACGCATGGCCTGAAGCTCTAGACCTATGTTAGGTTTGCTAATGTTTTCAAATGCAGCAAACTGTTTTGACACTTCTGCATTGTGTTGTTCCTTCTCCCTAATAGCCATTAATTCTATTAAAGTGGTTTGTTCAGTAAGTTCTTCGTCATTAAACAGAATAAAAGAATCAAGGCCTGTATTTACAGAATACAGAGGAGAGTTTTGAGGTCTATCTTGACTTGTAACTGTGTATTGCATATGAGACTCCCTGTAACGTCTTCTAGTCTGATTGAAAACAGGGATAGTCACATAGGTCATTTCCATCTGCATGGTTCCTTGTAACTTAGCCCCTCAAGACCTAGATAACAACATTCCATACTTTGGGGGCACATCAGCCACAATAATGTCCATTACTAAGCATTTGGATGGAATCTGGGCTAAGTTAACACAGAGGTCTTTGATTAATCCTAAACATTTTACTCTGCTCGAGTCAAAGGAGTAAAGGTCTTTATAAGGTCTGGTGATTTCTAGACCCAGGCTCTCCATCACAGCTTTAGGCATCAAATTATGAGAAGCCCTGGAATCATGCATAGCGTTGTGAATTTTTTTGTCATGAACGTTTAAACTTACATAAAAGGGAGGAACAGGTCCCTCTTGATACTTACCTTCAATCTTAGAACAAAAAATAAGCTCTGGTTGGTCATCATTAAGATTGACTATGTCATTATTATCCTCAATATTTAAAGCCTTCAAAATTTGGGTCCTATATACATTCTGGGCAGCTAACTCAGTCAGGGGAACATAGATTTTGATCTTTGAAATTTCCTGCTCTAGGCTGAAAGGAATTTGGTTCTTTGAAGAACTTGTCTCAGCCTTACTAGCTACCACTCTTTCAACAACATCTGTTTGCTGATTTGTTTTATTTACATTTGAAAAAACGGTTTTAACATGAGTACTAGCTAAAGTGTTAGTACTGCTAAGGTCTGCACTCTGGGTTGTAACGTTTTGAGTGCCTTTCTCTTTACCTTTATCAGAATTTCCAGCTGCTTTTTTGTCCTTCTGTTTTACAACTTTAGGCTTGTTTAGAGGGCTGTTTTGTGAAGATTTGTCAGAGGTTTTGGTGTTGGGAGTTTGTTGACTAGTTCTACTTCTAAGGTCATATTCTCTTTGAGACTCTATGATGATATTTTCCATGTCTTGATAATAATTTTCATCATCATCTCTTTTGTCATCATAGGGGGTGTAAAGACCTTGTTTTCTATCATAATGGACTTCAAATTCATCATTATCTACTCCCAACATGTTGATATAATCTTCCTCTGTTATTTTATTTGTTTCCTCAACCTCACTAACATAGTTTTGATGAAAGGGAGGAGTGATCTGTTGATCATCTTCCCTAGGTCTATTTGGAGGTTGGTTCCTTCTAAAATTCTGATTCTGGTTCTGGTTTCTGTTTTGAGGAGCATTATTTTGATCATTATGTCATGATGCTCATTTTCTTCATCATCTCCTCCATCATTCTTTCCATCTTTGAGCCGGGAAGTAGAAGGTGTGGATTCTCCTCTGACATGTAGAAGGTTCTCCTCTCGAAGGATAATCTCTTCTCATTTTTCATTCTTTCTCTTTTCTCCATCAAGTTAACTTCCACAGCAAGAGCCCCATTTTTCATATCTTCAAGGGTTAAAGGATCTCTTTCTCTCAGTTGATAGGCCATTTCAGGGTCAAATCCTTCAGGAAAATTGTTTAGAGATGAGCCTTGTGGAGGTTTTAGATCTGGGGGAAGTGCATTATACACACTGTTAAATCTAGTGTAGTAAGCTTGTACACTTTCCCCAGTGTTTCTGTGGAGGTTTTTGTAATCAGAGAGTATTTGGAGAGGATTATTATTTACTTCCCATTTTTTTAAGAATGTCTGATGGAAGGCTTGGATATCATTGATACTATGGGGGGCTAAACCTTTAAACCATTTTCTTACTTCTCCCCCCAAAATCTGAGCAAATAGTCTTAGTTTGAAAAATTCATCATCAATTTCATTTCTGTCAAAGTAGTCATTCATCTTATCCACATGTTGTGATGTAGTAGTAGCATTACTAGCATCATATAATGGAATTTTGGACTGATAGTCCTGTGGAAGATTGACTAAGGGAATAGGAAGGACTAAGGGAGCATACCATGCTGCCATGATATGTGGTGGAGGTGGATTTACAAGAGGTGGATTAACAAAAGGTAAAGTGGGCTGAAGTGGAGGGGTTTGGACAGTGGATGTTTGGTGAATAGATGTGGATGTAATAGCAGTAGATTGCTGAGCTGATCTTGGATGAGAGACACCTAAATTGTGAAGGAAGTGTAAATCAGGTGGTGTTGTTTCTCTACTACCAGGATGTTCACTTGCTTCCGGGGATGAAAGTGAAGACTCAGAGTCTAGCTGAATTATATCATCAAATAATCTAGTTCTAAAGGGATTTACTAAGTCAAATTGTGATTGTTGTAGAGCTGAAAGATTTTCAGGAACTAAATTAGCTCTCAAGGGTGATCTGAAAACAGTTGATAATTTAATCCCAGGAGACTCTCTAAGGATACTTTCCGGGTTATCAAATATCTCTAGTGGGTTCGGGTCAAGATAGGCTCTAGTACGAATCTTTCTAGGAGCCACAATGCTGTGTTTTTAGACCCAACTTAAACAAGAAAAGTTCAACCAGATATGACAGTCTTTAAATGGTTAACTAATCTGTTTCACAAGTTCAAATCCAACAGTCCTCTAACTGAATTTTAAACAATGTTATTATGACAAAGGTTCTTCCCAATGGAGTCTTAAGGTTTGTTTGGATTGTGGAGTCGCCAAGTGGAAGTTTTTAGCTCCTAAGGAGGTAAAAGGTTTTATGGTCCACCACCATGTTTATTGAATACCAATCTGAAATATTTTTGGGTTTTCCGAGTTATTTTTTCAGTCCTATTGGTTGTTTAAGAGTATGCTAAATCTGCTTCAAAACTTAGCTACAATTATGAGACAAAGACAGTGTACTCTTATGGCTAAGCCAGCTGATTTTTCAAGGTTAGATAAACTCTTATGAGAACCCTAGGGTTTGCCTAGTTTGTCACTGATTCAAACAAGTTTTATCATGATTACCATTGCTTGGTAGTGCTTGAAAAGGCTTCTTTCAACTCATGATGCTTATATGAAATTTTAAGGGGAACCATAGATTCTGGGTTCGTTCCCCAGTGGAGTCGCCAGAAATGTTAGCTCCCTGTAGTCAGCAAGATTGGAAAAATTCCGACTGCAGGGAGAACATCGTTTCAACCACTTTGGGATTCTAGGATCTAGCCCTCCTGAATCCGAAGAGGGATCTCTCCAATAAGTTGCAAAGATGGATTTGTCTTTGAAAGTTTATGGTAATGATGTTAGGCTAGTTATGAAGGCCAAGGGTTTTGTTTTTTTTTGGATGGTTGAGCATGATTATTATTTGAGGTGGAAAGTCCTAAATGCAAATAGTTTCAAAGGTGAGAAGTTGCAAGCAATCAGAACAAGCTTTGGCCAAAAAGATAGATAATTGCAGGTTTTAGTCAATTAGGCTATGGAGTCATAATAGGGTTTGATTGAAACAACAAGAGGCAAGAGTGGTCCATGGGGCAAGTCATCTATGTCTAATGATCTCTCTAAAGTTTGATTTATGGAATGAAATGCTACAAAAAGAAGGGGAATTTAAAAAAATGAAGAACAAAGAGTAGCCTAGGATCTGGTAAGTACTTTGAAACTAGCCAGCCTTTGACAAACACTTAAGAAAGACATAAAAGCAATCCAGGATCTGGTAAGTACTTTGAAACTAGCCAGCCTTTGATACACTTTCAATAGAAAACACTTAAAAACAGGGGGGAAACTTGAAGGCAACTTTTGGAGTAGAAACTAGCGGGCCGGGCTCACCACAAATCCTCTCCTAGCTCTGCTTTACTTGGTAACTTTCAAGACAAACAAAAAGATAACAAAGAATGGTCTAAGATCTGGTAAGTACTTCGAAACTAGCTAGCTTTTAACACATTCCAAGGGAAACTTTCAGATAGTCTTTTGGGATAAAAATAGGACCAGGGCACACCATATCTTCCTTAGTTCATCTCTACTTGACATGAAATGAAAATAAAATTCAAGAAAAATATTTAGCTAAGACAGGAGGACGAGGGAACACCATCATTCCTACTGCTTAAACTGAATTAAATCATTCATAAATAACACATTTTGGAAGAAAACATACAAATAAAGATTTTCAGTCAGAGAAGGGTACTGATATACAGTAGGTCCTAACTCTACGCATGTTGTTCTTTATAAGAGAATATGAACAAAGTGAAAATAGAAGTAAAATAACAATTCACAATAAGAAATAACATCACCGTCGACATAGACCAGGATCCCATAAATCAGCTTGTATTGATGCTCCAAACCAGTTATAGCTTTAAGTCCAATGCTTTAGTTTAGAATTCATCTACACTTCCGAGACTAACTTATCTATCACAAGCAGAGCTCTAAGAGCTAGTGAACACTATTTACAAGTAGAAGTCTCAAGCTCAAGTATATTTCAAAGTTCAGCAACCAACATTTTCTCATCTTCTACAATGGTATTTATAGAAGGATGAGGAGGTGGGAGAGGATAAAAGATCTCCCAAGATAATTAATACAGATTAATGACTTCTTGGCCTTTGAGGGACTCGATGGAGAAGTTTACAGGTGTTCTGTCTTTATTAATGTTTTACATTTAAGATTCAAGCTTGGTGAGAGCTCTTATTGACTTTTGAGGCTCCGTGTCATGTTGGAGTAACTCTGCAGATATTTAGTCATTAAGTTCTTTGGAAGAATTAACTCTCTGGCTGCGCTGAGGCAAATCTCTGATTTTGATCAATAACTCTGGCCTCCGTTTGAATGCTTGTGGCTACAGGTGGCTTTGTGGTAGCTGAGAGGAATCAATTTTCCTCAGATGTGGCGGTGGAGGCCTTTCTGTCTGATATATCTTTTGATTTACCTTTAATTCTGTTTTAATTTGGAAGATTAGGCTTTTGATAATCAATATTAGCTGTAATCCCAAAACTATCTTCAATCTTCTGTTTTGCTGTGTTTTGTCTTCGACACTGATACTCTTTTAATTATTTTATGCATTATTGTGTGTCTTGTTGATGTGTAGGGCTGCACAGGGCTTGCATGGCATCAATGCCCATGAAGCATTGACGATACGTGGAGTAGAACCCTATGAATGGTTCCCTTTTATGGATCGAAGGCAAGAGAATCATCATCCCCAGCCTTCGGCTTTTCTTTAATATAATGGAAAAACCATTAAACACTTGCAAAAATACATATAAATATTATGAAATCCTGCGTTGTGAGGTAAATTGCTTCAGAGGTTGTGGGGAAGGAGTGTGGCCGTTGGATGGCATCATCCAACGGTGGAGAATCATTAGAGGAGGTCAAAAGGAGAGCAGAGGGAGAAATAAGTCAGGATCGTTGATCGCGCGGAGATCAGCGGTGGGGATCAGTTGTGCTCATACAAGGTGAATGAGTCACTTTATAAAGAAATGGAAATTTTTTGATGAAATAAGGTTAAAAACCTTTGTTTCGGAAGAAAATATGGTGAAAATGGAGTTTGGGGTTCGGGATGATCGTGTGCCGTCAGATGAGATCGGCCCATGAGATCAACGACGAAGATTATATGTTAAAAACTCTTGGCAAGGGTGGAGGGCGACATGCAAATGGAGGTTTTAGATCCAACCCTTTGATCTACAAAGATCAACGGTAGAGGGCTCGCGTGATAACACATAAATGGAAAGAGGGAAAGCGGTTTCGAGTTGCAAAACAGTGGTTTTCATGCGACAAAAGGGCGGGTAGGCAGTTTTGCATTTTGGAATGTGATATGCATCCCCGCCCGAAACGTGGCCTCAGAAAACCACCCATATCGCGTGCCCTTCGGGAAATTATCCTCGGTGCTTAAAGTTACGCGACTTGCAATGTGGGCCATCGGATCTAGGGTCTCAGATCCGACGGTGGAAAAGTGAACGCGATACGAGGTAGATGCGCAGGCAGTAGCCGTGTGTGCAGATTTAATCCGAGCCATAGGATCCAAGATTGAACGGCGGAGATTGGACTTGGAGGAAGGCATGACCCACAAGAGGTATGCCCTGTCGGGTTAGTAAGAACCGTTGGATTGAAAAGTTGAACGGCTAGGATCGGATCAAGGGGTTCAA
Organism: Pinus albicaulis; assembly: GCA_034641835.2. Lineage (NCBI taxonomy): Eukaryota > Viridiplantae > Streptophyta > Pinopsida > Pinales > Pinaceae > Pinus > Pinus albicaulis. The sequence continues at coordinate 1,269,190,430 of CM076581.1, forward strand.
TGGAAATAATACACGGGCGGAAGATGGGTTAATGGGGGCCATTGATCTGTAGAGATCAACGGTTGGGAATTGGCCATAAAAAGGAAGCGGGGTGCATGAAGTTAACCCAAAGTCGCGAGATCCGATCTGGACCGTCCGATCTAGACACGTGGATGGTCCAGATGCAATCGGAGCTTCACGATCGGCGGGGAAAAGAACTTGGAGGCGCCAATGTGATTGAGTATGAACCGTCAATCTGCAGATTAGATCGAAGGAAGAGAGCTCATCGGGGGTGGAGGAACATTTGATGTGATACAACGCTGGCCCTCAGATTGGCCAACGATCAACGGTGGAGATGGGTTCAGCCAATAGATGAGCGGGCCCCCTTATATTTATATGAAAACCCAAAACTAAAATAAAAACAAAAGTTTTATGGTATGGGAGGGGTATATATATGATATGGTTAGGCGCCCGTCTGCGGGGCCTTCGGATGTATGGAGAGATAATAGGCCCGGGGCTTATGAAACAGAGGGCTAATCACATCAGAAAACTTGTGAGGCAAAAAGACTTGCACGCTACGTATTATTCCGATGCGATAAGCGCTAAAAGGCTATAACACCTGGTTCTAGGGTGTGGGCACATGGAGGGGAAGTGGTTTAGGCTTAGCCTAAGGGGCTTAAGCCTTTATATAAAAAATATGTATTTTTTATGAAAATTTTCAAGTTTCTCAATGGATTTGGGGGTTTTAGTATAGTTTAAAAATGAGTTTTAAACTATGTAAAAATGATTTTCATGAATGGAAGAAGGGGAATCATGAAAAATAGAGGAATTTTATGGAGAAAAAGGGGAGAAAATGAAGGTTAGTTTTGAGTGGAGGAAGGGGAAAAATGATGATTTTGCAGCAGCATTTTCTCATGAAATCAACATAATTTCTGAGTAAAAAAGGGAACAGCAGCGAAGATTTGGACAGAGGCATGAGGCCTTCAAGATTCTTCAAGAGATAACATCTTTTATCAATAAAACTTGTTTCTTGAAGACTCCAAAAATGTTTTAGCCAACATTTGATATAACAAATTTTATAGCTGGCTAATACAAAGATGCCATTTGGGCTTATGAATGCCGGAGCTACTTTTCAGTGTGCTATGGACTTTGAATTCATTGGAGAAAAGGACAAAGTCTTGGTTATCTATTTAGATGATATGAATGTTTATTAAATTTCAGATCAAGAACATCTTCAACACTTGAGACAAGTATTTGTTAAATGAAAAAAATATGGTATATCATTAAATCAAAAGAAGTCTCATTTTTCTCTCAAGGAAGATAAGATGTTGGGTCATATAGTTTCAAAAGATGGAGTGAAAATTGATCCTAAGAGAGTGATTTCAATTCAAGATTTAACACTTCCAAGATCCAAGAAAGAGGTTCAACATTTCCTTGGTAAGATCAACTACTTAAGAAGGTTCATTCCAAATTTTGCTGAAGTGGTGAAGCATATTACTTGAATGTTGAAGAAGGACAAAGACGTCAAGTGGACCATTGAATCCAGAAATTCATTTGAGCTAATAAAAAAAGCTATCATTGAAGCACCTTAGTTGGTAAGCCTTGAATGCTCAAAGCCTTTCTTGATCTTCTCATTTTCCTCACAAGATACTATTGCTATTGTTTTGTTACAAAAGGGTTCAAAAAATAAGGAAGCTCCCATAGCATTTTTCAACATATCTCTTAGAGATGTAGAATTGAAGTATGAAATGTTGGAAAAAAATGCCTATTGACTAGTGAAAGCTTTAAAAGCTTTTAGAGTTTATATTTTGCATGCTCAAGTTATTAATTATATACCTTCATATGTTGTTAAAGAGATATTAGTTCAACCTGATATTAATGGAAACGAAGCAAGTGGGTGACTAAAGTTCTTGAGTTCTATTTAGAGATAAAGCCTACTAAAATAATTAAAGGCCAAGGATTAGCCAAACTACTAGCTGAAGAAAATTGTAAAGTTTTGGGCTTGAATTTCATGGATGACAACTTTGAAGGGAAGATTTATGAACCTATAGACAACATGGTAGTGGATGTAAATATTTTTGAATGCAGCTGGTACAAGGACATCATCTATTTTCTACAACATTTTAAACCTCCTCCAAATTATGGTAAGAGCAGAGTAAGATCTTTGAAGCTGAAAACGGTTAAATTTTGCATTAAAGATAACTGTTTATATTGGAAAGATCCTACAAGATGTTTTTGAGATGCATTGACCTAGATGAGTCCAAGAAAGTTATCTTTGATATGTATAGTAGTGTGTGTGGATGACATCACTATTGGAGAACTATTGCATACAAAATATTGAGAAATGGCTATTTTTGGCCTAGCCTATTTTCTGATGTATGTGCTAAGGTGAGAGCATGTGAAAAATGTCAAAAGTTCAGTGGCAAGAAAAATTTGAAGTCTTTGCCTCTCAAGCCCATAGTTGTTTCTGCACCTTTTTAGCCATGGGGCTTAGATTTAATTGGATAAATTCATCCACCTTAAAGTGGATAACATCATGGGATTCCTGTTGTAACTGATTGCTTCAACAAATGGATTGAAGAAACACCTACCAGGAATGCTACTCATAAAGTTATCATTCATTTTCTAGAGGGAACCATAACTAGATTTGGATGTCCATCAAGGTTAGTAGTAGATAATGTAGCTTCTTTTAAAGCCACTCCATTGGTAAATTTTTGTGAAGATTATGGCATCCATCTCACTCACTCTACAACTTACTACCCCCAAAGGAATGGTTTAGCTGAATCATCAAAAAAAAGTTTGGTAAGAATCATCACCAAACCATTGGAGCATAACCAAAAAGCCTGGGATTTAAAACTGAAGTTTGATTTATGGGTAGATAGGGTGAAAATAAACAATTCTATTAATACATCACCTTTTCAAATGGTTTATGGAACCCAAGCTATTTTTCCAGTCCAATTAGCCATTCTTGTAGCTAAATTTCTGCAAGATCATGAAGCTGAACCAGATGATATGACCAAGAGAATTTATGAAATCATAGAAGTGCAACAAAAATGAGAACACCAATATGATTTGGTGAGAAAATATCAACAATCTGTAAAGTGAGTTTTTGATAAAGGAACTAAAAAATAAGATTTTCAGATTGGAGATCTAGTGTTGAAATGGGAGGCACAACATCAAGATCCAGGTAAGCATTCAAAATTTGATGCTTTATGGCTTGGTCATTTTAGAATCTCAAATATTCTGTAGAACAATAATTTATAGTTGCAACATCTTGATGGAGAAAAACTGTACTTTGGAGGCTCATTTAATGGTCTCTTTCTCAAAAAAATGTTTTACTAAGGCTGTTGGTAGCCTAAGTTCACTGTAAATACTGGTGTGTTTCATAATAAGACTCCATAGCCTAATGAAAAGGCACTGAAACTACAAAAATATTCTTAGAGCCTTGCGGGGAGAGCTCTATCCCCTGTGGAGCCAATGTTAGCATAGTTCTTTGCTATGTCACGAGTCCATTCCATAGTTTTATTTTTAGATTTAAACTTCAAAAAATTTAGAAATTTTAATTTTTTTTTTTTTGGTAGCTACCGGAATTTTCGGAAGCACCAGTTTTTAGTATTTTCGGACACTGTTATTTTCATGTTTTTTTCCTTTTTATTTTTATTTCGATGCTACTGGAATTTCCATAAGCATATTATGTTTTAAAAAAAAATCAACAAAAAAGCGCATCCAATTTAGTTAAGCCACGTGTTATAGTGTAAATATGCCTCAAATATTTTTTAAATATTTTCAGATCTCATGATAGGTGCCTTATTAAAGTCAGTTAGTTTTATTCAAGTCGTAATATACGTTGAACCCATGTATCACCCATACTTATGAACTGAAACGTTACCCCATCTTGTCTGTCAACCCCAAGTCAGTTATACGTATTTTTAGGTACGTGTTTTCCTGAGTGAAGGAGATCGTGGTTATTGTTGAGCTGAGAAGAAGGTACGTTTCATCCCATATTTACCATGATTTGTTATGTAATTTTATGAAATTTCCCCTCATATTAGCAATAGAGTAAAGGGAAATAACATAAAGCCAAGGCAGAATCAACTAATGATAAAATGAATGTTTAACAACGTAAAAATTGACTTGTCATATTTTTATTGATAGGGAAGCAAAGCAGCTGAATTGTTGATGACCAAAAGATAGCTGAGAAGGGAAGCAAACAGGATCATAATAGCTCCTATGGACCAGCGGGAGATGGAGAGGCACATCCACACTTGGAGTACTCAAACGACAACACAAAGCAACAGGGTCCCGTATGGAAAGGACCCATTACTACTTTTGAATTCAACTTTAAAAGGCTGAAGATGAAAAATCTATAGATATTTCTCTTCTCTGTAATAGACGTATCGAGATAGAATCATCAAGTTGTATTAATGTACTATTCTGCAGATTAATAAAGAATCTGGCATTTTTGGAATAAAAAATCTCTGAGATTTCCTTAGCAGTAGACTTTTGGTGGCTTTGGGCCCAACCCTAGGAGTTTCTCTGCTACTTCTGTGCTATATGTTTATTTACAGAACTTGCGTTTTCAGTCATCTAGTGTATCTCATAAGATATTGTTTAATTGATTAATTGTGAACATAAGATGCCACAACTTTCTCTTTCATTAGACTAGTTCACCATTCATGCCTTCTAGCTTAAAATCAATGCTTTCATAAATTTTTGGATTCTTTCATCATTTCCCAATGATTTTATAATTGTTTGATTAGTTTAACACGACTATTGTTCAATTCTACATGTAGTTAATGTTGGATATTATCATCATTATAAGCGTTTGGTTGCTGTTTAATTCATAAGGATGTCATTAGTTGATTTAAAAGATAATTGCATTGAAAAATTTAGAATAATCAATTGCTGTTCAAATTATTAGAGTTGTTGTTCAATTCATTATGATTGCTATTCTATCCATCAACGCACACTGTTCAATTGCAGTTTATTCTTTTCAGTTCGGAGTAGTTATTTCTGCATAGGCTTAGAACATAATAGTCAAAAGCATTCAATAATTCACTTCCAAATTGATTTGATTGAACTTCAATAATTAGACAGTCTTCCTTATAATAATTTAGAGTAGTTGTCATCTGATGTCACTTGCATATACTATGCTTACACTCTTGAAATAAAAAGACTTGCCATGGGTTGATAATTAAATGAGAAACATTGAAGTTGCCTGTAATAGTCACCTTTATGACCCAACATTTTTGGCGCCGTTGCCAGGGAGAGTGTTTAAGAGTGATGCCATTTATTTATTTTTCTTTTTGCTGTGAAGAATTGGGTATTGAAAATGAGAGGTAAGAGCCTGAATACCAGCAAGAAAAACACTTGCTCTCTAGCCCGCTTTTTAGCAATTGTGTAGAGGGTAGTAGGATAGGTGCTCTTGTTTTATGACTAGGAAGAAAAAGATAGAAACAAATAAAAATCCCCCACTTAAATCCACAAAAACCAAAGGACCAGTGATCCTTGGCAGAACAACATATATATATGAAATCATTAAGAATGCTAAATCCCAGGCATCCATAGGACCCAGAACCATTCCTACTCAGAGTCCTACTACACTCCCTCAGGCAGCACCCTCACCATCTAAAGCCCACGTCAATATTCACAATGAAACAATATTATGAAACCAGGTCCAAAAATAGAAGAAAAGAGAGATCAACACCTTAGAAATCAGCCACTTCGAGGGGGGAAACCTCCAATACATTACATAAGTGAACAATTATTGGATGATTCAAATGACCAAAACCTTCTATATATAGAGTCCATGGGCGCACAATATAATCTTAGCCGACCTAACAATAACAATGTAAGGGCACAATAATAACAATATTGGGGTTACAGGGGTACAACAATAACAATAATGGGGATATACTAATAACAATAAGGGACTAACTAGTAATATAGGGACCTAACATGCCCATCTCCTTCAAAAAAGTGTTTTCCTCAATGCTTGAGTAGCTCTAGGTGATTTTGTATAAAAATCTCATCCTCCCATGTAGAATCTTCAGTGGGTAAGTTCTTCCACTTGATGAGATACTCTGAAATTGATCGATTTCATAGCTGTTGAGTTCTTTTTTCCGTGACCACTTCAGGCTCCAATATGATTTTTCCTTCCTCCTCAAGTTCTGGAAATATTGTTTGAACTAGAAGATTTTCAGCTATAGCCTTCTTTAAGCATGAAACATGGAAAACTGAATGCACTCGTGAAGAAGCAGGAAGCTCCAATTTTTATGCCATAGTACCAATATTTTGCAAAACCTTGTAAGGACCATAGTACTTTGGCATTAATTTATTATCCTTCTTAGCTTGCTTGAGGGACATTTGTTTGTATGGTTGTAGCTGTAAAATACCCAGTCTCCTACATCAAAACGTCTCTCGCTGCAATGTTGATCTGCCTGTTGTTTCATTCGATTTTGTGCCAAATTTAGGTTATCCTTTAAGAGTTGGAGAACTTCTTGTTGATGCTCGATGTGATCTTCCACTGCTTGAACCTTAGAATTTTCTCTTAAATATGATGTGATGGACAGTGGATGATATCCATAAAGTACCATAAATGGGGTCATTTTTGCTGCAGTATGGAAGGAAGTGTTATACCACCATTCAGTGAGAGGTAACCACTTGACCCATTGTGTTTGTTTATTAGATATAAAACAATGAAGATATCCTTCCAAAAATTTATTCACTATCTCAGTTTGACTATCATATTGAAAATGATAAGATGAGCTATGAGCTAATTGAGTACCCAAACAAGAAAATAACTCCAGCCAAAAATTTCTAGTAAAAATGGGATCTCTGTCGCTCACAATAACCTTTGGGTTTCCATGTAGCTTTTTAATTTTGTCCATAAATGTAGTAGAAAATGTACTTGATTTAAATGGATGAGATAATGCACAAAAGTGTGCATACTTGGTAAGTCTATCAACTACCACCATGATGACACTCTTTCCTTTGGACTTAGGTAAACCTGTGATAAAATCCATTGAAATATCCTCCCAATGTTGACTTGGAATGGATAAAGGTTGTAGAAGACCCGGGGTCTTTATCAACTTTATTTTGATGGAAAACCAAACATTCCGCCACAAAATTTTGAATATCAGATTTAAGGCCATCCCAAAAAAGTTCTTTCTTCACCCTGTGGTAAGTTTTTAAAAACCCTGAGTGTCCTAAAGGAGAAATGTGCAATTCCAAAAGAATCTTTTGTTTTAGTTGGGAATTCTTACAAAGATATAAACGATCTTTGTACCATAAGGAACCATTTTTCCAACTAAATTTATCAGATGTACTAGGATATTGTTGCAAATTTTGAATGAGTGTCCACACTTCTTCGTCCTTCTTCCATTCATCCCTTGCTTCGGTTATCCAATCTAGTTGGATAATAGAAATGGAACAAAGCAATGCTTCCACCTGTTCATTCTTTCATGAGAGTGCATCTGCAACAACATTTAGCTTCCCTTTTTTGTAGATTATTTCAAAGTCATAACCCAACATCTTTGTGAACCATTTTTTTTGCTCTTCTGAAGAAGTCTTTGTTCCAAAAAGTGTTTAAGACTATCATGATCGTTTTTTACCTTGAAGTGTCTTCCCATTAGGTAAGGTTGCCATTTATTTAGTGCATGTAGTATTTCTAACATTTTCTTCTCATAAATAACTTTCTGTAAATACTTTCCTTTGATTGGACGAATTTCAAAAGAAACTGGTCTTCCTTCTTGCATTAAAACAACACCAATTCCATTTCCCGAGGCATCACATTCTACAATAAAGGTTTTTGTGAAGTCTAGCGTAGCTAAGACCGGTGCTTGGCACATTTCCTCTTTAAGATGTTCAAAGGCCTTAGTTTCTTTAGGAGTCCATGAAAATGCATATTTCTTCAATAATGTTGTTAGAGGTGCTGCTATTCTCCCATAATTGTTAACAAACTTGCGATAATACCCTGTTAACCCGAGAAATCCTCTCAACTACTTTATGGTTGTGGGGAATTTCTATTCCTTAATGGCTTTAATTTTGTTAGGGTCTACCTTAACACCCTCGTGAGATACAATATGACCTAGATATTTCACTTCTTGTACTCCAAAGAAACATTTGGATGTTTTTTCATATAATTATTTCTCCTGCAATAGTTTGAGCACCTTGTCAACATGTTGAACATGATCCTTCCAAGACCTGCTGTAGATTAGTATATCATCAAAAAATACTAGCACAAATTTTATAAGGATTTGAAAATGGAATTCATCAACCCTTGAAATGTAGAAGGTGCATTGGTAAGGCCAAAAGGCATGACTAAAAATTCATAATGAACCTCATGAGTTCGAAATGCTATTTTCAGAATATTTTCAGTCTTCATTCTAATTTGATGATATCCAGAATGAAGATCCAACTTCGTAAAATAAATTGCTCCATGTAATTCATCCAATAATTCATCAATCACAGGAATGGGAAATTTATCTTTAATGGTGAGCTTATTGAGCTCCCTATAATCCAGACACATGCGCCATGATCCATCCTTCTTGTGCACCAATACTATTGGAGTAGAGAAAGAACTTTGACTAGGTTGAATTATACCAACCTCTAACATTTCTGCAATCATACGTTCAATTTCACTCTTTTAGACATAAGGATATCTATAAGTCCTGAAGTTTGGAGGAACACTTCCTGGAATCAAATGAATAGCATGACCATGATCATGAATAGGTGGGAGTCCTTTGGGAGTTTCAAACACCTTGGAATGATTGTCCAAGACTTTTTGGAGATCTGCAGAAATAAATGATTTTGATGTTGGAACTTCTAGTGAGCATAATTGTGCAATTACGTCTCGTTGTTCTTTCTTCAAAAGATTTGTCATGACATTATAGCTTATTATCTTTCTCGACTTCCCTACGATACCCCGTAATTTGACTTCCTTTCCTTCTGAAAAAAAATTCAAGGAAAGTTCTTGAAAATTAAAAGCTACCGTCCCCAAAGATTGTAACCATTGTACTCCTAGTACAACATAAATACGTCCCATAGGAATGGAAAACATTGGAGTATTAAATATATATCCCCCCATGGTTAGCTTGATATTATGGCATTTTCCAGAGAAATTTATAGTTCCTCCATTTGTAACCATCACTTGACATTCTGGTGCTGGGTATAGGAAACAATTCAATTCCTTGGCTACCTTACAATGAATAAAATTATGGGTACTACCCAAATCAATAAACACTATTACCTTTTTCTTCTTGATATGTTCTTCTATCTTGAGATTTTGAGGAGTGGTAATTCATGCCAATGTATTACACAATATGTTCAGACTCATTTCTTCCTCTTCTAGGGTTGGTTCCTAGTGTATATCCTCTTCTTTTGAAGATTTTTGTTCATTTTCTTCTTCCTCTTCACAATCTATGTGAAATAATTTCTTCCCAGCACACTTATGACCTTTAGTGTATTTTCTATCACAACTGTAGCAAATCCTTTTTGCTCTTTTTTCTTACAATTGTTGTGGTGTCAACCTTGTAGGTTGTGGAAGTCTAGGAGTAGCAACACTTCCATCTTTATATATGTGAGTGTTAGGCTTCCTTGTCGCCATAATTTTACATTCAATTTTTCTTGCCAACCTGAATGCCTTTTCTAATGAATAAGGTTCCCAAATGCGAACTTCATGTTGGATGTTATCCTTTAAAGTCCCTATGAGGACATCAATCCCGTTTTCCACTGGAATATCAGTTATATTCAATTTTTGGAAGTCCTCAATGTGCTCCATCACTGAACCTTTTTGTTTGAGATTTATCAATTGGATAAAGAAGGTGTTGCTTTTTGTATCCTCATAATGTGCTATAATTTCCTCCGTAAAAATTGACCAAGTGACAATTTTTTTACGGGAGCAAATCCATCGATACCATAAAAATGTATTTCGTTCTAAATGTAAAGTTGCAATGCGTACATTTTGTGTGTTTTTCACATTATTGAGATCAAAATATTGCTCCATCTGTAGTATCCATGTTACGGGATCCTTGCCATCAAACTTCCTCATATCCATCTTTAGAATATGGTGGTTTTTCCATCCAACATTAGAGTTTATGAAATCACGATTAACATTTATTTTGTTCTCATCATGAGTTTCCTCTACTATCTTTTCGCCATTAGGAAACATTTCTTGTATCAACTTTGCCAAACCTTCGATGTCTACGTTTAGATCATTCTTCATGTTTTCCATGTTGTCTTTCATTTTTTCATCGATCTTTGCTTCCATGTCATCAATCTTAGCTTCCATGCCCACTTCCATGCCATCCATATTAGCTTCCAAACCATTCATCTTGGCTTCCACGCCTTTCTTCAAACCATCCATCTTCGTTTCCACGCCTTTCTTCAAAACTTCCATTTCATTTTTTGTTTCTCTTTGCAATAACGAAATTTGGTGCTCTTGCTTTTGTAACTTTGATATCTCATGTTGTGTTTCTTCGTCTTCATGAGTCATAGTAGAGCCTTCTGAAGGCTTAATGGGTGTTGAATTCTTTTTAGGGGACATTTTAGAACCCAGTACTGATAACTATTCTTCAATATTCCCTTGGAATAATTTCAAACTATTTTTTTTTTCAAACGAGACTTTTGTAATTCGAAAAAAATACACACATTTTTCTTTCTTTTGAGGAGCTCAATATTAAAACTGAATTATCTCTGTGATTTCAGATCTTAAATATCTAAAATTCGGCCCTAAAGTTTCCCTCTAAATCTTCTTTCGAATGCCATAGGTATGGCCTGATTTGGAATTTTCAAGGCAAAGTTTTTCCCAATATCCCACGATGACCTAATTATGGATAGGTTCAGTAGAGAGAACTTGTACGGTTTGGCACGTGTCACAGTTTCCTCCTTCGACTCTGAAATTGATATACTGAAAACTACTGTCCATGTACTTATGGCTAATTTTTACAAAATTCCAATCTGACGCTCAGAGAGAGAGTTATGACGTTTTTCCCACGGTCACCTCTTTGAGATGAAATTCGGGAGCCTGAAACAATCCTAAATTACATAGATCATATCTCCAAAAATATTGTGAACGAAGATTTGAAATTTCTACAGGCTGTTCCTTAGGATTTCGGCTTCGCACTGTAAAAATTTCAGCTTCTGAAACTTCTTATATGAAAATTTATAACGAAAATTCCACGATGACCTATTTTAGTTGAAATTTGGGAGCCTGAAAAAACCCTAAATTCCCCAGATCATATCTCCAAAATTTTTGCGAATCAAGATCTAAAATTTTTACAGAAGGTTCCTCAGTATTTTGGCCTCGCTTTGTACAAATTTCAGCTTCTGAAACTTCCTAGAAATAAATTTATTGTGAAAATTCTATGATGACCTATTTGGAGCAACGAAACCCTAGAATCCAAAGCTCTGATACCAAATGTTATGAAACCAACTCCAAAAATGGAAGAAAAGAGAGATCAACGCCTTAGAAATCAACCACTTTGAGGGGGAAACCTCCATTACATTACATAAGTGAAAAATTCTTGTATGATTCAAATGAACAAAAACTCCTTCTCTATATAGGAGTCCATGGGCCCACAATATAATCCTAGCTGACCTAACAATAACAATGTAAGGGCACAATAATAACAATATTGGGGTTACAGGGGTAAAAAATTAACAATATTGGGGCTATACTAATAAAAATAAGGGACTAAACTAGTAATATAGGGACCTAACAAACAGAAGGGTCTGAAAAAAGCCTTTAGACTGCTGATCACGTAAATCCTGACACTTCGAGAGAGGGAGGTTCTTGCAATTCGCAAGAAGGAAAGGGAGAAACCAGCAGTGCAGTACAGGTAAAAACTCTAGAGTTTGGATTCCCTAGGAGAGTGGTTGAAACAGAGACACCCATCATCCCAGATCGGGGAAGTGTTGTAAGGATTCCTACGCATCCACTCTCTAATTCCACTAAGATTATTACTCTAGAGCAAGAAATCCCCGAAGATTACTGGAATATATTTGATCAAATGACAAACAACCAAAGTCAGAGGCAGACATAAAAATTGGAGTATCCCATTGTTGATTTGGCTGCAAATGCCCCTATGAAAGCCATTCCATTAAAAAACATCCTCACCTTCCATAGGTTGACCTCGGATGATCCTAATGCATTCTTATTTGAATTTGATGTCTTATGTAGGGGATATGACTACACCACTGACTCTCAGAAACTAAAATTATTCCCCTCTACCTTGAAAGGAACAACATTAAGTTGGTTCATGGGGCTCGGTGGACGAACCATTAATAGCTAGGATCAGATGAAAAAATATTTTCTTAATAAATATCAATACTACTGCCGGATTCGAGAAATAAAAGATGAAATATTCAATATGTATGCAAAGGACACTGAGACATTAGAAGAATACGTCGGAATATTTCAATATAACTTGCAAAGGTCTCCATATACTACACTATCTAAATATACCTTAAAAGCAACGATGATTAAGGGAATGAAAGAAGAATGGGTTGAAACACTTAACATAATGGGAAAAGGGGGCATCTATCAAGAAGAATATGATGACATTATTTCACTATGTATCAGGTGTTCTGGGGCTAGTACGTGAATTAGGCCAACCGGGTGAGTGTAATATTCCAAAAATTTAGCCTTCAGCTAAATGGAATATTATAGTTTGTTTTATCACTGGGTAGGTGAATAAGTGGGTGGGGAGGCCCATAAATATACCTAGAAGGAATAATAACACTCCTAATGTGAAAGGATGAATAATAAGAAGCTGGATTAAGCACCTTTGGGTGTGAATTGGAGGGGATACATGTTCAATAGGTCAACTTTGACCAAATCAACAACGCTGTCATGGAGGAGTGGCATTTATGATAAGACAACGCAATTTTAGTGGAGGAAAACTTGCATGAGCTTGGTGGCATTTGTGGATGGTACCCAATGTGATAAGGCTCACACAATATATATGGAGGGGATGGTAGCCATTGCTATTCATGTTGGATATTATTATTTGATTTTGGTTTGTTTAGACTTTGCATCCTGTTGGGGTCCTGTGTTTTGATAGATTGGCTTACCAAAAGACAAGGCAACATACAAACCGAATTTTAGAGCTCTAGGATCTTATAGCCCTCCTAGTCTTAGAGAGGGATCTCTCAATATATTTATAAAGATGTGTCTTGAAAGGTTTAGAATTTGATTTTAGGCTAGTTATGAAGTTCAAGGTTGTTTGTTTTTGTTTGGTTGGACAAGTATGTTTCATCTGGTATAGATAGAGCATGGGAATATACAAGCCATTGGGCAATGGAGTCATGTGAAGTCCAAATAGTTCTGACTGAGAAGGAAGGGAAACCAAAGGGAAAATCTAACTTGGTCTAGGGTCTGTTGAATAATATAGGTGAAATGGAATGGACATTAAGGACTAAGAGTGAACCAAAAACTAAACCCTTTCACAATGGCTTAAAGGATTCGGGGAATGCCCTATTTCCTCCAGTAAGTTCACTGCTTTGGACTTAATCAATATAAACACTCAAAGAAAGGAGAAATGTATAATAAACCTTCTAAAAGAATTATAGGATTTGGGGAACGCCCTATTTACTCCTACAAGTTCACCTTTGAGAGTTTAACCAACAGAACATACAATTGCATTCAAAGAAGAGGGAACACCTTAGACATCTAGGGCTGCAATTATAGGGGCCTTCAACACAATGATAACAATAAAGAACAAAGGGTATGATTGAGACAAACCTCACTGGTAAATTGCAAGCATTAATAGTCAAATGTAGAATTCAGACATAATATTCAGTGGTAAAGAAAGAGGGAATGCCTAAACAGTCTTTGACACAACCGAATTAACCATTTCTAAAATAAAACAAACTGAATATAAAGAGAGCTATTAGACTACCCTGTCACATTCAGTAGCAGAAAAAATATAACAGTGAAGGATAAACAGGTTAGAGGTGCTTCTAAGATACATTTATCTACCTAAACTTTTTATCCTACTGTAAGCAAAGCATGATGGAAAAAAGTGGAAACACAGGAAGTAACATAGACAATAAGAAGTACATCACCAAAACCAGGCTCATGGATTCGATGGTCTAGCCTCCTTCATCAACAGAAAAACATAGATCTTCACACTCCTTCAGAACACCAAAGCTTCTTCAAAGCAGCAATATGTATTACTTTAGAAATCAAAAAATGCCAACCTTTTACAATGAGACTTCGAAGAGTCTTTATAGGTGAATGAGGAAGTGGAGTAGTAGATATGAACTTTAAATGAATCATTTAAAACAGAGGGAGGAAGTGTGCATGAGACCCATTCTATTTTAATATCCCTCATTGAATTTTAGACCCCTTTGGATGAAAGAGTGGTCTTCGATAGGTTGATACTAACTTCATAGGTATGTTCTTTGATGTACTTTTCGGCTGTCTGTACTCTGTAGTACTCTGGGACAAGTAAGGCAGATAAATGACTTTTAGGCATGCCATACTGTGTAAAAAATGCTCTGGCTATAATAGGACTACTGTCAGGGTGGTGATCTTCTCAGGAACGTCAATGGAGAATAGAATATTATGGGAACTCATCCTTTCTTGGGGAAAGAACCCTCTGCTGATGTGAAACACTGATAGGATTTGTTTTATGTGCTTCAGGCCTCATTATGCCTTCTGTGACATTCATAAGTTCTTCAATCTGTACATTTTCCCTTTAACACTGGGTTAAGGCTTTAAATCTTCAATAATAGGCTTTAAATCACTTTAAACCTTCACTGATACTCTTTTCTGCTTCTTTGACTATCTCTATCTGTGAAAATGCAGGTTCAATGGCACTGGATGGTTCGACAGAGTTAAACACTGGTCCTTTAATGAGATATTTTGTTTAACAACCTTCCCAAACGTTCTCTCTGCAATATTTGGCTCTGAAAATGGCATTCTACGCCACTATACAACTCTGTCTGTGACTAATGAAACAGAGCGCAACCGCAATCCTTTAACACCTGCAAAACCAATAAACTCGTTAAAAAAAATCCATGGGGGTGGAGGTAGGATGCTGTGGAGGCCTGTGGAGAAGGCAGCGCAACAGTGATGGATGCGGTGGATGTAGTGGTAGACGGCTGAAAAATGCTATGAAATGGTGAAATCATGATCTGATGAAGGTTTGGTGGATAGATGCTTTCGAACCGTCAGATTAGATCAGGTAGAGGTGATCAACGACTGAGATTCACTAATGGAGTGGCCTTAGAAGGTCATACGGATGAATAAACCTTTAGTGTAAAACACTAAAGTTTTACCTTTGGACAAATTACAAAGGAAATAGATGAAAATGAATGAAATTGAGCGTTTAAATGGTGGGACCGGCATGAGCGGAGGGCGATTTAACGTGGACCGTTGGATCTCAGGAGGAGATCAACGGCGTGGATCCTCTGAAGAAGTTTTTATGGAGTCCTGATGAAAGAAATATGAATGAAAACGCGATGCAATATGGACCGTTGATCTAGATCACATGGATGGTCGCGATCGAATCGGGTGATCGCAATCGGGGGAAACAGGAGTGGCACATTTAATATTTTCTGATTGGCGATGCGCGATTGAGCGCCAGCCATCCGATCCAGAACGAGATCGACGGTGGAGATTAAATCGGCGGGGGATGACCGAGGGTGAATGAGGCGGAGCGCGATTAAATCCTAACCGTTGGTTCTTGTAGGTTCAATGGCCAGGATCCAATCAATGGATCGCAATCGGGGAGAAAGAAAGGTGGCACTTTAAGGTTTTTTCGATTTTCGATTGGGGCGACGATGCGATTGGCGCTTGACCGTTGGATTTAAAGGGGAATCAACGACAGAGATCATGATCGGGGGTTGACAAAGGGATGAGTTGGGGCGCGCGAGAGATTTTGCGCGGGACGTCAGATCTTAATAAGATCGACGGTGGAGATCACTCCCAAGACCCATAGAACAAAAGGTCATCGCATCGGAGTTTTTGCTTTGTTTAACACAGGAATGCGCTTCCGTCCATCTCTCCGATTGCGATAAGCGCCTTACAGGCTAGCGCTTGGTCTTAGCACTGGGGTCATGTGGGGAAGTGGTTTTTGGGGCTGGGCCGAAGGGGGCTAGCCTGTTATAGAGAAAAATAGGGTTTTTAGCCTTAGGGATAGTGTTTTTAAGGCTAAAAGGAGGCTTTCTGAGCATAATTCTTTCACAAACAGTGAGGATTTCTTGATGGAAACAACAGTGAAGATATTTTCAAAGGCAAGGACACACAGAGGCTTCAAGAATGAGAGATTTTCAGAGGAAATGTATCTCTTGAAGGCTCAGAAAAATATTTAACCACCTGTTTGCTTGACAAAAAATTTATAGGTGGCTAACAGTGGCTCCACATGGGGATGGCATCTTCTTGAAGATGTCAAGAACTTCAGAAATATTCTTTGGGAAGTAGGCCAGATGCCTGATCTTTGAACCACCCTTTCTTTTTTGATACAGCTGCTACAAAAATGGTGGATATTAAGTCAGCAGAAAACACTCTCCAAACAATCTACCTACCCATCTTACAGTCCTAACATTTTTTCTTCAAGGTGCATTTGAATTTGCAAACCTTCTTCGTCATTTTTATTGAAAGCGGAAAACAAACTAGTCTAATTCTACCCTTATTCCTCCATGAGACCAGATTAAACAGTTGGCCTAATAGCTTCTCTACCTAACCTAATATCTGCCAGGATTAAACTGTCTAGCAGATTTCATTCTCTACATTCTACAACAGAAATTTAAAAACAGTCAAACTAGGATTAGCCAGTCTAGTTTGCTGCGTATCCAAGGCATAAAGACAGTTGCACATGGACTGAAATTGTAGAGAATTGGGAACAAAATTTTGAAGGCTTGAAATCTTGAGACTCTTGAGGCATCCTTCTTTTCTTTGTGACTAAAGTTTTGAGCTTGTTATAGCCACTGTCTTCTTCATCCCAACTCTGGTTTTGGCCTTGTTAGAGCTGATCTTTTTCCTCCTTTGCTGGTTCTAGTTTTAATCATGTTAGAGCTATTTACTTTTTCTTCGCTGGTTCAAGATTTGAGCATGTTAGAACCAGCTCTGCTTCTTCTTCTTTTGACTCAGGTTTTGAGAGTATTAGAGCCATATTTTCTTATGCTTCTATGGTTCAGATTCTCAACATGTTTGAACATTTTTTTTGGTACGGGGCTATACCTTTCTTGTTTTATTTCTGCCCTCTTTTCTATTTTCTATTGTTTTTTGTATTTTTCTCTATACAATGATATGTACAATGGATGAAAAACTCTGAAACTTAAGACTCTTGACATAAGTAGTTTTTAAGCATCCTGCCATTGACAAGACCACCTAACACTTCTTCACCATTCAGTTCTTGCAGGAAAGATGC
The DNA here is from genome assembly GCA_034641835.2 of Pinus albicaulis. NCBI lineage: Eukaryota > Viridiplantae > Streptophyta > Pinopsida > Pinales > Pinaceae > Pinus > Pinus albicaulis. The sequence goes on from CM076581.1 coordinate 1,269,207,787, forward strand.
ATTGTGCCCTCTTAAAGAATGAATAATGTAGGGCCCTTTCCATAGGTTCTCAAACTTACCATGTTTTCCTTTTTCTCCTCTTCTTGAATCCCATTTTAGAACCACGTTCCCAACTTGGAAGTCATTTTCCTTAGTCCTTTTTTCAAATTGCCTCTTGATGTTTTCTTGGACTGCTTGAGTTCTCTGGTAAACTACTTGGTGAGTCTAAGTCATCTTGAGCATTTGATAGAGCTGCAAGGTTTTCAGGTGTTGAGTTAGATCTGTCAATGTGTCTGAAAATAGTTGGATCCCTATATGTATAAGGCTTCCTAAGAATACTCTCAGGGTTTTCAACTATCTCAGGTGGGTTTGGATTAGGATAAGCTCTAGTATGGACTGTTCTTGAACCCAGTATGTTTGTCCCTTAACAAAGAAGCTTATTCCCAAGTGTTTCTTCTGAAATGGATGATGTTCTAATGAAAACTGGTCTCCCAGTGGAGTCTTTTGGTCTTTAGAAACTGTGGAATCGCCAGGTGAAAAATCTTTAGCTTTTGTGAAGGTAAAGTGTGTTATGGTTCCACCACCATGTTTATTATGAAGCTAATCTGAAATGTTTTTTTTTTTTTTTTGGGTTTTTCTGATTTTATGTGGTTATTTAAGGACTTACTGAGTCTGCAAGAGTTTTCTAGAATAACATATATTCAGTAGTTTCCCACCGTGATCGCCATTATGTTGGGGTCTTGTGTTTTGATAGATTGGCTTACCAAAAGACAAGGCAACATACAAAACGAACTTTAGAGCTCTAGGATCTAGCCCTCCTAGTCTCAGAGAGGGATCTCTCAATATATTTATAAAGATGTGTCTTGACAGGTTTATAATTTGATTTTAGGCTAGTTATGAAGTTCAAGGTTGTTTTTTTTTGTTTGGTTGGACAAGTATGTTTCATGTGGTATAGATAGAGCATGGGAATCTACAAGCCATTGGGCAATGGAGTCATGTGAAGTCCAAATAGTTCTGACTGAGAAGGAAGGGAAACCAAAGGGAAAATCTAACTTGTTCTAGGGTCTGTTGAATAATATAGGTGAAATGGAATGGACATTAAGGACTAAGAGTGAAAAACAAACTAAACCCTTTCACAATGGCTTAAAGGATTTGGGGAACACCCTATTTCCTCCAGTAAGCTCACTGCTTTGGACTTAATAAATATAAACACTCAAAGAAAGGAGAAATGTAGACTAAACCTTATAAATGAATTATAGGATTTGGGGAACACCCTATTTCCTCCTACAAGTTCACCTTTGAGAGTTTAACCAACAGAACATACAATTGCATTCAAAGAAGAGGGAACGCCTTAGACATCTAGGGCTGCAATTATAGGGGCCTTCAACACAATGATAAAAATAAAGAATAGAGGGTATGATTGAGACAAACCTCACTGTTAAACTACAAGCATTAATAGTCAAAGGTAGATTTCAGACATAATATTCAGTGGTAAAGAAAGAGGGAATGCCTAAACAGTCTTTGACACAACCAAATTAACCATTTCTGAAGTAAGACAAACTGAATATAAAGAGAGCTATTAGACTACCCTGTTACATTCAGTAGTAGAAAAAATATAACAGTGAAGGATAAATAGGTTAGAGGTGCTTCTAAGATACATTTCTCTACCTAAACTTTTTATCCTACTATAAGCAAAGCATGATGGAACAAAGTGGAAACACAGGAAGTAACATAGACAATAAGAAGTACATCACCAAAACCAGGCTCATGGATTCGATGGTCCAGCCTCCTTCATCAACAGAAAAACACAGATCTTCAAACTCCTTCAGAACACCAAAGCTTCTTCAAAGCAGCAATATGTATTACTTTAGAAATCACAAAATGCCAACCTTTTACAATGAGACTTCGAAGAGTCTTTATAGGTGAATGAGGAAGTGGAGTAGTAGATATGAAATTTAAATGAATCATTTAAAATAGAGGGAGGAAGTGTGCATGAGACCCATTCTGTTTTAATATCCCTCATTGACTTTCAGTACCTCTTTGGATGAAAGAGTGGTTTCGACTAGTTGATAATAACTTCATATGTATGTTCTTTGATGTACCTTTTGGTTGTCTGTACTCTGTATTACTCTGGGAAAATTAAGGCAGATAAATGAATTTTAGGCATGCCATACTATGTAACAAATGCTCTGGCTATATTAGGACTACTGTCACGGTGGTGATCTTCTCAGGAACGTTGATGGAGTATAGAATATTATGGGAACTCGTCCTTTCTTGGGGAAATAACCCTCTGCTGATGTGAAACATTGATAGGATTTGTTTTATGTGCTTCAGGCCTCATTATGCCTTTTGTGACATTCATAAGGTATTCAATCTGTACATTTTCCCTTTAACACTGGGTTAAGGCTTTAAATCTTCAATAATAGGCTTTAAATCACTTTAAACCTTCACTGATACTCTTTGCCGCTTCTTTAACTATCTCTATCTGTGAAAATGCAGTTTCAATGGCACTGGATGGTTTGACAGAGTTAAACACTGGTCCTTTAATGAGATATTTCATTTAACAACCTTCCCAGATGTTCTCTCTGCAATATCTGGCTCTGAAAATGGTATTCTGCGCCACTGTACAACTCTATCTGTGACTAATGAAACAGAGCACAACCGCAATCCTTTAACACCTGCAAAACCAATAAAATCGTTAAAAAAAATCCATGGGGGTGGAGGTAGGATGCTGTGGAGGCATGTGGAGAAGGCAGCGCAATAGTGATGGATGCAGTGGTAGACGGCTGAAAAATGCTATGAAATGGTGAAATCATGATCTGATGAAGGTCTGGTGGAGAGATGCTTCCGAACCGTCAGATTAGATCAGGTAGAGGTGATCGACGACTGAGATTCACTAATGGAGTGGCCTTAGAAGGTTAGATAGATGAATAAACCTTTAGTGTAAAACACTAAAGTTTTACCTTTGGACAAATTACAAAGGAAATGGATGAAAATGAATGAAATCGGGCGTTTAAATGGTGGGACCAGCATGGGCAGAGGGCGATTTAACGTGGACCGTTGGATCTCAGGAGGAGATCAACGGCGGGGATCCTCTGAAGAAGTTCTTACGGAGGTTTGATGAAAGAAATATGAATGAAAACACGATACAATATGGACCGTCAATCTAGATCACATGGATGGTCATGATCGAATTGGGTGATCGCAATCAGGGGAAACAGGAGTGGCACATTTAATATTTTCCGATTGGCGATGCGCGATTGAGCGCCAGCCTTCCGATCCGGAACAAGATCGACGGTGGAGATTAAATCGGTGGGGGATGACCAAGGGCGAATGAGGCAAAGCGCAATTAAATCCTGACCATTGGTTCTTGTGGGTTCAATGGCCAGGATCCAATCGGGGGATCACAATTAGGGAGAATGAAAGGTGGTACTTTAAGGTTTTTTCGATTTGTGATTGGGGCGGTGATGCTATTGGTGCTTGACCGTTGGATTTAAAGGGGAATCAACGACATAGATCACGATCGGGGGTTGAAAAAGGGATGAGGTGGGGCACGCGAGAGATTTTGCGTGGGACGTCATATCTTAATAAGATCGACGGTGGAGATCACTCCCAAGACCCATAGAACAAAAGGTCATCGCATTGAAGTTTTTGCTTTGTTTAACACAATAATGCGCTTCCGTCCATCTCTCTGATTGCGATAAGCGCCTTACGGGCTAGCGCTTGGTCTTAGCGCTGGGGTCATGTGGGGAAGTGGTTTTTGGGGTTGGGCTGAAGGGGGCTAGCCTGTTATAGAGAAAAATGGGTTTTTAGCCTTAGGGACAACATTTTTAAGGCTAAAAGGAGGCTTTATGAGCATAATTCTTTCATAGACAGTGAGGATTTCTTGATGGAAACAGCAGTGAAGATATTTTCAAAGGCAAGGACACACAGAGGCTTCAAGAATGAGATATTTTCAGAGGAAATGTATCTCTTGAAGGCTCCAAAAAATATTTAACCACCTGTTTCCTTAACAAAAAATTTATAGGTGGCTAACACATCCTTTAGCTGTTTAACGAGGTTTGCTGTGCTATTTAGCACAAGGGTGTTCTTGATTAGGAATCCCTACCTCATCCTCGGGAAAGGAGAGGTTCATTGGGCTGCATTTCCTCATTTCGAAATTCTGGCTAAGCTACCTCCTTCAGCTACAATGCAGTTTCTGTTTAGAGCTGGGTTGTGTTGCAAGGTGCAGCAAAGGTGGATCACATTGAGCCAATTCTGGGCTTGTTTTTCAGTGGAGAGGAAGCCTATCCATTGGAGGATGAGAAAGGAGGGCTCCTGGGAATATTTCTATATTTTTGGCATCAGACCAATCATCTACCATCCCTCATAGTGCAGTTTTAGTCTAGATCTGTGTTATTTTCAGTGGCAGTTGCTGGGAGGGTTCATTGAGCTCATTAGGAGGGTCAATTTATGAATAGAGGGATCAACCTTCTATGGAGAAATACCATTGGAGGAGGAAATTATCATTTCAGATATGTTATAGCCTCATTATATTCAGTTCCAGTTTGCAGTGACATATTAACCCCAAGGTTATTTATCACATTGTATATTTTTTGGTATTTCTAGCAATCTTTTCCAGGTTGGCTAGAAATCATGTATTAGAGCCCTTATCTTCTTTTATGGGAATTTATTTTTTATCTATCAGCCATATTCCATTAATGTATGTTTACAGCAGCAACTACACTGACATAGACAATGCTGTCACTTCTTTCCAGCATTCTATATATTAGCAACAAATCATGTGCTTATTGATATGATCATTGGAGGCTTGTTCTTATTGCTTGAGTGGCTTGACCCTCAAGATATTTTTGTATATTTTTGCTGATATCTTAATAAAATTATGGTTGCATATTTATCCCTCTTATGATCATAGTTGCTGTGTTTTACATTATTATGTCTTGTATTGCTGCTATTTCCATTTTGGAATATTATAGTGGTATCGGAGCATAGTCTTGGCTCAGCCTGTGCATTCAAGACATTATGCCATTACGAGGAGAAGCTTCTCACAAAAAGGAGAAGTTGTACAGAATAAAAAAAGGCATGAATCCATTATTTGGAGAAATTAAGGAAGAGAGGCTCTCCCAACTTCTTTTTCAAATTGTGAAAAATATCAAGGAGATGAAAAGGGAGAGGTGTATAAAATTTCCAAGAGGGTTTGAAAGTGAAGAAAGCCCTAAATATTCACATGATGGGTGTGATCATTCAACCACACATGAAGATCCACAACGCAGTTTATTTCCCACATTTGCTGCAATAGAAATGGAGGAAGAAGATGAACCAAGGGAGGAGACCTTGAGTGACTATCTTCAGGAGTATGAGTCTCAATCTTGGAGATTCAAAGAGCACTTGGACTTCCAAGGGTTTTTCCAACTCAAGGAAGACAGAAGATCCAAAAACCATAACAAAAGCAAGAGAGGTAGAACCTTTCTACCTAACTTTGATGGATCATCAAAGTGCACAACCAAGGGGTGGGTAAAGGAGATAGATTCCTATTTTCAGCTACACCAAGTTTCAGAAAGGGAGTCCATTAGAGTAGTAGCGCTGCACCTTAAAGGTATGGCCCATGATTGGTGGTTTTATAGTTCTACTTCATTTCATCATGCAAATTTAAATACTTATGCAGGGTTCATTAAGAAGATAGTGAAAATATTTGATATTAAACATTGTGAAACATCTTTTTTTGAACCTAAAAATTCAAAACCTTTCCATGAGTTGGAGGGGTCTATTTTACCAAATCCACTCCATATTTCTATTGAAGGGGATAAAAACATGCATAATACCTTTCCAAGGGAAAGATCCCCACTTCTTGAAGAGTCCTCTTCTACAGATGAGGACATGGAGATTCCTCCTTCAAGAGAAGACCAAGATATAGGGTCTCTCATTGATGATGAGGAATTTTAAAATATTGATGAAGAGGATGAGAAAAGAAGAGTTAACATGATTGTACCATCAGGAGAAGTTCCATCACCACATGAATATGGAAAGGGAGCCATTGCTTCCATTAGAGGAGCCCTTGTGTCTTTTCAAGGAGTTCCAAATGATCTAACATGTGGGAACCAAAGCACAATCCCGGAGCAGCATGTATCAGTTTTTGTGGATGGTGAGATCTGGCAGATGGAAGGAGAAGAAGAAAAGAAGGATTAGCATCAAGGGATGATGAGAATTCACCCTTATCTATTTTAGGAGGTTTCTGCACAGAAGAAGGAGATTGTATTGTGTTGTGAAAGGAGGGACAAATCATTCCACTCATATATACAGTTTGCTTTAGATCTTGATGTCTCACTACATGGGGGCATTCCACCTGGGAGGCCACCAGATCTAGAGTTGGTGAGAGACATCTTACCATTTGGTTCACCACACTTATATTCCGTAGGGGTGAATACATGGGAGGGGTCTAGTACAACGCAGAGAGTCTGGGATGAACTCAAGGATGAGGGATACACTTCCCCATTTTTAGCATTACCCACTCTCACTACATATTTTTCGTGACAGAAGTTGTTGTAGTGATGGAAGATGGCACCACCATGGTGCAAGGAGACCACTCCATGGATTTGGAGAAAAAAAGGGTACTTCCCTTGAGGAAGGAATCCTCCACATATTGGATTAGATGGAGGCCACTCATGCTTACATTGGCCAAGATCAAGAGGTTCTTTTTGGATGTTAGCTTCTCATGGGAGGCCAAATTCCAGAGGTTACCACTTCTATTTGAGCATGAGCAGCTACATGATGGGAATGAAAACACTTTGGAGGATGAATTTGGCATAAGGGATGTCAAAGAAAAAGACAACAACATGTGGGGAGCTTCACATATCAGATCTTCAGCGCTGTCTCTTAGGAGGATTGATCCATATTGGAGGTCTCAACTTTTGGTAGAGTACTCCAAGGAACTTGGTGCTTTCATGATTATTGATGACCCGAAGGGAGATGATAGTTACATGGTGAATGATGGGTTCATCTATTCTTATGACAGAGTCTTCTTTACTAGAGCTTCTGAGCTCAAGGAGAAGCTGTTACATGCAACACATGTGGACTTTCTTTCCATGCACTTTGATGCATATCATTCCTTGATGGAGGATTTCACTTGGGAGGGCATCCAACAAGATGTATATCAGCATATGGAGAGATGCATAACCCGGATGATGATGGAGAGGTTCTCACAACCACTTCCCTACTCATTGAGAGTGAGGGAGAACTTTCAGTTGAGCCATTTCAGCTCAATGACCAAGGTACATAGTAGAGGTTGTACATTTATGCATTATGATTTGTACTCTTTTACTTTTTGTGAGCATCATATTGTACCAAGGAGGATCATTCCTTATTGTATATTGTATTGTGATGTACTTGAGGCCATTTGAAACATTGATGTTGGCCATTCTATTGGTGGTTTATGGGGGATGCCACATGATTTTTGGTGTGCACCATTGGCACCAAATTTTAATTTTATGATCCCATATTTTAGGATGATTGTGGCAGAAAAAAAGTGGCTGAAAAGACACTTGTTACACTTTTTTTTGAGGCAAGCAGAGGATGCATTGCGTTGGTTCCACAAGTGGGACTATGATCCACCTCCCGGTTGACATATGGAAACTTATTTTTATTTGCTTTTGCTTCCATATATTGATGACGTTCTTGTTCTTATTGGAAGCTTTGTTGGGGGGATGGCACAAGAGTTGGAGGTGCCCATTGGGAGTATTATTCTCCATACTTCATATGTTTCATGTTTCAGGAGAAACAATGGGTAAACCATGATTTCCACACTACATCTCTTGTCTTCATGTGGGAGGATCCATTTGGATAACTTGAGTTCTTGGGAGAGGGACTTCATGGATTTTTTGATTGGTGGGGTAACTTGGGTCATTCCTGGAGACCATAATATTTAAACCCAAGATTAGAAGCAACCCCATACATATCATATATGGAGAGAGAAACAACAGGAATGGAAAAATATAATCTCTCCATACAACCCCAATACATTGCATGAACCAGGGGTTGAGGATTTCTTTGATGAGATACCTAGAATGGCTCATTTCATTTGGATGATAGCATGGGTATGGGAGTCTATAATTGGTAATGAGATCCCCTATGTTTGTCATCAATCCTACCTTGAGGAGTCCATTGGACAGCAATAAGGTTTCCACTTACACCTTCCACTTTCTCATGATGTGAGCCATGTGGGGTTGCATACTTGGGAGGAACCATTGGAGGGAAGATTTATTGCAAATTATTTTGAGCAGTGGTGGGGACTATTGATGAGGAGGCCACAAGAGGAGGAGGGGAGGAAGTTTGATCCACCTTTATAGTTTCTTCAGGACAAGAAACGTTTTGGAGGGGAGGATTGTAATATTCCAAAAATTTAGCCTTCAACTAAATGGAATATTGTAGTTTGTTTTATCACTAGGTAGGTGAATAAGTGGGTGGGGAGGCCCATAAATCTCCTTAGAAGGAATAATAACACTCCTAATGTGATAAAAGGAAGAATAAGCAGCTAGATTAAGAACCTTTGGGTGTTAATTGGAGGGGATACATGTTGAATAGGTCAACTTTGACCAAATCAATAGTGCTTTCATGGAGGAGTGGCATTTATGATAAGAGAGCGCAGTTTTAGTGGAGGACAACTTGCATGATCTTGGTGGCATTTGTGGATGGGAACCAATGTGAGAAGGCTCACACACTATATATGGAGGGCATGGCAACCATTTTTATTCATGTTGGAGATTATTATTTGATATTGGTCTGTTTAGACTTTGCATCCTTTAGCTGTTTTGCGGGGTTTGCTGTGCTATTTAGAAAAATTGTGTTCCTAATCGGGAATCCATACCTCATCCTTAGGGAAGGAGAGGTTCATTGGGCTGAATTTCCTCATTCCAGAATTCTACCTAAGCTACCTCCTTTAGCTACAACACAGTTTCTGTTTAGAGCTGGGTTGGGTTGCAGGGTGCAGCAAAGGAGGATCACATTGAGCCAATTCCGGGATTTTTTTTTCAGTGGAGAGGAAGGCTATCCATTGGAGGATCAGAAAGGAGGGCTCCTGGGAATATTTCTATATTTTTGGCATCAGGCCAACCATATACCATCCCTCACAGTGCAGTTTCAGTCCAGATCTGTGTTATTTTTAGTGGCAGTTGCTGGGAGGGTTCATTGAGCTCATCAGGAGGGTCTATTTCTGAATAGAGGGATCAAAATTCTATTGAGAAATAACATTGGAGGAGGAAATTATCATTTCAGATCTGTCATAGCCTCATTCTATTTAGTTCTAGTTTGCAGTGACATATTAACCCCAGGGTTATTTGTCACATTGTATATATTTTGGTATTTCTAGCAATCTTTTCCGGGTTGGCTAGAAATAATGTATTAGAGCCCTTATCTTCTTTTCTGGGAATTTATTTTGTATCTATAAACCATATTCCATTAATGTATCTTTATAGCAGAAGCTACACTGATATAGACAATGTTTTCATTGCTTTCCGACATTCTATATAGTAGCATAAACTCATGTGCTTATTGATATGATCATTGGAGGCTTGTTATTATTGCTTGAGTGGCTTGACCCTCAAGATATTTTTGTATATTTTTGCTGATATATTAATAAAATTATGGCTGCATATTGATCCCTCTTATGATATTATCATAGTTGCTATGTTTTAAATTATTATGTCTTGTATTACTGCTATTTCCATTTTGGAATATTACAGCGAGACTCAGTTACAAGGAATCCTAAGCAGTCCAGTGGAAATGTGACCAAAGAAAAATTTGGTAATATTTTAGAAGATTTTAAAATTGATATCTTGGGCACCTTGACAATGCATCTGGATGTCCTACATGCCAAACAAAAGCAAGCTATAGCAGAACAAAACTTGGCTGTCTTTTGTTCACGTTGTCGGAAGAAGCACATCAAACGAGAATGTCCATTAGACATGGTCCAGACATGTGCTATTTGTACCAAGGACCATGTGACTGACCATTTCCCTTCACTTTCAGGGTTGAAATAAGTTTTTAAAGAATCAGAAGAAGGGAGGAAACCAGTCCATATAATGAACCAGCGTCGACAGTGGCAAGCACGACCAGGTATGCCACAAGACACGCCTCAGTTCTTTTCTTCTCCACAGTTTAACCAACAGAACCCTGCAACAGCTTGGAAGAACCAATCACCTTACTCTACTTGTCCATCTCAATCATTTCCTATGCCTCCTTGGCCAACACAACCCTCTTCAGGTAATAATTGGCCAAATTTTCCTTGTTCTCCCCCTTACTGGCAAAACAATCCCCATCAGTCCCAGTGGCCTGCCTCCCCTTCATAAAACTCAAATTGGTCTCAAAACTGGCAGTGACCTCTGGGAATGACCAATCTATTGAAGGGGATAGGGTTTCAAAATAAACCTACATTACCAGCCCCATACCCAGTCCAACACAATCCTCAACCTATCATGCGTCCTCAACTACTGACTCAACCCAATCCTAATCCTAACAACATGCCAATTCAACTAATTCATATTGTTGAAAACCCAAACCCTGAAACTGAACAAAAGAAATGCAATGAAATTAGGCTAAGAGCAGGACGTGTTATTTCACCAAAAGAAGATGTGGCCCTGCCACAACTTGAATTTGAAATTCCGACAACGCCTAGACAAAAAACTATGACTGAAATAGTAGATTAGGGGAGGGAAACAATTAACCAAAGGAACCCTGAAAACCTTATGATTTCTCCCTCTCCATTCCCTGAAAGATTAAAATTGCCTAGAACAATAGTCTCTCTAGATTTTGATATCATAAGGGAATTAAAAAATCTTTGCATTAAAATTCCTCTTCTGCAGGCTATACAAGACATTCCTATCTATGCCAAGACAATTAAAGAGCTATGTGGAAGGAAACAGGTAAGGAAATAAAAAACTGTACCTACTATTCATGTGGTAGGGGCACTATCAGACTTACTGTTGGGTAAAGAAACACCTGTAAAATATGAGGATATAGGGAACCCCATAATAACTTTGCAAATCTTGGGCCACTCCTTTCCAAACATGTTGGTTGACTTAGGGGCCGCCATTAACATATTAACTACAAAAACCTACTAGGAGTTAAGCATAACAACGTTAGAACCAATGTCTACCTTGTTGGAACTTACTGATAGATATGTTATCAAACCAGAAGGAATATTACAAGACATATTGGTTTCCGTGGACTCATGGGAGTATCTAGCTGAATTTTTAGTTATGAACCCAAAAATTAGGATGGATGGACACCCCCTAATATTGGGTTGACCTTGGTTAGCAACAATTGATGCTTAAATAGGCTGCCAAACAGGAAGCATGACCATTTCTAGAGGCGATGCCATAAAAAATATTATCATCTACCCACCTTCCAAACCAAGTCTACCCATTGTAAATATTCACAGGCATCCACATACATACTGGGAACAAAACATCTGTTCCCCACTGACGATAGTTGAAGCTCTTGAGTTCAAAGATCAAACTGAAGATAATGTAATCAATAACTTCATGAATCAGCTATCTGCGTCTGGAAACCTAAAATTCCAAATGTTAAAAGCAGTTCTTGATGATGAAACACAAGAAGACTCCTTGGCAGACATTGATAATAAACACATACCCACGAATGTTGTTCGCAACAACGTACCAATCGAAATTGAGCCAGGGAAGGTTTTAAATATCAATGGCAGTCTGGATAGTAACCAAAAGAAAAAGCTCATAAAGGTTTTACAGAAATATCAGGGAGAATTTTCTTGGGACTACCTATATATGAAGTGTGTAGATCCTCAGCTATGCACACATCACATTTATACTGACAAGGAGGCTCGACCTATTCGGTAGCCTCAGGGGAGGCTAAACCTGCATCTAAAAGACATTGTAAAAGATGAGTTACAAAAGCTATTGGATGTAAACTTCATCTATCCTATCTCAGACAACAAATGGGTCTCTCCTTTAGTAGTCGTTCTTAAGAAGAATGGGAAGTGGAGAATCTGTGTGAATTACAGAGAACTGAATAAAGCAACATAGAAAGACCAATTCCCCTTCCTTTTATTGACTAGGTCCTTAATACATTGGCAGAGAAGCAGTTCTTTTCCTTCCTTGATGGGTTCAGCGGTTACAATCAAATCCATATAGCCCCCGAAGACCAGGATAAAACAACCTTTACCTACCCACGGGGTACATTTTCCTACAGGGTATTACCATTTGGATTATGCAATGCCCCAACAACATTCCAAAGAGCCATACTCAACATTTTTTCTGATCTAATAAATGAGGGACTTGAAATTTACATGGAAGACTTTACCCCATATGGAGATGATTTTGATCAAGCGCTAGAAACAATAGAAAAAGTATCGGAACGATGTATTGCTACCAGATTGTGTTTGAGCAATGAAAAATGTCGCATTATGATGACTGAAGAAGTAATCCTAGGACACTACATCTCTGCAGTTGGAATACAGGTAGATTCGAAAAAGATAGAGGTAATTCTTTTATTAGCCACACGTTGTACGCAGATAGTGGTACGTAGTTTCCTCATATATGCATGGTACTATCACAGGTTTATAAATAATTTCTCACAAATTTCCGTGCCCTTGTATGCATTAACTAGAAATGTTGAATTCTAATGGTCTGATAAGTGTGACACTACTTTTAAAGATTTAAAGAAACTGGTCTCGACAGCACCGATCTTACGTGGTCCTAATTGTTAATCAAGGTTGTCATTGATGTCAATGTGGCATTGACCGAGATGTCAATATTCTTGAGATGCCTGGTTCCAGATGATGATTCCATGACTCTTGGTTGACTAGGACACTATCAATGAAGATGTCAAGTCACGAAGAATTCAAACCACTAATGAAGGAAGCCATAAGTACTTCATCTAATATTGCATGCACTTGATGATCTAGATCTTAATCAATGATGTCATACACTTGGATGATACTTGATGATTACATATGATGATTTCATACACTTGGATGATACTTGATGAAGTCATACACTTGATGAAGGTTGGAAGACTAGATGATGATGTGGAAGATCTCATTTGATGGTTGAAGACTAATTTGAAGTTCTCCTAATGATGCTGCACTATAACATAACACTGCACAATTATGTGATGACATGGATGATACACTCATTTCTGGACACTATCATGATGACATGGATATCCTACATGTTCCTATGATGATGAAGAAGCCAAATAATGGAGAAGACAAACAATGGAGAACCCAAACAAAGAAGCCAAACTGTCCTAATCATTTTCCGCACAAAATAATTCAAGGGCAGTCACAAATAAAATTTTTTTTCACCACTGTAGAGGTAAAATTTCAAAATGGATCCTATACCATCTTTTAGAGTATATTTTTCCCTTTCTAATGAGCCCTTACTTGCCCCCAAACTCCTGGTGGTTGATGATATAATGAATTTTTAAGTTTAGAAAAATATTTTTTTACTCTAGCCGACCTAAGTTAACATACGTATGTCGGCTCTCATCTCCAACAGTCACGTCCTCTCTTTAAAGGACGAAATAACTATAAATATAAGTCAAAGCGTTCATTTTTCACCATTAATTTTGGTGAAGAATATCACAGGAGTTCAGAGAGGACCAAAAACATAGTAAGGAGGGCAAGAAGGACAGTTAAGGATAATTTCTGTTTGGGATACCATACAAAGAAGTCGAATTGCAGTAGTGTGGTGGAATGTCACCTCTAAAACCTTAAAACAGATATATTATATTGAAGACTTGTTATTGTAGACTTACGCAGAAAAAATGGATTTGTTGTAGCATTGTTTGTAGAACTGTGGAGGCACACTTTGGACTTGTTGTAACACTTCCTTGCAGATTTGTGGCAGCATATTCTCAATCCTGTAGTAGCATTTTTTTTGACCTTTTTTTTCACACGTGTAATAACACTTGTTGCAGATATGTGGTGATCATTTAGCTTCATACCTAAACTAATATAATTCAGATTTGTGCACATAAGGAACAATGTTGCTACTTGTGGAGACAGTCCTGTGGAGGCAGCTCAGTGCTTGAAAAAACAATCTCAGTTTGAAGAGACACATCTACAGTTACACTTGTACAATCCTCAAATCTTCAAGCTTGGAAAATGTGAGGCTAGAACTTAACATCTGAAGGATCTGAAGGTTTATATTGGCAAATCTTGTGAAGACTTGAAGTGAAAACCTTGATCTAAGAGAGGCTTGAACTATTTTGGAAGGTACCTTGGGGCAGAATCAAAGGCACTCTTAAAAATATTGAAGACATTCTTAAAGAACAACTTATTGAGAACAATATTTCAGGGTCAAGGGATATTAGTGAAGTAGAAGTATAATAGAAAAAAAAAGTGAAGAAGACTTGAAGATAAGACTAAGAAGACTTTGTGGAGTGACCTTGAAGAATATTGAAGATATTTTGTTGAGAAGCCTTAAGTGATCTTGGAAATAACATTGAAGATTTTGATGCATTGCTGATGTCATCATGAGGTAACTTGGAGAAATTGTTTGGGTACGATGAAGAGCAGTGGTGACACCTTCTAAGAATAAAAGGTTGTCATTGATGATGTGACGTGGAGACTAAGTGTGACAGGGCTCGTTGAAGAAGACTTTGGGAGCTGTGAAGAAAAACCAAGCATATTTTGACGAAGTGAAGTTGACGGTTGGAGCCTCATAGAGACAAAGTTGGTGCCATGGAAGATAGGGTTGGAGCCCTAGAGGTTGGTGCCTCAAATTGACAAGGTTGGAGCCTTGGAAAGACCAAGTCGGTGCTTGGCACAATACAGGTTGGAGCCTGGAAGATTGGAGTCTTCATCTAGGGTTGGAGCCCTATATCATTATTGTACTTTACTTATTGTAAAGAAGAAATTAATAAAAGTATCTATTTCATCATTTTTCATTTTGTGTTCTAAATATAAGTGATCTAATTGGTAAAATTAACAATTGAAAAGAAATACTGATTCACCCCCCTCTCAGTATTTCCAACACATATTTCCTTAGATGCATCCGACACAAAAATAGGGGTAGTTCTCGGTTAAGAAGAAGATAAAAATCCCTATGCTATTTATTATATCAGCAAGAATCTCACTCCTGCCAAATTAAACTATACAATGACTAAAAAAGAGCTCTTAGCTTTCATTTATGCTATCAATAAATTTAGACATTATATAACTGGCTATCAAGTAATCCTATATACTGATAACTCTACCATTAGATATATAGCCAATAAACCTATTACAAATGGGAGAGTAACTCGTTGGTTGTTGCTTTTATAGGAGTTTGACATAACTATCAAAGATTGTCCAGGGAAGGAAAACATGATTGCATATTTCCTGTCTAGAGTTCCCAAGTCAGATGACACACTAGCGGTGGATGATCATTTTGCCGACGAACATCTGTTTGCTATAGCAGTAAATACACCATGGTACGCAAATGTAGCAAACTACCTGTAGTAGGAAAGCTGCCCAAACACTTGACATTAAAGGAACGAAAGCTGATTGTTCAACACAGTGCTAGATTCTCCTAGATCGGTGGATCTCTTTTTCATACAGGAGCTGATATGAATATTCATAGATGCATCCGAGAAGACAAGATTTATGATATTCTATGGTCCTGTCATGATGAACCATGTGGTGGCCATTTTGTAGATCACAGAACGGGGCACAAAGTATTACAAATGGGCTGTTATTGGCCTACAATTTTTAAAGATGCCAATAAATATGTACAAGCCTACGATAGTTTCCAAATAATGGGCTGCTCAAGCCAAGCTGACGAAATTCCATTACAACCAAAATTGGTAATGGAACCTTTCGAATAGTGGGAAATGCACTTCGTTGGACCATTCAACCTGCCATCAAACCAGAATATCTAGATACTGGTTGCTTTATTAACAAAGTGGGTAGAAGTAATGGCTTTATCAAGAGATACGGAAGAATCTGTGATTAAATTTATTTTTGAGCTATTTGAGAGATATGTCTTACCTCGGGAAGTGGTAACTGATGGGGGGGCACAATTTGTAGGAAATAAAATTACGGCAACTCTGAAAAACCACCATATCATCCATAGAGTCACATCTCCCTACCACCCGAAGGAAAACGGGCAGGTTGAAAGTACCAACAAAATCCTTGAGGCAATTATCACTAAAACAGTCTCAAGACATCACCGAGATTGGGCTACTAGACTACCAGAGGCCTTGTGGGCTTACCACAAAATATGGCGAAACACCATTGGATATTCTATGTACCATTTGGTATTTGGAAGAGAACCAATTTTTCCTATTGAATTCGAAATAAAGACTCTAAGGACAACCCAGGAGGTGGGGCTAGATTTGACAGAGGCCCATATTAGAAGACTCTAGCAAATAAATGAATTAGATGAAATACAGCTATTGGCTCAAGAGTGCACCACAATTATCCAACAATAATGAGCTAAGTGGCATGACAACCTCATAAAAAAGAAGACATTCTAGAAAGGAGATTGGGCACTTCTTTACGACTCAAGATTCCAAGACTTCCTAGGCAAGTTACAAACAAGGTGGCTCGGTCCATACGAAATTTAGGAAGTACACAAAAATGGTACCCTCACCTTGACTATAATAGACAAATTTGGTTCTACATTCCGAGTCAACGGACACAGAGTGCGCCTTTATCACAAACCACTTACAAGGGAGTCTTTCTGCCAGCGGGTACACGATGATCCCACCATCCAAATTTTAGCTATAGGGGATGGTAGCCCCACAACTTTAGTTGCATGGAAAATTGTTACTTATTCTTGTAAATATCGTATATATTTTCCTTGAAATTTATGGTTTCCTCATTTGTTGTACATTCTTCATACTCACAACTGTATTCTTTTCCTGTATCCTTTCTTTTGTGTGTTTATTTTTGCTGTTCAAACCTTTGAACTACTGCTGTTCAATCAAACAACTTCTGTTCAATTAGATTGAACAACCGTGTGTTGTTTATTTTGCTATTCAAACCTTTAAATGGATACTATTCAATCCAATTGAATAGCTGTTGTTCAATCAGATTGAACAACTGTATGTTTGCATATTTATTTTCGTTGTTCAAACCTTTGAATGTGTTCAATCCAATTGAACAACAACTGTTCAATTGGATTGAAAAACAGTCGTTCAAAGGTTTGAACATCAGCAATAAACACGCAAACATACGGCTATTCAACGGTTTGAATAGTGGCAAAAATAAACAACACATGGTTTTTTAATCTGATTGAACAATGGTTGTTCAATTCAATTGAACAGCCGCTGTTCTATCGGATTGAACAACCACTGTTCAATCAGATTAAAAAACTGTGTGTTATTTATTTTTTCCACTATTCAAACATTTGAATAGCCGTATTTTTGCGTGTTTATTACTGATGTTCAAACCTTTGAACGACTGCTGTTAAATTCAATTGAACAGCTGTTGTTCAATCGGATTGAACAACCGTGTATTTCTTATTTCTCTCGCTGTTCAAACCTTTGAACGACTACTATTCAATCCAATTGAATAGTTGCTGTTCAATCGAATAGAACATCTAATTATTTTCTTCTTTCTAAGCATGTTTTTTATCTCTTTGATGATCTCCGTTTGAATAACCACTCCTCATTACACACCCTGGCCGGAAAAATCATTTTTTTTAACAGGAATTGACAACTAAAAAAGGGAAAAAAAGTGATGTTACTAATATGATGATCCTTTGAAACTTTGATAGGAATCTCCACTTCGGAGGCTCGAATGGTTTATCTATGCAATGAAGGGATATAAATCTCCTAATCAAACATATTTTCACACAATTCATAGTCTTATGATGATATATCTTTCTACACTCTCGAGTAGTATCTTCCCTTGACATAAGGATATAGGAATAAGGAGTATTAATTGTATTGGCATTCTCCTTACTTCTCACACCATCCCTAACTCTTAAGGAGTTAATGAGCCTCCCTTCATGTATAAAAAATAAGAAAACATTATGTTTATATGCAAATTTTTAAGAGAGAATAATGGGTCTCATCACGAGCCAGCCTACCATGATCATAAAGATTTAATAGGTGGCATGCCTATAATGTCCAACACACCAGGGTAATGACCTTATCGACAGCTCAAACTGCTTGAAGGGGAGGAGGTCTCATCACGAGCCAACCTAATCACTCTGTTAGAATTCCAATGAGTGGCACTATGACCATCTGGCCACCACACCAACATAGTGGCCTCTTCATAAAACAAAGCAAAATGCATAATTTTCAAAAATAAATATCATTTTTATATGTAAATTTTTAAGAGAGAATAAGGGGTCTCGTCACGAGCCAACCTACCATGATCATAAGGGTTTAACAAGCGACATGCCCAAAATGGCCAACACACCAGGGTAGTGACCTTCTCGATAGCTCAAACTGATGGAAGGACAAGAGGCCTCATAACAAGGCGGC